>CM077088.1:172894265-173570827 GCA_039513925.1 Platanthera zijinensis
TTTCATCTTTTTGTTTTGTTTTTGTGTATGACCCGAGGGAATCCGTCAAATCTATTTGATTTGGATCCGGAGATCGAGCAAAGCTTACAGCGATGCCTAAGACTCCGTGACCTCAATTCTCCAGATTTGGTTGAGGAATCCGTAGGTAACACTTTTTCTTCTTCTTCATCTACGTCGTCTTCTTCTTCTTCTTCATCTTCTCCTTCTTTTCAATTTTCCTTTAATTTGGGTAATCAAAATCCAAATATGGCCGAAGAACGGACTATGTCCTATTATGCCCGACCAAATTTGGATGAGCAGCAATCAAGTATTGTTCTACCCGCTATTGCGAACAATAATTTTTAATTGAAGCTAAGCATCATTCAAATGGTACAGCAATCTGTACAATTTGATGGGCTTCAAGATGAGGACCCAAATGCGCATATTTCTAACTTTTTAGAAATATGCGATACTTTTAAAATCAACGGGGTTTCGGATGATGCCATCCGACTAAGGCTTTTTCCTTTTACATTGCGCACCAAAGCTAAGTAGTGGTTGGGTGGGTACTCTAACGAGAGGCTCAATCACTACATGGGCCGAGATGACGGAAATATTTCTCACGAAATATTTTCCGCCCGCTAAGACGGCCAAATTGCGCAATGATATTTCTTATTTCTCCCAAGTTGATACGGAAACGTTATATGACACTTGGGAGCGATTTAAGGAATTACTTCGTCGTTGTCCGCATCATGCAATCCCCGATTGGTTGCAAGTGCAAACCTTCTATAATGGCCTCAACTCTCAAACGAGGCAACATATCGATGCAGCCGTCGGTGGAACGTTAAATAACAAAACACCGGCGGCCGCCCAAGAGCTTATAGAAGGTATGTCCATGAATACATATCAATGGAGTACACCTCGGTCTCGTCCACCTAAACCGGCCGGGATGTACGAAATTGATACGATTTCTAATTTATCTCTCCAGATGGAGAAGATGCAAAAACAGATGAACGAGATGATTGCTTCCTCGTCTATGCCTTCCTCTGAGCCCCAATTTTGGGAGCCTTCTACTATTGCCGAGCATGTGGATTACATGGGTAATCCGAATCGACCACCTTATAATCCGGGTCATAATTTCGGTAATACCTATCATTCGGGTATAAGGAATCACCCCAACTTCTCTTGGAGTAACCCAGGGAGCGTGGCTCGCCCACCAAACACAATCCCACCAGGATATTTTCCACCACAAGGTCCAAAAGCTCCCAATATCGAGGAGTTGTTCTCCAAATATACGCGTACAAATGATACCAATATCCGAAATCTACCCGGATCTCTTCGTAATTTGGAGACTTAAATTGGGCAAATTGTAAAGATGCTCTCCGATCGACAATAAGGAGCGCTACCGGGCAATACGGAGCCCAACCCAAGAGAGCAAGCCAAATCCATCACTCTACGGAGCGGGAAGGAGGTAACAATTACTTCCCCAATTTCAGTTGACATGGAGGTACCAATTTCTTCATCTTCTCCTCCATCTAAGCCTTCTAATTATACTAAACCACAAGCTTATCAACCGCCTCTTCCCTATCCGTCTAGAATGCAAAAAGACCGGATAGATGAGCATCACGGTAAATTTTTAGATATGTTTAAACAAATCCAAATAAATTTACCGTTATGTGAAGTGATAGCACAAATGCCGAAATATGCTAAGTACCTCAAGGATCTTTTATCAAATAAAAAGAAACTTGAGGATATCTGTACGGTTCAATTGAACACGGAGTGCTCGGCGGTTTTACTTAATAAATTGCCTAAGAAATTACCTGATCCGGGTAGTTTCTCTATACCTTGTTCATTTGGCGATTTATTGGTAAAACGTGCGTTAGCCGATTTAGGTGCCTCAATAAATTTAATGCCTTATTCTTTAGTTAAGAAATTGGGTTTAGGAGAACCTAAACCCACAAGAATGAGCATTCAATTGGCGGATCGGTCTATAAGATATCTGATGGGTATTATTGAGGATGTGCTTGTCAAAGTTGACAAATTTATCTTTCCGGTAGATTTTGTCATCTCTAACATCGAAGAGGACACCGAGGTACCACTCATTCTCGGTCGCCCATTTCTTGCCATCTCGCGCGCAGTTATAGACGTTAGTAACGGTAAACTTCTCCTTAGAGTCGGAGATGAAGAAGTTACCTTTACTATTGACACGTCTATGAAAAATTCGCTCTCCAATGACGATTCATGTTACTATTTAGAGGCTTCTCCCGAAGAAGACTTCATTCCTTTTTCTGAACATTCTTTATCTTCTATTGATCATAACGCATATTTTGAAAATTTAGATTTAATTACTTATGAAAATAGTGATAAGCATTCGATCACTCGCACACCTACTTTTGAAATTTTGGAAATTAGTAGTGATCGTTTGAAAACATCTTATGATGAACCTCCCTCACTTGAACTAAAACAATTGCCTGAACATTTAGAATATTTATTTTTAGCGGAGGATTCTAAACTTCCCGTAATTGTGTCGGCCTACTTGACGGATGATGAAAAAATTAAATTATCAAATATTTTAAAACGTCATCGCAGCGCAATTGCGTGGAAGATCACGGATTTGAGGGGAATTAATCCCTCCTTTTGCACTCATAAAATTTTATTAGAAGAACACGCACACAAAACTATTCAACCTCAACGCCGGCTAAATCCTTACATGAAGGAGGTAGTCAAGGCTTAGGTAATTAAATTATTAGATGCGGGCATCATCTATCCGATTTCAGATAGCTCTTGGGTAAGCCCGGTCCAAGTGGTGCCTAAGAAAGGAGGCTTAACGGTAGTTCCTAATGATAAAAATGAATTAATTCCTACTCGAACCGTTACCGAATGGTGGGTTTGCTTCAACTACCGCAAATTAAATGATGCAACCCGAAAGGATCATTTTCCTTTGCCGTTCATTGACCAAATCCTTGAACGGTTATCCGGGCACTCGTTTTATTGTTTTCTTGACGGTCTCTCGGGATATTTCCAAATCCCAATCACGCCCGAAGACCAAGAGAACACAACCTTCACTTGTCCGTTTGGCACCTTCGCCTATCGAAGGATGCCTTTTGGTTTATGCAATGCGTCGGCAACCTTCCAAAGGTGTATGCTCGCGATCTTTGATGAACTAGTGGAGGATATCATGGAGGCCTTCATGGACGATTTCTCCATCTTTGGAGACTCTTTTGATTTATGTTTAGCAAATCTTTCCCGTGTACTCCAAAGATGTGAGGACACGAACCTAGTCTTGAACTGGGAAAAGTGCCATTTTATGGTGCGGGAAGGTTTGGTCTTAGGCTATAAAATTTCTAGCAAGGGTATAGAGGTAGATAAAGCAAAAATTGAAACTATAGAAAAATTACCTCCCCCCTCAAATGTTAAGGTCGTTCATAGTTTTTTGGGGCATGCCGGTTTCTATCGCCGGTTTATTAAAGTTTTTTCTAAAATCACTAAACCCCTTACCCACTTATAAGAAAAAGATGCGCCTTTTATTTTTGATGAAGATTGTTTGCGTGCTTTTTCTCTTATTAAAGAAAAATTGATAAACGCACCAATCGTGATAGCTCCCAATTGGGAACTTCCTTTTGAAATTATGTGCGATGCTAGTAGTTTTGTCGTTGGTGCGGTCTTAGGACAACGCATCAATAAAAATTTTCATCCGATATAATATGCGAGCAAAACACTAACCACCGCACAAGAAAATTATACAACCACCGAAAAAGAACTTCTTGCCATAATTTTTGCCTTTGATAAATTTCGTTCTTACCTTACTTTATCTAAAATTATTGTTTTTACCGATCATTCGGCTTTGCGTTATCTACTAACCAAAATAGATGCAAAGCCTCGATTGATTAGGTGGGTATTGCTTCTCCAAGAATTTGACTTGGAGATTCGGGATAAAAGAGGAGCGGAAAATCTAGCGGCGGATCATCTTTCTCGGTTGGAGAACCCCAATTCAGAGGAGCTCAAAGAGGAGGACATCGATGATACATTTCCTGAAGAGCGCCTCCTCGCAATGCATAAGGTAATCACTCTCCCCACTACTTGGTTCGCAGATTTTGCAAACTTTCTTGTTGCAAGATTCCTCCCGAATGGTTTTTCTTATCAAGAAAAGAAGAAATTCTTTTCAGATTTGAAAAATTATTTTTGGGAGGATCCATTTCTCTTCTGAGTTTGCACGGACCAAGTAGTGCGGAGGTGTGTTTCTCACGAAGAGGGGGCAGAAATTTTAAAACATTGTCACGAGGGACCCACCGGTGGGCATTATAAAGCTAATCAGACGGCTCGGAAAGTACTTGAAGCAGGCTTCTATTGGCCGAGCATCTTCAAGGACGCTCACGCACATGTAAGTCGTTGTGAACAATGCCAACGCTCAGGTAATATTTCCCGCCGAGATGAAATGCCCTTAAATTTATTTTTAGAAATTGAAGTTTTTGATTTATGGGGATTCGACTTTGTCGGCCCGCTACCAACCTCCTTTGGAAATAAATATATTCTGGTAGCGATTGACTACGTGTCACGCTGGGCGGAAGTGCAAGCTCTCCCCACCAATGACGCCCGCGTCATAACTCGATTTCTTAAACAACTATTTTCACGATTTGGAGCACCGCGGGCTATTGTTAGTGATAGAGGCACCCACTTTTGTAATGCACAATTTTCTAAAGTATTGTCTAAATACGGCGTTACACATAGGTTAGCCACCCCCTATCACCCTCAAACTAGTGGCCAGGTAGAAGTAGTTAACCGAGAAATTAAACGAATTTTAGAAAAAACAGTTTCTACTAATAGAAAAGATTGGTCGGTCAAGCTTGATGATGCTCTATGGGCTTATCGGACCGCATACAAGACCACTATTGGCTGTACGCCGTATCGATTGGTCTATGGGAAAGCATGCCACTTACTGGTTGAGCTTGAACATCGTGCCTTTTGGGCACTTAAATTTTTAAATCTTGATGAAAATTTGTCCTCCGAGCTCCGTAAATTCCAACTTAACGAGCTCGATGAGTGGCGCTCCTGTTAAACCGGAATCCGCGACTAGTTCTCCGGGTTTTCAAGTCCGGGCGGCCTGTTCATTCTAGCCGCCGTTATCAGCTAGCCGGCTTACCGTCAGACAAGCCGGGCGGCCTCTACATCGGACAGCCTCCAGCTCCAGTCCAGCCGTCGTCTAGGGGTCGGCCTATCCAATCTCAAGGGGCGCGACCTATGCCCCAGGTCCTCGTCAGAAGAGGTCCAGATCAGCCCCGCGCCCAGTGGCCGAGTCCTGCAGCTCGGCAGAAGAAGTTCGCCAGTCCGCGCGGCCTGTCTCTTGGTTTTTCTTCTTCCTCTCGATTCCCATCACCGCTGCCCGATTCTCTTGTACCCCGGGCAGCTGGTAATTTTAGCCCTGCCCGTTTGGGCAGGCCCCCAAGCCTATAAATAGGGGGCGGGAGTACACCCAAAGCACGCTGACTCGAGTCCAAGAGCTCGCTTGTTAAGAGCTGCGGCCTCGATTCTAGTCCTTTGCGGTCTATTGTCCGGCCGGCTTCCTCCCTTCTTTCTTCTTCGCTAAGTGTAACCGCTTGTTTTCTTATAAAAGGAAAGCCCGCCGCAGGAGAGGCATTCAGGCCGCGGCGGGCGAACTCTGGTGTTGCCGCTGGTAGCGGCCCTTTCTCTCCTTTCTCTGCCCGGTTTTATCCGCCATTCCTAGCCGCCAGTAACCGACTAGCCGACAGTCTCTTCCCCATTTCCTTCCCCAGTGCTCGAACGGTTAGCTGGTGGTGCTCGTCTTCCCCGTCGATTTTCGTGCATCAACAGTTAACACGCGACCTTCAGATCTCGGTTAGTCGCTGAAGTTCAGCGGCCATACAATGTCAGACCGGCAGCCTGTTCAGAACAACCTCAGCCCCAGCGAAGTTCTGCTCTTGGAAGCTCTTCTGCAGTCCCGCCGGGAAGAAAATCAAACCCGCCAAGAGATGATCCGGCAGCTCGCCGCGATCAATTGTAATCTAGCCGCAATCAATAAGCGGTTAGACTTGCAGTCCGCAATCATTCCGGTTACGCCAGCCAACCAGACCCCAGCGGGCAGCAAGCAGGTCGATCCGCCGGCCTACTCGCCTACCTTCCCGGGCTATTCGCCGAGCTATTCGACCTCCTACCCGGCCTGGCCGCCCAAGTATTCGGCAACTCGGCCTCCAGTTTCGAAGAAGCCCCGTGTTTCGGAAAAAGGACAAAAAAGTTCATCAGACCTCCCCCAGATCGAACAACAGGAGGAAGAGCCAAGTCACAAGAAACCCGCTCGAGCAGCGCGCGGGCAAGTCAGGTGCATGGATCAATATTGCGAATATCACAGGGAAAGAGGTCATCTAACAGAAGATTGTAGAGCTCTCAAATTAATTGTGAAAATGCAGAAATCAAAGGAATCCCGTAGCATGATCTAACAAAGACATCTCATTCATAGGCTGGCAGACGCGTCAACATCAACGACAAAAGCGATCTTAAATCAATCCCTTAACCCAATATGTTTTTCTGTCTTTTGTTTCTTCTCATTATGCTCTGTTAAGAAGGATTATGACTCATTGTTATATTTTGTTTCAGAGATTCTATATCGGTACTCTCACCTGGCAAGTCATCATTCTTATGGGTTTGCAACCCAAAAAAGTTAAAAGATCACTGAATCAAGAGACATCGCCGAGTCTAGCTACATCCCCCTTTAGAGCCGTTGTCATTAGCGTAACACCACGAGGACCACGTGTTGCGGGGAGATTTCGCACCGTGCAGTGGCAGCTTGCCGGCTTTGATGCGGTGGAGTTCTAGATTGCGGATCCCGGCTAGTACCTAACCCCACTTCTGCATTATGGAGGAGCGGAGTGGTGGTCAGCTCTACCACGCCATGTAAGGGATATCGTTGCAACTATGATGCGTCTGTGCGGGAAGCGATACACGCATGCCCCGCAGATCGTCTTAGCATGCGACCCTCGAATACTCTTTGATACTCTCAAGCAGTGCCTGCAGGAGACCCACAGTCTTGTCGATCTCTGAGGAAAGCAATGTGACTCCGGCCGCACCTGCCCGGAAGATCGACTTGAACTGTACTCCAGGCAAGAGAGCAGTGTATTCTTTTCTTCAAGCAGAAGCCTAGTCGGCGGTCAGAATTCAGACCGCGCGGTTATCATATCCTGGCTAAAGAGAGTATCCGCCCGGGTAATTTGATATTATAAGGCTGAATAGAAGTTACCCAGCAGCAAGTTGCGGATATTATTATTCTTACCGCCCGGTTATCTCTGTGACCAATCGATTTTCTTAAATTGGTCTCATATTTGAAGTTGCCATTATTTATTCTTACCGCGCGGATATCGTTATTAATCGGGCGAGTTATTTGGCTATCTTCAGCTCAATACAGCAGACATCATTATTAATCACGCGAGCTTATTGGTTTTCTTCAGTTCACTATAGCGGATATCAGTATTATTCGTGCGAGTTATGCATAAATCACTTATCAGATACACTCGCGCGAGTTATTCTTATCTCTACATCCATTCAGCTTGTGTTGTCCAAATATCTCATGACATATTATAATCGATCGAATAGAAATGCAATACTGAGCAAATAAAGCATATTCAGCAAAATCGAATGGTATCATTTATATTGTCAGAAATTACAAAATGTAGTATCCGCGCGGCTTACAAAGATCATGCTGCCAGATCCTATCCGCTCAGTCCGCCGGCTTATGGTATTCATTCGAATCAATTCGCGGATTGCAATGTAAAGAAGTCGCACCGAGCGGCTTGTCGATTGCCATATATCTTCTTATCTTGATTGTCGATTGCCATATATCATCTCCAATAAAACTACGGCCTATCATCGTTCAACTATATTAATCGTGCGACTTCGTATTAAGTATGAACCTTCAATAGTAGATCTACTTTGTCAACTTGGCGAATACTCTACTAACCGCCCGGTTTATGGCTTTATAATTTATTCGTGGGTAATCGGATCATTATAAATTCACAGACGGCTAGTATATCCGGCTACTGGTATTCTATTTAAGTTTAACCAGAACAAAGGTGCTTATTATTTGATGAAGTCGTCAATAAGATCTCTTAAGTCGGAAACGAGTAAGAAACATTAAGTCGCGCGAACAGCCAAGTAAGTAGAATTTCAATACAATAGATTTTCACTAAAGGAGAAATATTTTCATTTCAAATGTCATGTACAAAAGGTAGACCGCGCGGTTTACAAAATCGTACCGCCGGTCTCAAAAAGGTGTAAAAATTGTTACAAGTATTGTCCTAACTATCCAGCTTTAATCTTTTAGCCGCAGGAATGCTGGAGTCAGGTTCACCGTCGACGTCAACCTCGGAAGGCGAGTAGCCGCCGCTGCTGAACGAAGAAGAACTCGAACTACCAGTATCCCCGGACTTGGATTTGCTGGATTCAACCCGAGCGGTCTCGGAAGCTTGACCGTCGGTCTCTGAAGAAGCGCTTTCGCTCCTGCTCCCGTCGCTGTCTTCCTTTTCCTCTTCTGCCTTGCTCTCGCCCTCCCCATCGACTTTCTCCTTGCCTTTGAGCGCTTGATATACCGCGGCGACCTTTTTCTTCAGGGGGGGATACACGTCGGCGCAAGTAAAGTCGGTGAAGCCCGGGGCGAGGCCGCTGCGATCTCGGAGCCGATTCAGCGCTCCGTCAATCCCTTGGACGAGTTGTGGGAAGACAGCGTCCTGGAAAGCCGGGTTGGCCGGATCGTACATTTTCTGCAAAGGAAAGGAAAAAGGTCAGTCCGAGCGGCTTGATAAATAGAGCCGCAAGAATCAGGTAATATCTTACCGCATTCAAATCCTTTAGCCGTGCAATTTCTTCATCTTTCTCTGCGAGTTGCCGCCTCAGGTCGCTTTGACTTGCGACTAACCGCCTATGGGCCAGGCCCATGAAGTGGTTAGCCACAAAGCTTCTCGCGCCGACCTGCGCGGCAAACCGAGAAAAGTCCTCTTCTGGTATCCTTTCCAGCGCTTTCAGGTTGCGCTTGCCATACAAAGCCGCACCAGCCGCGGATGCATGGCGGCTTATCCTTTCACTCCCCCAGTCAGGGAGGGCGGTAGACACTTGGACCGACTCGCCGTCGGCGCTCCATAGCATGGTGGCGTTGCCATGGAGATCTTTCAAACCGCTGCCCATTCCTTGCAGGGTAAAGTCGGCAGAGGAGTCCGACTCACCTTCTTCATCAGCCCGCTCCGGCTTGGCCCTCCTCTTCCTCCTCTCCCTCTGCGTGAGGGTTAAACCGCCCGGAGTTAGCGGCTTGTTTAGCGGGACTGCGACAATAGCTGCAAGGCAAAGTTGACAAGTCAGTTGTTAAGCCGCGCGGCTAGAAAAGTAGTTCTGTTGGCAGATACTTACTGTCCTCCACATGAACATCCTCTAAAGTCGGGAGCAGGGGGAGGTAGTGGGTGACATCAAGCCGCTCGCCCTTGAAGAAGTCATAAATTTGCTTCTCCAGGCCGTCCAGCCCGCTGCTGCCGAATGCGGCTTCTTCGCGGATCTGCGGGTGCACCGGCAAGAGTCCGAGCTGTCCTTCGAAAATCAGGTACCTTTCTGACCAGTTCGGTACCTTGTTCGCCAGGTTGACGACTTTCAGGCCGCGGCAGCCGAAGTAAAGATGGCCTCTGAAGATCTTCGTTCCCGAGTCCGGGATAGACCGCACAGAGAAGCATTCTCTGAACAGCCTTATCGAGAACCGAACTCGCTCCGACCTCAGGTAAGAGAAGAAGCTGTAAATCGCCGCTATCGAGTTCGGGGGCAGCTGCCCCGGCACTACTCCGTAGTGGTCGAAGACCGCTACGGCTTCCATCAGTACCGGGAACCGAAAGCCGCAGTCGAAGTGGTCGATAGGGATTGCGATTTGGTTGGCGGTGGAGGAGTTAATCCGCTCGTGAGGAAGCGGAAGCCGCGCGAGCAGCGGGCTATCTTTCATGTACTTCTCCACAAAGCTATCTAGCTCGGCTTGGGTAAGCCGGCCTTCCTTGTGGTCTGCGGAGTGAAACGCAGAAGCCGCATCGGTCCTAACGGCTGGAGCTTTGTCAGACCGCATCGCCTTTGCTTTAGCTCGCATTCTGAACTCCTGTGCCGAAATCTCCGGGGCCGTCTCAATTTATAGATTTCCTGTGCTGCTTCAGTGGTGGTTGTCAAATCGCGGTTAAATGTCAGACCGCTCGGCTCAACCTGCAACATAGAATCTTCTAACCGCAGAACAGTTCGGCGGTTCGAGCGACTAAGATTCCCGTACTTAGCAAAATTATCAAAGCAAAAAAGCAGCGGCTAAGAAACTTAAACTACGCAAGCCGCAATCAATTCAGATTAATGTACAAGCAGATACACAGCAATTGTTCAGAACATTCAAACCGTCCGGCATCACGAGTTGATGCTTATTACAAAACCAAATAAAGTGTTCGAAATTATTTCTCTCCGCCCTCAGGAGCTTCTCGCCCTACCCGCGCGACTTGGTCGCCGGCCTGCACAAGCTGAACATATACTTGACTGACGAGGTTGTGGATGGAGTGTAGAGTTCGGTGAACCCGCGAGGTATCACGCTCTACACGGGCAAATGGAACCAGCGGTAGAAGGTCGATCTCCCGGGTCGCCAGCAGCAGCGACCTGCCCAACCGCCGCGACTAGTGGTGAGTCCGAAGTCTCGCCAGAAGCCGGGCGGCTTGGTAGCTGCCGCTGTTCCCTTCCCTCGCCAGACCGAGCAATGTCCGTCCTGTCTCTCTCAATCCGGCCCGCCATCAGCACCAAGGCTTGCATGTCAAGCTTCTCCGCCCTCTCCCGTTCCAGGTTGGCCAGCGCCTCTTGAGTCTTCTGCTCCGCGGCCTCTAGCGCAGTCCGCATCAGTGTTCTTTCCTCTTCCAAGGTAGTGACTGCCGCCGGTGCTCTTTGTAGAGCGGCTTCCAGCGCAGTCCGCATCGCCGTCTTTTCCTCCTCCCAGCTGGCCAGGGACGCCTGCATCCTTTTGTCAGCGGCCTCCAGCGCAGTCCGCTTCGCCGTTTTCTCCATGTCCGCGCTGGCCAGTGCCTCCTGCACCCTTTTGTTAGCGGTCTCCTGCGTAATCCGCATCGTCGTTTTCGCCAACTCCAAGCTGACCAAGGCCTCCTGCGTCCTTTTCTCAGCGGCCTCCACCTCAGACCGCATCATTCCTCTCTCCTGCGCCAAGTCCTCCAGCACTTCCTGAGTTCTCTTTTCAGCGGCCTCCAGCATAGACCGCTGATTTTCTTCTTGAAGCCGCCATTCTTCTTCCTTGGCTCGAAGGGCCTCGGCATGCTCCCTTATTCTAGCCTGCAGGGCGGCGACCTCCTCCTGGAATTCGGCCGCCCGTTGGTCATCGATTTTTGAAGGTAGCGAGGACATCAGTGGAGGCAAGAAGCTCATCAGATCGCCCGGCCTGCTGGCGGTTCCTAGTGCACCTGCAGCAAGCAAACAAGCGGTCAGATTTTAATCGCACAACCGACACTTTTTCAAAGGATCTCAGTGGAACGAGACCATAGTTCGGGATTATCTCTCCCTGCAAAGCCGCGGTGCCGCACCTAAGCGCTGGTCGCCTAAACCGCTCGGAGTCTATTCGCTTTTAGCTTTTCTTTCCATAGCCGCGCGGTCTCCTTAGCTTTGCTTTTCAGTTGTCAGCCGTGGTCAGGAAGAAGCTCGCCGGCGGATTGAAAAATCGTGTCCGCTCCCTTCTTCCGTGACCGCGGCTTGTAGAATTTTACAATGCGCTTAACTTCTTCCTGTTTACCTTGCAGGGGAGGAAATGTAGTCGCCACCTGCTTCCCGGCGATTAACTTCCTCATCTCCTCTATCTTCTCTCTAAGCTTTAATTTTTCAGCTCCTTCAGAAACCGCAGGAGTCGGTTCGCCGGGTTTCTCTCCGGTAACTTCGACATCGATGTCGGCGGTCTCCTCAGAAGCCGGCAGGCTTGACAACAGCTTGTCCTGCTGCTGGAAGGTCTCCATGCCTTTCAGAATGTCGCTCAAGGATTCGCTGGCCGCCCGCGAGCTGTCCGTTTCGTCCGGCTTAGAAGATGGAGTCAATGGACTTTCGGGCGCTTCTTTCTCCCGCGGCTTATGCTGGAGGCTGGCCGCGCCGGTCTTCACAGAAACATTGCGGTTATCAACCCGCATCTTCCGCGTCTTCCTCTCCATCCTTTCCTCAAGAGTCTCGACCTTTTTCTTGCGTCGCTTCAAGTGGCCGACTATTAACTCTGTCCGTTTCCGCTTCTCGGTCAGAGACCGCTCGGTCTCCAATGGCTTCTCTGAGTCGTCCTCCTCGACTATGATCAGGTCAGCGGATTTGGACAGCTCGCGCGGCTTAGAGGAATCAACAGTTTTCTCCTCCATCCCGGCTATCTTCAAGAGAGGCTCACCAGATGGTGAGTAGGTGATATCGAAAGATTTGGTAGTTCCGGCTTGTGGGAGAGCAGGCTTAGGGATCTCCTCGACTTTGGCCGCGGCCTGCGAGGATTCTCCGATGACTTCCATCGGCTTCTTTCCAGAACCAGGCGCCACCGGTGGGATCGGCTTCTCTGGCTGCTGGTCAGAGTTGTCCGCTTTCCTGCCCTTCTTCTTAGCCCCAGACGACTTCTTTTCGCGAGCTAGCATAGTGGACATGACATCCATCTTGTGTAAGTCTCTGTCGGCTTGAAGAATTCTGACCGCAAGAGGCGAGTAGCGACCCGTGGCTTTACAGAAATCTTGAAGAAATGGCAGGGCCCTCGGCATTTTATAGACGCAGAAGCATTAATGGCAGTCGCGGTCTCCGGCTTAGTTCTACATTTTCGAAGTTTTTTATAAAACTTAAAAATGTGCGGGGATTATGTTAAACCGGAATCCGCGACTAGTTCTCCGGGTTTTCAAGTCCGGGCGGCCTGTTCATTCTAGCCGCCGTTATCAGCTAGCCGGCTTACCGTCGGACAAGCCGGGCGGCCTCTACATCGGACAGCCTCCAGCTCCAGTCCAGCCGTCGTCTAGGGGTCGGCCTATCCAATCTCAAGGGGCGCGACCTATGCCCCAGGTCCTCGTCAGAAGAGGTCCAGATCAGCCCCCGCGCCCAGTGGCCGAGTCCTGCAGCTCGGCAGAAGAAGTTCGCCAGTCCGCGCGGCCTGTCTCTTGGTTTTTCTTCTTCCTCTCGATTCCCATCACCGCTGCCCGATTCTCTTGTACCCCGGGCAGCTGGTAATTTTAGCCCTGCCCGTTTGGGCAGGCCCCCAAGCCTATAAATAGGGGGCGGGAGTACACCCAAAGCACGCTGACTCGAGTCCAAGAGCTCGCTCGTTAAGAGCTGCGGCCTCGATTCTAGTCCTTTGCGGTCTATTGTCCGGCCGGCTTCCTCCCTTTCTTTCTTCTTCGCTAAGTGTAACCGCTTATTTTCTTATAAAAGGAAAGCCCGCCGCAGGAGAGGTATTCAGGCCGCGGCGGGCGAACTCTGGTGTTGCCGCTGGTAGCGGCCCCTTCTCTCCTTTCTCTGCCCGGTTTTATCCGCCATTCCTAGCCGCCAGTAACCGACTAGCCGACAGTCTCTTCCCCATTTCCTTCCCCAGTGCTCGAACGGTTAGCTGGTGGTGCTCGTCTTCCCCGTCGATTTTCGTGCATCAACAATCACGAAGATCCCTTCTGTGATGCGCTTGTGATTAGGACCGCGATTGAAAACTTCACGGTGTCCAGAATCTTGGTAGATAATGGGAGTTCCGTAAATGTCATCTTCAAAAAAGCATTCAATGATATGAGAGTGGAAGCCAGGAGAGTTTTGGCGGCAGACGGACCGTTGTTTGGATTCTCAGGAGAGCGAAAGGAGGTTGAGGGAGGAGTAGGGCTCCAGGTAACTCTGGGGGGCTGTATAAAAACTGCCGCTTTGTGATAGTGAACACCCCCAGCAGTTACAACGCAATCTTTGGGAGCCATTTGATCAGCGCCTTCATATGCGTGCCATCCTTATTCCATCAGTGTTTGAAGCTCAATTCAGGGGGGACTCAGATCAGGGTGCAGGGAGATCCGAAGGTGGCCCGAGAGTGCTATGTGACGGCAGTGAACAACATCTCCTGGAAGGGTGATGCAGAAGAACTAGAGAGGAGGATGGAGCGAGAGCAAGAGGAGAGAGAGGTGGATAAAGTGGAGAGAGGCATTGCAGTAGAGCCAGAGATGGCGGGAAAGCAGGTGGATGGAGGTGAGCAAGAGGAGAGAGAGGTTGCTAAAGTGGAGAGAGGCATTGTTGTGGAGCAAGAGATGGAGGGAGAGCAGGTGGTTGGAGGTGAGCCGGAGGAAAGAGAGGTGGCTGAAGTGGAGAGAGGCATTGCGGTGGTGCCAAAGATGGCGGGAGAGCAGGTGGATGGAGGTGAGCAGGAGGAGAGATAGGTGGTTGAAGTGGAGAGAGGCATTGTAGTGGAGCTAGAGATGGCAAGAGGGCAGGAGGGTAGGAAAGAGGTAGAAGGTGCCAAGGGCAGGAAAAGAAAGATAGGGGAAATGAGGGAGTTATCTGGAATGGGGACTCAGCTAGAAGGGAGGAAGGGATCATTGCCAGGAAGGGGTCCCGAGGAAGAGAGGGGGAGGACCTTGGAGAGAGTGGCTGCGGTGGATGAGGAGCGGGAAGTGGTGGAACGCAGGTCGAGGGAGAAGGGGGACAATCGGAGGGAGCAAGAAGAAGAAGAGGAGCCTTTGAGGCTTAGGGCAGTAGTGGAGGTTCTTGAGATGGACATCCTCACGAAGGATGGGAGAAAAGAGAAGATTAAGGTCAGCAGAGAGCTCACCCCCAGGGATCAAGAGGAGATCCGGAGGTGCGTGCAAGAGAACATTGATGTATTTGCCTGGAGTGCACCTGACATGCCGGGGATCGACGCAGACGTGGCTTGCCACCATCTCAACCTTGACCCCAAGGTCCGCCCCATTCAACCGAAGAAGAGGGTCATCGCTTCCAAGAGGGTCAGACCTATCAGGGAAGAGGTGGAGAAGCTGCTCCGGGCAGGGTTCATATCTACAAGTAGGTATCCGGGATGGATGAGCAATGTTGTAATGGTAAAGAAGAGGGAAGGGAAATGGAGAATGTGTATCGACTTCTCTCTTTTAAGTAAATCATGCCCGAAGGGTTGTTACCCTCTGCCTCGAATCGACGCGCTAGTTGATTCAGCCGTCGGTTTTCCACTAATGAGTTTTTTAGATGCTTTTTCAGGGTACCACCAGATACGTATACACCCCCCGGACATCAAAGACATCACCGAGGATGGGTGCTTCAGTTACAATATGATGACCTTCGGGTTGAGGAATGCAGGGGCGACCTACCAAAGGATGATGGACCGGATATTCCTGGAGCAGAAGGGGCGTAAACTCGAGGTCTACGTAGACGACCTGATGATTAAGAGTAGAGACCTCGAGTCCCATGTCTTGGACCTACAGGAGACTTTAAGAACTATAAGAAAATATAAAATGAGACTCAACCCTCTAAAATGTGTATTCGGGGCCAGCAGGGGGAAGTTTTTAGGACACCTCCTCACCCCTTTAGGAGTGGAGCCTAATCCAGATAAGGTAAAAGCAATCCTGGAGTTCGAATGTCCGAAGAATGCTAAGGAAGTCCAACATCTTACCGGTAAGTTGGCAGGGTTTAGCAGGTTCCTCTACAGGGCAGGAGAGAGGTGTTCCTCCTTCTTTCAAACTCTGAGGGGAGGGAAGAAATTTGAGTGGACCCCCGAATGCGAGAAGGCCTTCCTAGCTTTGAAGCAACAACTCACCCATACGCCTCTACTTCAAGGGCAGCGAGAGGGGGAGAGTTTGTTCCTCTACTTAGGAGTAGGGATAGGGGAAGTCAGCTCAGTCCTCGTGCGAGAAGAGGGTAAGAAGCAGTTTCCCATATATTATGTGAGCAGGGTTCTCAAAAAGGCAGAGCTTAAGTACCCTATCCTTGAAAAGCCAGCCTTCTCCCTCATCATATCAGCCCGAAATCTCAGGCCGTACTTCCAAGCCCATTCTGTTAAGGTCGTGATGGACCACCCTCTCCGCCGCATTCTAGAGGGGGTGGAGCATTCAGGGAGGTTAGCCAAGTGGTCGATAGAGCTTAGTGAGTTCGACCTCGCCTACATCCCACAGGTAGCTATAAAGGCGAGGCGGTGGAGGATTTCATTAGCAGATTATGTGGTGGAGGTCAAAGAGGCAGAGGCATCTCCCGTGGTGGCTTGGGAAATGCTCGTGGATGGGGCCTCGGGTAGAAGTTATTTCGGAGGCGGGGTGGTTTTAACAAGTCTCGAGGGGACAAGAATTGAGCAGGCTTTAAAGATCCATTTCGCCCTTACGAATAACCAGGCCGAGTATGAGGCCATCATCGCCGGGCTAAGACTGGCTCATGAGCTGGGCATACAGGACATTAGAGTCTCCACAGATTCTCTAGTGGTCGCGGGGCATATCTATGGAGAGTTTGAAGTGAGGGAACTGACCCTCCAGTTGTACCTGGTAAAGATTAAAGGAATCGTCGGGCAGTTCCACAGCTTCTCAATCCAACACTTTCCAAGGGAGGATAATACTAGGGCAGACCTGCTCGCTAAGCACGGACCTCAGGCCGGAGGGACCATGATAGAGCTCTTTAGACCTTCTATAGAGGAAGGGGAGTTAATGGAAGTGGACTAGGAGGGGTCCTGGATGGACCCATTTAAAACATTCTTGACATCGAGACGTCTACCCGAGGGGGACCTTTAGAAGAAGCGGGTCAGGTACAAGTCGGCCTATTACCTACTGAGGAGAGGAGACCTCGAGATGACCCGCTGACCAGGCTCCCATCAAGCTTGTAGGGTTGTAGGCTCACTCGGTGATTGGAGTTTGCTGAGGAGACGAGACCTCGAGAAGACCCGCTGACCAGGCTCCCATCAAGCTGGCAGGGATGTAGGCTCACTCGGTGGTTGGAGTTGGTTGAGGATAGGAGACCCCGAGAAGACCCGCTGACAAGGCTCCCATCAAGCTGGCAGGGCTGTAGGCTCACTCAGTGGTTGGAGTTAGCTGAGGAGAGGAGACCCCGAGAAGACCCGCTGACCAGGCTCCCACCAAGCTGGCAGGGCTATAGGCTCACTCGTTGGTTGGAGTTAGCTGAGGAGAGGAGACCCCGAGAAGACCCGCTGACTAGGCTCCCACCAAGCTGACAGGGCTGTAGGCTTACTCGGTGGTTGGAGTTGGCTGAGGATAGGAGACACCGAGAAGACGCGCTGACCAGGCTCCCATCAAGCTGGCAGGGATGTAGGCTCACTCGGTGGTTGGATTGAGATGAGGAGAGGAGACCGCGGGAAGACCCGCAGACCAGGCTCCCATCAAGCTGGCAGGGCTGTAGGCTCACTATGTTATTTTAGTTGGCTGAGTAGAGGAGACCCCGAGAAGACCCGCTGACCAGGCTCCCATCAAGCTGGCAGGCCTGTAGGCTTACTCGGTGGTTGGAGTTGGATGAGGAGAGGAGACCCAGAGAAGACCCGCTTACCAGGCTTCCATCAAGCTGGCAGGGCTGTAGGCTCACTTGGTGGTTGCAATTGGCTGAGGAGAGGAGATCCCGAGAAGACCCGCTGACCAGGCTCCCACCAAGCTGGAAGGGTTGTAGGCTCACTCGGTGGTTGGAGTTGGCTGAGGAGAGGAGACCCCGAGAAGACCCGCTGACCAGGCTCCCGTCAAGTTTGCAGGGCTGTAGGCTCACTCGGTGGTTGGAGTTGGACGAGGAGAGGAGACCCCGAGAAGACCCGCTAACCAGGCTCCCATCAAGCTGGCAGGGCTGTAGGATCACTTAGTGGTTGGAGTTGGCTGAGGAGAGGAGACCCCGAGAAGACCTGCTGACCAGACTCCCATCAAGCTAGCAGGGCTTTAGGCTCACTCGGTGGTTGTAGTTGGCTGAGGAGAGGAGACCCCGAGAAGACCGGCTGACCAGGCTCCCATCAAGCTGGCAGGGTTGTAGGCTCACTCGGTGGTTGGAGTTGGCTGAGGAGAGGAGACCCCGATAAGACCCGCTGACCAGGCTCCCACCAAGCTGGCAGGGCTGTAGGCTCACTCGATGGTTGGAGTTTGCTGAGGAGAGGAGACACCGAGAAGACCCGCTGACAAGGCTCCCACCAAGCTGGCAGGGCTGTAGGCTCACCCGGTGGTTGGAGTTGGCTGAGGAGAGGATACACCGAGAAGACCCGCTGACCAGGCTCCCATCAAGCTGGCAGGGCTGTAGGCTCACTCGGTGGTTGGATTTAGATGAGGAGAGGAGACCCTGAGAAGACCCGCTGACCAGGCTCCCATCAAGCAGGCAGGGTTGTAGGCTCACTCAGTGGTTGGAGTTGGAAGAGGAGAGGAGACCCCGAGGAGACCCGCAAACCAGGCTCCCATCAAGCTTGCAGGGCTGCAGGCTCACCCGGTGGTTAGAGTTGGATGAGGAGAGGAGACCACGAGAAGACCCGCTGACCAGGCTCCCATCAAGCTGGCGGGGCTGTAGGCTCACTCGGTGGTTAGAGAGGATTTTGGAGGGTATCCGGGAAGTACACATTGACCGGGACTGCCAAGTTGGCAAGGCCGTTAAGTGGTTGTGAAACAATAACAAAAGATGGGAAGTCTCAAGGGAAAAACAAGACTATTGGTCAGCAAAAGGAAGGACTCTAATCGTAAAGGAGTAGGAAAGCTCCCTGGCCTAGAAAAAAAGGGATAGGACTGACCCTTTAAGGCCACTCACTCCGAGAGGTATCAAGGGGCGAGACGAGAAGGGGTAAAAACCGTTTCCATGCGCGAGAATGACGGGGGCATGGTGACTGGCCCCCTAGGAACGGTTTGCTCCCACCAGGAGGCGAGACGAGGGGCGACCCCTTCTCGCAAATGAGCGGATCCTCAGATCTCGCAAAGCAATTGAAACAAAAAGAAAAAAGAGAACTAGCTCTAGAGCAACGCATGGGTAATATATATATATATATATATATATATATATATATATATATATATATATATATATATATATATATATATATATATATATATATACGCAACACATCCAGTGAATTGTCCAATACAAAATTACATCAGTTGCAAAAAGAAGCATCAAAAATAAAATAAATGCCGTGCTCTTGAAGCTCTAATCCTTATCGCTGGCTGAAGAGCCTTCTCCCTCGCCGTAGATCTCCGGCACAAGGTCGCGGGCGGTAACATACTCGCAATCATCCTTGACGACGCTCATCTCGTGCATCATCTTCAGGATCAGCTCGACGGTTTTGATGATCGCGTCTCAGCAAAACTCCTCGACCTCCTCATGGGTTTAAAGAGAAGGGGGAGGTGGGGGAATCGCCGAGCGAGAGGTCGAAGTGGTGGCATCCTTGAGATGGACGACATGAGCCCTTAGCTCCTTCACCTCTGCTTCCAGCTCCGCTACGCGCGAGTGTAACCTCTCCGCCGTCTCGGCATCCTTCAGAAAGTCTTTGTTAGATTGGGGTCAGGTACATTGAAAACGAGCTAAGGGAGATCTCACCACTCTCCCGCGAGCCTTGGCGAGAAGGTTCTCGGCTACCTCTAGTCTCTTCGCAAGATCTCCTGACTTCTCGCGCTCGGCGGAAAAGTTGGCCTCAGATTCTTTCCAGTTTTGTTGTTGTAAATTAGGCGGCGCGAGAGCCTGTGCGAAAGCTCCAAGGTGCGAAGTTGGGAGTGCGTCATCGTCAGGACCAGGTCTCGCGAGGAGGCCTTGTCAAGGGGATTCTTGTCATGACCTCTGTAGAGACCAAAGCCCAAGAAGAAGGCGTGGCCTGTATGCTGGTCCTACTCCCTCTAGGAGGGGAGGAGGGTGGAGATTGAGACTCGGTGCGCCCCTTTGTCCCAGATTAGAGCTGGGTCATTGGCAGCATCGGCGACAACGGGGCCCATATTGAAGTTGAAGTTGGGCAGACGGTGCGGGTTAGCGAGAAGGAGCCCCATCGCGAGTGGGAGACCTGGATGGTTGTTGGGAAGAGTTGGCGTATTGAGCGAGCAGTTCCGTCTCTTCAGATAGCGAGGCGGCCTTTAAAGAAGAAACCCGAGGAGGGGACTGGGGGGACTGGGACCCTAGGGAAATGGGGCTTAGGGACCCCGACACTACCGTCTCCTCGAGAGTTTTCTTCTTGTCGGGCGGGAGAGAGACCGCTTTCTTCACCTTCACTTTCATCTTCTTCGAGGGTCTGAGGCGAGACTGAGCAAGATCCTCGGTCGGCATCTTATTAAGGGAGGGGGTCAGTGATTATTTAGCCGCCTCGGCCGCCATATTGCCGAGAGCGACGCCTTTGGACGGCTTGATGTTACTTTTATAAGGGGGGGTGGGGGGGTGAACTGGCACATTCCTCTCTCCGGATAAAGGCGAGACGGGGTGTTAAAGGGAGAAATCAGCGAAAGGGAAGTAATAAAGGCGAGACCAAAAAGGAAGGTCGAGCATACCTTCGCCAGGAAGTACAGGGAGGAGTGAGCCAAGGCCGCGCCTCAGGTACTGGACCTCAAAATTCTTTCCGACGAGGTACTCGCAGAGGAGCTGGTCCGTACCGCCGACTTGGGGAGTTGCGTATAAGGCTTCGACGGGAGAGACAGGCGCGATCAGGACGCTGCCCAGGTTATCGCGAATGAAGACGAACCGTGTGAGCCAATGATTGTTCTTGTTGGGCGTCTCACAAACTTTGAGACCTAGCCCAGTGAAGTAGGACACCCCATCCTAATTAGCATGGTAGATGAATAGCTTGCGGAAGACATTTAGGCTGAACTCGATTCTATCTCGCATCATGTAGCTCGCAAAGGCGACCACGACGGAGATGGCTTTAGGGTAAAGCTGGGCTGGCACGATGCCGAAATACTTCGAGACCTTCTTCACCTCCAGCTAGAGTGGTAGTCTCAACTCCGCCTCGAAGTGCGAGACAGGGAAAGCGAGCTCCCCGGGGTAGAATGTGTTTATGCTCTCGCCGACTTTGGGGGGGGCGCGATTTGAAGCTTTCTGGCAGGTATTCGTGAATAAAGGCGTCGTAATCGTCCGCAGAAATACGCTCGGGTGGAAAGTCGTGATCCGCGAATTGCTTCCCACAGTGGCTGTGTCCCTCGCTTTCTTCAGGTTTTTTCTTCCCCATAATCGTGCGAAACGGTCAGGATTAGAGGCAGAGGAGGCTGGCGAGGTGACTTGGGGGTGAGGAGCCGAGATGGCGGGATGGCAGACGCGTGGTTGGTACGTCAGACGGACAAAGAAAAATGAGGGGATGAAGCGTAATGGTTTTTGAAAGCGTGGGTCTGACCCCAGTGAAGGGGATATTTATAGCAATCATAGGGCGTGGAAAAAAGGTGTACGGACGAAGAAGTTATGTAGCGGGAGGGGAAGGGGTGGTCGGCCTTTTTTCTCCCCAGGCCTCGATCTGTGTAGCCCTAGGTGGGCCCACATCACAGCCAAGCGGCGGGAACAAATTGAAATTAATGAGATCGATAGATCCAGAGAAATTAGCATAAACGCAGAATTTAAGTTCTATTACAGAAAATCAAATAAATACGGAGAAGTGGAAAAATATTAAATTAATAAAGTTAATCCCGCGTGAGGCGGGCGCCAAGTTCACAAAGCGTATAGTTTGCGCGAGACGGAGGCATAAATAATTTAGTACAAGCCATAGATGAAGGGAAGGGACGCTAGACGAGGCGAGAACTCGTCAGTTCTTGTGCCACCTCCAGCGCCCTCCGCCACAGGATCTCGCACAAGGGGGGCGGCTGGGGAGGTGAAAAGCGCGAGCCGCATCAACACCGCGGCGAGCGAGACGGAGTTGTTGGTCGACCTCGCTCAGGATCGCTTGGGGGTCGGTCTCATCCACTTTAATATCAGCATCAATCTCCGAAGATAGGCGGGCGCACTCCACCTCCAGCCAATCGATCCGATGGTCTGCAGCTTGCTTCCCCTTTTTCAGCTCCTGGATGATGCACGCATGCTTCTATAACATCTCCGCTACCCTACGCTTCATTTCCAACGAATCCATGGGATCGCCTAGGTAATCTTCAATTTCATCTATGGGAGGAGGGGGCGAGACGACCGTCTATAGGGAGTAATCTTTAGCAGGCGAGTCCTCGGCATGCGAGTCGCGCATACCATTACAGAAAATGGGGAAGGTAAAGTGGAGAAGTGGTAGAGAAGAAAGGCCCGAAAGGAAAAGGTCCTTACCAAAATGACGAGATGAACCCGCAGTATTATAAGGATCATCCTTCCTCGTCGCGGGAATAAATAGAGGGGTAGAGGGTTGTGGCGAGGCAGACTGGTGGCAGCGTTCGGAGGTATTGATTCGTAAGGTCTCCAGACGATGAGAGGGCGCCGGGACCTTATAAATACGGGCAACAGGTAAGAGGACATTTGAGATGGAGAGGAAGGCGCGTCGAGGTTGATGGACTTACCTCCTTTTCTTTAAGATTGGTCAGGTGAGGAGAGACACCCCCCTGGAAGGTACGAGAAGGCTTCCCTGCCGAGAGGGGAGGATCAGTGGCTTTCGCCTTCTTTAGGGGGGGGGGAAGAAGATGACGGTAAGGAAGGAAGAGCACGGACCGGGATCTTATTCAGAGCCGCCGCGGTCGCCTTGTTCCTCTGGCGCACTGCCGCGACGCGGTCACGAAAACTTTGGCTAAGAGACATAGGGACAGAGGCTAGAGTAGGATAGAGCGAAGGAAACGTCCCTTTATGGGGAAGTTAGTCCTATATTTATAGGTTGGGCGGGGGCCCACCAAAAGATTCCCTCATAAATTCACTTTAATGATGCGAGCCTCGGTTGGACAATCTTTCCGAGTTCTTAACAACCTCGAAAAGAGCGGGGATTGTGTACAACCTCAGGAGAGCGAGACGGAGCCAAATGCTTGAGTAAGGAAGCTAGGCGAGATGGACCAGGGCGGCCGCAGGGCGAGTGGATCCCGGCAAAAAGGACAGGCGAGAGGGCCCAGGCGAGAAGGGTCTGAACAAAAGCTGCACCAGGAGGTGGGCGAGTAAGTACCAAGGGAGGAGGCACTCGTGGGTAAGTAGCCGACTCGCCATGCGAGAGGGATCCAGATGGGAGCTCTCGCAAGGCGAGAGGACCCCAGAGGGGGTTCTCTCCAAGCACTGGTTCGGTTTAAGACCGTTTCGGGTAGGGTCGGGTATATCTTTTAGCCCCATGGGATTTTACGCTTTTTCCCTGGGTGGGGTGCATATAACCCCTCAGAACAGCGGAGTTTGGCTGTTGGCAGACCCGACTAAGGGTATTCTAGTAATTTCAGGACAACTCCATTTGGTTATTGGCAGTCCTAGTTCAGAGGCCTATAAATAGACCAAGAAGGTGCCTTAGAAGACAGACATTCCTTAATCTCCTTCTCTTCTTCTTAGTCACCTAGCTCAGCATTGGCTAGGGAGGGGGAGAATTTCCGATTCTTCCGGGTACGAGGTGGGACCTCCGTGCTGAGGCCCCCGGTCTAGTCTTTTGAGAGCCTCGTCAAGAGGGTGGTCCAAAGCGAGTAAGGGCGAGCTGCATCTTTAGTTCCGAGCTTTAGGAGGGACTGACCTTGTTTGTTCTAACAAAGTTATTTCCTACCATAGATTTTTACTATATACTGTTGTTGATGGTAGAACAGCTAGAGTAGATTGTTTACTCATCTGTTGTGTCTACTCTGATTTTCACTGATATTGACTAACTCTATACCACTTATTTGTACTACTGTATATATTAATATATATATATATATATATATATATATATATATATATATATTAATATATATATATATTACCATGTCCTTTTCTCCACTTGGTGCCGAGGAGTTACTGGGGGAGTGGATGTGATAGCCACTTAGTCTTTATGACTAACGATTGCTACGTCTTCCTCTTTAGGAGGAAACTTCAAAGACAGAGCAACATCAGGTATGCCACAGGGCCTAAAGTGATGGTGTCATCGCTACCATCTGAGACAGATGTAAGTCTGTGTGAGATTCATATTGTAGCCTTTTGGCATGTACTCTGATATTATATAAGACTTGTGGCTTCTCTTATTTGATGTATTTGTTTTGGAATTATATACTAGTGTGCTATTTTGACTTCTATTTTATATTCTTATGTTGGGTTTGAAAGAATTCAATAATGAACAACTAATCACCTAGAGGGGGGGGGGGGTGTGAATATGTTCAATTCTTTATAATAGGCAGTTTTAGGATTTCTAAATAGCAAATCTAGTTATCCAACCATACAAGCATAACAAACATTCAAAGTAAGCAAACATAGCACAGAGAAACACAAATTTATAGTGGTTCCCCAATATTTGGGTACATCCACTTCCCCCTTCTCCTATCTAGCAATGAACTAGATTCGGCCCAACTTCCACTTTTCTTAGATCCACAGATCTTACCACTCAAGAACCATTCCAGGTTCCTACAACTCAGACTTCTTCAAGTCCTACAGCTCAGATCCTTCAACTGAAATTCTTCCAAAGAACCCTACCTCAGAGTTTTCCAACTCCTACCTCAGGCAACATTCCCAACCTCAGCCCTTATAATTACAGGCTTATCACTCAGAAAGATAGACTTTCCTATACTCAGATCAATATAGATCCTACAGTTGTTATTACAATGTTTTAAGAATTTCTTTACCCAGAGAGAGAGAGAGAAAATGGGGTAAAGATTTCTTGACCAAATCTTGAGAGATTGTCCTTCTTCTGATCCTTGCAGCTTTGGATCTGATTCAACCTTACTTAGCTTCTTCAAAGCTTCTTGAAAATAGAGAACTATGTTGAATCTCTCTTGAGCAGATGAAGGTGATCTTGAATCAGCTTCCTTCTTCTCCTTCTTCTTATTACATAAATGATTCTATAATCCTTACTGATCTCCCAAGATTACTCTTCGTATCTGTGTTATTGTGTTGTATATTTTCTGTGTATTGTTCTTTGATAGCACTGTTCTATTTATAGAAACATAGCAAAGGTAACCGGCTGAACCGGTTGCTGACTGGCATCTAACAGTTCTGACATCTGACAACTTTGATAGTTATGTCAGCTGTCACTTCTTAGATCTGGAAATCTGCAACTTAGTCTTTAAAACAATAGACAAAGTCGAGACAGATCTTCTTCATAATATGTTGACACTGATTTAAAAATGTGTCGACACAGATTCTGAATGTGTCGACAAACCTATCAGGATGTCCACACATTGCCTCGATGTAGTCGACTGACTTTAATCACTGTCGACACAGCCTTTCTTCATAGACTCGACACAGATAATGTAGAATATGTCGATACAACTTCCTTAGTGTCGACATAGCTTTTATTCAAAAACAGTTGTCAACCTAAGTCCTGGGTGTTGACATATCAGCTTCAGCTTACTATCAGCACTACTAGTCATAGTGTGTCGACACTAATCTTGAGTGTCGACACATTTGATCTTCAACTTAGCATTCAGGATGTCGACTGAGATCATTTAAGTCGACACAGCTTGTGTTGTCTGATATCTGTGTGTCGACACAAGTCCTGTATGTGACACAGCTGGTGTAGACTGAACTTCTGCGTGTCGACACACGTCCTGTGTGTCGACATAGTTTTGTTATTGTTCTCGACATAGCTTATTCACAAGCGTCAACACTGACAGAGTGTCTCGACGCTTTTAAACTTAGACAAATTCCTGCATTACTTAGCATGCACAAATAAACTTAAACATACATCAAATACAAGATGATGTATGCCATTGATTTAAGTGATGCTTCTCCAAATCTGGTACAATTACTAATGTACCCAACAATCTCCCCCTATTTGGAGAAGTCATAACCACAAGTCAATGATATACACCATTATAATAACCATAAAAATTAATGATGTACTAACAAACACAGACAAGGTTAATCATTAGGCAGAAAATATATAAGTTACATAGTTAAGCATATCAATCACAGAAACATGTAACATATAAACAAATAGAATAAAACAGATTTACTCAACTAAGAAATTACCCCATCATTTCAAATTATATCTGACTTATAAAATTCAATAATGTCTAGAAAGAACAACATTAGTACATAGTTCTAAATTTTAAGACATAAAAGACTCTAAGTCAGTTTGGGTTCCTTGATCACAATCCCTTTGCCATGTTGAATCCTAGCTTGTACATTAGCTTCTGAGTCATCAGCCAGCTTCTTTCCTTT
This sequence comes from Platanthera zijinensis, assembly GCA_039513925.1. NCBI lineage: Eukaryota > Viridiplantae > Streptophyta > Magnoliopsida > Asparagales > Orchidaceae > Platanthera > Platanthera zijinensis. Next base: position 172,920,387 of record CM077088.1, read on the forward strand.
TGATCCTTCTTCTTAAGCTCTTCAGACTTGATCTTTTGCCTTTCAAAGTAATGAAAAGGCTTTGGGAAATACTTGCAAGGATCCACCGAGTTAGCAGGTATCTTCCCAGCTTTAAGATCTCTTCTGAATTGAAATATGGCATCTTGCTGCTCCTGATATTTACTTCATTCTTGTTCAAAATACCATTTGCCTCTATCATGCATATTGTCTTTCATAGCTTTCCAAGCAGTCAGAATAATATTTCTAGATGTTGGACTCCATTGTTCAAAATCAGGCTTTAATTCTGCCTATTCTCTGAACCTTTTCTTAGACATATGAGCTTCTTTTTCTCTTTGAACTACAGCTGCAGGCATATCAACTTTTTCAAGAATAACATTTTGTGCCTCTTGTGGAGGGCTATAAATTTAGCGAACTGCTTGTTGGATCTCTTCAAGATCAGAAGGAGGATAAATAACTTGAGCTACTTCCTGCTGAACCCTTTCAAAATAAGCAGATTGAATTCCAAATTCAGCAGTGTTGTCATCCTCACAAAGGGGTGGATACCGAAGAGTTGCTCTGATGCTATTTGATATCCATTTAGCATGATCTGAGCATTATTTTACTAATACTCTCTCCCCTTTTATGACTTCTCTTTCTACATGATCTCTCAGATCATCCTTTTGAAACCTTACCTTATCAGCCAGATAATTGGTCCCTTCTTTGTAATAGGTCATGAACTTCTTTAGTTGATCAAAAATAGCTGTCTGAGATGCCTGGATTGATGTTTGGACAGCTTCTAAATCTTCCTTGATTTGCTTGGACACTTTAGTCTTTATAGCAGTGACACTAATATCAAGCTTTGTTAGAATAGCATTATGAGATTCTACAAGATTTTCATTCATTCTTAGTGGATTTTCCAGGACATAACCTTGTTTGACTGCAATGTCCTCTACTGCAGTCTTAATCTCCTGTTGTTGCTGTGCCAAGTAAACTACAACATTACCTCTTTTATGGAAGCAATCTGCCATCTCATTTTTATTCTGATTGACTTCAAATATGATGGATTTGATATCCTGTGCCAGCTGAAATTGCAGGTCCTTGTGGGTCACATCCACATATTTTTCAAGAGTAGTTCTTTGCTCATCCATATTCTCTTGTAGATTCGCCAAAAGTGAACTGTAGTCCACTACAGGAGCTGGTATTGGTGGGGCAGCCTGCAAGGCCTTCTTATAGCCTATGATTTTATTCCTTATCTCCATTAGTTTTCTCTTATTTAGCTCTGAGGCTTCTTGTTGAGCTTCTGATTCAGAGGAACTGGCTAGATCCACAACATGAGGCTGGTTATTAGGAAAATATACTGAGCCAAGGTCTGGTACTCCCCCCCCTCAATCTGTACATCTTCCTGAAGTATGACCTGGTTGTCCTTCTGGACATCTGGCAAAGTATCAGATGGAGGAACATTGTCCTTAGTAGCACTAGTCTTCTCCCTCTGGACATCAGCTTCTGAAACAAAAGTCTCTTTCTCAGCAACTAAAACTAGCTCAGTTTGTGCTTCTGGCTCATCTACCATAGCAGCATCCTTATTGATATCCTTGAGAACCTCCAGGACAGTGAGATGAGCTGCTTCACTCTCCATGATAGTCTCTGTGAAGTCTCCCCTGGAACTGAGGACACTTGAGGATGTGGCACTAAATCATCTTCCCTTTGAGATTGTACTTCATTTACATCCTCATCAGAACTGAAAACCACAACCTCTTCTGAATCACTAGATGATTCCACAATCTTTGCTGCTAATTTCTTTTCCTTCAGTTCTTTTTGATGTTGCACAGGAGCTGGAGTCTCCTTGGTCAGTACCCTGTCCATTCTTGATAAGATTCTAGTGTCCATTTTCCTCATATGTTTTATTTTAGCTCCTGCAGCTTGATTTAGTATCTCTTGCATTACTGAGATCAGATACAAACTACGGATCCTGCCTAGGTTAGGCTTCTTGATCCCTTCCTTGATCCTGTCAAAGACAACTGTCGACCAGTCAGTCTTGAGATTGAATATTAATCTTATCATTAGGCTGAACATGAAGGAAGATATCCTGTCATGTCCCCCTATCTTGCATAATATAACCTTTCCAACCACTTCAGAAATAAATTTCCCTTGGGAATTCATCCCTTTTCTGTTCATAGAGGATCCAATCTTCGTGGTTGCATCTAGACAACACCATTGAAGTCCCTCTGCTATCTTGTCGGAATTAACCTCTTCTTCTTCTTTTAGCAACGACAGTTGGAGTACCTTGCTCAGACTTTTAGAAGTGTAATCTTTATCTTTGTCCCAAGAACTATTGACCTTATTTTGTTTCCAGTTGAATCCAGCTTTGCGTTGGAGAAGAATTCAATTACTTCTTTCTTCCATATCTTGGTTGGTTCTGAGACCATAAATTCTAGTCCAGCGTTAGTGACTAGGGTTATAACTTTCTGAATTTCTTTAGAAGCATCGATGAAGGCATTACGAACCAGTTCGTAACCCTCGTTGATGTTTTATTCCAACTTTGGCGCCATTGAATGTTGAAGGAAGAGAGATTGAGGATGGTTGAGAGGAGATCTAGCTCTCGACACAGAAGTTCAATGTTTCTAGAAAGCTAAGTCGCGTGGTCGACTAATTCTCGTTTTAACCTATTTATAGGGTTTTAAATTTGGAAGGTCAAACGACGTGCCTTAATATTGTGTGTTGACACCTTGTGTCGACATAAAAGTTAACACCTCGACACGGATGATAGGGATCCAGCACAATTATATTTCGACACCACTCTATAAGAGTCTTCATATAAGACTTGACAATGTTGTGTCGACACCTTGATTTAAGGTGTTGACAGAAGTATGTCGACACAAATATGTAAGATGTCGACAGCATTGTGTCGACACTTTCCTTTTAATGTCGACACTAAGCTCTGGTAGTGTCGAAACTTTCCTTTTAATGTCGACACTAAGCTCTGGCAGTGTCGACACAAACAACAATTAATGTCGACCAACTTATTGTTGATGTCAACATTAATTCTTAACTTAGCCAATATCTTTGGATTTTTTCCTTTAATGAGTTTATACATTGAATTAATCAATATCTAGCATTCCTAGCTCAATCTAAAAGGTATTGAACTTAGTTTCATCCAGAGGCTTAGTGAATATGTCAGCTATTTATCTATCTGTAGTGACAAACTCTTAACATATGTCATTTTTCTCTACATGTTCTCTTATAAAGTGATACCTAATTTCAATATGCTTTGTTCTGCTATGTGAAACAGGATTTCTAGCAATGGAAATAACACTTATAGAGTCACAATATAAAGGTGTTTTACTTAGCTTGATGTCATAATCTTCTAACCGATGCTGCATCCTCAATAGTTGTGCACAGTAACTTCCTGCAGCAATGTACTCTGACTCAGCTGTAGAAATTGCAGCACTTGTTTGCTTTTTGCTGCTCCATGACACCAATCTTCCACCTAGGAACAGACAAGTACCTGTGGTACTTTTCCTATCTTCTTTGCATCCTGCAAAATCTGCATCTGAAAATCCAGTTAATAGGAAATCTCTATTCTAGGGTACCAAAGACCTAGATCTGGTGTGCCCTTAAGATATCTCAGAATTCTTTTTATAGCAGAATAATGTGAATCTTTAGGGCATGCTTGATATCTAGCACAGACACATGTTGCATACATGATGTCAGGCCTACTAGCAGTCAAGTAGAGGAGGGAGCCAATTATCCCTCTATACAAAGTCTCATCAACAAGTTTTCCTACTTCATCTTTACAAATAAGCATGCTTGACCCCATTGCAGCTTTCATGGTGGATGCTGTATCTATACCATATTTCTTTATCAACTCCTTGGTGAACTTAGACTATGATATGGACAAGCCATCATCAGTCTGTTTTATTTGACGTCCTAGAAAGAACTTTAGCTCACCCATACTGCTCATTTAAAATTTCACATGCATAAGTTTAGCAAACTTCCTGCAAAGGTTGTTTTCAGTAGATCCAAAGATTATGTCATCAACATAAATCTAAACTAGTATGATCTTGCCTTTGGATTCCCTAAAGAATAGAGTTTTGTCTATTTTCCTCTTGAAAATTTATTCTCAATGAGGAAGGTAGACAATGTCTCATACCAAGCCCTAGGAGCTTGTTTCAACCAATAAAGGGCTTTCTTAAGTCTATAAACATAGTTTGGAAAATGAGAATCAACAAAACCTGGTGGCTGTTCTACATATACTTCTTCCTTCAAGTCTCCATTCAGAAATATTGACTTGACATCCATCTGGTAGACATAGAATCCTTGATAGGCTGCATAGGCATGGAATAGTCTTATGGCCTCCAACCTTGCTACAGGAGCAAAAGTTTGGTCAAAGTCTATCCCTTCTTCCTGCCTGTAACCTTTAGCTACCAGCCTTGCCTTATTTTTGATTATGATTCCATTCTTATCCAACTTATTCCTGTAGATCCATTTTTCTTCCAATGACATTGTGTCCTTCTGGTCTTGGAACAAGTTTCCATACTTTGCATCTCTTGAACTGGTTCAGTTCTTATTGCATTGCACCTATCAAGTGAGAATCCTTAATAGCTTCCTCAAACTTCTTAGGTTCCACCTGGCACAGAAAGCTTGAACATAGTGTAGTGTTTATGCTCTTACTCCCTGTCATTACACCTTGTCTAGCATCACCAATGATTTGGTGAGCTTGATGATCTTTTAGATGTCTCATTGCTTGAGGCATCCTTTCTCCAGCATCCTATTTTTCAGTGTCTTCAACCTCCATTTGTGAAATATTATCAGATTGTTGTTCTAGAGCTCCCCTTGACAACATCCATCATCTTCTGTATTTTCTTCTGCTGTCTTGATTTCTTTAAAGGATAGCTTCTCCAATTTATCCTTTAGACCTGCAGAACTATATGAAATGCTAGGCAGCTCATTGTTAACAAGCATGGTTTCATCAAAAACTACATGGACACATTCTTTTACAACTTGTGTAGTCAAGTTATAGACCCTATATGTTCTACTATTATTGTTGTACCCAACAAAGATTCTCTCTTAGGACTTGGCAGCAAACTTTGTCAGGTGATACTTACAATTGTTATGTATATAGCACTTGCTACCAAAGATTCTAAAATAGGATAGGTTTGGTTTTCTACCCTTTAGAATCTCATAGGGAGTCATCTTATGACTTTTAGTTATAGAGGCCTTATTGAGGACATGACATGCAGTGTTTACTGTCTCTGCCAAGAAATATTCTAGAAGAGAAGTGTCACTTAGACCCTACCAACCTCTATTAGAGTTCTATTTTTCCTTTCAACAATACCATTTTGCTGAGATATTCTAGGTGAGGAGAACTCCTGATGAATCCCAATACTTTTACAGAACTTTTTCATGCATTAAGATTGAAATTCAGTTCCATGGTCACTTCTGATTTTGACCACTGTACTGTTAAATTCATTATGTATCTGCTTAACAAAGGTCTGGAAAACATCATGTGTTTCAGATTTCTTCCTTAGGAAGAACACCCATGCAAACCTGCAAAATTCATCTACTACTACCAATATATAGGCTTTCCTACCTAGACTATGAACTAGCATAGGACCAAACAAATTCATATATGCATAAGGTAAAGACACCTCACTGAATCTTTGGTATCAAGGCTTTTAAAAGAGGATCTGGTATGCTTACCCTTTTGGCATGCCGAACAGATACTCTCCTTGACACACTTGACTTTAGGACCATTCCTAATTAGATCACCACTAAAGAGTTTTCCTATTGTCTTGTAGTTTAGATGAGCTAGCCTCTTATGCCATTGTACACAGTGAGTGGCTTTCTCATCTGTAACTAGACAAATAGGAGAATCTCTTCTCATACAATCAAAATCTAGAAAATAAATACTTCCTCTCCTAGTGCCAGATAAGATGACCCCTTGGTCATTAGAATTTCTTATTTGACACTTATCTTTGAAAGAATTGTCATAGCCAAAAACACATAATTGGCTTATGCTTATAAGATTATGTTTCAAACCTGTCACATAGGTCACTTGTGTGATAGTGACTAGACCATTTGTAATCTTACCAAAACCTTTTATAATCCCACTTTCTGAACATCTAAAGATGACTTTGGGTCCATTGTTAGTTGGAGTATAGTCCTTTAGCATCCTCTTTGTTCCAGTCATGTGCCTGGAACAACAACTGTCCAAGTACCATATATGGGTATGACTACTTGGACTCACCTGCATAGAATAAGACTATCTACCCTTAGGGCCCCAATTTTTATTGGGTCATGGGCATTGGTTTGAATGAAAATGCATCTGCCTACCTGCAGCTTTATTGACAGGTAGACTATCCCTCTTGACACTATCATTGAACAAGCAGTCAATGGAAAAGTGACCCACCTTGCCACAACACCAGCGTTCTTACATATTATACCTCCTCTTAAGTACTGATATGACAACATTGCTGTCTTTAGTTCTTAAATCTGATGGTATAATAGTTCCTTTTCCTAGTCTATCAGTCAAAGCCTTCTTGGGAAATGGTCTAGCAGTAGTGTACTTAGGATATCCTTAGTCTTAACAGCAGCATTCTTCTTTTCAGAGTAAATGCTCTTGATTGCTTCAGTGATACCCATATTAGTTCTGCTATCAAACTTCCCCTTTGTCTTGTTCTCGTCTATAAGACCTTGGAAGTGAACTGCTTATTTTTGTTTGAGTGATGGGGCTGGGACACCAAACACAAATTGTCCAGAATGGACAAGTTGAGTTTCCTAGTGAGCTTCCATATAGTAACTTGCACCATTGCCACTCTCACTCTCACAGTGACCATAAATGAATTCATGGTCATACCTGTTTGATGGCACATCAATCTTATTAAAAGATATAGGGGGCATTTAGGCTAGTGGTTGTACTGAAGCTTTACCTTTATTTTTAGATTTGGCAACTCTAGTTCTACCTTTATAACCTAGTCCCTTCTTACCCTTTTGGATGGAGAAGGAATCTATTAAAGGTAAAACTGTACTAGGTTTGGAAAATTTAGCCACTAATTCCCTCTCCTTTTGAAGTCTGCTTTCAAGATTCCTGATATGATCATTCTTGAAAGTAATACTACCCATTTGAATAACAGTTATGTTCTTTAGTTTACTAACATCTTTTATCTTCAGATCCAGAACTTTTGCTGAGTTTGAAGCAGGTAATTTCAGAGAAGCATTCTCCTTTGCCAACTTTTTGGCTAGGATCCTGCTTTCCTTAAATACTTTCAGGAGCTCATCATAACCATTAATCAGTTGATTGATGTCTCCCTCAGATTTAGAACCATCATCACCTTTTTGAGTTGATGCTTCTGATTCTGGACTAGTTATATATACTGATCCAGATGGTGAGGAATGTACCTTACTAGGACCAGGATGATCCTAGCTGTCTCCTTCCTCATCAACTCCTAATAGACCAAAGCAATGACTGTCTTCTATCCTTGAATTGATATCATCCAACATCTGCATATATTCCATCTCCACAGAATCTAAATATGCTGAATATAGCCCAATATAGGCCTCAACATCATCTTCTCTTTCTGATTCTGATGAAGATGAATCAGTCCAACTTTTTTCTTTCGGGGCAACAAAGGACATTTCCTTCTTGCACTTATGGTGCTTCTTCTTGTCTCCTAATTCCTTTCTTTTCACAGAACAGTCAGCTATGGCATGTCCTGGTTTGCTGCAGTAATAACAAACTATTTTAGAAGAAGATTCTTTACTAGTTTTTGAGTCATACCTGTCCTCTTTAGAGTATTTCTTCTTTCTTTTGTAGTAATTATCCTTGGGGTAAGAAGATGTGGATGGTCTGCTTCTCCAGCTCTTTTTCTTTACAAAGCTCTGGAACTATCTAGTGAAAGCAACAATGTCTACATCAGAATTGTTAACATCTGATGTGCTGGTGTCTGAGCTTTCAGTTTCTGTCTCAGCAACCTTCCTGGGAGGAGAAAGAGACTTTCTCCTACCCTTTCTTGTGGCCTCAACTTTGAAAGCCACAGACTTATCCTTCATTGAAGACTAGTTGCATTTCTCCTCCTCTTTCCTTGCTGTCAACTAAATTTCATAGGACAATAGTTTACCAAATAGTGTTGGTGGAGGTGTATCAGCTAATCTGGCCACTTCTCTTATGGCACAAATCTTAGTATCCCAATCTTTTGTTAATGACCTGAGGAATTTGTCATTTAGCTCATATGTACTGAATACCCTTCCATAAGTCATTAGTTCATTCACTATCATAAAGAATTTCTTATAGTGTTCTACAATGCTATCAGTCTTGGCCTGTCTAAAGCTCTTATACTTCTGATTGAGCATAGACTTTCTGTCATCTCTTTCCTCTTCAGTTCCTTCCATGTAGAGAACAAGTGTGTCCCACATTTCTTTTGATGTTCTACAATGGACCAGATTCTGAAAAGTTGAATCATCCATGGCACTAACTATTATGTTCTGTGCCCTTTTGTCCATAGTAGTCAAGATGATCTCATCCTTAGTCATTTCTTCATAGCTTTTAGGAGTGGATTTATTGGCATCAAGAACTGATGTTTTCATAGGTATAAAGGGACCATCTTGAACTGTAATATAAATTCTTGGATTAGATGCCTCCATGAACAATCTGACTCTTTCTTTCCAGATACCAAAATTTTCTTTCCTGCATATGGGAAGTTTCATTGAACCAAGCTCTTTCTAATTCTCACTTGATCCCATTTTGAATATATGTAACTACTGCCTTGGAGATAAGCTCTGACTGTTAAGTAAAATTTTGAGCAACCTCCCTTTGATACCAATTGAAAGAATTAAATAATGAACAACTAATCACCTAGAGGGGGGGGGGGTGAATAGGTTCAATTCTTTATAATATGCAGTTTTAGGATTTCTAAATAGCAAATCTAGTTATCCAACCATACAAGCATCACAAACATTCAGAGTAAGCAAACATAGCACAGAGACACACAAATTTATAGTGGTTCCCCAATATTTGGGTACATACACTTTCTCCCTTCGCCTATCTACCAATAAACTGGATTCGTCCCAACTTCCACTTTTCTCAGATCCACAGATCTTACCACTCAGAACCCTTCTAGATTCCTAAAACTCAGACTTCTTCAAGTCCTACAGCTCAGATCCTTCCAGATCCTACAACTCAGATTCTTCCCAAGAACCCTACCTCAGAGTTTTCCAACTCCTACCTCAGGCAACATGCCCTACCTCAGCCCTTATAATTACAGACTTACCACTCAGAAAGATAGACTTTCCTATACTCAGATCAATATAGATCCTACAGTTGTGATTACAATATTTTAAGAATTTCTTTACCCAGAGAGAGAGAAAATGGGGTAAAGAGTTCTTGACCAAATCTTGAGAGATTGGCCTTTTTTTGATCCTTGCAGCTTTGGATATGATTCAGCCTTACTTAGCTTCTTCAAAGCTGCTTGAAAATAGAGAACTTGGTTGAATATCTCTTGAGCAAACGAAGGTGATCTTGAATCAGCATCCTTCTTCTCCTTCTTCTTATTACAGAAATGATTCTGTAATCCTTACAGATCTCCCAAGATTACTCTTCGTCTCTGTGTTATTGTGGTGTATATTTTCTGTGTATTGTTCTTTGATAGCACTTTTCAATTTATAGAAACATAACAGAGGTAACCGGCTGAACAGGTAGCTGACTGGCATCTGACAGTACTGACATCTGACAACTTTGACAATTATGCCAGCTGTCACTTCTATGATCTAGAAATCTGTAACTTGGTCTTTAAAACAGCAGACAGTGTCGAGACAGATCCTATTCATAATGTGTTGACACTGATTTCAAAATGTGTCGAAACAGATTATGAATGTGTCGACACAGCTATCAGGATGTCGATACATTGCCTTGATGTAGTCCACAGACTTTAATCTCTGTCGACACAGCTTTTCTTCATAGACTCGACACAGATAATGTAGAATGTGTCGACACAACTTCCTTTGTATCTACACAGCTTTTCTTCAAAAACAGTTGTCAACCCAAGTCCTGGTGTTGACATATCAAGTTCATCTTACTGTCAGCACTACTAGTAATAGTGTGTCGACACTAATCCTATGTGTCGACACAGTTGATCTTCAACTCAACATTCAGGATGTCGACTGAGATCATTTAAGTCGACACAGCTTGTGTTGTCTTATATCTGTGTGTCGACACAAGTCCTGTGTGTCAACACAGCTGGTGTAGACTGAACTTCTGTGTGTCGACACAAGTACTCTGTGTCGACATAGTTTTGCTCTTGTTCTTGACACAGCTTCTTCACAAGCGTCGACACTGACCGAGTGTCTCGACGCTTTTATACTTAGACAAATTCCTGCATTACTTAGCCTTCACAAATAAACTTAAACAGAAATCAAATACAAGATGATGTATGTTATTGATTTAAGTGAGGCTTCTCCAAATCTAGTACAATTACCAATGTACCCAACAGGGTTGGCATGAATGATAAGTTTAGCTGGCAGGATAGGCGTCTTATAGTACAAGTTAGCACGTGTGCTACCGCTACCGCAAGGCGGCTGTTCTGGGCATAAGACTCCCCTCGTGTCATGCCTTGTGTTCCAGAGGGGGGTCTTACAAATGGTATCAGAGGGCTATGATCTTGAATTAAAGAAGTCATTGAAGAATGGAGCCACCCCCATTTGATTAGTCAGTTTGGCGACAAATAGACTTAGCGGATGCAGTGGTGTGCTCATATGTAATTCACACTAAGTATGTCCAATTTTGACCTTACGAATAGCCAACCTGACCCTAGGTTTGTACCTTAAGTGTAGATCCCAGTTCTTGTAGAGCCAGTAGGGGGCACCCCCATCCCTTCCGTACCCACTCAATTCCAGAAATCAGAGCTTGGACAGACGCTCACGACAAATTTTGGATGCCTTTAGGTCTCAACAGGCCCCAGTACAGCAACAAGCTCCGGGCTCGAACTAGTTGAGCACTTTCTGAGCTCTCTCCCCTCCTGCTTACCATGGGACAGAGTCTGTTGTGCATACGGAAGAATGGATTGACACAGTGCATGAGCTGTTGGCAGGAATCCGTTGCCCAGCCAGCATGGCTGTGACTTTAGCAGTGTCTATACTGGAACTGCATGCCAAGAGGTGGTGGAAGTCCCTCATGGTCTCCACCTTTTATGGCCTAGTTTATACGGAACTCAGTTGGACTGAGTAGTTGGAGCCTTCTAGGAACATTTCAACCCGTCGAACGCTAGAGATGAACTAGAGGAAAGATTCTTGCACCTAAAATAGGGATCGAAGTCAGTTACAGAATACTAGAGGGAGTTTCAGCATCTGGCTAGGTTTGCTGACTCCTATGAGATGGAAGATTGAGGTTATGCTAAACGGTTCTACAAAGTCTTGCGGGATCCCCTGAGGTAAGCCCTTTTGTTTATAGTAGACTCGACTTTAATTGAGATCATCGATATGGCAAAAAGGCTGGAGGAAGACCATTTAGGGAGTAATAAGAGACCTGTTGAGGGTGTAATGGAGGCTGTCCCCAGTTATAGAAGGAGGCATGAAAATCGAGGAAGAGGAAACAATAAAGGCGGAGGTCGCTTCCGTCAGAATTTTAGGATGGAGCATCCGGCTACCTCCACCACAACAAATGTATCTGTAGCCGAGGGAGCAGTATGAGCGAGTCTTCTTCCAATGCAACCAACCCGGCCACATCTGACGTCACTGACCGCAGCTAGGTGGGAATGCTCCAACTGCACTCCCTCCGGCAGATCCACGAGGACAGGGGCATGTGCGTGGTTGCGAATTAGGACCACGAGGAAGAAACTCTGGGCCTGCTCGGGATCAGGTGTTTGCACTGGACATGGAGCAAAAGTGGAATCCTCAGAAGGTGATTGCAGGTATGTCGTCATTTAATTAATATGCTATAAGAATTCCCTTTAGATTGCCTAGGATATGTTGGGAGTCTAATTTGAGTCTTTGTAATTGATACTTAGTCACCGTGATGGCTGGTGGGAAACTTTCCTATACTCTATTCGATACTGGTGCCACACACTCGTTTGTATCGAAAGACTTCGTTAAAGGCCTAGAAAGAGTGCAATACTTCACCGGTATTGCTCGGAGAGTATGCCTCCCAGATGGCTCTGAGATGACTGCAACCGCCAAGTGCGAATTGGAGATACTTCTTGGAGGAAAGACCTTTGAAACCCCTTCCATAGTATTGAGAATTCTAGAATTCAACCTCATTCTGGGCATGGCATGGTTGGATTGGCATGCCAAAAGTGATTATGCGGAGAAACCAATTTTCTTAAGACATGGGAACTCTGAAGTCATCTTTCATGGTATTAGATTCGCACCTCATATGTAGTTATCTTCAATCACGGCCTTAAAATCCCACATGAAGGGAGATGATGTCTACATGATTGTTTCGAGTTGAAAGATATGAGAATAGATATGAGAGATGTGTGTGTGGTACGGGATTTCCCTGAGGTATTTCCCGAGAAGCTGTCGGGATTACCCCCCCCCCCCCCCCCAAAGAGAAGTGGATTTACAAATTAAGTTAGTACTGGGTGCCAAGTCCGTCTCCAGCACCCCTTATCGTATGGACCCGAAGGAACTCGTCGAGTTTAGAGTTCAGTTGTAGGAATGAGTAAAGTGTGGGTTTGTTCGTCTAAGTTCATCACCATGGGGAGCCTCTGTTCTATTCGATAAGAAGAAGGATGGAATGCTACAGTTTTTTTTTAGATTATCGGGAACTCAACTGTTTAATGGTGCGGAACACCTACTACCCCGGATAGAAGAGTTATTCTATCAACTGGTAGGAGCACACTGGTTTTCCAAGTTAGATCTGCGCTCGGGGTATTACCAGCTGAGGATACAAGAGGAGGATTGATGCAGGCCCATAGATTCGACGGATTAAACTTCGTGTTCTTAGGTTCAGTAAATAAAATAAATATGTCACATGCGATTTCTCTAATTAACACTATCGATTACTCAAAAAATTAACGGCATATATGAGTTCACCGTGATGCCTTTTGGACTCACAAACGCCCCTTCAGCGTTCATGAGTGTGATAAACAAAGTGTTTGAGCCATACCTAGATGTCTTCATCATCTTATTCATCGATGACATTTTAGTCTATTTGAAGATAGAAGAAGATCATGTTGAACACCTGACCTTGGTGCTGAAGAAGTTAAAGGTGCATACCTTGTTTGTCAAGTTCAGCATGCGTGAATTTTGGCTCCGAGAAGTTGCCTTCTGAAAGTATCTAGTGTCGACTAAATCCACTTATGGGGGGGGGGGAGAATAGGTATCATGTAGTCTTTTGCGGAATAAAATTTACCTACACAAATATACAAAACAACACAGAAAACACGCAAGAAATTATAGTGGTTCCCCGATTTGGGTACGTCCACTTTCCCCTTTCGACCTATCTCCCACGACAGGACGACTCGGTCACTTCTCCAAATGGATTGAAATCCAATCCTCACACTACGGAAGGAACCCTTCCAACCAAAGGAGTCACAACTCCAGCACCACGGGTTGTAGCCAACCCTTACAATTAGGAATAAAAATTCCTTTACAACAAATCAAAAATTTAATGTACAAGAAAATACAAACAGGCTTTTGGAGAATCTGATGTCCTTCTTCGTTCGTTGAAGCTTTCTTGGATGTAACGAAGAATCCATGATCGGAGTTCTCTCTTGGAGAGGATCTTGTCAAGATCGGAGGCGGCAAGCAATTGCGGCGGCGATACTTTGTAGATCCAAACGTCTTGATGAAGCAAACAAGGTCTACGAACGATCTCAGTCAGATCAGTCGTCTCAATTGATTCAGAATGAAGAACTAACCTCGTTCAACGAATCGAGAGACAAGAGATCTCAAGAGAGATGCGTGAGACGCTCGTCTTGCCTCGGTACTGTCGTCGGAAGATCAGAGAACCTCTGAGATCAGCGGCAGCGACTAGCTTGCGAGCGGCGACAGCGATCGGCGATGTTCCGCATTTTGCTAGGGCACGCGTTGGCTACTTCAGATTTTTCGTGAATCGCTTCCTCCATGTTCAAAATACGCGACTATATATACCAGAGCCAACCCTTATGACCGTTGTGGGGCCCACAAGGAGAAACCCTAGCCCCGGCCAAAACAGCGCACGACAAGGCGGTTTGGTCCAGCGAACGAGAAAAATTGCCCAAGGCAAAATCGGCGAGAATCGGTGGTTATTCCCATCGAAGTCGGCGGGAATCACTCACAATTCCCGTCGATTCTGCCTTGGCCGAATTCCAGTTGGAAACCATGTCAGCTGGTGGGAATCGGTGGGAATGCAAACTGATTTTCGTATATTGGACGAGAATACCAACGATTCCCGTCGAAGTCGGCGTGAATCACTTGGTGATTCCAGTCGATTCTGCCTTAGCAGAATTCCTGTAGGAAAACAGTCATCTGGATGAGGTCAGCGGGAATGCAGATTGATTCTCGTTAAATCGGCGGGAATCACTAACGATTCTCGTCGAAGTCGGCGAGAATCACTTAGTGATTCCCGTCGATTTGACTTAGAAGAAATTTCTCTTCCTTCCTTTGATGACTTGGTCTTTAACCAATCTTTGCTCCTTCTGCTCATGATCTGCCTTAATCCTGTACTTGAAAATAAGTACACTCCAATAGAGAGAGCACAGGTGATTCAACACACTGATCTGCTCAACGAGGGATTACGTTGAGCAGACCCATGTATATTGACCCACTGCACCCTGACATTGGTGTGTACTTAGCATGGAATAGCTGCAAGAACAACTTAATAGAAGATTGTAAAATACATTGTAAATCCATCTTAGCTTGACTTGAGGCTTCTTCAAATCAAGATAATTGTGGATACAATACCCAACAATCTCCCCCTATTTGAAGAAGCCAAAATCCTACTAGCTAAGATGAATTACACCAACCAGAAAGATATATATAACAAATGTGCGAGGCAAGAATTCAGAATAATAAAATTTCACGCATTCAGAACAACAAATGAATTAGCATGTGATCATATATATATATATATATATATCCAAAGGTTGTTCATATAAATACAAGAAAAGATATACACGCATATAACATATAAAAATTAAAAACAAATCTAGATTCCAAGTCTATCCCTCCTTTGCCTGAGCATCTCTTAGTTTTTCAGCCATGTACTTCTTGCTTTGCCGTGAAAAATATTCCTTAGGCTTCAGGTAGTACCTGGGGGGAGGAGCTTTATTCTGCACAGTGTTTGTCCTGAAGAATATGTTTCTTTTAGCCTCATATTCTTTATGCATTTCCCACTCATACTGACTGTACACTTCATTTCTATTAAGCTCTCCCCGCTGTTGTAGCAAGAATGTATCCAGTATATTACTCTTAGACACGGGACTCCATCATTCAGTCTTAACTTCACTTTCCTTCAATCTTGATTTACTCTCAACTGGAGTTTCTTTGGAAGTTCCTTCTTGAAGTTTTCTTTTCTCTTTTGCAATGGACTCTTGATCAAATATAGCACTGAGAGCAGCTTTGGCAGCGGCTTTGACAACCTTTCTTGCATTGGCTTAACTAAAAGGAAACTCCTCAGCACTTGCAACCTCATCAGCAGCAGTAGTAACCTCATCAGTAGGAGCAACCAGAATAAGTATACCTGATGCTTGCTGAACTAGCCAATGACAACTGTCAAAAACATACTCGTTGGATTGATTAAAGTTTTCGACCATGATTTGCTCTAACCCTGCCATCTTAGCTGTATATTCCTCCTCCCCCTTTTTGGCTTCTTGAGCAATTGAGTTTGCATAAGAATGCAGTGACTCATCTATATGCTTGACATTCCGAGTAAAATCGCCCAACAGGGATTTCTGATTCGTGTTAAGTGTGAACATGTTGGCATCGAACAATTTGATGCTGTTGGCCACGACATGTGTATTTTGATTTACCACTGCCAGATCAGCTGTATTTTTTTGTAGCCCTTGCATCAATAGATTGACGGCAGTGCCGGCCTCCGCATACTTAGCGTCAAATCTTTGTTTCATCATATCCAGCTTATGATTTATCTCCACAACATTCTTTAGCATCAGATCCTCGGAATGCTTAATTCGTTTAAGTACCTTGTTGTGAGATCGTTCAAAGGAGGTCTTCAGTTCATCCACTTTACCTTGAATGATATTTACCGTGTGATTTGCCAAGCTAGGTCCTAGCGGATGATCCTGATGGATGGCCTGGTCATGCTCTAGGGGGATAGGAATCTGTGAGTCAGGATTCTCTTCTTTAGATACACTTGTGGAGCTTGATAGATTCACGGTCTCTTGAGGGGGGATTGGGGCGGCCTCTGTCGTTTTTCCATATATACTCATCATCCCTTGCCGGGAGGTCTCCCCCTCAATTGTTGCGCCAGAGACATCAGGAACTTTTACCTGAACTTGTTCCTCAGAGGGGAGATCAACATCAATCTCCCTCATGGTCATTTCATTTCCAGCTTGGTCATTTTTCAAATCATTAGTGGCAGCATTCTCCACATCATCCTCATCAACAACATCATTCTCCACATCATCCACATCATCCTCATCAGCAACATTCTCCATATCATCCTCTACTTCCTCCTCGTCAACCTGATCAGAAGCAAGGGTATCCACTGCATCCTTTGCGATCAGGGAAATATCAACAACGACGTCTGCTTGATCTGAAGCTGAAACTTCCATCTTGATAGTAGAAGAAGGACTGGGTACTGACTCCCCCTCAGTTCCTGCATGCAGCAGATCAGGAAATTCACTGGGTTCATCCAAAAGATTTCTGAACTCCTGAGCTCTGTCTTCTTCATCAACATGTGTTCCAAACGCACCCCCTTGGGCAATTCTTCGTTCCCACCTATCAAAGACGCTGGAGTCCATCTTCTTTAGGTAGTGAAGGGGAACTCCCTTATTCATATCAAATCTGTCTCCGTCCATCTGATTCAGGTATAGGCTGATGATTCTCCCGAAGTTAGGAGTACGCAGGGAATCTTTTATCTTCTCAAATAACATGGCCCCCCAGTTGTATTTCTTTCTGCACACTGTAGCCATCAGGATCTTAAACATGTCACCTGATATATGATCATGGGAGCCAGGTTTGCAGATCAGAACCTTCCCTATGATATCAGAGAGGAGCTTTCCTTCTTCGTTTATGTCCTTGCATTTTATAGCCTTGGTCCCTCGTGCTACTCCACAGAACAGTAGTGTCCTCGCACGATCATTTTCATCTAAATAGTCCACTTGTACTAAGCTGGTGAGCTGGAGGTGATGTGATAGTTTTGCAGCAGTCATCTTGATCCTTAGTCCAACTATCTTACTCTTTATTAGGGTGTCCTCGTGACGTAGCTTGGCGGTTGCGTAAAAATCAAGGACTTCCTTGTCTAGGACTTTGCACGGGTGCTCGAGAATGAAGGAGAGCCCGACTTATTCTAGCATCAAGATGATATTCCTGAATTCATAAGAACCATGGACAAAACCAGTCCTAACCAACTCACTCCCAGTGAGGAGCCCGACCGTTGTTTGAGGAGCCATTATAAACCTAAATAAGTTACACTCAATTAACTTAACTCTATCTAAATCTATAGTTTGTAGGAACTAAACTAGTAGGAACTAGACAAGTTACAAACGAGCTAATGATTCAAGGAAGAACGGTCGTTACCTTTTACTCGGAGGGGGAAGGTAGAAAACTCTAGGCAGGCGGTGAGCGGAGAGAAGCCCTAGTCCGATGAGAGGCTTGCGTCAGGACGGAATGCTGGCGGTGAATCGGCGAGACACTTGCGTCGAGCAGATGCCGGAGACGGGAACACCGAGCCGACGGGGAGAGGACAGCGGGCGGACCACACTCGACGGGAGCGACGGGAGCAACGGGAGCGATGGGAGTCGACGAGAGGCAGACACAATTTTGTAGGTCAGCTGGGAAGCTATTTCTGCAGAATCGATGGGAATGCCTGGTCGGGAAGAGAATTTCCGCTATTTCCGCTATTTATTTCCGAATTTTGCCGTTGTTTCCGATATTTCTACTGGTTATGGAGGTTTCTGATATTTCCGCTATAGATTTTTCCTCTATTTCCGCATGATTATTATAATCGACAGGAATCCTATTTATCTCACCTAGATTTCCTTTTTCCTCTAAACAAAGGATATCAAGTTTTCTTATGATAGCTAAGTTGAGTTCAAGGAAGGCTAACACTAGAAATAAACCACTGCTTATCCTTGTTGGATTCAAAATGTAATATTGTAGTTTCAACTATTGATACAAGTCCCTTGAGAGTCATAGGACCATTTGACACCCCCTTTCTCAGCATATCAAAATTTTGACAGTTTATCAGTTTCCAAAATATGGATCATACGGATATTAGCTTCTGTGTCCTTCAATCAGGTGTGTGTGTATATATATATATATCTTGAAGGGGAATGTACACATGTGTTTGGATTATATATATATATACATCTATGTAATGCGATTCAATTTTCGAAACTGAATGCGCGTACCTGGGATCATTAGGTTTATCATTCGGATCCACTGTTTGAAGTACAACGGGTATCAAGTTCAAGTAGGACACTGTAGTTAGCATTATCTCTGGTCTCATATACTTGTTCCATAGAAAGCCTGGAACATCTCTTGTCTATATCCCATCAGGTTCATGGGTGCCTAGACTATCCTGCAAAAAAGAATTACCTTACCTTAGGAACCCAATAGGTATTGGGTCCTAGGTTCTTGTCAGCATAAAATTCAACATGCCTTCCTACAGGATTTCTTTCAGGAAGGCTATCTCTTGCCAAAGGATGTGGACATACCCTTGCCCTTGGCACAAAAGGATTGTGGCAACAATCTATGGCAAAGTGACCCACTCTGCCACAGCACCAACAACTCATGAATATTGTATCTCCTTTTCTGACCGGATCTAGTGACTGAGTTAGTCACGATCTTAGGTCTGACAGGGCAGAGCAGGTTCTGCTCACAGATTTACCCTTTCCACTGAGACTCGAGGGAGGGAGGATGGAGAACATGTGGTGAGTGTCCTGAGGCCTGGGAGGTGGTGCTTTCTTTTCAGCCAGCACACGCCCGGGGGCCCCATTGATGCTTGCTACATATTTCTCAACTCCCTTTCCCTTGTCCTAGGGTGGGAAGATATTCTGTGAGAGCTGGTTCCTGCAATGTCATGAAGTGGGGGAGCAGAGGCTGTAAATACAAACGGTTCATGATGAGCCGTATGTATTTTCTCATGGGTAGCCATAACAGCACTTGCATTATGGGTGTTTCCACATAAGGCCCGATCATTCTTGCAGTGACCATAGTTGTTCTTATGGTCATACTTGAAGGAATGATGTGTGCCCTTCCTACTCGGTGTGGGGGGTCTGAAAATAGTTTCCCCATTTCTCCACGATTTTATAATTCATGAGATCCACCCGTTTTCTCCCTTTCTCTTAATAGCATCTACCTTGGAAAAGTTAGATACTATTCTCTTCTCGGTCTCTAGAGAAAACTCTAGATCCGAGATCTTTGAGTCCTTCACCTTGATGGATTCCAATTGGAGGTCCATCATGGTCCTTAACTGAGAAATTTCCATAGCTTGTTCCTCAACAAGCAAGTTGCTCTTCTGAAGGGCACTACGACGGGAATCAAGAGTTTCAATCTTTTGATTGAAACTGTGTATTTCCCTAGCATCAAATGATGGACAAACCTCTGAACTTCTCCTGTCTTCATGAGATACAAGAGGAAGGGAGCAAGAAGAGGAAGATACCTGATCCTGATTGTGTTGATCAGGGTTGGAGTTAAGGTCTGCAGAGACTGAGGTTTCAACTTCAACACAATTGCATTCCTCAATCTCTTCTTCCGTCTCAGATAGAGACACTGGAGCCCTGATATTGAGAAGTTGTTCTTGACTTTTATCATCAGAGACGAGGACCCCCACATATGCTTCATCCTCTTGCTGGCATTCAGTCCCGGCAGTCTTCTTTCCCTCCATGAGGTCAGAGATTGTTTCCCACATGGACTTTGCAGTCTTGCACTTATCCAATCTTGTATGAGAAGAGCCAGACCAAATATCAGATATGATCTGTCGTACTAGCTTGTCCAAGTTGAACAATGAGATCTCAGTTTCAGACATCTCTGCGGGACTCTTAGGGATTTGGAGATCTTCTCCAGAATCAGAAGCCTTCATGGGAATGAAGGGTCCCTCTTCCACAATGAATAAATCCCGAGGGTCAATGACTTCCAGATTAAACTTGACTCTCATTTTCCAGATGGGATAATAGTCTTTGGTGCAGGCAGGCAGTCTCAGGGGAGAGATATCAGTGTATAGCTCCATGCTTGAGTCTTGTTTTCTTCTTGACACTAGACACGGGATCTTACTCAAGGTGTTAACCTTATTGACGAGTAACCTCCCTCTGATACCACTTGAAAGTATCTAGTGTCGACTAAATCCACCTAGGGGGGGGGGGAATAGGTGTCATGCAGTCTTTTGTGGAATAAAATTTACCTGCACAAATAAACAAACACAGCACAGAAAACACACAAGAAATTATAGTGGTTCCCCGATTTGGGTACGTCCACTTTCCCCCTTCGACCTATCTCCCACCACGGCATGACTCAGTCACTTCTCCAAACGGATTGAAATCCAATCCTCACACTACGGAAGGAACCCTTCCAACCAAAGGAGTCACAACTCCACCACCACGGGTTGCACCCAACCCTTATAACTAGGAATTAAAATTCCTTTACAACAAATCAAAAATTGAATGTATAAGAAAATACAAACAAGGCTTTTGGAGAATCCGATATCCTTCTTCGTTCGTTTAAGCTTTCTTTGAAGTAACAAAGAATCCACGACCGGAGTTCTCTCTTGGAGAGGATCTTATCAAGATCGGCAGCGGCAAGCGATTGCAACGGTGATACTTTTTAGATCCAAACTTCTTGACGAAGCAAGCAAGGTCTACGAATGATCTCAGCCGGATCAGTCGTCTCAATCGATTCGGAATGAAGAACTAACCTCGTTCAACGAATCGAGAGACAAGAGATCTAAAGAGATATGCGCGAGATGCTCGTCTTGCCTCGGTACTGTCGTCAGAAGATCAGAGAACCTCTTAGATAAGCAGCGGTGACTAGCTTGCGAGCGGCGATAGCGATCAGAGACGTTCCGCGATATGCTAGGGCATGCGTCGGCTACTTCAGATTTTCTGTGAATCGCTTCCTCCATGTTCAAAATACGCGACTATATATACCATGAGCCAACCCTAAGGACCATTGTGGGGCCCACAAGGAGAAACCCTAGCCCCGGCCAAAATAGCGCACGACAAGGCGGTTTGGTCCAGCGAACGAGAAAAATTGCCCAAGGCAAAATCGGCGAGAATCGGTGGTGATTCCCGTCGAAGTTGGTTGGAATCACTCAAGATTCCTGTCAATTCTGCCTTGGCCAAATTCCAGTTGGAAACCATGTCAGCCGGTGGGAATCGGCGGGAATGCAAACTTATTCTCGTCGATTCGGTGAGAATCACAATGATTCCCGTCGAACTCGGCGAGAATCACTTGGTGATTCCCGTCGATTCTGCCTTAGCAGAATTCCTGTAGGAAAACAGTCATCTGGACGAGGTCGACGGGAATGCAGATTGATTCTCGTCGAATCGGCGGGAATCACTAACGAATCTCGTTGAATTCGGCGAGAATCACTTAGTGATTCCTGTCGATTTTGACTTAGAAGTAATTTCTCTTCCTTCCTTTGATGACTTAGTCTTTGACCCATCTTTGCTCCTTCTTCTGCTAATGATCTGCCTTAATACTGTACTTGAAAATAAGTACACTCCAATAGAGAGAGCACACGTGAGTCAACACACTGATCTGCTCAACGTGGGATTACGTTGAGCAGACCCGTTTATATTGACCCACTGCACCCTGACATTGGTGTGTACTTAGCATGGAATAGCTGCAAGCACAACTTAATAGAAGATTGTCAAATACATTGTGAATCCATCTTAGCTTGACTAGAGGCTTCTTCAAATCTAGGTAATTGTGGATACAATACCCAACACCTTCTTAGGCCACGTGATCAGTGGTGATAGATTAGCTGTGGATCCGTCGAAAGTATGTACTGTGAAGGAATGGTCGCCTCTAAAGTCGGTTACCGATGTGCTGAGTTTCCTTGGACTTGCTGGGTGATGTGCTTATGGCAAGTGTACCGCTTGCATAAGTAATATAAAATGGGGAGGCATTCCCACGTATCGAATCTCTCAAGGAACACTGCAAGGTGGAGTGGTCTTTCAAGGAGGACTTGAGATTGAAGTCTTAAGGTATTTGGTTTTAGTTATAATAAAATAAAAGCTAATTAAATCTACTCCTATGTAGGCCGTTATGCGCAGCTTCGCTCAGTGTAATGGAAGAGTAGGCAGGCGTAAGGAGTGAATGGAACAACGGATTGAGGTTCGCAAACACCTCGTCACAACACGCGCCACTAGCAATCGCTAGTGCATCAATACTCACTATTGTGGCGGGGGAGGGGGGGGAATACGGGCGCTACTCAAGTAACTAAAGCTGTAAAACGAAATAGAATCACATAGAAATGAAACAACTAATGCTCACTACTAAAGTACAACATCATCTACATATGAAGATTTAGCCACACATAAACAACAACAAAGCGAGAACAAGTCAAGAAATCGACCGAATCTGAAGGCTCGTTGATGAGTCACGGAAGGAATCGTCGGGTTGTCATTCTGCGTCCAAGCTCGGTTCTAAACTACATTCGCGGTAGAGATGGCTGTCACGACCCTCCAATGGACCTGTCTTCTTCGTGTCACGATATAGAAGAAGGTGGCAAGCTTCCCTTTGCTTGTTGGCTATGGTGACAAAACTTGCAATGGAGCTAATAAATGAAGGAGAAGGCTGATGATGCAAAATTTGACCTAAGTTATTAATACAAAAATCTAAATAATCTAATATAAATATATAGATATTTTTAATTTTATCTGTTAAACCGTATCTTTTTATAATTCTATCCTAATCACGCTTATTTTACTATTTTGTAGGATCTCGAGACAAGTTGCATTATCAATTTTACAGAACACGCCTTCAGATAGGGCGTGCCAAATTAAATGTCGGGTGCAGTCATGTTACTGTGTTACTAAACAATATTCAAGAAGCGAATGAAGCCACAATGGTCTGATGAGATATTTTCTCCTAAGTATGAAAGAGGCTAGCCACCTTTGACTATATATTCAGCATGTGTTCTTAAAGCGAGCTTCTTGGAAAGAGGGAAAGCTACTTAACTTTTTTCATGCTTTTCATGACAAGTATGAAAGAGGCTAGCCACCTTTGACTATATATTCATCATGTGTTCTTAAAGGTATCTTCTTGGAAAGAGAGAAAGCTACCTAACTTTTATCATTCTTTTCATGACAAGTATGAAAGAGGCTACCTTTGACTTTTAAATCAACATGAGCTTTTTGACCAAGGGAAGCTTTATGTAAGCTTCATCCTCATGCCAAATTCCAATTCTACCCCCTTGGTTTTGGCCCTATAAATAGGCATGAAGGAAGGGGGAAAGCATCATCCTTTCTCCTCTATTTTAGACTTCTAGAGAGATGTTGAGAGTTTATTTTTAGAGTATTTTTGCTTAATGTTTTCATGTTTTAATGTTCTTGAAATCTCTTTTAACGCACTTGTAATCTTTTTATAAACTCTCTTTGTAATGTCTCTATGCCCTTTTTTGTAACTTCTTTTCAATAAAATAAAATAGTTTGTTATTCCC
The DNA here is from genome assembly GCA_039513925.1 of Platanthera zijinensis. NCBI lineage: Eukaryota > Viridiplantae > Streptophyta > Magnoliopsida > Asparagales > Orchidaceae > Platanthera > Platanthera zijinensis. The sequence continues at coordinate 172,944,121 of CM077088.1, forward strand.
TTTCTCTCTCTCTTTCTTATTATGCATATTCTTAACATGATTTTAATTTCCTACACTATTATGAGAAACTAAACTTTGTTTAATGCTTGATCGAGATGATCCGAGGATTGAAATGATCTCATTTTTTTAATCCTTAACTTCTCTTTCTCTTTTAACAAATGTTTAGAATTTACCCTTGATTAATCTCTAAAGAGATCATATTATCGATATATAATTTTCTCTTCTGTTTCCGTACTCTAGTAGTCGAAAGGATCATGTGTATGGATTGATCACTCATGGGTAAAGCGAGTTTAATGCAATCCTTGAAAGAGGACGACGTAAATTTCCCAGATTAGAGTCAAATCTAATAGAGGGGTTCACCACATAAAGCGAGTTTTTGGGGTTTCAATTATAGAACGAAAGTTCTGTTGATCAACCAAAACTTAGTTGGTCGTAGCCTTGAAAGAGATGCGTTCATATTTTGGGAACCTTCACGGTCCAAGCATCTTCGTTAAAGAGAATTAGGAATTTATCTATTTTTGGTCATTTTCATTCCATGGTGATTCAAGATCAAGTACTAACCTTTTAAATTATTGCTTAATCATCCTTTTTTATAGTATAACCGTTCTCTTATTTGCAAACCAACTTAAAGTATCTAATTGATAAAATAACAGAAATCTCTTTGAAGTAGAAGAAATTGACGCGGCTTGGTTCTAATACGACTTTGATATTATATCCTATATTATAAGAGATAAGGTACACTTGCCTTTATCGAATATTGATTCGGAGAACATCATCTTCATCTTCTCTCTTTCATAAAACACCTCCGGGATTTTGTCCATCAAGTTTTTTTCGCTATTGCCGGGGACTTGCGTCGATATTTCAAAAAAAAAATACTGTTAATTTAATCGTTTTTCTTTTTTTTCTAATATATATATATATATATATATATATCTATATATATATATATATATATATATATATATATATATATATATATATATATATATATATATATATATATATATCTTAATAAGATACCTAAAACCGCCTAAAAAGAACAAAAACAAAAAAAAATTCCATTAATAATTTTTAAACTCATCTTTAATCATTTGTCTCTCTCTTCATTTTTCTTCTAGTACATGACCTGAGCAAGTTCTTCAAATAATCCTGAATCCCATTTTGATCCTGAAAATTGATCGCACCTTTAGGTGATGCCTTCAATCTCGTGGACAGGATTTACCAATTATTCTCGATGAATCTATCGGAGATACTAATATAGCAACTATGGGTGACCCCAATCCTAATGAAGCCCAGCAACGGACCATGTCCTATTATGTACGGCTGAACTTGGAAGGGACACAATCTAGTTTTGTTCGCCCTACTATAGCTAATAATAATTTTGAGATCAAGTCTAGCATCATCCAAATGGTGCAACAATCGGTTACATTTGATGGTATACCAGACAAAGATCCAAATCAACATCTTTCAAATTTTGTTGAAATCTGTGATACCTTCAAAATCAATGGCGTTACTGATGATGCCATTCGATTACGACTATTTCCCTTCTCTTTGCGGTCAAAGGCCAAGCAGTGGTTAGGCTCTCTTCCTAGAGGATCTATCACTACATGGGTCAAAATGGCTAAAAAATTCATGACTAAATATTTTCCTCCTGCCAAGACAGCCAAATTATTTACTGATATCTCTTCATTTATGCAAATTGACTCGGAGACTCTCTACGATACATGAGAGCGCTTCAAGGAGCTTTTGCATAGATGTCCTCACCATGCACTTCCTACTTGGTAACAAGTACAAATTTTTTATAATGGCATAAATTTCCAAATAAGGTAGATTATTGATGCAGCCACCGGGGGTACTCTCAATAATAAAACCCCAGAAGCCACTCAATAGATTTTTGAGGAAATGATAATGAATGCCTATCAGTGGAATGTTCCTCGAGCGCGCCCTAGCAAGCCTGCAAGGCTTTATGAAGTTGATATAACAGCTAATTTAGCTTTACAACTTGAACGTTTAAGCAAGCAAGTGGCAGAGATGTCTGTTTCCTCTGCCACTCCTTCTTGGGCTAATAATAATAGTAATACTTTTATTGAAGAACAGGTTGATTTCTTGGGGAATCTTACCCGGCCTTCCTTTAACCCGAACAACGCTCCATATAACAATACATACAATCTGGGTTATAGGATCCATCCGAATTTCTCATGGAGCAACCAAGGTAATGCCCACCGCCCGTCTAATATGAACCCACCTAGTTTTCTTCCAACACCACCAAAGCCCTCTTTGCTTGAAGAGGTATTTTCTAAATATGTTGCCTCGAATGAATCCAACATCCGGAATCTCACCGGATCTGTAAAGAACTTAGAGAATCAAATTGGCCAGCTTGACTAAATGATTGTCGAGCGCCCGCATGGAGCTTTTCCGGTCAACACTGAGACAAATCCAAGGGAGAATGCAAATTCCATCACCATCCGCAGTAGAAAGGAGGTAAACTCTCCAAATAGGATTGATCCCGAGGTAACTGTTTCTATTTTACCACCCCCAGTTTTATTTTCTAATTCTCCGAATGCTTCAAAATCTCCTCTTATTTCTACTTATGCACCCCTTATCCATCTAAAATTAAAAATGAGCGAGCAGAGGAATAATACAAAAAATTTTTAGAAATTTCAAAACAAATTCATATAAATGTTCCCTTTTGCGAGGCAATCTCTCAAATTCCTAAATATGCGAAATATCTCAAGGAGTTACTCTCCAATAAAAAGAAGCTTGAATATATCTCGTGTGTTCCCTCAATGCAGAATTCTCGACAGCTTTTTTAAATAAATTGCCTCAAAAATTGAATGATCCCGGACGGTTTTCTATCTCGCGCCTCTTTGGCAATTTATTAGTAAAGCATGCCCTCACCGACCTAGGTGCTAGCATAAATCTAATGCCCTACTCTCTGTTTAAGAAATTAGGATTAGGAGATCCAACCCCAACAAAAATAAGTATACAACTAGCAAATCGTTCTGTTAAGTATCTAGTAGGGGTAGTGGAGGAAGTATTGGTCAAAGCTGACAAGTTCATCTTTCCGGTGGACTTTGTCATTCTTGACATCGAAGAGGATGTCGAAGTACCCCTCATACTCGGCCGCCCCTTCCTTTCCACCTCCCGCACAATAATATATGTCAGTAACGGAAAGCTCCTCCTTTGTGTTAGAGATGAAGAAGTTACTTTCAATATCAACCCCTCCATGCGAAATTCTCTTTCAAAATGATGATTCTTGTTACCATCTTGATTCATCATTTGAAGAAGATTTTTCTTCATTTTCTGATTCTGGTCCCATATATTGTGATGATGTGGAACATGCCGAATTATTTTGTTTTAAGGAATTATCTCATTCTTTACCTCCTGAGCCAATTGGCTTAGAGAGTATTAAAATTACGACCACTTACAAAGTACCACCCACTCTTGAGCTTAAGCAACTTCCAGAGCACCTAAGATATTTCTTTTTAGAAAAAGACTCTAAATTGCCGGTCATCATTTTTTCTACTTTGTGTGATTCGGAAATTTCTAAATTAATTCAAATCTTAAATAGGCATCGCCGAGCCATTGCTTGGAAATTATCTGATATTAAAGGGATAAGCCCCTCCTTCTGCACAGACAAAATATTACTTGAAGATAATTCTCGCGATATTGTATAGCCTCAGCGTCGACTTAATCCCAACATGAAAGACATCGTTAAGGCTGAAGTAATTAAGTTGTTAGATGCGGGAATTATCTACTCGATTTCGGATAGCCCGTGGGTTAGCCCCGTGCAAGTAGTACCAAAGAAAGGTGGCATGACGGTAGTGGTTAATGAGAACAATGAACTAATTCAAACTAATACTGTTACGTGTTGGCAGATGTGCATCGACTATAGAAAATTAAATGATGCCATCCAAAAAGACCATTTTCCCTTGCCATTAATTGATCAAATTTTAGAACGCCATTCCGGTCACTCCTACAATTGATTTCTTGATTGTTTATCTGGATATTTCCAAATCCCAATCTCACCCGAGGACCAGGAGAAAACGACCTTTACTTGTCTCTTCGGCACCTTCGCTTATAGAAGGATGTCGTTTGGCCTTTACAATGCACCAGCTACATTCCAAAGATGTATGTTGGCCATCTTTGATGAGTTGGTTTAGGATGTGATGGGAGTCTTCATGGATGACTTTTCCGTATTCGGAAATTCTTTTAAATCATTCTTAACTAATCTTAATCGTGTTCTTTAACATTGCGAAGATACGAATCTAGCCCTAAATTGGGAAAAATGTCATTTCATGGTCCGAGAGGGGTTGGTCCTCGGTCATAAAATATTGGGTAAAGGAATAGAGGTTGATAAGGCCAAGATCAAGGTGATTGAGAAACTTCCCCCTCCCACAAATGTAAAATCTATTAGAAGTTTCCTTGGTCACGCAGGTTTTTTCGGCGGTTTATACAAATTTTTTCCAAAATTACACAGCCATTAACGCATTTGTTAGAAAAAGAGACTCCTTTCATTTTTGATAATGAATGTTTAACAGCTTTTAATATTATCAAAAATAAGCTTATCAACTCGCCAATTCTAGTAGCACCGGATTGGTCCTTTCCATTCGAGATAATGTGCGATGCAAGTGACATTGTTGTAGGCACAATGTTAGGCCAATGGGTGAACAAGTATTTTCACCCAATTTATTATGCAAGCAAGGCACTCACATCTACACGGGCCAATTACAACACTATAGAGAAAGAACTTCTGGCAATTGTTTTTGCATTTGATAAGTTTAGGTCTTAAATTACTCTCTCTAAAGTCATTGTGTTTACTGATCATTCTGCCATTAGGTATCTAATAAACATGGCAGACGCAAAGCCTCGATTGTTAAGATGGATCCTCCTGCTGTAAGAATTTGACTTGGAGATCCGAGACAAGAAAGGAGCTTAGAACTTGGCGACCGATCATCTCTCCAGCTTAGAGAACCATGTTGCGGATATGCTGGCGGAAGCCGACAATGATGATAAATTCCCTAAAGAGCGCCTCCTTGACATCGAAAAATTAATGAATTCTTCTACCCCTTGGTTTGCGGAGTTGGCCAACTATCTAGTGGCTTGGGTCCTGCCAAAAGGTTTTTCAAGTCAACAAAAGAGGAAATTATTTTCCGACGCGAAGAACTACTTTTGGGAGGACCCCTTCTTATTTCATATCTTCGCGGATCAAGTGGTAAGAAGATGTGTGTCGAGCGAGGAAGGCTTTTAAATATTACGACACTGCCACAAAGGACTAACCGGCGGACATTACCAAGCAAGCCGGACCGCAAGGAAAGTGCTAGAGGTCGGTTTTTACTGGACCTCGATCTTTAAGGATGCTCACTCTTTTTTAAGTGGATATGACAGCTGCCAAAGGTCAGGTAACATATCTCGTCAAGATGAAATTCCCCAAAACTCCTTTTTAGAGTGTGAAATTTTCGATCTATGGGGTATCGATTTCGTAGGTCCTCTCCCTCCCTCATTTAATAATAAATATATTCACGTTGCGGTCTACTATATGTCGAGGTGGGCGGAAGGACAAGCTCTCCCAACCAATGATGCAAGAGTCGTCGTCAAATTTTTAAAGTAATTATTCTCTCATTTTGGTACACCTCGCGCTTTAATTAGTGATAGTGGCACACACTTCTGCAATAGCCAATTTGCTAAAATTTTAGCAAAATATGGCGATACACACAAACTATCCACCGCCTATCACCCAAAGACTAGTGGCCAAGTGGAAGTGGGGAACCGCGAGCTCAAGAGAATTTTGGAGAAGTCTATCTCTTTTAATAGGAAGGACTGGTCATTGAAGCTCGATGATGCTCTATGGGCAATCTATTTAAGCACAGATTTCTCACTGTTTGGGAGAGACTTTTTCCAAGCCACTTCCTCTGCATTTTTAGGGCGAACTCCGCCGTTTCCTCCAAGGGGAGGAGATCCGGGCAAGCATTCAATGCCAAAATCAAGCTGGAGCATCCTCTTGGCTTCCTCCCTCATCCTTGACCTAGCTTTCTCCATCAAGCTAGGAGAAGTTTGTGCCATCCTCCACCGGATCGTTACACGAAGAAGACGGGCCCATTGGGAGTGATTGACAGCCTCCCTTACCCCGGACGTAGTTGAGGACCGAGCTAGGATGCAGATTGACAACCCGACGATTCCTTTCATGAACCCTCAGCAAGACTTCAGATCTGGTCGATTTCACACACTTTTCTTCTCTTGTTGTTGATAGTTTAGTTGATCTCTTGTATATGATGAAGTTGTTCTTATTATGATAAATATATGTATACAATCATGTCTATGTGATTTCATATTTATGTTATTTGCTTGAGGTGCGCCTTTATTTTCCATCCCCCACCACAAAGTGCCGCACTAGCAATTTCTAGTGGAGTGCGTAGCAAAGAGATGCTTATGACCCTCAAATTCCACTGTTATTTTGGTTCTTACGCTTTCCTACTCGTCCATCCACCTAGCGATTCGGTGCATAACATCCTGTATAGTCTTCCATCCCGCCTGGCGAAGCATCGCATAACAGCATTGAATAAGAGTAGTTGTTAGTATTTTAGTTTATTTTTCCGCAACCCACCAAAACCCCCTTTTCATAGCTTAGACCTGAGGACTTCAATCTCAAGTCCTCCTAGAAGAAAAGTCCCACCCCCCCCCTTACTGTGTTCCCTCGAAATCGATACTTGGGGAAATTTGCCAATTTATATTACTTGTGCGACCGATACACTTGCCATTCAACTCATCAAGTTTTTTGCTCAATTGTCGGGAAGCACAGCCGTGTGAGTTTTCTGAAAGGAGATCTTGTGATTGTTGTTTCTTGTTTTTATTTTATTTTCCTGCTTTCCATTTCTTTGCTTATTTCTTTTCGCCCCTTTTTTGATTTTTGGTTTAGACAGCAGATCCGTTCTATTTTTATTTTAGTGTGTAGCACCCTTTTTGGTAAATAATTTTTTTCCCCATGTATTCCGTAGTCGAGTGCTGTCTCTATGACACTTTGCGCCGATGCATCGATGCTATAACTGTTATGAATGCCGAGCATTGTATTATATGTTTGTTATGTCAAGGTGTAGGCCACACGGTGAAGGACTGCCCTCGCTTGTGCGAGCCTTCTCCCTCTGATGGCGTGTGTGCAACAACCTCCTGTTCGCGGAAGACTGTTGTAGACAAGCCTACCAGGGTGTTTCCTGGCCCATAAACTGATATCAATCATCTAGCTCGATCTTTACCCATTGAGATTACTGAGGAATCTTTCGCTGCATACCCTTCATGGGTTCCTCGCTCCCTTTTTACGAGCTTCCCTTGAGTGATCACGATCACTCCTGTGTTAGCCAGCAAAAAGAGGATCAGGAATCCTTGGGAACTCCTGTATGAGACGTAGAGATTATTTCTGTCAACGGGGTGGTGTCTGCGAATAATCTTGCAATGGGGTCCGCTCATTCAGTGCTCAATTTTGAGAGCAGTTTTGCCCCTCCACAATTTTTGCCTGAGCGTGCTACTCCTCTTTTTTTTGAGTCGGCTGATGATGTCATATTCGTGGATGATTCGGTTCCTTAGATTGTGCCGAAGTGGGATTATGACTCTACTATCTATGATGGAGAATGTGGGTCTTCAGAACACTTTTACGCACCCCGGTGGGATGAGGAATTCCCTTTCCAATGTGGAGGTTTGCACCTCTTTATTGGACGAGTTCGTTCCTCTTACCCCCGCGGACCTCGAGTTCTCGGATTCTCCACGATACGACTCATATGACACTGACGATGATCTATGCTTGGATCCTGCTAGGAGTGAGACCGGGACCACTCCCCCTATTTTTTTATTATTTTAGTTCTTCATCTCCTTTATTTCTTGATCCCCTTTCCTATCTGAGCCTGTGTAGGTTGAGTCTCGATGGGTAAGTTGGGATGATGATGAGCCTTGTGCGCATGCCATTGCGATTGCTTCCTACACACTTGAGGTGGATGACACCTTGCCAGGCAAGGATTAGTTTTGTGATAAGATGAGCAAGGACCAGTGCTCCTCCTCTTCTTATTTCCTGTTTCCTCTACCTGAGATTTTCAGGTATTATTATTTAGGTTGAGGGATAACTGTTTTGTCGCTGTATCGATACCCGTTGATGAAACAGATAATGGAACAATTACATGTGCATTTTCTATTTCTTAGACCCATTAGCTAGAACTGTATAGAATTTAATAAGTCGTGTTGGGATGACAGTAACCCCAATACTTATCTAGGAGTAGTTATAGTTAGCTTTTTTACTATTATAAAATCTTTTTTATGTTTTGTACAGCTATTATATGCAAATTTTGCTTGAGCTATTTTGTAGGTGGCCTTTTCCCTTGAGCAGCGAAAGAGTTATATTTTTGCAAGTTTGGCTTCATGCTTTCACGCCAATCTTCTGGTATGATCATTTGTTGAGCATGGGTAACTTCTCCCCCAACTCTTTCTTCACTATTTTTATTGCAAATCTTTGATAGGTATTTTAGTCTAAGTCTGGTGGGGGAGAGTTATGTGGGTTACCTGTGCACATGCGCCACTATCGCGTGCATACCGAAAGTATATTTGCATTTTTTGTTTTTATATTATCATGTCCGCATTGTGCACCTACACCCACATGAGCACGATCTTAAACACGCGCTCAGCTCGAATGGAATTTATTTCTTTTGTGTGGGCTTTCAAATAGGAGTGTTGGCTTAGGATTTTTTGATTTAGTAGTGTGAAACTCGTGTAGTGCTCCTAATTGAGTACTCATGGTCAGCGTATAAATAGTATAGATTCAATTTTTCTTTATGCTCGTAGTTTATACTTTTTTGCATTCGTAAATATTATTTGTGCTACTGGAAAATGCTGAATCTTGAGTAATCGAACGGTAGTGTAGGAATGTGTGTAGCTGTCACTAGCCTCGTACTGCTCGTGTCGAGAGGAAGGATCATCTTTCTCTATGGCTAAGAACTCTCCCCAAGCTAATCTCAAAGCATTGGTGCATTGTTAGTCAAGCGTGAGCGTGACATAGGCCATCATTTTGGTCCAGTTGAGCCTTGTACCCGTCCTAATGATAATCTTTGTTAGCAAATTTGCGCCTATCCCACCTTTTGATTTAGCCCTACTTGCAATCACCAAAGCCTAAAGACCTTTCCCAGTAGCACACCCTTATTTATAGCTATTAGTATGTTAATTCTTCTGCTTGGAGTTGTTGCTGCGATGTAGTTTGTGGTTGTGAGGGGGGAGATGTTAATGCTAATTTTGCTAAATGTTGTTATAAAAAAATGGAAAAAGAAAAAAAAAAGGAAAATGTTGTTTGATATGAAAGAAGAAAAAGTTTAAATGAAAATTATGTTTATGTTGTGTTGTGGTGGTAGGCAGTGCACACACCAGTGTTGTCAAGTTCTAGTCTTGTGGTGTGGGGCAACTGCATGAATTGTTTGCGAGAGGATATGCATTTGTATGAGCTCATTTGGGTTGTGTTTAGCTGATGTTTTACCTTTTGCATCCTAACCTACGTTTGCACCCAAGCCTAATTATTATCCTAAAGTCCTATGGATTCACGCTTGAGTCGAACTAGCGCTGTGGAGAGAGTGTGAACGGGCAAGCGTATGGAGCTTGACATTGATGGATTTCTTTGGAGGTGATCACGAGCTCCGGTTGCTCACCTTAGTGGCCTGCCTACTTTCTTCCTACGCATGATCGAACGATTCTACACCATTCCTATTTTGAGTAATTACAATATTTATTTAAACCGGTCAAAATTTATAAACTCCATAGCATAATTAAAATTTTTATCTATTATATTTTCTACGTCCATGATGTATTTGATTTCTCATTTAACTCTATTTAGAAATTACAAAGCCAGCTAGCTGTTTTCGAGTCCACGGAGAGATGATTTGCTCGGGACGAGCAAATGTTTAAGTCTGGTGGTGTGATGAGTCCGATATTTATAGTGTTTTTCGGACTCATCTGGGCTTGTTTTATCACTCGTGCATTACATTTCAACTGGTATTCGGTTATATTTGCATTGTCTGGTCTTTGACCTCATTGTGCACTATTTTGGGCCCGAGGGTGAGCAATTGCGCACTCTTTTGTTGGGGTAAGCACATGTTGCTCCCCATGTTTCTTTTTATTGTTGTTGTTTTCATTTTGGTGCTGGGAGCATGTGCTCCAGTTTGTTTTTATTGCTATGCAGGTAGTCGGGACATTCCAAATTCCATTTTCAGTTCTGTGTAAAACGCACGGTCATGCGCATTTCTCCACGCACGGTTTCAGTGCAATCGTGTGTTTCACACAGCATTCTTGGGGGCATCTGTTTCTACCCGTGCGAGAAGTAATCGCACGGCTTGCACCTTTTGCCAAGCTTCAAGTATTCTGTGGTTATTCGTGCATTTTGTTCATGCATGGGAGACAGCGCCCGTACGCGAGTAATACACACGGTTCCCCTGCTTGCCTTGATTTCCAACTTTGTTGCTACCCGTGCGATTTCCATCATGCACGGGCAGAATCGCCCATGCGCGAGTAAAACAAACGCGTCAATGCCTCTCTTCTGCAAGTGATTTTCTGAGCACGAATATCGCACAGTTCACGCACGGTCGTGCGCCAGACCGTGCGTGATCGTTTTTTCTGACTTTTCTATTTAAGCACAGATTTCTCTCCGTTTGAGAGATACTTTTTCCTCGCCACTTCCTCCGCATTTTTAGGGCGAACTCCGCCGTTCCACCAAGGGGAGGAGATCCAGGCAAGCATTCAACGCCAAACTCAAGCCGGAGCTTCCTCTCGGCCTCCTCCATCATCCTTGAGCTTCAAGAAGTGTGTTGACCTTTCTCCATCAAGCTAGGAGAAGTTTGTGCCATCCTCCACCAGCTCGTGACACGAAGAAGACGGGCCCATTGGGAGTGAGTGACAGCCTCCTCTACCCCGGATGTAGTTGAGGACTGAGCTAGGACGCGGATTGACAAACCGACGATTCCTTCCGTGAACCCTCAGCAAGAGCTCGGATCTTGTAGATTTCGCACACTTTTCTTCTCTTGTTGTTGATAGTTTAGTTTATCTCTTGTATATGATGAAGTTGTTCTTATTTTGATAAATATATGTATACAATCATGTTTATGTGATTTCATATTTATGTTATTTGCTTGAGGTACGCCTTTATTTTCCATCCCCCACCACACTGTGTCGCACTAGCAATTGATAGTGGCTTGCATAGCAAAAAGGTGCTTACGACCCTCAAATTCCGCTTTTCTTTTGGTTCTAACGCTTGCCTACTCGTCCATCCACCTAGTGATTCGGTGCATAGCGGCCCATGTAGTCTTCCATCTCGCCTTGCGAAGCATTGCATAGCGGCATTGCATAGGAGTAGTTGTTAATATTTTACTTTATTTTTCCGCAACCCACCAAAACCCCCTTTTCGTAGCTTAGACCTGAGGACTTCAATCTCAAGTCCTCCTAAAAGAAAACTCCCCCCCCCCTTAATGTGTTCCCTTGAGATCGATACTTGTGGAAATTCGCCCATTTTATTTTACTTGTCTGACTTGTACACTTGTCATTCAACGCATAGGGCATAGACAATTTGTTTGGTTGGTTTTTTTTATTTTTCCTAACTCATATGAATTTGCTTGAGGACAAGAAAAATAAAAAGTCTGGGGCAATTTGATGATGCATAATTTTACCTAAGTTATTAATACAAAAATCTAAATAATCTAATATAAATATATAGATGTTGTTAATTTTATCTGTTAAACCGTATCTTTTTATAATTCTATCCTAACCACGCTTATTTTACTATTTTGTAGGATCTCGAGACTAGTTGCATTATCAATTCTACAGAACACACCTTCACATAGGGCGTGCCAAATTAAATGTCGAGTGCAGTCATGCTACTGTGTTACTAAACCATATTCAATAAGGGAATGAAGCCACAATAGTCAGATGAGATATTTTCTCCTAAGTATAAAAGAGGCTAGCCACCTTTGACTATATATTCAACATGTGTTCTTAAAGGAAGCTTCTTGGAAAAAGAGAAATCTACGTAACTTTTATCATGCTTTTCATGACAAGTATGAAAGAGGCTAGCTACCTTTGACTATATATTAATCATGTGTTCTTAAAGGAAGCTTCTAGGAAAGAGAGAAAGCTACCTAACTTTTATCATGCTTTTCATGACAAGTATGAAAGAGGCTAGCCACCTTTGAATTTTAAATCATCATGTGCTTTTTGACCAAGGGAAGCTTCATCCTCATGCAAAATTCCAACTCTACCCCCTTTGTTTTGGCCTTATAAATAGGCATGAAGGAAGGGGGAAAACATCATCCTTTCTCCTCCATTTGAGACTTCTAGAGAGATGTTGAGAGTTTATTTTTAGAGTATTTTAGCTTAATGTTTTCATGTTTTAATGTTCTTGAAATCTCTTTTATCGCACTTGTAATCTTTTTATAAACTATTTTTGTAATGCCTCTATGCCCTTTTTTGTAAATTCTTTTCAATAAAATAAAATAGTTTGTTATTCTCTTTCTCTCTCTCTCTTTCTTATTATACATATTCTTAACATGATTTTCATTTTCTACACTATTGTGAGTAACTAAACTTTGTTTAGTGCTTGATCGAGATGATCCGAGGAATAAAATGACCTTATTTTCTTAATCCTTATCTTCTCTTTCTCTTTTAACAAATGTTTAGGATTTACCCTTGATTAATCTCTAGAGAGGTCATATCATCGATATATGATTTTCTCTTCTGTTTCCATACTTTAGTAGCCGAAAGGATCATACGTATGGATTGATCACTTACGGGTAAAGGGAGTTGAATGCAATCCTTGAAAGAGGATGACATAAATTTCCCGGATTAGAGTCAAATCCAATAGAGGGGTTCACTACATAAAGCGAGTTTTAGGGGTTTCAATTATAGAATGAAAGTTCGGTTGATCAACCTAAAATCAGTTGTGCATAGCCTTGAAAGAGGTGCGTTCATATTTTGGGAACCTCCACGGTCCAAGCATCTTCGTTAAAGAGAATTAGGGATTTATCTATTTTTGGTCATTTTCATTCCAAGGTGATTCAAGATCAAGTACTAACCTTTTAAATTATTGCATAATCATCCGCTTTTATCGTATAACCGTTCTCTTATTTGCAAACCAACTCAAATTATCTAATTGATAAAATAACAGAAATATCTTTAAAGTAGAAGTAATCGATGCAGCTTGGTTCTAATACGACATTGATATTATATCTTATACTTTAAGCGATAAGGTACACTTGCATTTATCGAATATTGATTCGGAGAACATCATCTTCATCTTCATCTTCTCTCTTTTATAAAACACCTCTGGGATTTTGTCCATCAAAGGCCGTGAGCAAGCACCGGTGAGAGGTAAGCTTCTTAAGCAAGGCCAGAGCTTCTCTCCTTAGTAGAAGATGAAGGGCGGAGGTGGAATGGCGGAGCTTTGCCCTAATACGGCACAGGTATGGCTGAAAACATTTCTCCCCCTTAATGGACGGAAATCTGCGCTTTATATAGAAGCAGGTCAGAAAAATGTTCACGCACGGTTAGGCGCACGACCGTGCGTTAATAACACGCAGAATGTCCTGCAAGGAAGATTCGTCGACCCGTGCTTTTTACTCGCGCACGGACGCTTCCACCCGTGCGTGAAGGAAAATGCACGGGTAACGATAGAGCGCTAAAAAATAGGATAATAAAGAGGAACCGTGCGTTTTACTCACGCACGGGCGTGTATGCCCGTGCGTGAATGAAAATGTACGATTAACCACAGAGCGTTGGAACTCAGAGAACAATATGCAGACCGTGCGATTCCTTCTCGCATGGTTTGGCCGAAAACGTGAGGGAACAAAACGCACGGGTAGCGATAGATACCCCCAGGAATGCTTTGTATAACACACGATTACACTGAAATAGTGCACGAATAAATTCGCATGACCGTGCGTTCTACACATGAGCTGGAAATGGAATTCCGGACATCCCGACCACCGGCACCGCAATAAATCCCACTAAGGCATAGCCCCCAAAGGCTCCAAACAAACTTATAAAATGACCGGAAAGGGATATGGTCAGCTCTATGTGCTTACCCCCGACAACAGAATGCGCAATCTCACAACCATGGGCCAAAGTAGTGCACATTATGGTCAATGACCGATTGAAGCAAATATAACCGATTACCGGTTGAAATGCAGTGCACAAGTGAGAAAACAGGCCTAGATGAGTCTGAAAAATCCTATAAATATCAGACTCATCACACCACCAGACTTAAACATTTGCTCGTCCCGAGCAAATCATCACTCCGTGGGCTAGAAAACAGTTAGCTGGCTCAGTAACTTAAAAATAAAGTATTGCAAGAAATCAAATATATCATGAGCATAGAAAATATAATAGATAAACTTTTTAATTATACTACAGAGTTTATAAATTTCGACAGGCGTAAATAGATATTGTATCCATTCAAAATTGGAATACTGGAGAATCGTTCGGTCATACGTAGGAAGAAAGTAGGCAGGCCACTCAGATGAGCATTGCCAATGATCGGGGCTCGTGATCACCTCCAAAGAAATCCTTCAATGTCGGGGACCATACGGTTGCCCGTTCACACCCTCTTCATGGAGCTAGTTTGACTCAAGCGTGAATCCGTAGGACTTTAGGATAATAATGGGGCTTGGGTGTATATGTAGGTAAGGATGCAAAAAGAGTAAAAACAGCAGCTACGCAAAACCCAAATGAGCTCACACAAAATATTATCTTCTAGTGAACCAAAAATTACAGGTGCACCACACCACCAGACTTGAACTTGACAACAATGGTGTGTGCACTGCCTACCGCCAATGAAATAAAATCAATAATGGAATTTTCTTTTTCAGTTTCTTATTTTCATATCAAGCAACATTTTTTTTCTTTTTTTTCTTCTTCCAAATTTTTTTTGAACCACATTCATCACATATTAACATGAAAACTCCAACTCACAATCACAAAACTACACCACATCAACATCACCAAATGCAAGAAGTAATCCACTAATATTTAGAGATTAGGGTGTGCTACTGGGAAATGCTTTTAGGCTTTGGTGATCGTGGACTAGGGCTAAATCAATAGGTGGGATCGGAACAACATAGGATAACAAGGATTAACGTTAGGATGACGTACAAGGCTCAACCGGGCCAAAATGATGGCCTACATCACGCTCACACTTGACTAACCATGCACCAATGCTTCAAGAGTAGCTTATGGCAAGTTCTTAGCCACTGAGAAAGATGATCCTTCCTCCTGACTCGAACAATACGAGGCTAGTGACGGCAATACTAATGTCTACTAATCAAGAAGAGAATAAAAATCGAACTAGCAATCCAACTAGGCAAGTATACCTATCGAACTGTAGCTAGGGGACACATGTGTCGAATTAAAATTGGGGAATTGTTGAGTAATCTTACTCACACGAAAACTATTATCTTATCGATGGATTGTTTTAGGGTTTGTTAAAAGAAAACCAATTGCGATTAAGAAAGGAAAAATTCGCGCTAAAAAGAGAACTACTTGCAGCCAAATAAGAACTACAAAAAATGATTACAACAAGGGGTCAAAACAATGAAATAGAAAAGTACTCGATCGAGAATCACCTCGGCAAAAGTTGATTAAAAATGGGATAATAAACCCTAACTTAATAGGGTAAAGTACCTTGACCGTGGAGGTTCCTAAAGATTGAACACGCTTCTCTCGAAGTTGGGACCAACTGAGTTTAGGAAGGTCCGACAGAACTCTCATCCAAATCAGAGACCTAAAGCTCGCTTTATGTGGTGAACCCCACTATTGGATTTCATTATTGAATTTATAAACTTTTTTTGGGTTGGTCACACCCCCTTATCACGCTCGGGTAGGGCATGACCTGGGGGCGTGTCAGGTATGGAGTTGACCTCAGGAGCTGAATTCTGACGAAAATCATGATTTTTTCTGTACGTCGGTGGACACGCCCTGGGCCACGCCCATGTAAGAGGGGATTATAAGGCACGTCGTGTCTCAATCATTGGTCGAAAATCCTCCAGTCATTGGAAAAGGTGCTACACACCCAGGACCACACCCATGTAGGGGGCGTGTCACATACGGGTTGACGTGCAGAAATAGAAAATCTTTAATGGTGACCTGGAGGCTTCGGGATGAGGGTGACACGACCAAAGACACGCCCAAGGAGGGCGTGTAAGGGGGGCGTGTCAGATGTTTTTCTCAGGATTTAGGCTCTTGAAGCAATCTTCCTCGGGAACAGGTTACATGCCCGATGACACGCCCAGGGAGGGCACGTCAAGGGGGTGTGTCAGGTCATTTTGGCCGAAAACTGAGAAAATCAGCAAAAAGAAGAGAAATCA
This sequence comes from Platanthera zijinensis, assembly GCA_039513925.1. Taxonomy (NCBI): domain Eukaryota; kingdom Viridiplantae; phylum Streptophyta; class Magnoliopsida; order Asparagales; family Orchidaceae; genus Platanthera; species Platanthera zijinensis. The sequence goes on from CM077088.1 coordinate 172,960,485, forward strand.
TTAGTGGCAATAAAATATACAAAAGGAGGTCAATGTATAAGCTTATAAGACAAGATTTGTGTATTAAAAACATAAAAATACCCTAATAGTTTAGACTACAAAACGTATTATCAAATTCCACCAAACTTAAGCTTTGCAGCTCCCCAAGCAAAGATATAAAAACTAGCTAACATAAAAGGTGACTAATTTAAAAGTTCTAATTATGCTTACACAAGTACTATGCGAAATTCTAAGTAGGGAGAAGGTGAAACGTAAACCAAAAACAATTACTTAAATATGGATTAACAATTTATAAACTTTACTAACGAAAATAAATAATCCAAAATTTTAACAAAATTCTTTAAATAAATTTAAGCAAAGCAACGAAAAGAAAAAATGCATTGAGTTGTTACTAGATCCAAAAGACACGTTATAACTATATCAATCAAATAACAAAAATCTAAATTTAAATCCAAAGCTTTACTATTTTACTTTTCTTCTTTACTTAGCTAATAAATAAAATTCAAAAACATGAATCAAAAGGGCTTATTAGGACCAAAACGTTTGGTTTAAGATTATGATTAGGAGTGGAATTCAAAGATAAATAAGGAGGCTCAAAAATCACACTAAACCAAAATAAAGTGTTTCAAAAAATTTCATCATAAATAAAATATTTTCCTTTTTCTTTTCCATTTTCTTTTCTTTCTTTTTTTTCTTTTCAAAACAAAGGCCAAAAATTATTTTTCTTTTCATTTTGAAATTGGCCAAACAAAAGTAAACACTTCTTTCGAGCATACTTTTTCAAACAATTCTCCAAATATATCACAAAATAACCCTATCATAATCCTAATTTTTTTATGAAACTCAAAAGGTTAGTGTGATTAGATAGGTTGGAAAATTTTAGCTTTGGTGAACATGAAATGATAAGTGGAGCTATCAATTGTGAAAGGTAGGGATAGATCTTATGTAAGACCCATTTTTTTTTCTTTTTAAACCATCGGGGTCTTATGCCCAGAATTGCCGCTTTGCGGTGGTACCAACCCTCGAGAAGGTCGCCACTACAAAACGCCAATTCTGCCGGCCTTTTTCGATCACAACAGAGAGAGAAGTAAAAAATAATATGTCCACATAATCATATATAAAAGAAAATCACAGCAAGTCCATCAATACATAGAAAGTAGGGTACTGCGAAAGACAAGTACAGATGAAATAAAAACGGGCTTAAGCCCAGTACATCAGATCCTCACTACATATCACTCGCAAAAGCTATAAGATAGTACTAAACACTCACGGAGCTGTTCACAGGTGCTCCGGAACTAGACTGGCCCACCTCCATGCGCACCATACTCTGCTTGTGCTGGTCCTTGGGCTGCTGGTCCCTATCTCCCATCAAGAACTCCTGTAATGTTGTGGTTGGAAAACCATTAGTCATAAAGACTAAGTTCTATCATCCCCTACCCCTCCCCCACGGCTCCTAGGCACCGAACGGAGAGGAGGAAAGGGAAGCTACAATGGTGGAGAATAAGCAAGGAGGGTGACAGCGGAACTAGTCTTGTATTAAATATATATTGTATAAGCAGTTAAGTATGAAAAGTACATCTAGCAGTTCTAAAATAGTGAGAAGTATGGTAAACATGTAGTAAATCAATATATAAATGAAAGGACAAGTAGAAATTAAATATGTAACCTTAACTTATATGAATGCCCATACAAACTTATAAGTTAAGGGTATTCTACAAAGATCTGATCGTATAAAAAGTCCAATATCGATTTATACGTTGGGGTGTCGGTTGTATGAAAAAATGAGTGTAGTGATATGTTATGCCACGATTCATACAAGTGCAACTCACGCACACGACTCTATGCGCACAGACCTTTAGTTCCCCCTGTTCGGGCAGCTAGCTTCACTCCCAGGAACCTCCGTAGTGGAAAACGGAGACAGTGGGTCGGGTCCCCCACTCATAGGCGGGTATCCGCACTACCGGGCCTAGCCCTTCCGTACGCCCCTAGAAGAACACAACCTAGAGTATCCGTGTACTAGTGCTGGCAGTATCCACCAAACTTTCTTTGGCTAAGTGTCCCACACCGCCGAGTCTACGTATCGACGTCGGTGTGAACGACAGTCAAATACCGAAGATCCACCAACTTATTCTGTATTTAAACCCCCCAAGCCCTCGGCTCCCCGGACTGTCCCGTCCGTGCATCTACATTTAGAATCTACCGACTGAAAGGCAATTAAACCAACCCATTCAACCTCCCTAACTATCGGGATTTGTGAATGTGAAACTCTAGTTATACTAGTTGCTCTTTTAGTTTATTATTCTTACGGTTTACGTTAGCCCAGGACTGCCCCCGACATACCCCGTGAAGGGCTCTCAAAGAGCACTAGGAACTATGATGGTATCTAAAGCCCATCGTTCCCTTTCACAAGGCACTTACTTTTATTGGTTAATACCCATTACCCGATCCCTTTTAAATTACTTTGGATCTAACCCTAGTATATTAAGACTCTTCCGCTCCTGCCGGGGAGGACGATCTTTCGTCGATCCCGAGCCCTCTTATGACTAGACAACCTACCACCCTATCCCTGTCTTGACCACTAAGGGTATATTCTTATACATTCCTAGTCACCTTGCTAATACTCGAATCCTCTAGGATCATTTTACGCCTCAATATACTTTTGTAGTTTCGACTAAACGCAGACCATTCTAAGCTATATGAGATGCACAAAGGGAGGTACTCAAAATTGTCTTCCAAAAATCCTATAAAATTTACTGGAGGTCTATCATGTCCTATTTTGTTTAAAATCAGAGATTCATAATTTTCCTAATTTAACCTATATTTAATTATTTTCTTCCAAAGCTATAATATGGAGATTTTGAACATGAAGTACACTTTTCAGGTATGTATAGGGATCCACAAAATTATGACAAATACGAAACAGCAAATTAACAGCAAATCCAAATCTCATATAATTTTTGCAAGGTTTAAATCATTATTCCTTAATTTTGAAATATTTTATTAATCATAAATTAAAGGGGCAAGTAATGCATTTAAGTTTCAAAAAATTATACAAAAATTCCATTATGACAATTTATACTCTACAAATATCCTAACAAAGTTTCATAATTTTACAGCAATAAATGAGCTCTGAATAAATTATTTACCAAAATTTCCCTTTTTCATACTTGTAAAATAAATACTAAAAATAATGTTCCAAAATACTCAATTAAATTTCCAGGGGTTCATACTAACTTTAAAACTACACTACCCAAGTTTCACCACAGTTCAGTGAGTTTTAATAACTTTTTCTATCACTATAAGATTTGTTCCCTAAACTAGGGTTAGGCTTTTGAGGGACTTATTCACTTTAAAATCCATTTAGATTTCTGCTAAAGGATTCTAGCTACCCTAGAATCCTCTCCACCAAGTTTCAAATCATATCAAGGTCATTTGACCACCCGCCCTTCACAAACCAACAAGAACCATCCTTAGGGTTTGGCCTTAAATCCTAGGGAAAATTTACCCCAATACACACCATCTTCCATGGGTGGGGGGGGGGTGCTAGAAATCATTCCTAGTCAGTGTTCAAAATCTTAGCCTCTGTTGAGGTGATTTGACCACCCAAATCAAAAAGTGTACTTTTGACCTAAAAACCCCTTAATAGGGCAAAGCTTAGGTTTGTTCATTTCCAATCTAAAACATCTCCAAATGATATGAAAAATTATACAGGGCCTCATGATGAACCCAGGGACAAATCACAAAAATTTGGGATGGTTTGGAAGTCATTAGGCCACCTAATTAATTTATATAAAGATTATTAAATTTTTCTAAAAAATATAGAAAATTATTCTCCAAAAATTCTGATTTTTGGATATGCCATAGGTATGGCTAATAGTAGCCCATAACCCAAATTTAGAGTCATTTGGATATCTGGATTGATGTGGGCATCCAAATCAATCTCAGGACAGCCCTATGGATAGACCTCACCAAAATGAGTGTTGTTGTCTACCCAGGACTCCAAATTGAGTGAAATCATATTTGAATTATACTAGACATCAAGGGCTACATTTTCTATGTTGACCACGTTTTCTTTAAAGGGGTCTAAGTATTTTTAAAAATTAAATCTATACACTGTAATTATAATCACAGAAAAGCAATAAATAGAATAAATTCTTGCACAAATCTTGAAGCAACATCCAAGGGCTGCTGCTCATCTTCAAGATCCAGCCAAGGGATGGGAATATCCCGACCTGGAGTGCATTCCAGACGCTACCATCGGCAATCCAACCTCCTCCCTGTCCGGCCACCGCCACCACCACCTCCGTTGAGGTGGTGGCTATCGCCGGGCGACGGCACGGCCGCCGAAGAGGTGTTTTCCGGCAAACCCGAGAGCTATGTTTTTGCGGGAAAAACTAGGAAGAGAAAATCTTCCCAATCGGGCTCAGTTGAGCCCAATTCTTAATCCTAAGGAAAGCTATGATCTACCTGAAGAGAGAGAGGAGGGGTGGACCTTGTTCGCGGGCTGGAGGCGTGCAGATCGACGGAAAGCCATTTCCAATGGTGGCGCCGCTTGACTTCTGCAACAACACGGTGGGAGGGCTCAAAATCTTTAGGTAAAGGTGGGGAAACATTCCTCTTGGGCCACTGATGGTGTTTAAAGGCTCGGTTAAGGAGGGGAGAGGCCAAAACTTCAATGGCCATTAATGTCATTGAAAGCTTGGCCAGGCCATGGAAGAGGTGGGGTAAACCTGGCTTAATCCAGCCAAGTAACGGCTGGAAAATCCTCTTCCCTAGAGGTGTTGAATCCAGCCATTAAAGAGGTGGGGAAGCGGGCCACGACATCAAGTGCCATTATTGGCCATGAAAGCCGGTGCTCGGCCATGGTTGAAGCTTTCTGCATGTTCATAACCGTCGGCCACGTGGCCTACCTCCGTTTGAACGGTCAATATTTTTAAATAAGACTTAATTTGGTCTTAATAAAAGAAACGACTAATTAACACCTCCTGGCCCACTTCCTGAAACGGTCCGGTTCAACTAAACCAGCAGCCAAGCCAAAACTTTCATAAAAAAAATTATAAGTAAAATGGCGTTGAGTGAGCTCAGCTCACTCAACGCCATCCAGCCTACAACATTGAGTGAACTCAGCTCACTCAACACCATCCAGCCTACGACGTTGAGTGAGCTCAGCTTACTCAACGCCATCATGACTACATCGTTGAGTGAGCTCAGCTCACTCAACGCCCTCCAGACTATGGCATTGAGTGAGCTCAGCTCACTCAACGCTATCAAGACTACACAGGATGGCGTTGAGTGCAGTCAGTGCACTCAACGCCATTCAGCTTATGGTAATGATTGCACTCGATGCACTCAACGCCATCAATCCTGAAAGATGGCGTTGAGTGCAATCAGTGCACTCAACGCCATTCTGCTTATGGCATTGAGTGCACTCGACGCACTGAACTCCAGGCAGCCTTTGGCATTGAGTGCGCTCGACGCACTCAACACACAAGCCCAAATACTGTTTTAGATACATTTATGACCTACATTTACAGACCAAGGTAATTTTAACCTTCAGCCCGGGTCAATTGGCCTCCTTGAGCTTCCTAGGGTTTTGTCATGACTTGGTCATGACAAAACCTCTCCTAGGGGTCTGGTCAGAAACGGGATGTAACAAATCCCAATATACAAAAATAAAAATTTCGTCCCCAAAATAAAGGTTAAGCCTACGGGGGTTTCTACTGGAATAGAAGAAATTGTAACATCCCTACGGTTTAAGGTATACCTGTCTCCCATGTATGCTCCTCCTGCCCATGATTGCTCCACCGAACCTTGACTAACGGAACCTTCTTACGTCGCAAGACCCGCATTGCCGTGTCATCGATCCTGATCGGCTCCAGGTTGACTGATCGATTTGAGGCCATCGGTGTTGAAACCAGAAAACCGGTCTCTTGTGGAGTTCGACCCTTGGGGAAGGGGTGGCCGCGCACCTACTTCACTCCTGTAAGAAAATGACAAAGAAAAGAAGAGACAAGGACTAGACCAAGGGCCCGGCGTGGAGGTCCCACCACACACCCGGAAGATCTCAGAGCGCTTCCCCTCCTTAGCCAAATGCCGGGCTAAGGTACCTCAGAAAGCGCTAGTAGGCCGGGGAATCAGTAAAAACGTGCCTTCTGAGGTACCCCTTGGGTCCTATTTATAGGAAAAGATGGCCTGCCAATATACAACCTTCACTGTTTTCGAGGACTGCAGGCAGACCAAAAGGGGCCACACAGTAAAAGTGTGCCATGGCCAAGATGCGAGCTGGACCTGAGGGGGCACTCGCTCGGCAAGGGGCCCGACTCGCCTCGCCCTGGGCCTAGGCGGGCACGGACTCGGCGGACTGTGCTCGGCTAGCGCTGGGCTCGGCTAGACTATTGCCGAGCTCGGGCTCGGCACGGAGATCGTCGAGCTTGGACTCGGCACGGAGATCGTCGAGCTCGGCTCGACTATCGTCGAGCCCTGTTTCCGCACCCGAGCTCGGTCTCGGCATGCCGGACTTCGTTCGGCCATCACCGAGCTTAGCTCGACTATTGCCGAGCTCGGGCTCGGCAAGCTGGGTCCAAGTTGATCTGAGCCGGCCGGTTCAACCCCTGTCGACCACTCGCGGGATACGGGGTTGTACATAATCCCCGCTCTTTGCGAGGTTGGGACAAGCTCGGAAAGAAACATCCAACCCCATGGGATCCGGCGAGTGCGACAGGGGCAAAAAGGAATCTTCTGGTAGGCCCCACAGGTAGCTATATATATGTACCCCTGCGCATCTGGCTGACCTTTGCCCTTCCCCAAATTCTGACAAGATGCCGCTCCCCAAGGAAGTCTTAGAGCGACTCGCACGCTCCCGCGAGGAGATCGCTGCCCAGGCCGCGGGGCTGACCAACCTTGAAGCCCCTGCTCGCCGTTTTGCCGATTTCAGCTCGGCCAAGCGGGCAAAGCCCCTTCCCCCGGGGGCCGAACCCATCCTGGCCGACTTTACTGCCGCCTTGGGGAACGGGGCCGGTTCCTCCAACCAGCCAGTTCTTGGCTCCTCCACTAAAAACCTCGTGGAATTGTCTTCCGACCGGGAGAACAGCGGCGAAGCGTCCACCCCTCGGACCAAAAGTGCTCCTGTCAACTCGCCACGGCAGGATCCCGAGGTTAAGGAGCCGGGCTCGCGAGAACTGGCGTCGCCGAGTAACCTCCCTTCCCGGCAACCCTCCCCTGGATCCCTGGTCGTGGGGAGGGGCGCCGGGATTATCCCCGTTCCCGGCTACCAACTCGCTCCTCAAGAACTGCTGGGGCGTGGCAAGGACCTGCGCCACTTCTCTCCTCGCGCCCACCCGGAGGAGCCAGGCTCGCGCGGTAAGTTTCCGGCATTGCTCTTCTGTTCCGTGGATTTTTGCTTTTCTGACCGCCTTTCAATTCTTCACCCAGAATTTCCCGGGCGGACGGAGGACGGCGAGTCCGTGGATCGACCTCCTTACTCGCCCCTCCCTTCTCCAAGCGCCCTGGACGCCTTCCTGGACTCCGAGGTGGGCAGCCCTGAACGCGCAAGACGGGAGCGGAAGGTTCTCAAGAAGCTGGTGCGCGAGCTCCACGACCTGCGGAAGGACAACAACAGGCTGCAGTGGGAGTGCTCGCGTCTCGCGGACGGTGCTGGAGTCAGCCTGGCGTTCAAGGAGGCGTCTTCCCTGGTGCTGATGGACGAAATCGACGAGAACCTGCGGGTGATAAATAGGAACATGGGGCGGCTTCGCGAACTTCATGCGCGGCGGCCTGCGACGGCGGGCCGGCGAGACCGGGGAGAATGAAACGGCTCTTCTATCAGTCGGACGGTACTCGCCCCCGCCCTCGCATGGTCCTCGCGCCCCTATTTGTATTTTTCCTTTTATTTACCCTGAATGGTCTGCATGTAATAATCTTGGAACAATTTTTTAACTACTTTGTATATGTAGACGCTTTTTCAATATTTTGGCGGGTCTTTTCGAATTCCCCCTTCGGGGGCCTGGTTGGCTCGCAGGACTTGCGAGGAGAGGATGGCGAGGTGGCGCGGCGAGATCGGACCGATCGGCCGACTCGCCCTCTCTCTCGCCCTTCTTTACCTTCTTCTATAAATAGACCTTCTCACCTACCCCCGAGGCACGCTTTTATTGCTTTCGAATCCTTGCCTCGCTTCTGTCTTCCCGAGCTCGCACTTTTCTTTTCCCCTGCGACCATGGTCAAGACCAACCCTGATGCGGACGGTCGGTCTAAGTGAGCCCAGCACTTCGTGGATCATTGCTTTTTCGAGGGGCACATCACAGAGGAGGAGCTCGTCGAGTTCACGGCGGCGTTCGTCCCCCCCGGCTTCCAGGCTCGCAGGCCCGCCGAGCTTGAAGCCATCAACTCCTTCCCGGAGGGCGAGCTCGCCTTTCCCATCTCGCACTTCGAGGTGGGACTGCGCCTCCCCCTCTGGCCAGAAATCCGCCAGATCCTGAAGTACTACGGTGCGGTGCCCGCGCAGCTGAACTCCAACGCCATTGCTATGATGGTGGCGTTCGCCTGCTTCCTCCGCCGGGAACGAATTGAGTTCAACCTCGCGGTGTTCCGCAAGTTGTTCTCTTACAAGGCTACCCCCGACGGGGTCGCCTACTTCGGCGGGTCCTTCATCAAGGTTCGCGAGCTGGCGAACAAGAATCACAACTGGATGACCCGGCTCGTCTTCATCAAGGGCGAGCTCGGCAACATCCCCTTTCGTCCCCTGCAGAAGAGCGAGGACATATACCGTCCTCCTTCCCTGTCCGGTAGCGACGCCGACCTCCACAAGTTCTTTCTCCATAAGGACTTCGAGGTCGCCTTCCTCCGCCGCGGCCTTGACTTGCTTCAGCCCGTTCTCCCCGGCGAAGGTATATCTCGCTCAGCCCTCTCGCGGACTTTATCGAGGTGGATCTCATGTAATTTTTTCCCTCCCTCTTTTTTTTTTGACTAAGTCTTTCTCTGCAGGGGAACGGGTTCTGCCGGAGCATCCGCCGTTCGCCGACCCGGGGATATTCTCAGACCCTCTGGAGCTGGCCCGGGCGGCGGCACTGGCTTGTCGCGAGGAGCAACCGCGAGTCCAACCCCCCGGCAAGAAGCGCTCGGAGTCCGGGGGTTCGAGCTCGCGCCCCGATTCTTCGCTCCCCAAGAAGAAGAGGGCGAAGGTGGTCTCGCGCGGACGGCTGCACCTTCCCTCGTCTCCCGCCAAGTTCATGAGCTCGCCGGAGGCTCTGTCCGACGAGCCGCCCTTGAGTCCGCTGAAAGAAGCCTCCTCCCCCCGAAAGGGGAAGAAGAAGAGCGGGCCGTCCTCCGATTCTACCGGGGAGGACACCGTCCGCGAGCCCAGTCTGCCGAAGGATCACCCCAACTTCGGCAAGGGGTGCAAGAGCAAAGATGCGGCTGGCGAGCCCATCTTGAAGTGGGACGAGGGGGCTCACCGAGTTTCCGTCTCCACTCGCGCCCCCTCCTGGGGAGCTCGCCGGCCGCCCACCGCCCATGCCTTCGCTTTCGGCTTCGGCCTCTACAGCCGCGACAGCGCCGAGTCGTACAAGAAGCTTACCCCCAGTCAGCTCGGCTACGAGGGGATGCAGGCCCACCTGCGGGCCTTCGAGCTCCATCACATGATGGTCCGCCGCGGCTTCCAGATCAGCAACGCCCTGCTGACTGCCGAGCAGGAGCGCGACCTGGCGAAGGAGAGCGCGGTCGACGCGGAAAGGCGGTTCGGCCTCGCGGACGCTCTACTCGCGAAGTCTGTCGGCGGCCTGGTAATCACTGGATACCTCTATTTACCTTGCTTAAGATTATTCCTGCGCGTGTTCTGAACTTTTAATCTTACAGGACACCGAAGCCGCTAACGCGATGCGAGACGAGATAGCTCAGTTGCGGGCTCAGCTCGCTGAGCGGGAAGCCCAGCTCGCCGATCAGAAGACATATTCCCAGGAGCAGGAGGCTGTTGCCGCCCGGCTGGGGGCGGAGGTGGAGGAATTGAAAGAGAAGAATAAGGGGATCCTGGGAGAGGTCCTTCGCCAAGCCGACGCTCTCCTTCCCCCGGACGCCAGCGAGCCGGCCTTCCCCTTCAAGAGGCCTCGGGTGTTTGGCGAGGCTGACGTCGCGGAGCGGCTGCGAGTCAACTCCGTCGAGGCTGCCGAGTGTCTTCTACAGGCCATGAGGGGGACGGGGATCTTGGCGGAAGGCTGCGAGGAGGTCACCGTCCGGGAGCTCCTGCCAACCCTGTTCCCGCCCAGCCCGCTCAGCGAGAAGGAAGATAGCTTTGACTCGCTCTTTGCTGGGGTGAGGGAGAAGGACGCTCGGCTCAGTGACGAGGAGGACCGCCATTCGAGGGGGGAGGGCGAGAGTTAACTTTGTTTTCTTTTCTCTGTTTTTTTTGTACCCTGCCGAGGCGGGCCTTGTAAACCTGTAATGATAAATCAAAGATATTTTTGCACAATTTTGCTATCTTCTTTTTGAGCTCACTTGCGATGTTATACCCGCGCGCTAGGTAGAGCGACCTCGCCTGTAGAATGTCTTGAGTTAGGACCAGCCCCCGCGGTGCTCGCGGCGAATCCCTAGGACACGTGCTCGCGCCATGTCCTACTCGCGCCTCACCTTCCCCTGCCATGTCTCGCCTTAGTTTTTCGATAATTCAGACAAGTGAAAATACGCTTGGGTCAAGATGTTGCCGGCATCCGCCTTAGACATCAGGGCGTGTCTTTCGCCGAGTTAGCTGGAGCGAGGCTAGGCTCGCTGGAGAGAGCCGCTCTCCTTCCCCTGAGTCTGGGACAGGACCAGGGCTTCCTTAGTAGCGAGCTGGAGAGTGAGAGGAGGGGGGGGGGGGGGGTAGGATATTCCGAGCTCGCCGTCTTAACTGGCGAGCTCGCGCCCTGGTATTTTCCTCGGGCCAACTCCCAGTCTCAACTCCAGGGTCGTAGCGATGTCCATCGAGACTCAGCCGTGCCAGCTAGGTGGGAGCCTGGCAGGGGAGTGACGAGACCTACCCCCAGAGCGAGAAGACTTAGAAACTTTTGCCTTTCCCGGGTGCTACCACCGGGCCAGTCAGCTAGGTGAGAGCCTGAGGGCGGGTGTTGAACATCCTCCGGGCTCAGCCCCAGGGTCATAGCGATGTCCATCGAGACTCGGCCGTGCCAGCTAGGTGGGAGCCTGGCAGGGGAGTGACGAGACCTAACCCCAGAGCGAGAAGACTTAGAAACTTTTGCCTTTCCCGGGTGCTACCACCGGGCCAGTCAGCTAGGTGAGAGCCTGAGGGCGGGTGTTGAACATCCTCCGGGCTCAGCCCCAGGGTCATAGCGATGTCCATCGAGACTCGGCCGTGCCAGCTAGGTGGGAGCCTGGCAGGGGAGTGACGAGACCTAACCCCAGAGCGAGAAGACTTAGAAACTTTCGCCTTTCCCGGGTGCTACCACCGGGCCAGTCAGCTAGGTGAGAGCCTGAGGGCGGGTGTTGAACATCCTCCGGGCTCAGCCCCAGGGTCATAGCGATGTCCATCGAGACTCGGCCGTGTCAGCTAGGTGGGAGCCTGGCAGGGGAGTGACGAGACCTAACCCCAGAGCGAGAAGACTTAGAAACTTTTGCCTCTCCCGGGTGCTACCACCGGGCCAGTCAGCTAGGTGAGAGCCTGAGGGCGGGTGTTGAACATCCTCCGGGCTCAGCCCCAGGGTCATAGCGATGTCCATCGAGACTCGGCCGTGCCAGCTAGGTGGGAGCCTGGCAGGGGAGTGACGAGACCTAACCCCAGAGCGAGAAGACTTAGAAACTTTTGCCTTTCCCGGGTGCTACCACCGGGCCAGTCAGCTAGGTGAGAGCCTGAGGGCGGGTGTTGAACATCCTCCGGGCTCAGCCCCAGGGTCATAGCGATGTCCATCGAGACTCGGCCGTGCCAGCTAGGTGGGAGCCTGGCAGGGGAGTGACGAGACCTAACCCCAGAGCGAGAAGACTTAGAAACTTTCGCCTTTCCCGGGTGCTACCACCGGGCCAGTCAGCTAGGTGAGAGCCTGAGGGCGGGTGTTGAACATCCTCCGGGCTCAGCCCCAGGGTCATAGCGATGTCCATCGAGACTCGGCCGTGCCAGCTAGGTGGGAGCCTGGCAGGGGAGTGACGAGACCTAACCCCAGAGCGAGAAGACTTAGAAACTTTTGCCCCTTGGGGGTTTAAGCTGAGAGCCCCTTTACCCCCACTATTTTGACAGAGCATAAAATACGACAATGAGATTTGTTTTCATTCTTAAAGCCGAGATATTTACAATATTTTCAAGGGTAGAAACGTTTCAGATCATCGCCACTCCAAGTGTGGCTGAGGGTGTCCCCTCTCATATCTTGGAGGCGATACCCCCCCGATTTCAAGACCTCCTGCACAATGTAGGGGCCCTCCCAATTGGGGTGGAGTTTTCCCACAGCGGCTGATCTTCCTGCTGCGTCCACCTTTTTCAAGGCAAGGTCCCCTTCCGCGAACTGCTTGACACGGACGTGCTTGTCGAAATACTTGGCCATCCTTCGCTTGGCCTCTTCCTGCCTGATGACGGACAAGTCGCGTAGTTCTTCCACCATATCAAGGGAGAGTCGAAGCTCCTCCTCATTCTCTGACCTCCATTCTTCCCTTCCGGTCCCTGCCTCGACGACCCGAGGCGTCTGGACCTCGAATTCGATAGGTAGAACGGCCTCGCAACCGTGAGAGAGTTTGAAAGGTGTCTCCCCTGTGGCCGTATTGGGGGTGGTCCTCAAGGCCCAGAGGACTGATGGAAGCTGTTCCACCCAACTTCCCCTCAAATTCTCCACTTTCTTTTTTAAGAGGTTCACTATGATTTTGTTGGCCGCTTCCACCTGCCCGTTGCTCCTGGGGTGATGGACAGAAGCAAACCGAAGGTCAATCCCTAGTTGCTCGCAGAAACGAATGAACTCCGCGCTGGCGAACTGAGGTCCGTTGTCCGTGACGATAGCTTGTGGCAGCCCATGCCTGCAGATGATCTCTCCCCAGATGAAGTTCTTGACTACCTGAGAGGTCACCTTGGCTAGAGCCTTCACCTCCATCCACTTAGAAAAATAATCAATCATGACCAACAAAAACCTCCTCTGCCCGCTGGCCTGGGGGAAAGGTCCTACGAGGTCCAGCCCCCATATGGCGAAGGGCCACGGTGCCATGATGCTTCTTAACCTCTGAGCCGGCTGGAGCTGGAGCGGGGCATATAGTTGACACTTATGACATTTTTTCGCGAATTCGGCTGCATCCTGACCGAGGGTGGGCCAGAAGTACCCTTGCCTGACGATCCTCCCTTCCAGGGTCCGACTCCCCGAATGACTCCCACATTCACCGGAATGGACTTCCTCCAAAATTTTGTGCACCTCTCTTTCGGCCACGCAACGGGCCAACATCCCTGAGAGGGTTTTGCGGTACAACTGTCCCTCACGTAGGAGGTAGTATGCCGCCTTGTGCTTGAGCCCTCTTCGGTCCATCCCCTCCGGGTATTCTCCGGTGGACAAGAAGATGACGAAGGGATCCATCCATGAGGGGTGCTGTTCTACTTCCATTAGCTCCCCCTCCTCGATGGAAGGTCGGAAGAGATCCGTAATGGTGCCTCCCATCCGGGGACCGTGCTTTGCTAGCTGGTCGACTGGCTCGTTTTCCCCTCTTGGCACGTGCTTGATTGAGAAGGTCTGGAAGGTCCCAATGACTCCCCTTACCTTCATCAAATAGAGCTGCAGGGTGGGCTCCCTTGCCTCAAACTCCCCCTTGATCTGGGAAGCCACCACCATGGAGTCAGTGAGGACCTCCACGTCATGCACCCCCAAGTCTCTTGCCAGGCGCAGACCTGCGATTACAGCTTCGTATTCGGCTTGGTTGTTGGTGATAGGAAAGTGCACTACCACGGTCTGCTCGATCTTTATCCCTTGGGGGCTTTCTAAGATGACCCCAACCCCTAAAGAATGCTTCCCCGAGGCACCGTCCACCCTGACTTTCCAGGGGAGGGGGCGAGTGAGTCTCTCCTCCGCCACCTCGACCACATACTCTGCCAGGAAGTCAGCCATAGCTTGGGCCTTGATTGAGAGTCGAGGGACAAAGGAGATGTCGAACTCGCTCAGTTCCACCGACCATTTGGCCAACCTACCTGAATGCTCTACCCCCTTGAAGATGTTGCGCAGGGGGTGGTCGGTCACTACTCGAATTGAGTGTGCCTGGAAATAAGGCCGAAGCCTTCGGGCTGAGATGATTAAGGCGAAGGCCAGTTTTTCCAGGATGGGGTAACGGAGCTCGGCCCTCTTCAATATCCGACTCACATAATAGACGGGGAGTTGCCTCTTTCCTTCTTCCCGAACCAAAACCGAACTCAAGGCTTCAGCCCCGACCCCCAGATATAGGACTAAGTCTTCCCCCTCCTTGGGCCCTTGGAGCAGGGGGGCCTGAGTCAGCTGTTTCTTTAAAGTCTGGAATGCCTCCTCGCACTCCGAGGTCCATTCAAACCTGCGACCCCCTCTCAAAGTTTTGAAAAACGAGGAGCACCTCTCTCCGGCCCGGGAGAGGAATCTACTCAGCCCTGCCAACTTCCCTGTCAGTTGCTGTACTTCCTTGGCGTTTTGTGGCGACCTTAGCTCCAAGATTGCCCTTACCTTATCTGGATTAGGTTCTACCCCAGCGGGGGTGAGAAGATGCCCTAGGAACTTTCCCCGGCTTGCCCCGAAGACACACTTCAAGGGGTTCAACCTCATCTTAAACTTGCGGAGAGTGGCGAAAGTTTCTTCCAAGTCCTGGATGTGGGAGTCGACATCCAAGCTCTTGACCATGAGATCATCCACGTACACTTCGAGATTCCTCCCCTTCTGCTCTCGAAAGACCCTATCCATCATTTTTTGATAGGTAGCCCCTGCATTCTTTAGCCCGAAGGGCATCATTTTGTAACTATAACATCCGTCCCCCGTGATGAACGAGACGTCTTTGACGTCAGGGGGGTGCATCCTGATTTGGTGATAACCTGAAAAAGCATCCAGAAAACTCATTACAGGGAAACCGACGGCTGAGTCAACCAGCGCGTCGATCCGAGGCAAGGGATAACAATCTTTCGGGCATGATTTATTAAGAAGAGAAAAGTCGATACACATCCTCCACCGGCCGTCTCCTTTTTTAACCATTACAACGTTGGAGACCCAGCCGGGGTATTGGATTTCGGATATGAAGCCAGCCTCGAGGAGCTTGGCGACTTCCTCTCTGATTGGCTCGGCGAGCTTGTCCGTGATGGATCTCTTTTTCTGCTGGATGGGGGGAGCCTCCGGGTCCAGGTTGAGGCGGTGGCAGGCCACGTCGGGGTCGATCCCTGGCATCTCCGCGGCGCTCCAGGCGAAGATGTCCACGTTCCTCTGGATGCACTCCAGCATCCTGCCTTGAGCTTCCGGGGTCAGGCCTCCGCTGACGCGGACCTTCTCCACCCTGCCTCCAATGGTGAGGACCTCCATCTCCTCCACCTCTTCCGCTGCCTCCAGACGGGACTGCTCCTCCCATTCCTCGATTCCTCCCCTTCCGGGGGCGAGGACCTCTTCCTCAGCCTCCTCGACGGCCATGGCTTCGGCCGACCCCCAAGTCTCTTCCGCGACCTCCCCCCGAGCGCGGCACTCCACCTCCATTTCTTTGTCAGCTTCCTGCTCCTCCTCCAGCCTCCGCCCCATCTCCTCGGCCCCCTCCAACCAAGAGATGGAGTTTACCGCCGAGACGTAGCACTCCCTTGCCTCCTTAGGGTCTCCTCGAACTCGGATCTGGACCCCCTCGACGTTGAGCTTTAGACACTGGTGGAAGGACGAGGGGACGCAGCGGAAGGCGCTGATGAGGGGTCTCCCGAAGATGGCGCTGTAACTGCTAGGGGCGTCCACGATAACAAACTTGCAGTTGCGCGACTGCCCCCCTAGAGTGACATGGAGTCCCACTCCTCCCTCGACTTCTTTCCTCTCACCTGAAAAGCCGAACAGAGGCCCGTCCGAGGCCAACACCCTCTTGGCCTCTACCTTCATCGCATCAAACGCCTTCTTGAAGATGACGTTGACCGAACTCCCATTGTCCACGAGGATCCGGGAGACAGTGAAATCCTCGATGGCTGTCTGGATAACCAGCGCATCACAGAAGGGGTCCTCGTGACCCGGCAAGTCCTCTCTGGAGAAGGTGATTTTCTCCTCCGGGGGAGGGGATTGGGATGTGGAGCCAACGCTCCTCCGGTACATAGTGTGGAGGCTTGACTTACGGGAGGCCTCGATCCCGGCCCCCCCGTGGATCGCTCCGATCCTTCCCCGGGTGCCCACATCAGCCCGGTCTTCACACCGATCCCCCTCCTCCCGAGGCCGGATCTCCTCTATCCGAACTTCCTGATGGTCTTGTTGTTGCTGTTCCCTTCTCCCCCTCATCTCGAGGAACTCCGGGCACGTGGATGTGAGGTGCCCCTCTTCCTGATGAAAGTCACAATAGGGCAGGTCCACCCTGACCTCCCTCCTTCTCCTCGGCTGTCCTCTCCTCCTCCCCCTCATGGCAATTGCCATTGCCTCCTCCTGGTCGGGGAGAGGGGGTCTCTGACCCTGCCTACCCCCCTGGGGGTTATACTGCCCTCGGCCACCCTGGCGGTTATCTCCTCCCTGATAACCCCTTCGTGGTGCCTGGTCTTGCCACTCGGGCCTCCATCCCAGACGGTGGGTCTGCTCCGGACGCACCCACCTGGGTTGCGGCTGCTGTTGCGGCTGCTCCCTCTGTCGAGGTTCAGCCCTCCTCTCCTCCTGAATTCGGCCACCCCTTGGCCTTTCCTCTTCCACGGCCCACTTGGCCAACCTTCGCGCGAACTCTGGATGTGCTGCCTCCATTTCGGCCTCCCTGGCCGCCCTCTCTAGAAGCGCCTCAAAAGACACTGGAGGTGACCTCTTCAGTTCCATTGCGAAGAACCCGGACTGGAGACCCAGGGTGAAGGCCACCATCATGGTGTGTCCTGGCATCTCCTGAACTTGGGACAGTTCCTCTTAGAACCTGTCCAGGTAGCTCCCCAGGGTCTCTCCCACCCTCTGCTTGATGCGGAACAAAGACTCCGCCTCCCTCTTCCTCTTCTTAGAAGTGGTGAAT
Source organism: Platanthera zijinensis (assembly GCA_039513925.1). Lineage (NCBI taxonomy): Eukaryota > Viridiplantae > Streptophyta > Magnoliopsida > Asparagales > Orchidaceae > Platanthera > Platanthera zijinensis. The sequence continues at coordinate 172,977,588 of CM077088.1, forward strand.
CTCAGCATGAAACCCCGTCGCAGATCCTCGAAGCAGTAGATGGACCCGGTCGGGAGCTGGTGGAACCACTCTCTCGCCTTTTCCCTGAGGGTGATGGCGAAGAGTCGGCACTTGAAGCCGTCTGACATCTGTCGAATGGAGACCATGTCCTCGAACCACTGGATGTGGTGGACCGGGTCTCCTCTCCCGGAGTAGTAAGTCATCTCCGGCTCGCGAAACCCCTCGGGAACGGGGGCTGAAGAAACGAACTCGCTGAAGGGGCTCCCCCCCTCAGCCGGGCGAGTCGGGAACTCCCTCCCCGCCGTCTTGCCGAAGTGGTACTCGGCGGCCGAGCCGGGGAACAGAACTCGCCCCTGGAACTCGCGCTCGCCCCTCTCGGCGGGCTCCTTCCCTGGTCGCCTGAGCGGGGCGTCGTCGCCGAGTGCGGGAACGGCGACCACCGGGACAGCCGGTGTCGCACTCTCAGCTCGCATGCCGAGGGCGGTCCTGACGAGCCCGAGGATCTCCTCTCTGAGCTCCGCCGGCATGCTCGCCGCTGGGTGTGGGGGAGGGGGTGGCGAGTTGCCCCTGCCTGATCCTTGTCCCTCATCTCCAGTCATCGGGCCTGTAGGAGGTTTTCTCTGCTGACCACTCTCCACGCTCACCGCACCAAAATGTTGAAACCGGAAAACCGTCTCTTGTGGAGTTCGACCCTTGGGGAAGGGGTGGCCGCGCACCTACTTCACTCCTGTAAGAAAACGACAAAGAAAAGAAGAGACAAGGACTAGACCAAGGGCCCGGCGTGGAGGTCCCACCACACACCCGGAAGATCTCAGAGCGCTTCCCCTCCTTAGCCAAATGCCGGGCTAAGGTACCTCAGAAAGCGCTAGTAGGCCGGGGAATCAGTAAAAACGTGCCTTCTGAGGTACCCCTTGGGTCCTATTTATAGGAAAAGATGGCCTGCCAATATACAACCTTCACTGTTTTCGAGGACTGCAGGCAGACCAAAAGGGGCCACACAGTAAAAGTGTGCCATGGCCAAGATGCGAGCTGGACCTGAGGGGGCACTCGCTCGGCAAGGGGCCCGACTCGCCTCGCCCTGGGCCTAGGCGGGCACGGACTCGGCGGACTGTGCTCGGCTAGCGCTGGGCTCGGCTAGACTATTGCCGAGCTCGGGCTCGGCACGGAGATCGTCGAGCTTGGACTCGACACGGAGATCGTCGAGCTCGGCTCGACTATCGTCGAGCCCTGTTTCCGCACCCGAGCTCGGTCTCGGCATGCCGGACTTCGTTCGGCCATCGCCGAGCTTAGCTCGACTATTGCCGAGCTCGGGCTCGGCAAGCTGGGTCCAAGTTGATCTGAGCCGGCCGGTTCAACCCCTGTCGACCACTCGCGGGATACGGGGTTGTACAACCGGGCTGTCTGCTGTGGAAATCAACTGCTCAGGGTGTAGCAGAGCTCTCCATAGTGAGGAGACGTGGAAGACGTCATGCAATCCCGCTAACTTCGGCGGTAGCTTAAGTCTATAAGCTAAGGGGCCGATCCACTCCAGGATCCTGTAAGGCCCCATATATCTCGGACTGAGCCTCTTCCGCCCGTGAACCCGTGATACTCCATGCATCGGCTGTATCTTCAAGAAAACTCGTTCTCTCACCTAGAACTCCACCTGACGAGGCCTCGCATTGTAATATTTGGCTTGCCTTCTCTGGGCTTCCAACATCCTGTACCGGATCAATCTAATCTGAGCATCCATATCCCTCACAAACTCCGAGCCTAGTGCCTGCGGATCCTCATCCTGAACCCATGATAGTGGTGTCCTGCACCTCCGTCCATACAATGCCACGTATGGAGGCATGCCTATACTGGACTGATGGGCGTTGTTATACGAGAACTCGAACAGTGGCATTAAACTTTCACAAGGCTCGTCGCGGTCCAAAATACACAGGCGAAAAAGATCTTCCAGCGTACGGTTGGTGCGCTCCGTTTGCCCGTCGGTCTGAGGGTGAAAAGCCGTGTTGAATGTAAACCGAGAACCCAGATGGGCCTGAACTGACCTCCACTCCCTGGATTTAAACCGCCCATCCCGATCCGAAACAATAGTATTGGGCACCCCATGATAAAGCACAAATTGCTCAATGAACCTCCGTACTAATACACCAACCGGGGTGTCTTTTGCCACTGGAATGAATCTGGACACCTTCGTTAGCCTGTCCACTATCACCCAGATCAAGTCATTTCCCGCACGGGATCGAGGTAGCCCATGTATGAAATCCTTGGTTATATCCTAAAATTTTCACTCCAGCACCGGAAGTGGCTACAGCAAGCCGGCCGGATTCCTACACTCTGCCTTTATGAGTTGGCAGGCCTCACAATGCGTCACAAAGTACGTGATGTCCTTCTTCATACCCGGCCAGTACATCGTCCTCTTCAAATCTATTACCATCTTGGTGATTCCCGGGTGCACCGAGTATTGGCTGCAGTGAATTTTCGTCATAATGTCCTCCCGGATATGGCCTCCTGCCGGTATATAGACCCTGCCTATGAAACACATGAGACCATCCCTCAAGGAGTAATCTCCTGTCGTGCCTTCCTCCAAGGCTCTGAATATCGGCTTAGCCCTCAAATTAAGCTTTTGCCCATCTCTGATACGGTCCTAAATATCATCAGTGGTCATCCCCAGACACTAGTGATATCTGCATCTCCTCGAATGACTTAACCAAATCCAAGGCCTTCAGTTGCGAGCTTACTCCTGACGTACTTGCTCTCCGTCTCAAAGCGTCTGCGACCACGTTTGCCTTCCCCGGATGGTAGTGCGTGGTATACTGGTAGTCCGACAGAAACTCCACCCAGCGTCTCTGCCTGATGTTGAACTCCTTCTGTGTGTCTACGTATATCAAGTTCTTATGGTATGAATAGATGTCGCAGTGAACTATGTAGAGGTAGTGCCCTAGATCTTAAGAGCAAAAACAATTGCCCCCATCTCTAAGTCGTGCACAGGGTAGTTCTGCTTATGCTACTTCAGCTGACGGGAGGCGTAGGCTATTATGTGCCTGTTCTGCATCAGAACGGCACCCATCCCCTGATAGGAAGCATCTGTGTACACCTGAAATCCTTCCTTCCCTGAAGGAAGAGCAAGAATGGGAGCCGAGGTAAGACGATCCTTCACCTCCTAAAAAGCAGATTCGCATCGTGGCGTCCAAATAAAAGGAGACACCTTCTTCGTCAGAGACGTAAGAGGGAGGGCAATCTGACTCCAACATCTCCTCTGCCGTTGCTCCAGCCGCCGGAGAAGAAGGCGGGAGAAAGGAGGAGTGGATCTTCGAGCTTCTTCCCGCCCATTCGTCGCTGGAGATGGACTAGTAGACGATGCTGTCAGAGCCGGCCACTTCGCTTGGCCAGGAACAGACATTTCTCCGCTGGATCATGGGCGACCGAGATGACCCATCGAAATTGCAGCAGCAGCATCTCATGCTCTCTTCTCAGGAAGATTTTGATGCCGGCAGCCACGACCTTTGCTTTGGACTCATCGACCCTGGCTTCGGATTCGAACCCAGTGCGGGGTTTACCGGCGACCAGCCGGTTTCAACGTTGGCCTCCGGTATTAGCGTTGTTTCTCTTGCCTCCTCTGAGGTACCCTCACACATCAGAAGCAACTGCAATCAGCCTGCGCCACAGCACGACACCTCGCCGCCGCCGTCTTTACCTCCGACAATATTCTTCCAAGAACCAACTGAAGAAAAACTCCAGCTATTCGGCCCAAACCTCCTCGTGAACCAGTACCAGCAAAACCCAGCCCCAGCAAACACGGCCTTTTTCATCCAACTGCCCTCTTTCATCCCCTCGCCGGAGTTACAGAGGACATCGAACCTCCTTCGGATTCCTCATCCCAGCACCGGATCTGAGCTGTTCCTTCGCCTCAAGCACGCCCCAACCCAGCCGCAGCCTTACCAAAGCATAAACTTCCCCAAGCTCCCTTTCCCTCCACAACATCGCCCTAACACTATAAAGCTCGAATTCTTGCCCGCCGGAGACGAGGCCATGGCTATGCAACATCACCACCAGCAGGCTATCCTTGATCAGCTATTCAAGGCGGCCGAGCTAATCCAGGCCAGTAACTTCGTCGGTGCGCAAGGGATATTGGCGCGGCTAAATCACCAGCTCCCTTTCCCTATCAGGAACTTCCGGTAATAACCGGCAAGTACTAAGAAACTTCGAACATCTGAGGCCTTCTTTAGTGGTGGCCAATCCCGTACTGCCTGGAATTTCACCGGATCTACTGCCAACCTGCTCCACTAATGACATGGCCAAAAAAGGCCACGTCCTTTAGCCAGAACTGGAACTTGCTATACTTGGCATACATCTTATGCTACCGCAGCTTCTCCAAGGTCAAGGCCAGATGCCTCGCATGCTCCTCCTCCGACCTCAAATAGATAAGGATGTCGTCGATGACAATAACGAAGACATCCAGATACTCTTCGAACATCCGGTTCATCAAGGTCATGAATGCGGAGGTTGCATTCGTGAGCCCGAAATGCATCACGGTAAACTCGTACAAACCATATCTGCTGCTGAAGGTCATCTTCGGGATGTCCTCCTCCCGAAAGCGAAGTTGGTTGTACCCCGATCTCAGATCCAACTTCGAGAACCAATGGGTTCCCTCTAGCTGGTCAAATACATCATCTATCCTTGGCAAGGGATAAGTATTCCGAACCGTCAACCTAATCAGGGCCCGGTAATCTATACACAGTCGAAGAGTTCTGTCCTTCTTCTTGACGAATAACACCGGAGCTTCCTATGGTGAAGAGCTAGGCCAGACAAACCCGGCCTCCACTAACTACTGAAGCTGGCTTCAGAATTCCACCAACTCCTTTGGGCCATTCGTTAGGGAGCTTTGGATACCGGCTTAGCCCCCGGTACGAGCTGAATTTGAAAGTCCTTCTCTCGGTGCGGGGGTAGCCCTAGTATCTTCTCCGAAAATACATTGGCAAAGTCTCGCACTACTAGAATATCTGAAATGGAGTCCTTGGCAACAACCGCCTCAAAAAGAACCTGATAAACCTCCTCCTCATACAGATGGGCCTTGATGGTCTGCACATGTGATAATAATATATGGGGTGCTGGTATAATACCTTCGATAACAATGAAGGAGTCCCCGTGCCTCACGGTGATCCTCTTTGCCACACAGTCAATCTGGGCATGGTTCCAGTACAGACATGTCATGCCCAGGATCAGATCGTTATCTGGCACCCTCAGAATCGTCGTTGGTGCCTCAAATGCCTTCCCGCCGATCTCTGCCTCCATATTGCAATGAGCAGAGGTCATTAGCTCTGATCCATCGGGTAGGCGCACCCTCATTATCTTTCCGGTGAACTGCTCCACGCCTGCCAGTCCTTTAACGAAATCTTCCGACACAAACGAGTGCGAAGCACCGGTGTAAAAGAGCGTGTGAGCGGGCCTTCCACCGATAAAAACTATGCCTGAGGTAGTTAAGTGTCTTAGTATTCTGGTTATAGTTGTCTTTTCTTAATTTCTAACTAGGCTATGTCTAGAAAACTAGTTCCTAGGAAGGGAAAGAAAAATTTAAAAGTACTGACATACCTGCGATAACCTGCTCTGGGTTCTGGGGCTGTGTTAGGTCTAGAGCATACACCTGCTCCCTCTCTAGCCTGTGGCATCGACCCTGATATCCTCGTCCTCAATTGTTTCCTCAGCCGCCAAACTGCTGGGGAGGTGGGGCGCCCTGAAGTGCTGGTGGGGGTGCTTGCCTCATAGGACAGTTCCTCTTTATATGCCCCGGCTGATTGCACTGAAATCATAGCGGTTCCTTCTCTATTGCCCTTGGCATCTCCAGCATCTGTAAGGGTTGGAAAGCCAATACCCCCTGACTCCTCTGGTCCTTCCCAATTTCCTGTCGAGGTTGATCCCCGTTCCTTCTCACCCCAATAACCTGGCCTCGAGGACGGTCTCTACGACCTCCAATCACTGCATCGTCAGCCGGTCTCTTTCGGCTCTTGACTGTAAGCTGATCCGCTTCTCTCTTTTTAGCCATCTCCAAAATCCTAGCCAAACACCCCTATGAAACGAAGAGGAGGGCCTGTCTCATGTCGTCCTGCAGCCACTTGTAAAACTTCCTGGCATAGCCAGCGTTGTCCAACTGATAAGCGTCTGTATAGCGGGCCAGGTGAGTAAACTCCTAATAATACTCCAGCACCGTCCTGTTTCCCTGCCTCAACAACAGGAACCTATCCTCCAGCTTGTCCCTTGCCGATTGAGGTACGAAATGTCCAAGTAGCGCTGCTCTGAACTCCTCCCAAGTAATATATGCGCAATCCATACCCGCAAAGGTGGTGTCCAGTTGTGACTTCCACCACCTCTTTCCACGTGACTCCAGGAAGGAGACTGCCAAAGCAACCGCCTCCTCAGTGGGGCATCGAATCCCCGCAAGAATCTCATAGATGGTATCTAACCATTACTTCGTGCGTACTACCGAATCCGTCCCCAGATAGGATGGAGGTTAAAGTCCCCAGAAGACACTCATCTAGTTGGCCCTGGGGTTTGGCTGTGGAGCTGGGGCTTGCTGAGCTCTGAAGGCCTCCAGATTGGCCGTCAGTGTTTGCCCCATCTTCTTCTACTAGAACGGAGCTGGAGCCGGCAAAGGTGGGACCATATTCGGAGCCTGAGGTGTCCCCTGCTATAGAGTAGGGTACGTCGCAGGCTACAAGGAAAAAAATTTCATTCGTTAGACAGCGTATGAAAGGAATATAAGAAAGGGGTAAGATTGGACTTTACATGTGATTTCCCTTATGGGCACACCACTGCTTCCGCTGCTAGTTTGTCCGAAACTAAGCTCACACGGGGGTGGCCCAAGTTTTTGTGGACTACTCTTTCAATCGAGGTCTTCTCTGATACCACTTGTAAGACCCCATTTTTTTCTATTTAAACCACCGGGGTCTTATGCCCAGAATTGCCTTTTTGTGGTGGCACCGACACTCGGGAAGGTAGCCACTACAAAACGCCAATTCTGCCGGCCTTTTTTCGATCACAACAGAGAGAGAACTAAAAATAACATGTCCACATAATCATATGTGAAAGAAAATCACAGCAAGTCAATCAATACATAGAAAGTAGGGTACTGCGAAAGACCAGTACAGATGAAATAAAAATGGGCTTAAGCCCGGTACATCAGATCCTCACTACATATCACTAGCAGAAGCTATAATATAGTGCTAAACACTCACGGAGCAGGTCACAGGTGCTCCAGAACTAGACTGGCCCACCTCCATGCGCACCATACTCCGCTGGTGCTAGTCCCTAGCCTGCTGGTCCCAATCTCCCATCGGACCTCGTGTAATGTTGTGGTTTGAAAACCATTAGTCATAAAGACTAAGTCCTATCATCGCCTACCCCTCCCCCCACGGCTCCTAGGCACCGAGCGGAGAGGAGGAAAGGGACGCTACAATGGTGGAGAATAAGCAAGGCGGGTGACAGCGGAACTAGTCTTGTATTAAATATATATTGTATAAGCAGTTAAGTATGAAAAGTACATCTAGCAGTTCTAAAATAGTGAGAAGTATGGTAAACATGTAGTAAATCAATATATAAATGAAAGGACAAGTAGAAATTAAATATGTAACCTTAACTTATATGAATGCTCATACAAACTTATAAGTTAAGGGGTCTTCTACAAGGCTCCAATCTTATAAAAAGTCCCATACCGATTTATATGTTGGGGTGTCGGTTGTATGCAAATATGAGTGTAGTGATATGTTATGCCATTATTCATGTAAGTGCAACTCACACACACAACTCTATGCGCACAGACTTTTAGTTCCCCCTGTTCGGGCAGCTAGCTTCACTCCCAGGAACCTCCGTAGTGGCAAACGGATACAATGGGTCAGGCCCCCCACTCCTAGGCGGGTATCTACACTGTCGGGCCTAGCCCTTCCGTACCCCGCTAGAAGAACACAACCTAGACTATCAACGTACTAGTGCTGGCAGTATCCACCAGACTTTCTTTGGCTAAGTGTCCCACACTGCCGAGTCTATGTATCGACGTCGGTGTGAACGAAAGTCAAATACCGAAGACCCACCACCTTATTCTGTATTTAAACCCTCGAGCCCTCTGCTCCCCGGACTGTCCCGTCCGTGCATCTTCCTTTAGAAGCTACCGACTGAAAGGCAATTAAAGCAACCCATTCAACCTCCCAAACTACCGGGGTGCGTGAATGTGAAACTCTAGTTATACTAGTTGCTCTTTTAGTTTATTATTCTTACGGCTTACGTTAGCCCAGAACTGCCCCCGACATACCCCGTGAAGGGCTCTCAAAGGGCACTAGGAACTATGATGGTAGCTGAAGCCCATCATTCCCTTTCACAAGGCACTTACTTTTATTGGTTAATACCCATTACCCGATCCCTTTTAAATTACTTTGGATCTAAACCTAGTGTATTAAGACTCTTCCGCTCCTACCGAGGAGGACGATCTTTCATCGATCCCGAGCACCTCTTATGACTAGACAACCTACCACCCTATCCCTGTCTTGACCACTAAGGGTATATTTTTATTCATTCCTAGTCATCTTGCTAATAGTGCAATCCCCCAAGATCATTTTGCGCCTTAATATAACTTATGCAGTTTCGACTAAACGCAGAACATTCTAAGCTATATGAGATGCACAAAGGGAGGTACTCCAAACTGTCTTCCAAAACTCTTATAAAATTTACTGGAGTTCTATCATGTCCTACTTGGTCTAAAATTAGAGATTCATAATTTTCCTATTTTAACCTATATTTAATTATTTTCTTCCAAAGCTATAATATGGAGATTTTGAACATGAAGTACACTTTTCAGGTATGTATAAGGCTCCACAAAATTATGACAAATACTAAACAGCAAATTAACAGCAAATCCAAATCTCATATAATTTTTGCAAGGTTTAAATCATTATTCCTTAATTTTTTAATATTTTATAAATCATAAATTAAAGAGGCAAGTAATGCATTTAAGCTTTTAAAAATTATACAAAAATTCCAGTATGACAATTTATACCATACAAATATCCTGACAAAGTTTCATAATTTTACAGCAATAAATGAGCTCTGAATAAATTATTAACCAAAATTGCCCTTTTTCATACTTGTAAAAGAAATACAAAAAAAAAAGTTTCAAAATTCTCAATTAAATTTCCAGGGGTTTTGTGGGACTTATTCACTTTAAAATCCATTTAGATTTCCGAAGCATCTCCAAATGAGATGAAAAATTATACAGGGCCTTATAATGAACCCAGGGATCACTCACCAAAATTTGGGAGGGTTTGAAAGTCATTAGGCCACCTAATTAATATATATAAGGATTATTAAATTTTACTAAAAACTATAGAAAAATATTCTCCAAAAATCTTATTTTTGGATATGTCTTAGTATGGCTAATAATAGCCCATATCCCAAATTTCAAGTCATTTGGATGTCTGGATTGATGTGGGCATCCAAATCAATCTCTGGACAGCCCTATGGATATACCTCACCAAAATGAGTGTTGTGGTCTAACCAGGACTCTAAATTGAATGAAATTAATTTTAAATTAAACTGGACATCAAGGGCTACATTTTCTATGTTGACCACTTTTTCTTTAGAGGGGTCTAAGTATTTTTAAAAATTAAATCTATACACTGCAATTATAATCACAGAAAAGCAATAAATATAATAAATTCTTGCACGAATCTTGGAGCAGCATCTAAGGGATGCTACTCATCTTCAAGATTCAGCCAAGGGACAGGATTAGCCCGACCTGGAGCATGTTCCAAATGCTACCGTCAGCCATCCAGCCTCCACCCTGGCCGGCCACCGCCACCACCACCTCCGTTGAGGTGGTGGCCATCGTCGGGCGGCAGCACGGCCGCCGGATAGGTGTTTTCCGGTGAACCAGAGAGCTACATTTTTGTGGGAAAAACAAGGAAGAGAAGCACTTCCCGATCGGGCTCAGTTGAGCCCAATTCTTAATCCTAAGGAAAGCTATGATCTACCCATAGAGAGGGAGGAGGGGAGGACCTTGTTCGCGGGCTGGAGGCGTGTAGATCGACGGAAAGCAATTTTCGATGGTGGCGCCGCTTGACTTCTACAACAGCATGGTGGGAGGGCTCGAAATCTTCAGGTAAAGGCTGGGAAACGTTCCTCTTGGGCCAATGACGGCGTTTAAAGGTTCGGTTAAGGACGGGAGAGGCCAAAACTTCAATGGCCATTAATGCCATTGAAAGCTTGGCTCGTCCATGGAGGAGGTGTGGTGAACCTGGCTTAATCCATCCAAGTAACGGCTAAAAACACCTCCTCTTCCCTAGAGGAGTTGAATCAAGCCATTAAAGAGGAGGGGAAGGGGGCCACAACATCAAGTGCCATTATTGGCCATGAAAGCCGGTGCTCGGCCATGGCTGAAGCTTTCTGCATGTTCATAACCGTCGGCCACGTGGCCTACCTCAAATTGACCGGTCAATATTTTTAAATAAGACTTAATTAGGTCTTAATAAAAGAAACGGCTAATTAACACCTCCTGGCCCACTTCCCGAAACGGTCCGGTTCAACTGAACCAACAGCAAAGCCATAACTTTCAGAAAAAAATTCTAAGTAAAATGGCATTTAGTGAGCTCAGCTCACTCAATGCCATCTATCCTACGGCATTGAGTGAGCTCAGCTCACTCAACGCCATCCTGCCTACGGCGTTGAGTGAGCTCAGCTCACTCAACGCCATCCAGACTACAGCGTTGAGTGAGCTAAGCTCACTCAATGCCATCCAGACTATGGCGTTGAGTGAGCTCAGCTCATTCAATGCCATCCTGTCTACACAAGTTAACGTGTAGTGCAGTCAGTGCACTCAACGCCGTTCAGCTTATGGCGTTGAGTGCACTCGACGCACTCAACGCCATCCAGCCTGAATGATGACATTGAGTGATGTCAGTGCACTCAACGCCATTCTTCTTATGGCGTTGAGTGCACTCGACGCACTCAACTCCAGCCATCCTTTGGCGTTGAGTGCGCTCGACGCACTCAACACCCAAGCCCAAATACTTTTTAGGTACATTTCTGACCTACTATTTGCAGACCAAGGTGATTTTCACCTTAAGCCCGGGTCACTTGGCCTCCTTGGGCTTCCTAGGGTTTTTTCAAAATTTGGTCATGACAAAACCTCTCTTAGGGGTCTGGTCGGAAATGGGATGTTACATCTTATGTTTACTCTAGAGAAAAATATATATAAGGAGAAAAAGAAATCAGAGCACACAAATAAAGAAATAAACAAGCAAGCACACATGACACAAGGATTATAGTGGTTCCCAAATAAACCTTGGTACATCCACTCTTCTACCACCCTGGTAGGAATCCACTACAGGTTTTTGATCAGGTGCTCTGCCACCAAAATATCTATTTTCTAAGGGAGATATAGCAACCCTTTGAGCTTTTGATTAGGTGCCCAAAAACTAACACAGGTTTTTGATCAGATGCCCTACCACCAAAGAGTTTACTTTTGACGGGAGTAATAACCCTGTACACAGGAAAGGGAAAAGAAATGATGTTGTCTTCTCTGTCAATGATCTGAGAGAAGACTAGTGGATGTTAATGATGTCAAAGCTCCCTCTAAGATTTTGTAGATGATCAGGAAATGTAAGCTTTGCTTCAGGGTGTAGGCCTTCAGATTGATGTTGATCTCCAACAAGCCTTTTAGATTGATTTTTTATTTTTGTCTCTTGAAAGCTTGGAACAGATGAAGAAGATGAAGAGTTGTTCAGAAAGATTCTTTCTGTCGAGAGTTCTTCTTCTTTTAGAAAAAGCCTTCTTAATTTTTCTCTCTATCATATCATCTGTGAGATATAATTATTTGTATATTTATTGCCTGGAGAATTCAAACATTTGAATTCTTTCTATCTATGGAATGGCTGAATCAATTCTCAAAAATGGAATCTTCCTTGAGAAATCAATTGGCATTTAATATCTGTAATAAGCCATATTTAATGTTGTCATTCAAATGGCTATATTTGATAAGAATATATAGCATTAAATTTGAGACCTATAAACGCCTGCAGTTAAGCCTTTATAAATTCTGCCAGCTGTAAATAAATCTTTCTGAAAAACTGCACAAGAAATCGCCAAACTGAATTTTAAAGCTTCTTCAAACTGAGCTCAGAGATAGTTGTATCTCAGCTTGAAGATCGTTGATCTCAGTTCAGAGGTCGTTTAACTGAGCTAGGAGATTTTGAACTACATAATCGTTGAACTGGGTTTTATAGCTTTCTTTGAGCTGAGCTCAGAGATTGTTGAGCTTAGAGATCATTGATCTCAGCTCAGAGATCGATGAACTGAGTTCAGAGATTTTCTTCCAGCAATTTTCTGAACTTCAAATCTGAACTTCTCTGGAATTTTTCCGAATGAGCAAACCTGGAAATAATCCTATGACCCATGACTATACATTTTTGGTCAATCTAATCATCCTAATAGTTATCCTTGCCCAAATCAGAACTAGGGTTCCAAAAAATTGAAATCGGAAAAAGGCTCAAAAGCGGCTAACTAGGAATAAAAAATTTTAGGTTGGCAAGAAGGCTCAAACGAAAACAAAAACGACCTAAATCATTTTCATGTTTTTAAATTTATCTAAAGCATAAGCTTTGAAAAATTTCAAGAAGCAAAACCTATATAATAAAAGAGGACTAATGAAATTACCTTTAAAATAGAAATAAGAGGCGACTTGGATCGTTCACATCTACTACGCTAATCAAAAGTTGACATTAAAAAAATTATCCAAAAACGAGAAGGAAATAGTGGATGAAAGATTTTTAAGAAAGTAAAGAAAATAAAGAACGAAAACTATAATAAAAAAGCGAGTTTTAGAAAAACATTTCACATTAACATACTACCGTGAATTAGAAACACAGCATGTCCAACATTTTACTTGTGAAATATAATTAAAAAGAAAAATTAGAAAGATTATAATTACCTAAGTCGTTATATGGAATTTTGAGAAAAACAAAACAAAAACAAAGGGAACTATTGAAATACCAAAATTAGTTTAACCCCTATTAAAGTAAAACAAATAACATAATGATTTTTTTTTATTTTGAGTTTTTTTTTATTTTTTATTTTTAAGATATTCTTTTTTATTTATTTTTAAGATATATAAATAAAAAAAATTGATTTAGATTTTTTTAAAGGAAACAAAATAAAGACAAGAGAAGGAGGAAATCCTCCCCCAAGCTTAAAATGGACATTGTCCTCAATGGAGAAAGGAGGGGAAGGAGAGAGAGAAATTAAAATAGAAATGAAAGTACATGATTGAAAAACAGGTACTTCCCCGGATTTATGCGTCGCGAATATTGATTGATACCACTCCCTCATGCTTGCGCTTTGGAACTTCATGAAATGTCTTATTTGGACTTTGTGATGGATTCAGCACCGTTGGAGTAGGCGATCGCAGAAGCTTCAGCTTGTCGGAGCAGTACAGGGAAAAAAAGTGTAAAATAAAGAAAACAGAAAAAATTACTTGGGTTGCCTCCCAAGAGCGCCCTTTGATTAAAATGTCATTTGAGCTCGACGCAACAAAATAATATTGTCCAAAAGATTATTGTCCAAAATAATAATTAAAGTTTTTAACAAAAATAAAAAAGTCTCAAGTTAGTTTAAAGTTTGTGTAGAAGAAACTTAACATTGTTCGGACAGACATCATCATCTCCAGAAAAATAGAGTTTAAGACGCTGCCCATTCAATTTGGAATCGCCCTTAGCAGGGTGTGAAATTAATACAGTGCCATACAGAAAAAACTTCTTTAACAGAAAATGACCCAAACCATCGTGACTTTAGTTTTCCAGGAAATAAACATAAACGTGAATTATATAAAAGAACTTGGTTGCCCGGTTTGAAGGTTTTTGGGTGCCTTAAGTGTTTGTCATGAAAACATTTCGTCCTCTCTTTATAAAATTTGTTATTTTCGTATGCGCAAGTGCGTCACTCGTCGAGCTCGTTAAGTTGAATTTTTCTAAGGTCGCCGACAGAGTGGGGATCGAAATTTAAAAACCTTAAGGCCCAAAAAGCACGGTGTTATAATTCTACGGGTAAATGGCACTGTTAACCCCAGAATCCGCATCATCTCCAGCCAAGCATTTCCCCCCCCCCCCTTTTTTCTTTTGCCGGACTCAAGAATCTCAGTCCGCCCAGGTCGCCGATCTTATACCAGGTGCTCGAGCCGACGAGCTCCGAGCCAGTTCGCCCAGTTCGCCCAGTTCGCCCAGGTCGCGCCTAAGTCTGACTGGCGCTCAACATGCCCGAGGTCCCAGCTCGCAAGCTCAGTCCGCCAGCCTCGCGGACTGCTTGTTCTTTCTCTTCTGTGCCCCGGGCAGTCGGTTATTTTATCCCTGCCCGTTCGGGCAGGCCTCCAGCCTATAAATAGGGGGAGGTGGTGCATTCAAAGCAGGCTGACTGGGACCCCAGAGATTCATTGGGTAAAGGCTGCGGACTCAAATCTCAGACGTTCGCGGTCTCGAATCTGCGCTGCCTCCCGTTTTCCCCTCGGTCCGTTAGTAAGCGGTTGCTTGCAGTCCCTTTCTCTCTTCTTCCTTTCTTGCAGGAACTTGAGGGCGCATTTTCTGCATCAACATCAACACGCGGCCTTCAGATTGAAGCTATCGCTGAAGTTCTCGGACCAAGATGTCGGATCGTCGATCGACTCATTATCATGCCCGCTCAGGTCACTCAAGCTCCTCAAGCGACCTGTGGGATGCGCTCGACCGTTCCAGGAGAGAAGCCGAGCAGTCCCGGAGGGAGACCGATCAGCGCCTTGACGCAATCAGCCAGGCCTTGATCGCGATAACTCAGCGACTCGATCAACCTAGGGCTGCCGTCGAGCAGGAGCCAGTCCGCAATACCCCGGTTCGCCAGGCGCGAACTACGACGCCACCACTCACAAGCTCGCCCATCCAGCCCGCAGTCCCACCAAGGCCTCAAACCGACGAGCTCACTGCACTCATGGACTTTTTCCGCGAAGTAGCCCAGGGAAGTCCAGCCCGCCGACTTAATTTTGCGGAAGATAATCAGGCCGTGCGACCTCCTGCGACTTCGGCCATAGCCCAATTCGGGGAGTCCCCTTTTGTTGATAAGATCCGTCAAGAGCAAGCTCCTAGCAACTTCAGGGAGCCTCGCATTCCATTTTACACTGGGGACACGGATCCCGTCGCTCATCTCCAGGCTTTTGAGGATGCAGTAGCGGTGAGGTGTTTGACAGATGGTTTGAAATGCAAGTTCTTGGTGACTACTTTCGATGGCCCGGCCCGAGAATGGTTCCATGAACTATATCCCGGATCCATCGCCAGTTTTGCTGAGTTGCGGCAAGAGCTCCTGTTGAGGTTTGCCACTTCCAGGAAGAGGAAGAGTGGGCCGGCTACCCTCTTTAAGATCAAGCAAGCCGACAATGAGTCGGTGGCGCAGTTTGTGGATCGCTTCCAGAGGGAAAAGCTGGGAGTCAGGAATGTAGACCCCGAATTTTATAAGATTGCTCTAATTAACGGACTCAAGGAGGGACCGTTGAAGTTTGAGGCAACCACCAAGGATCCGGCCACATTCCAAGATCTAATAGCCTTAGCCAACACCTTCATAGAAGGGGAGAGCGCTAACCCTTCATATATATCCAATTTAACCGCAAAGGCGGAAAAAAGAGACGTCACCAATTCCCATACAGCCAATCGATCATCCAAGCCTCCCTTACCAGAGTATCAGCCTCCAGCGCATAGGGGAAGAAATTTCCGACACAAGCGGCCTTACCAAAATCATCAACAATTTCATGAGCAAAAGCCACCGCTGGCCGCTGCCCCTGTCCCAATTGCTCCTCGAATCTTGCCTGTCCTTCAAATTCGAGATAGCTCATCTTCAGATGACCAACAGAACCGTGAGCCCTTGGAAGAACTCGCTGCCATGGGCTTGACAATAGATGAAGTTCTCCAGGTCCTGCAAAAGAAAACTGAACCAAAGAAGGATTTCCAAAAAGTAGAGGGAAAGACTCGAAACGCAGACCTTTTCTGCGCATTCCATAAAGAAAAGGGGCATCCAACTGAAGATTGCAGAGCTCTCCGACAGCTCGTGGAGAGACTGCTTGCTGCGGGAAAGATGAAGGGCCTCGGAGCAAGGGAGGCCTCATCAAAGCCATCTACCTCTAAGGGCAAAGAAGTAGCCGAAGTCTCTTGGGAAGACGAAGATTCTGCGAGAACGGGATACTATGGCAATATCAAGATAGGTGAGAACGTCGATGCAAACGACGTAGGTGCCCTCGGGGATCTCTTTTGCATCCATGGAGGAGCAGGTGCGGAGTCAAGCAGAAAGTCTTCCTTGGCAAGGATCTCACGGCACGAGGTGGCCATGAATTCTACAGCTCCCCCGACGGAGGTTGTTGTTTTTGGTCCAGATGACCTCCCAAAGGTGGCCAACCCGTTCAACGACGCAGTCGTGATCAAGGCAATCATCGAGAACTATACGGTCCCAAGAATTTTGGTCGACACAGGAAGTTCAGTCAACCTTATATTCAAAAACGCTTATGAGGCACTAAGGTCCGAAAAGACTCTACTCTCCACCGAAGGACCGCTGTATGGCTTCGCGGGCGAGAAGAAAGAGGTTGAAGGAAGCGTCAAGCTCTCAGTAACGCTCGGTGGAGTCTCAAAACTCATCACATTCGTGATAGTTGACGCGGCAAGCAGTTATTGTGCCATCTTTGGGAGACCTCTTCTTAACGAATACCGAGCAATAGTTTCCACCTATCACTTGGCGAAAAAATTTTCGGCAGGGGGGAAACAGTACCGGGTTAGAAGCAACCCAAGGGAGGCGCGGGAATGCTACGTCAAAGCAGTCAACGCAATTGAACAAACGCTTCCCCAAGCGGCTCTAGTCGCTGCCTCAGAAGAGAGAGCCCCCCAAGAAGAGGTTGAAGAACAGAAGGAAGCCCCAGAAGGAGTTCATCTAGAGCCTGCTCAAGCAACCCAATGGGTCCCAATTGGAGTGGGCGAAGTAAGAGAGCTTACAATCAACTCGGAGCTTTCCGAAGACGAAAAAAGAAGGCTGATCGCATGCTTGTTTAAAAACCTGGATGTTTTTGCCTGGGCTGCAGAAGACATGCCGGGAGTGGACCCTGATGTAGCTTGCCATCACCTCAATGTCGCCCCCAGTTTCAAACCTGTTCAGCAGAAGAAGCGGGAGGTGGCCACAAAGCTAGCCGAGCCAATCAGGGAAGAGGTCGCTAAGCTTCTAAAAGCCAATTTCATTCGTGAAATCCAGTACCCAGATTGGGTGTCAAACGTTGTAATGGTAAAAAAACCAGGAGGAAAGTGGAGGATGTGCGTCGATTTTACCAAGTTAAATAAAGCATGCCCAAAAGATTGTTACCCGCTGCCTCGAATAGATGCATTAGTAGATTCTGCGGTTGGATATTCTTTTATGAGTTTTTTAGATGCGTTTTCTGGTTATCAGCCAGATTAGAATGCATAAGCCTGACATCCCCCATACATCCTTTATCACGAACGATGGCTGTTATTGTTATCTGGTAATGCCCTTTGGATTAAAAAATGCAGGCGCTACCTATCAGCGCATGATGGACTCTGTATTTAGAGAGCAAAAAGGGAAAAATCTTGAAGTATACGTCGACGATCTTCTCATTAAAAGCAAAACCTTCGCTTTGCATTTACAAGACCTTACAGAAACATTTTCTACTTTGCGAAAATATAGCATGAAGTTGAATCCGTTAAAATGTATCTTTGGGGCAAATAAAGGAAAATTCCTCGGTCATCTTCTTACCCCTGAGGGGCTTGCCCCTAATCCAGATAAAGTTAAGGCGATTCTCAATATGCCATCACCTCGTTCCCCAAGAGAAGTCCAGCAATTAGGGGGAAGGCTTGCAGGTCTTGGGAGATTTATCTCCAGAGTAGGAGATAAGAGTGCCTCGTTTTTCAAGACTCTTCGCGGAGGGTCTAAGTTTGAATGGACCAAAGAATGCATAGAAGCTTTCGAACAGCTTAAAAAGCAACTCACTACCGCCCCTTTGCTTCAGAGTCCTCGCGCGGGAGAAATGCTATTCATGTATCTAGGAGTGGGCTTGGAAGCCATAAGTTCAGTTCTTGTCAGAGAAGAAGGAAGGAGGCAATATCCGGTGTATTATGTCAGCCACATATTGAAGGATGCTGAGACCCGGTACTCGATTCTTGAAAAACTTGCATTGGCATTGGTAATGTCTGCCAGAAGGCTTCGCCCGTACTTCCAAGCACATTCAATTAGAGTGATTACAGATCAGCCATTGAAAAATATTCTTGAGAAACCGGAGCATTCCGGGAGACTGGCCAAATGGGCAATTGAACTCAGTGAGTTCGATATTTCATATATACCTCGAACAGCTATCAGGGCACAAGTACTCGCAGATTTCTTGATAGACACAACTGAGTCAAATACTGATCAAGCTGATCGATCTCCGCTAGCGTGGACAATCTATGTAGATGGAGCTTCGGGAAAAAACTCTTCAGGAGCAGGGGTAGTTCTCATTAATCCCAACGGGGTCAAATTAAAACAGGCCGTAAAGTTCTCTTTCCCAGCCACCAATAATCAAGCGGAGTATGAAGCACTCCTGGCAGGCCTGCGATTCGCAAAAGAGTTGGGAATAGACTATGCGCATGTTAAA
Source organism: Platanthera zijinensis (assembly GCA_039513925.1). NCBI lineage: Eukaryota > Viridiplantae > Streptophyta > Magnoliopsida > Asparagales > Orchidaceae > Platanthera > Platanthera zijinensis. Next base: position 172,996,246 of record CM077088.1, read on the forward strand.
ACCGACTCATTAGTAATGGCGTCCCAAGTATTGGGGAATTTCGAAACCAAAGAGCCCACCCTAAAGAAATACTTAATGTTGGTAAAGGCAGAGATTGGGAGATTCAAAAGCGTCACCATTGAGCATGTCTCAAGAGTGCACAATGCTGAAGCAGATGAGCTAGCAAAGTTTGGCCTCTCTTCCGGGGAAACAACGTCAGAACTTTTCTATCCAGCTATAGAAGAAGGAGAATTGATGCAAATAGAGCAACGACCCTCCTGGATGGACCCACTCAAATCATATCTTTCGACAGGAGAATGGCCGCAAGCTTTGAAAGATAGGAGAAGATTTAGGATGAAAGCAGCAAATTACAAGCTTATCTCCGGGGTTCTCTATAGAAAAACTTTTCTCTCGCCAATGGCAAGGTGTGTGTCCGAAGAAGAAGTTCCCACAGTACTCCAAGAGGTTCACTCTGGGGAGTGTGGCAGCCACTCAAGGGCTAGAACTTTAGAGAAAAGAATATTACGACAAGGGTATTTCTGGCCCACGATGAGGCAAGATTCTGAATTATACGCAAGGAAGTGTGTCCAATGTCAAAAATTTGCTCCTCTTCAACTCCAACCCTCGCAGCGACTTTGGTCAATTTCCACACCATGGCCTTTTGCAGTGTGGGGGATGGATCTCCTCGGGCCATTTCCCATGGCAAGTGGGCAGCGACGCTTTATCTTGGTCATGATTGATTATTTTAGCAAGTGGATCGAGGCAAAGGCGCTAGCAAAAACTACAACCCAGGTAATAAAAAATTTTTTATGGGGGGAGATAATATGCAGACACGGCATCCCAATGGCAATAATTACAAATAACGGACCACAGTTCAACAATGAAGAAATGAAGAACTTTTGTAAGCAAATCGGCATAGAACTGAGATTCTCATCAGTTCACCATCCAAGGAGTAATGGCCAAGTGGAAGCTGCGAACAAACAGATACTTAATTTGCTGAAGAAGAAAGTACAAAATCTGAGAGGAAACTGGGCAGAAGAACTTCCTTCGGTTCTATGGACCCTCAGAACGACCCCTTCCACAGCTACCGGGGAAACTCCTTTCAAGTTGTCTCATGGTTCGGAAGCTCTCATCCCAGTAGAATTTGAGGTTCCAACTCCGAGGGTATTATTGGCCAGACAAAGCTGGGAGGACTGGCTTGAAATTAATGATGAGAATGTAAAACTTAGCCTGGACCAAATTGAAGGGCTGCGGGATGAAGCCATCGTCAGGCAAGAGGAAGTCAAGCGAAGAATGGCAAGATATTTTGACAAAAATATCAGGGTCAAACATTTCGCAGTGGGTGATCTCGTCCTTAAAAAGGTAGATGCAGCAGCCAGAACTGGTTCCGTGGGCAAGCTAAACCCAAATTGGAGTGGACCATTTATCATTAAGAAAGTTCTGAGAAATGGGGCATACCAACTACACACCTGTGACGGAGAAGATGTACCTCATACTTGGAACGGCAATGATCTGAAGCGTTTTTATGCTTAAGTGAAACACTTGTTGATCATTTCTGGCAATTATATTCATAAAGAAATTCTGGCTCAATGATCTTTTCTATATGGCATAATTATTCTCCTTTGTCTAAAATTCAACAAAAATCACCAAACCAAGAGACATCGCCAAGTCCAGCTTGGATCCCCCCAAGAGTTGTTGTCATTAGCATAACACCACGATGACCACGTGTTGCGGGGAGATTTCGCACCGTGTAGTGGGAGCTTGCAGATTCTTGCGCGGCGGGCTACTGGATTTTGGATCCCGGCTAGTACCTGACTCCACCACTGCATTCTTGGAGGGGCAGGGTGGTTGACAGCTCTACAAAGCTTCGTGGGGATAGCGTACACCTTGATGGTCTCTTTGAGGAAAGCAATGTCACCTGACACCTGCCCATAGATCATCAAGGATCGTACCTTCGAACACTCCTTGGTACTCTCAAGCGGTGCCTGCAGGGAGCCCACGATCCAGCTGATCCATTGAGGAAAGCAATGCATCCCGCATGCACCTGCCCAATTGATCAAATCGGTCTAAATCCCAGGCAAGAGAGCAGTGTGCCCCTTTTTTACCAATAAAACTAATATTTTCAACCGCCAACAAAGCGATGTTGTATGCAGTGTTCCCAGGCGAGGGTTTGACGATCTTGTCAACTTGTGATCAGCACAGTGCGGACTCCGCTTATTATATCCGCTCAGTCCGCCGATGATTGATTTCCGTAGTTTATAATCCTGTGAGGGAAGCAATGCAGCTCCGGCCGCACCTACCCACTTGATTATAAATTACAGGTCATTCCTAGCATTGCTGAAGTGCGGACTCCGCTTATTATATCCGCTCAGTCCGCCGATGATTGATTTCCGTAGTTTATAATCCTGTGAGGGAAGCAATGCAGCTCCGGCCGCACCTACCCACTTGATTATAAATTACAGGTCATTTCTAGCATTGCTGAAGTGCGGACTCCGCTTATTATATCCGCTCAGTCCGCCGATGGTAGATTCCGGTAATGATCCTATAAGGGAAGCAATGCTGCTCCGGTCGCACTTACCCGCTTGGTGATGAATCATGTCATTTCTCTGATAGTTAGAAATTGCTGTCGGTTTTCGGTTTTCTAATTCACCTAGTCCGCAGGATTCGTTCAAATTATAATAATTATTTGGAATAAATTCAATTGCAAGTATCCGCGGACGGCGACACTAGTCCGCCTAGTTCGCTTATCCATATTTAACAGTAGTTCTCGGCTGTTCTGCAAGCGCGGACTGCAAACCGAACTCGTCCCAGTCCGCTCTACACGCTCTCTTCGCTTGGAATATTCTCATAATTACAGCGAGCTGGGATCACGCAAATCCGACAATCTTTAAACATGCATCGAGACAATGACATTTATATATAAAGTTCGACCTCTGAAGATAAGCAAAGGAGAAAGCAGAACATAGATCAAAAATATCCTTTCTATTCATTCAGAAATATATTTACAAGTCTTGGCGGACTCGCGCAGAGTCCCCCCATCCCGCATTTACATTAAAGTAAACCAAAAATAAAAATTTATTACAATACTTTCCTATTCTATCCTCTGTTTTTTATCCGCAGGATTCACCGGGCTCGACCCGTCTACGTCCACTATAGGCGAGTAGCTGCCTGAGTTGCTGCTGCTGCTGTCATCAGAGTGAGAAGCGGCTGAGGGCTCCGTCCGCATGCTGCTCTCATCAGAGCCAGAGTCAGCGGATTGACCCGACTGACCTCCTTGCTGCTGACTGGAGGCCGCATCTTCATCTGCTCCCTCACCAGCGGACTCCTCGTCATCCCCAGCAACCGCCTCTTCCTTGGCGGCTTGCTCGAACTCGGCAACCTTATCCTTTAGCTCTGGGAAAAGCTTCAGGAAAGGAATAGAGTCTACTCCAGCCTTCGTATACCCTTCGCTGATGATGCGCTCAATCGCGACCTCCACGCTTTCCCTTACAAAAGGAAACATAGCCTTTTGGAAGTCCGGGTTGGTCACCTCATATGCGATCTGCAAAAGAAGTCAAAACGTCAGTCCGCGAAAGATGAACAAGATTAACGACGATCGGCTAAACACTTACGGCCTTTTCCTCTCTGAATTGATTAACTTTTACACCAAGTCGCTTATTCCTCTCCTTCAGCGAACGGCTTTCTTTCTTATACCGCTCATTGTCCCTAAGCAGCTCGCGCGTGAGCCTGCCTAGGAAATGGTTGGTAACGGCGGAGTTCGCACTGGCTTGCGCGGCGAGAAGGGGGAGGACGTCAGGCGCCACACCTTGTAGTTCACGGAGATTTTGCTTCCCGTACAAGGCGGACAGGGCGACGTGGGCATGGCGAGAAGGGCGCGGATTCCTCCAGGAGGGAAGAGCCGTTGATAGGCGGACATATTTTTTCTTCTCATGCCAGTGAATCATGGGGTTGCCCCTTAGATCTTTCTGCTTCTCGCCGAAGCCCGCGATATTGAAGCTGTCGTCGGAAGAGTAACTCGCGGCCGGATCTCCATCTTCCTTCCTTTTCTTCGCGATTTCTTTTCTTTTTTCTCCTTGTGTAGGAGTTTGTCCGGCCGGCGCAAATGGCAGATTGGCGGGCACCGTCAAAGTCGCTGCAAGGGGAATAAGTTAGCCAAAACTCCAAAGTTGTTGCGGATACAGGTAAAGGTCGCGAGGCTTACTCTCTTGGCGGCTAACAGTATCCAGCCCTGGCAGCAGCGGGATGTAATAGTCGACATCCAGCCTCGCTCCAGCAAGGAACGTCACGATGGCAGCCTCGGCATCGTTCAGCCGCACGCTCTTGAAGTCAGCATCTAGGCGCGGCTGCGGATTGGTATGAAGCCCCAGGTCGCCCTCAAAGATGAGATATCTCGAGGTCCAGTTGTGGATCTTATTTGGCAGACCCACAACTTTCATCCCCCTACAGTAGAAGTAAATGATGCCTTTGTACTGGCGGTCTCCTGTTGGAGTGATGGCGCGGACAGAAAAGATTTTCCTGAAAACCTTCAAGGAAAATTCAACCCTCTCAGCCCGCAGGTAGGCGATGAAGCTGCAGATGGCCACCACACTGTTCGGGGCGAGCTGGCCCGGAACCACCCCATAATGCTCGAAGATCTCCGCGACCTCCCAGAGCAGGGGGAATTTAAATCCGCAGTCAAAGTGATCTATGGGCACCGCGAGCTGGGTGGTAGTCGAGAAGTTCAGTCGCTCGTGGTGTTCGGGGAGCCGCGCGAGTACAGGCGAGCCCGCCATGTGCACCTCCCGGAAAGCCTCCAGATCGTCTTCGGTCAGCCTGCTCCTTTTATGTTCGGCAGAATGGAAGGCGGCCGCGGCATCAGTGCGTGCGGATACCATGTTTTCAGACCGCAGGGCTTCAGCTCCGACTGTTTCCTATACAAAAAGAGAATGAAGGCCCTATTTATAGGAAAAACCGTCTGACATGACAGCCTTCATTCCGCCCAGGTCGATTGCCCAGTCCGCTAAGATCGCTTCTTCCCTATTTCCCTGCAATTATCAGTATATGCGAATTCACAGGAAGACCGCAGAAATCGCAATTTTCCAGAACGAAAATAAGCAAGCCTCCAGCCCGCATAACTTGCGAAGTTTAAATAAAAATAATAATAATGTTATACAGCAGGCAGAATAGCATCACAGCACGCATACAATCATACAATAGTGTTCGAGCAATAATATTATACAACAGCTCAAAGCAAATATTAAAGTTTTAGCGCCTGCTGCGGACTCTCGGGGCGGGTCGCTCGTCATCGTCCACCCCAACATAAGCCGCCTGATCGCTTCCTCGCAAGATCTCGCAGTAGAGCTCGGAAACCAGGTAGTGCATGTTGTTGAAGGTGCGATGCATATGAGCCATATCTCTGGCTACCCGCGGAAATGGGATTAGTTGAACTGCTGGGTTTGGATCTGCGATCACCGCGGGCTGCCCGCTCGCCGCCGGGGCCGATCCCTCTCCCACAGCAGGCTGAGACATTTGCGGCCTCACCCCAGCGGTTTCGCCCATTCGTTTCTTTCCTTCCCTCGCCAAAGCCAAGTACTTATTCCTGTAATGGCTGACATCTCCGCTCAGTCGATTTTGCTCCTTCTTCGCCCCATCAAGTGCGGATGAAAGACTGGCGACCTCGCCTTCCAGGATCTTCTCCCGCTCTTTTCTTTTCTTCAAATCGGTTCGGAGCTTGCACAATTCTTCTTCATATTTTTTCGCTAACAGCGCGCTTTCTTGAGCAGGTCGCTCCCCCTGTGCGAGCTCAGCAACAGTCCGCCCCCCGACCTCCGACACATTTGGCGGCGTAGGCACGATCTCGCCAACCTCGATGGAGTCAGGTGTAGAATTCTGGACTGCAACCAAAGAAGACAAAATCGCCTCAGTATCTAAGTCGCAGCAAGCCCAAAAAGGTAAGTAAATTTTTTATTCACTTTTGGTTATCATCGCGGCGATCTGGCGACTATCAAGGGTAGGTCGCCTCGCGCGTTCCGGGTCAAAAGCCTCTAGGCGACGCCTCCATTCTCGGCGGACTATCGCTCTTGTCTCGGCCAGCGACCTGCTCGAGGCGACTATGTCATTTGTTGCTGTGATGATCTTGACTGGCCGCGACTTTCGTGGAGGGGACTGGTACAGCCACGAGCTCTGAAACCGCTTAGTCGCCGGCCGCAACTTACCAGATCGTATCAGCTCCGCCGCGATCCGAAGATCCTCAGCTTGCTTATCCGCAGCTTGCTTCTCTGAGACCGCTTCGACTTTTGCTTTCATTATGGCGAGCTGCTCCTTGGACTTTTCCCTATCTTCAACCCGAAGAAAAGAAGAAGGGTCAGCAATTTTTTCTCTAGTCTCGGTAACAGGCTGCAGCACCTCCAGTAGAGAGCGATTTATACTCGCAAGCTGATCATTGTCTATGGAGTCGAGAATTTCAGTGGTCGACAAGCTGAGCGTGGATGGAGGATCACCTTCTGCGGGCAGAGGATTGGGAGTGACAAGATCATCTTGGACTTCCTTTTCTCGCGGCTTATGCTGCAAGCTCGCAACTCCAGTCCGCTTGGAGATGTTCTTCTCTTTCCTAACTTTCAGATTCTTCTCTACTCGCTCCACGACAGTACTATCTCTTTTCCTCTTCTTCCTCTCAGGAGTCTTGTCAAGGTCGATAACGACCTGCCCTGGTTCGCGAGCTAAGTTTGGAGCAACAACCAGGGCCAATGAAGGTACAAGGTTTTCGGCCTGCTGCTCAACAGAACTTTTTGCCGCAACTTCAGCGAGTTCTTTATCTCGCTCTTCAGCCACATCGTTTTTTCCCCCTATCGGCTCGTCTGCGGGAAGCCCCTCCTCAGTCAGCTGCGGCTGGATTTTTGGCGATGAAATCTCCTTATCCGTGTCTATCCGCAGCATAATTGTCCCAGAAGGGGACCTATGTATCTCCATACCGGAGGAGTTCGCGAGGTTCTGGTCAGAGACGGACGGAGGATTCGGCTTCTCCTGCGGAGGGTTTGGGGCATTCGCAGTCTTATCTGTTTCCTTTTTGCCTGAGCTTTCTCCCTGATGGCGACCAGGCTGGTCTTTCCGGTGGCTCGACTTCTTAGGTCGAGAACTCGCTTTCGGCTTCTCAGTCGGCGCGGCCATACTGCCGAAGAATGATCCAAGCCTTGACATGCCGGACTGGAAAGTAGAGACCGCAAGTGGTGAGTAACGACCCGTCGCGCAAACAGTTCTGCCAAATGACGGGGCTCCCAGCGATATTTATAGGCACAGACGGCATTTATGATAGTTGCGGACTCGGCGGTTAAGAAAACATTTTCGGAATTTCTCAAAAACTCAAAAATGTACGGGGATTATGTTAACCCCAGAATCCGCATCATCTCCAGCCAAGCATTTCCCGCCCCTTTTTTCTTTTGCCGGACTCAAGAATCTCAGTCCGCCCAGGTCGCCGATCTTATACCAGGTGCTCGAGCCGACGAGCTCCGAGCCAGTTCGCCCAGTTCGCCCAGTTCGCCCAGGTCGCGCCTAAGTCTGACTGGCGCTCAACATGCCCGAGGTCCCAGCTCGCAAGCTCAGTCCGCCAGCCTCGCGGACTGCTTGTTCTTTCTCTTCTGTGCCCCGGGCAGTCGGTTATTTTATCCCTGCCCGTTCGGGCAGGCCTCCAGCCTATAAATAGGGGGAGGTGGTGCATTCAAAGCAGGCTGACTGGGACCCCAGAGATTCATTGGGTAAAGGCTGCGGACTCAAATCTCAGACGTTCGCGGTCTCGAATCTGCGCTGCCTCCCGTTTTCCCCTCGGTCCGTTAGTAAGCGGTTGCTTGCAGTCCCTTTCTCTCTTCTTCCTTTCTTGCAGGAACTTGAGGGCGCATTTTCTGCATCAACAGGCACGATATTCCAAAAACCAACCGATACGGCGTACATCCGATGGCTGTTTTGTATGTTGTTCGGTAGGCCCATAGAGCATCGTATAATTTGATTTACCAGTCATTTCTAGAAGTGGAAATTGTATTTTCTAAAATACTTTTTATCTCCCTGTTCACTACTTCGACTTGCCCATACTTTGGGGGTGGTAGGCAGTTGAAAGCTTATGCGTAACGCCGTATTTAATAAGAATTTTTGAAAACTGCGCGTTACAAAAGTCTGAACACCTATCGCTAACGATGGCTCACGGCGTACCAAATCGAGAAAATAATTTTTTTCAAAAATTTAATTACGACTCGGGTGTGGTTAGAAAGAAGAGCTTGGACTTCAGCCCATCGTGAAATATAATCGACGACAACTAAAATGTATTTGTTTCTGAAGCTAAAAGGAAGAGGGCAAACAAAATCAATTCCCCAGAGGTCGAAAAATTCGCACTCGAGGAAATAATTTTACCTTATTTCATTTTGCTGGAAATATTTCCCAACCATTGGCAACTATCACACCAACTCACAAAAGCTTGCGCGTCTTTAAAAAGGCTAGGCCAGTAAAAGCCTGCGCAAAGCACTTTGTGAGCGGTGCGAGCAGCTTGATAGTGACTTCAAGTCGGTCCTTTATGTAAGTGTTTTAGAATATTTAATCCTTCTTGAAAAGAGACACATCTCCTTATCACCTGGTCCGCACAAACTCTAAAAAGATGCGGGTCCTCCCAGAAATAGTTCTTCAACTCAGAAAAGAATTTCATCTTTTTCTTAGAGGAAATTTCTTTTGGGAGCACACGAGCCACTAAATATTTGGCTGTGTACAAACCAAGGAGAAGGGGATGTGTTAATTAAAAGCAGATTCTCATCGGGGAAGAAATCATTAAAAGATTTTTCATCTAATTTTTCTATATAGGGATTATCTAATCGCGAGAGATGGTCGGGGCCAAATTCTCAGCTCCTTGCTTATCACGGATTTATAAGACAAACTCCTAGAGGTGTAAGACCCACCGAATCTAGCACGGCTTGGCATCCGTCTTAGCAAGAAGATACTTGAGGGCCGAGTGGTCTGTAAAAATGATAATTTTGGAAAGCGTAATATAAGGACGGAATTTATCAAATACGAAAACAACAGCTAGGAGCTCCTTCTCGGTCGTGGTAAAATTCTCTTGTGTCGATGTAAGTGTTTTACTTTCATAATAGATGAGCTGGAAGTTTTTAGATATTCGTTGTCCTAGTACGGCTCCCACCGCGAAACTACACGCATCGCACATAATTTAAAAAGGAAGGTCCCACACCGGAGCTATCATAATAGGGGCATTAATTAACTTTTCTTTAATTATTTCAAAGGCAGATAGGCAAAGGTCATCAAAAATAAAAGGGGCGTCTTTTTCTAAGAGTTGAGTAAGGGGTTTGGTAATTTTGGAGAAGTCTTTTATGAAGCGGCGGTAGAAACCAGTGTGTCCTAAGAAACTTCTTATAACTTTGATGTTCTAGGCGGTGGCAGCTTCTCGATAACTTCTATCTTAGCTATGTCGACTTCAATTCCTCTCAAAAAAATCTTATGACCCAAAACAGACCCGTCCCTCACCATAAAATGGCATTTTCCCTAATTTTGGGCAAGTTTAGTTTCTTCACATCTTTCTAAGACCTTTTCTAGGTTTTCAAAGCAACTATCAAAGGCATCACCGAACACGGAGAAATCATCCATAAATACCTCCATAATGCTTTCTACATACTTGTTGAAGATAGCGAGCAAACATCGCTGGAATGTATCTAGCACATTGCATAATCCAAATGACTTTGTTCGATAAGTGTAACGCCACCGATTTTTCTGCGATTATTTAATTCTCGTTTGGCGTTACGTCGACGCGTCTTCTTAGCTTTTGTCATCTGTGGAGTGTAGTCTTAACTCCTTAGAACTGAGTGGTCTATTTTAAAGTCTATTGGCAAGATCTCCCTAGCAAGCCGGGTCGTTTTGGGTGACCCGGTGTGGCCTCTCGGGGGATGCTTGAGTTTTGACTTCGGGTGGGTATAACTCGAGTTCTGTTCGTCGAAAGTTAATTTCGAATTCGCCGTTGTGTTCGTAGCGTGGATATTTAGCTACAGTGCGAATTTCTTCGAATTCCGAGGATGTTCGATTTTCATGTCGTTTTGTATTTTATGAAAAATAAAACTATTTAATAAATATTATATTAATTATTATTTTGAAAGGGTGCGGGTGCTTGGCGGTTTTGCCTTGTCTTTTATACCTTAATTAATTTATTAGCTAATTAAGGTTAATAGGGTTCTATAAATAGGATAGGTTAGATTAGAGAAGAAAGAAACCGCTCCTGTTCACTTTCTTCCCCTGCCCGCAGTGCCTGTTCGCGGAAAATAGAGAAACCGCCGAACCTGCTCCCCTTCGGACGCCGATTCCGGGAGCGTTTGTGGACGGAATTCGATTCCGAAAGAGGATTTGAATTTCTCTCGCCTAGACCTTCATTCCTACGGTAAGAAATTCAGTTTTCGTGGTGTTTCTAGGGGTCTCGAATTTCTTGGGTTGTCCGTTTCCGCCATTAAAGCTCCAGATTTCTTCTTTAGGTGTTGTTGCTGCTTGTGCCGAGTGAGAATAAGGGAGGCCGACCAAGCTTCGCTGGAAATCGAGGCAAGTGGTATTCTTGCCCTTGCCTAGTAATTTTCTCCCATTGTATATTTTTTCTCTCTTTGTTCTTGCGGCCGTAGAAAGCTTTGTTTAGATTTTTTCGATGTTAATAAAGCCCGGTTTGCCCTAGGTTAGAAACCCAATTCTTTGCTTGAAATCGGGTATAAATTTCCAACTGTTAGTAAAGAAGCCTTGTTCTTGGGCTGAGTAAGGGTTGAGGGTTGGGTCGATTTTCCTGTGCAGTAATTGAAGCCTGGTAGAGGAGAAAAGCTATAATTTAATTTTAAGCAAGAATTTGTCTTGCTTAGGCTCGGGTTTGGGGGAATTTGTGTATGCCTGTATAGTGGCTGTAGCATGAGCCATTCCTGTCCTTATCCTTGATGATTAGAATATTTCGGGGCTCGGCGTTGAGTGTGGTGCACACACTCAACGTCGGGTCTGCTTGGACTTGGCGTTGAGTGTGGTGCACACACTAAATGCCGGGTCTGCTTGGACTTGGCGTTGAGTGTGGTGCACACACTCAATGTCGGGTCTGCTTGGACTTGGCATTGAGTGTGGTGCACACACTAAACGCCATAGCCCTTTGGTCTGTTCGTTTGCGGCTAAGTATTGTGGTATTGAGTGAGTCGACCTCACTCAACGCCATGGCTGTCTAGGCGGTTAGTGTGGCGGACTCACTCAATGCCGCAGCCAATTCGCGCAGTTATGTCGGATGGCGTTGAGTGAGTGGGCCTCACTCAACGCCATGGCGGTTTAGGCGCTGAGTGAGGCGGGCTCACTCAACGCCGCAGCCATTTCTTGCGGTTAAGTATTTTGGCGTTGAGTGAGTCGACCTCACTCAACGCCAAAACTATTTTGGCATTGAGAGAGGTGGACTCACTCAATGCCACAGTTATTTTTTGCGGCTAAGTGCTAAGGCGTTGACTGAGTGAACCTCACTCAACGCCGTAGCTGTTTTGGCGTTGAGTGAGGTTAGCTCACTCAACGCCACAGCCTGCATTGCTGAAGGCGTTGAGGGAGTGGACCTCACTCAATGCCGCAGCTGATTTTGCATTGAGTGAGGTTAGCTCACTCAACGCCATAGCAGTATTGCAAAAGGCGTTGAGTGAGTGAACCACACTCAACGCCATAGCTGTTTTGGCATTGAGTGAGGTTACCTCACTCAACGCCACCGTATGTTTAGGCGTTGAGTGAGTGGGGATCACTCAACTCCTTGCCATGTTGAGCAATCTCAATGCTTTTCCCTTACCTTGATTTTCTCTCCCGAGTGAATTTTCTTTGGTTTTGTGGTTCCTTGTCGGCTATGTTTTTCCAAAGGCCGAATCGTGGGTTGTGGTTAGTAGTGATGGTTTGAAGCTCTTAATAGGGGTGAAGTTGTGTGACTTAGCCGTGGCCACACTTTTATCTTGTTCCAGGTACGGGCTGGGCAAGTTGGTGGGAGGTCCCTAGTGCTTTCACATGTAGACCCTTGAGCTTTGTTTCTTGTAAATGGTGGTTGGGGGACTGAGTTTGCCTCTAACCCGGATCTGTGTTATTTTGCTACTGCCATCTCTCACAACTTAGGGTGTTAACGTTTCTTACTTTGTAGAGTGCAACGTTTTGGGCTCATGGTAGCCTTGTAAACTCTGCAAGATTTTTTACAGGGTTGTTGTTGTCTCCTCGCACATAGTGCTTTTCTTTTTTGTCTTGCCTTGGACAGTGGTGCTTGTTATGGTTTACTTACTCTTCTTTCTTATCTTTTAGCTTGACATTTCCGTTCAGCTTATTTGTTTTTGCTTGCTGAGGTATTCTTTTCTTCTTTGAATGCCTCAGGTTCTGGTTAGTAGCCAATTAGGTGGCTAGGTGCTGTGCTGTTGTTGGTGGTCTCTCATACTATTGAGATCAGTTCCTTGGTCTTGTGAGATAGTTTTGTGCTTCTTTCTTACAGACATACATACTTGTTAGTGGGTTCGTGTCAGTTTGTTGGCGCTCACTGGTAGTTTTACCTTGATACTAGATATGTTATCTTTTTGCTGCTACCTTCTCTGGAGATAGTCTACTTTCTCTTGGGATGATTTATGCTCGGCTGCTAGTTACTTTTAAACCTAAAAACACTATTAAAAATACATCTCATGATCGGCATGTTTTATAAAACTCAAACACTATTTTCCAAATAACGTAAAAAGATCGTTTTCCTATATATAGTATAAATTAAATGTAGGGTCCTGCATAGTATAAGTTGTCCTCTAGGGGCACTTATGCACTCTTTTAGGATGTAAAACCTGAATAAAGTATTTTCCACAGCGTATAAGTATAGTTTTTAAATTGTGGACTAGATGATCCACTGAGCCGAGGGATACGGCCTTTAAAATATAACTTATTTTCTAATCATTAAACTTATGAATTTTCATAGTCCAGTTAGATGGTGTTCGCCTGAGCGTCGACAGTTATCCCCTTCTCGACGTGGCATCACGATGCGTGTTTTCTCATACTCTGATGCTTCTTAAATTTTGAGAAAATGCGGGTTGTGACAGTTGGTATCAGAGGGAGATTTCTTGTCAAGTTAGTCGGGAAACCTTCCCTTTTGATTGCATTAGTAGTTTAGTATCATGTCATTCACACACCGATATGTCATCAACACGTCTTGGCAAAAGCACGAAAACTACACTCATAGCATAACATGAACTATACGGGGCATATTATGTAGTATGGGATGCATAATATGTGTTTGTATATTGATCCACCATAGGAGAAACATGCAAGGGTTATATAGTATGGGATGCATAACCTCACCACATGGCTGCGACTAGCTTGTTTTCTTTTTCGTTGCATGAAGATGTTATGTAGTATGGGATGCATAACATTTTCATGTGTACGCCGCACATAACATGCATTAGGGCCTTTTTAGAATGCATAGCACAAACATGCATAGCATAACAATGCATAAGCACAACGTGCCAAGCTAAAGACTGGAAGGATGACATATGTACACACATAAGTTTTCGAGTCAAAAATAATATAAGTTCATGCATTCTCGATCTAGGCACAAGAGTTAGAAAGGTGGTGGTAAACCATCCTAGGTTAGGCATAACATAAATTCTTATAAAAAAATAAACTCCCAGAGCAAGTTTAGCAGCTTTAAGTTCATATTTATGTATGTATTGTCTGTACTTGTAGTTAGTTGTAGCTATTGTACTAGGATCTGACTAACGTTGTTATGATTTTAGGATGGCGAGACGCCCTTCGACTAGATCGACCCCCCCTATCAGAGGGTGAGTCACCTGGAGCGCAGAATGATGCGGTGATCCAAAGCCTGCGATAGAGTAGCGATTCCTTGAGCAGGCAGATGGTGGAGATGCGAGCCCAGATCTAGTCTCTGGTGGCAGTTGTGGAAGAGCAGACTCAGGGAGTGCAAGGCCATGCAGTGGTGGTTCCAGCAGAGATGACATTTATCTCGCAGTTTCAGAGACTTAGCCCTCCTACTTACGATGGGAAGGCAGATTTCATGGTCATAGATGATTGGCTGATCTCCATAGAGGAGATGTTCTCATACTCTGGTATTACAGATGATCAGAGAGTGATGATAGTTGCCTATCAGCTTAAGTGTTTGGCTCAGAGTTGGTGGCTTAGAGAAAAGGAGAGCTTGGTAGCTGTTTGTTCTTGGGAAGTATTCAAGGAAATGCTGCTGAGGAAGTTCTTGCCTTCGGTCGAGCGTGACCGTCTTATGAACGACTTCCTCCAACTGAAGCAATGGCAACTCACGGTCGGTTAGTATGAGATAGAATTCAGCATGTTGAGCCGGCTTGCTCCTGGGTTGGTGAGTGTTGAGGTTGATCGAGTCAAGCAGTTTCTTGGTGGCTTGAGAAGCGAGGTTCAACAGTTGACCAGTGCATATGGATCAGAGACCTTTGTAGGGGTAGTGGAGGCTACTCTGAAGGTAAAGGCAATTGAGACCGCAAAGAGCAGAGGCCAGCATATGAGGAAGGACAAGAGGAAGTCTGTTGAGGAGAAGAAACCCCAAGGTCCCCGGTGCTGCTTCGGGAAAGAAGAGAAAGGTGGTGTGTAGCTTCTGTGGCCGGTCAGGCCACCCTGTTGAGAGGTGCTTCAAGAAGGCAGCAACTCAAAAGAAGGAGCAAGTTCATGTTATTCAGGGTGCTCCTAGGAGGGATATTTCCTATTCTGTTTGCAAGCGACCCGGGCATGATGCTGCCCAGTGCTAGTCGAAGGATAAAGTCTGCTATCAGTGTGGGTAGAAGGGTCACATAATGTCTAGGTGTCCTCAGGTCCAGCCTGCTCTTCATGCAGTTCTACTTCATGCATTACCTCCGCCTCAGCGTGTAGACAAGGGCAAAGGAAAGCTGAACGTGATCTCTTTCGAGGATGCTCAAGCTTCGACTCAGGTCATCTCAGGTTAGTTGTTTTTCCAGCCTGAAAGTTTTATTTACTGGAATGGTTATAGTTTTGTTTTTGTAGTTCCTTAGTTGTATATACTCCTATAGGAAAATTTAAGGTGAAGAACCGCTGGGCGCGTGTTCTGTTCGACTCCGGTGCTACCCACTCATTTGTGGCTAGAGCCTTTGTGGAGCAACATCGGTTGACTCTAGATCAAGTTCGTGATACCTTCCACGTCAAGTTCCCTTCTGGTGAATCTGTGTTATCAAATTTGGGCATTCTAGATTGCCTTATTTTGTTGGGAGACTTTCTTGCGAAGGCAGACTTGAAGATAATTAATCTGGAGGATTTCGATGTTATTCTGGGCATGGACTGGCTGTCTAAGTATGATGCGGTTATTCAGTACAAAGGGAAGCGCATGGACTTCATCAAGGACAACGGTCAGCCCAGAAGCATGTATGTTGATCCGTTCCAAGATTCTCCTGTCATTCTGCGGTATGTGCTCAGAAGTTGTTTCTTTCTAATTAATTTGCTTGTTTAGTCTCGGTGGTTGGGACTACTGTTAGTGTACCGCATTTGGAGGAGATTCCCGTTGTTCGTTTTTTTGCTGATGTTTTTCCTGATGACCTTCCTGGTCTTCCTCCCGATCGGGATGTTGAATTTGTGATTGACTTTGAACCGAGTACGCGTCCTATTGCTAAGGCGTCGTACCGGATGGCCCCTCGTGAGTTAGAGGAGTTGCGAGTCAAGTTGGATGAGTTGTTGGCAAAAGGATTTATCAGGCAGAGTTCGTCGCCTTTAGGTGCTCCTGTTTTGTTTGTAAAGAAGAAGGATGGGTCGATGCGGCTTTGCATCGACTACAGAGAGTTGAACAAAGTCACTATTAAGAACAGGTACCCTCTGCCGAGGATCAATGACTTTTTTGATCAGTTGCGCGGTAGCACGGTGTTCTCCAAGATCGATCTTCGTTCTGGCTATCATCAGCTCAGGATCCGTGAGGCAGATATTCCACGGACTGCGTTTAGATCGAGGCATGGACATTTTGAGTCCTTAGTGATGTCGTTTGGTTTGACCAATGCACAATCAGCCTTCATGGATATGATGAACCGGGTGTTCAAGGTTTTCTTAGACAAGTTCGTTGTGGTTTTCATCGATGATGTGTTGGTTTATTCTCGCAGCGCTGAGGAGCATGAGCAGCATCTGCTCTTGGTTCTATCGGAGTTGAGGAATCACAAGTTATTCGCCAAGCTGAGCAAGTGTGAATTTTTGTTGCCTCAGGTCTCGTTTCTGGGCACGTGGTGAAAAAGGATGGGATCTCGGTCGACCCAGAAAAGATCACAGCAGTGATGGATTGGAGCAGGCCGGGCACACCCAAGCAGATCAGGAGCTTCCTAGGGTTGGCCGGCTACTACAGGAGGTTTGTGGAAGGTTTCTCTACCTTGGCTGCTCCTTTGACCAGGCTGACTCAGAAGAACGCGGCCTTTGTTTGGAGCGAGAAGTGCGAAGAAGCCTTCCTGGAGCTAAAGAACCGATTGTGCACTGCTCCCATTCTAACTCTACCTACTGAGGGTGTGGAGTGTGATGTGTACGTGGATGCTTCGCATGTTGGTCTAGGTTGCGTGTTTATGCAGGCTGGAAAAGTGATTGCGTATGGGTCAAGGCAATTGAAGACTCATGAGAGGAATTACTTCCCAGACCTTTCCTGAAGTGGAAGTCGAGGATTTTGCTTTGAGTTGCTAACTCGGGTAGAGTACTCGGCTTTTCAGTAGGGCTAGGTTTCTGCCATCAAGAAAGTTTGCAAGACCAGGGACTGATCCTGAAAGGGAATGAATGGAAAAAAGAGCATGGTTACTTAAGATGAAACAGGTCAACGGAGAATTCTGAGATTCTTCAATAGAAAGCAGAACTTGCCGTGGGATAGGGGGCGGAGGCAGTAGGTAATCGCTGATCCGTGCTTCAGCCTCGAGCGGGGGTTAATAAAAGCTTCTTGTTGCCGGTGTTCATGACCTTGAGTTTGCTGCAGTGATTTATGCGTTGAAGCTGTGGAGGCATCTACTTTATGGGGCTCAGTGCAAGATCTTCACTGATCATAAGAGCCTGAAGTACGTTTTCACACAGAAGGAGTTGAATCTGCACCAGCGACGGTGGCTATAGTATGTGGCCAATTATGATGTGGAGATCAAATATCATCCAGGCAAGGCCAATGTGGTGGCCGACGCCCTGAGCCGGAAGATGGGGAAGATCTTTAATCTCTCCGCCGATCGTTTAGTGAAAGAGTTCCTCCTTATGGATATCTTAGTGGGATGCTGTGGCATGCAGAGCAGTTTGGCAGTGGCAGAGCCGTCTTGGATTTCTCTTACTAGGTTGCACCAGAAGGATGATCAGGACCTACTGCACTTATACCTCAGGACTGAGAGAGGGGAGTTGCCAAATTTTTCTATCGATGATGCGGGTACTTTGAAGTACCGTGGCAGATTTTGCATCCCCACTATTGGAGACATCAGGGGTATAATATGCAGAGAGGCTCATGGATCCAGTGTTGTCTACCATCCAGGATCTACAAAGATGTATCGTGATTTGAAGCAGATTGCCTGGTGGTATGGGATGAAGAGTGATATAGCCCGATTTCTTGCTGAGTGCCAAACTTGCAAGCGTGTGAAGGATGATCACGGAAGGCCTGGTGGCAAGTTGACTCTGTTAGAGATCCCGACTTGGAAGTGGGAAAGTATTTCTATGGACTATATTACGGACTTACCGAGATCTCTAAGGGGATTTGATTCTGTTTGGGTTATAGTGGATAGACTGACGAAGTGTGCTCACTTCGTGCCGTATAAGATTGATTATACGATGAAGAGATAGCAGAGCTGTACTTGAATGAGGTCATCAGATTGCACGGTGTGCCTGTTAGCATCATTTCTGATCGAGACTCCCGGTTTACTTCTCCCTTTTGGCAGAGTCTGCAGGAGGGTTTGGGTACAGATCAAAGTT
Source organism: Platanthera zijinensis (assembly GCA_039513925.1). Classification (NCBI taxonomy): domain Eukaryota; kingdom Viridiplantae; phylum Streptophyta; class Magnoliopsida; order Asparagales; family Orchidaceae; genus Platanthera; species Platanthera zijinensis. The sequence continues at coordinate 173,014,129 of CM077088.1, forward strand.
ATTCTACTGCTTACCACCCCCAGACCAATGGGAAGACGGAGCGGGTGAACCAGATAGTTGAGGATATAATCAGATGCTACATTCTAGACCACGGTGGAGCGTGGGATGAGCGGTTACGACTTATAGAGTTTGCTTACAATAACAGTTATCAAGAGAGCTTGCAAATGGCTCCGTTTGAAGCTTTGTATGGGAGGCACTGCAGAACTCCCCTGTTTTGGGCTGAGGCAGGTGAGATACCCTTGTTGGGTCCGGATGCGCTCGAGGAGATCGAAGTCGCAGTGAAGCTTATTCAAAGAAAAGCTTCGTTTAGCTCAGGAGAGATATGAGAAGAACGCTAATCAGCGTAGGTCTTACATGGAGTTTTTTGTAGGGGACCTTGCGTTTCTTAAGGTTTCCCCTATGGTTGGTGTTAAGAGGTTCGGTAAGAATCGGAAATTGGACCCGAGGTATGTGTGCCCGTTTAAGATTGTTGAACGGATTGGCGTGTCAGCATATAGGTTGTATTTTCCAGCAAACTTCCCAAGTGTTCATAACGTATTTCATGTAAGCCAATTGCGGAAGTGTGTGCATAGCAGTGGGCAAGTCTTGGATGTTGTGCCCCAGTTGGAGCCTAATCTCTCTTTTGTTGAAGTGTCGGTCCGCATTTTGGATACTCAAGATCGAGTGCTGTGGAGGAAGTCCATCCCGATGGCCTATTTTATAGTCGATTGGCGTTAGGGTTATATCAATAGTAATATTAAAGGGATCGGGAATCGGGTAATAACCAATACTAATAAGTGCCTGGCGATAGGGTGCTTTGGGTTTCAGCCCATCGTAGTTCCTTGTGCCCTCGAGAACCCTTCACGGGGTATGTCTTGGGCAGTCCTGGGCTAACCTAAACTATAGGAAAAATAAACTACAAGAGTAACTAGTGAAACAAGGGATTCACTTTCACTCACCTCAATGTCTCAGGATGTTAGGTTGGATCACTCAGGCAGTAGGCTAAGTGGTTTTAATGATGGGCAGGTTGGCCCGGCGAGCTTTGGCTCGGTTGTTGACGGTTACGGACGGGATGGTTCAGGGAGCTTTTTATCGGTAGTTGATAAATTAGGTTGCATGTGCATAAAGTATAAGGTGGTGGGTCTTCGGTATTGGAGGGTCGATGCACCAACGCCAATACGTTGACTCGCCAAGTGTGGTTTTGCACTTCGAAAAATTAAGCCCGATGGACTTGCTGGCAAAGAGTACGCAGGAGCTCCGTATAGTTCACCAGCGTCGAGGCGTATAATAGGTCTGAGTGTTAGTGTTATTACCGATTTAGAGGTGGGTGAGGCCCAACCCACCGCTTCCGTTTGCCACTACGAAGGTATCCTGGGAGGTTAGGCTCTAAAAAGGGGGAACTAAAGGTTTGTGTGCACAGAGTCGAGTGCGTGTGTTGCACTTGCATGATTGAAATCATAGCATACTTGTTTGTCATAGCATAACCATTGCATTTAACCCTTGACACCTATTGTATAAATTGGTATGGGACTTTTTATTCAATAAGCCCTGCAAAAAGACCCCTTGGGTTATAAGCTCGCGTGAGCGTGCTTATAAGTTAAAGTTTTTATTCTGTAGATATATACATGCTTGCTAGAAAACCGACACTCTATCATATAAATTGGAATGAGACTCTTTATACGATAGGAGCCTTGCAAAAGATCCCTTAGCTTATGTGTTTTCATGTAAGTTAAGGTTACTTATTTCTTTTTTAGTTTTTTATACCTATATTACTACCATATATACTTATAGAACTGCTAGATTAGTTCCGCCGTCACCCGCCTCTTGTTCATTCTCCACCATCACTACCTCTCCATTACTTCTCCCCGCTCGGTGCCTAGTATCCATAGGGGAAGGGGTGGGGGTTAATAGGACTTAGTATTTTAGACTAACGGTTTTCGAACCACATCATTTTAGGGGACCGTTGAGCCCAGCATGGAGGAGCAGCCTCGGAGGTCGGCACGCTAAGAGATGGGACAGTCTAGCACCGGAGTTCAGATAGCTTGGACTATGAGTCCCGATCGTTAGTAGATGTTTAGTTTTTGCTTCCGCGACGAGTGATATGTAGTGAGGATATTGATGTATCGGGCGTGAACCCCTTTTTCAGTACTTCTTCTATTATTATTACTGTGGACTCTCCCTTCGTGGAGATTATTTATTATATATGTGATCTCTGTGGACATGTTTTATTTACTCTCTTGCTACTTTTCTTTGATCGATTTGGTCGGCTGGATCGACATTTTGTAGTGACGACCTTGCCTGGCGTGAAGGTGTTACCGCAAAGCGGCGGTTCTGGGCCCAAGACCCCGTAGTTCTAAAAAGGGGGGGGGGGGGTCTTACAAGTGGTATCAGAGGAGACCTCGATGGAAAAGTAGCAGTCCACAAACCCTGGGTCACCCCCGCGCGAGTTTAGTTTGGGGACAAACTAAGTTGCCGAAGTAGTGGTGTGCCCATATGGGGGATCACATGTAAATTGTCCACTTTTAATTAGGTTTGCGTCGATTACTTACAAATGACTTTTGTTATGCAGCCCCCGATAGAGTGTACACCACAGGACAGAGTCCAACAGACTCCGAATGTTGCACCACCTCCCCCGGTCCCCACTCCGTTCCTACAATCGAAGATGGGGCAGACTCTGACAGCCATACTAGAGGCTTCAGGGCCCAGCATGTTCCGGCTCCGCAGCCAAACCCCGGGGCCAATTGGTTGAGTATTTTCCAAGGACTTTCTCCCTCGTCTTACTTGGGGACAGAGTCGGCTGTTCGGACGGAGGAGTGGCTGGACATCATGTATCAAATGCTGACCGGGATGTGTTGCCCATGGGAGGAGAGGGTGCCTTTGGTGGTCTCTTGCTTTGAGTCCCATGCCAAGAGATGTTGGAAGACATTGCTGGACACGACGTTTGCTGATAGAGAGGTTAAAGATGTTGCTTGGGAGGAGTTTAGGGCCGCACTATTGGAGCACTTCGTTCCACAGGTTGCAAGAGATGAGCTGGAGGATCAGTTCCTTTAGTTGAGGTAGGGCTGGAAGACAGTGGTGGAGTACCACAGGGAGTTAAATCATTTAGCCTGGTTTGCAGATTCTTATCAGTTGGATGAGGCAGGATACACAAAGAGGTTCTATAAGGGCCTACGAGAGGATCTGAGAGAGCCTTTGATGTTTGTATCCGACGAGCCTACTCCTCAGATATTGGAGATGGCGAAGAGGATTGAGGCAAATTGGCACACTACTCGAGGCCGGAAGCAGCCAACTGAGGATTAGGGTCGGGGAGCCAGAAATGATCAGCGATGGGGCCGCTTTGCTGATGGGAGAGATGGGAGAAGGGCAAAGGACCAGCCTCATCAGGAGGTGAGACAGGAGTCGAGGGAGCTAGTGGTAATGGATCCTCAACCTCTCCAGATGCGGGAGATGCAGAGACCCGGGGATATGGCATATCCCCCGCCCGAGTGCTACTACTGTCATCAGGTGGGGCATATCCGGAGGAACTGCCCAATGAAGGGGGCACCACTACCAGCACCACCGGCTGCCCCACCTGCTCAGCGATTTAGATGACGAAGACGTGGCCGAGGACGTGGATACCAGGGCGGAGACCGCAGGCAGGAGAGGGAGCATGTGTATGCGCTGGATCTGGCTCAACCACGAAACCCGGAGCAAGTGATCACAGGTACGCTAGTAAATTTTAAGTTCTTTCTTTCCTAAATGGCTAGACTCATGGTATAGAATTGATAGACTAGGATGGAAAAACCTTAACTAGATTTCTAAGATATTTAACTACCCTAGGCACAGTCTTCGTCAGCGAAAATCCCGCATATACGCTGTTTGATATGCGTGCTTCGCACTCGTTCTTGTCGGAGTCCATCGTGGAAGGACTAAAAGGCGTGGAACGATTTACTGGCTTGATGAGGAGGGTGCGTCTACCCAATGGATCAGAGCTATTCACCTCAGCCCATTGCAACATGGTGGCGAAGATCGGCGGAAAGGCATTCGAAGCACCAGCGACGATCCTAAGGATGCTAGTCTTCGAATTTGATCCTGGGCATGACATGGTTGTAGTGGAACCATGCCCAGATTGACTACCTTGGCGATGAGGGTCACCTTGAGGCATGGGGATTCCTATGTCATCATCGAAGGTATTACATTTACCACCCCTCTCTTGTTCTCATCCGTATAGGCCGTCAAGGCCCACCTGTAGGGAGAAGAGGTATACCAGGTGCTGTTTGAGATGGCCGAGGACAAGGATTCCATCTCTAGTATTCCAATGGTGCAGGATTTTGCTGACGTGTTCCCAGAGAAGCTGTCAGGGTTACCCCCACCTCGGGAAAAGGACTTCCAGATACTGCTAGTGTCGGGAGCTAAGCCGGTTTCGAAGGCTCCCTACCGGATTGCTCCCAAGGATCTGGTGGAGTTTAAGAGTAAGTTAAATGAATTGGTGGAGGCTGGGTTCATTAGACCGAGTTCCTCAACTTGGGGAGCTTCGGTACTATTTTTCAAGATGAAGGATGGGTCGCTCCGACTATGCATCGACTATCGGGCTCTGAATAGGCTGATGGTCTGGAACACATACCCTCTGTCGAGGATAGATGAGTTATTTGACCAGTTGGAGGGAGCCCACTTGTTCTCAAAGTTTGATCTGAGATCGGGTTACTACCAGCTGCGCATTCATGAGGATGATATCCCGAAGACGAACCTTCAGTAGTAGATACAGACTTTATGAGTTTACCGTGATGCCCTTCGGCCTCACGAATGCGCCCTCATCCTTCAAGAGTTTGATGAACCGAGTGTTCGAGCCATATCTCGACCGGTTTTTAATAGTATTTATAGATAACATCCTCATCTATTCAAGGACGAAGGAGGATCATACACAACATCTGGCCTTTACACTGGGGAAGCTCAGGGAGCATTAGTTATATGCTAAGTTCAGCAAGTGCTAGTTTTGGCTGACAGAGGTGGCCTTTTTGGAACATATTATCAGTGGAGCGGGACTAGCAGTAGACCCACCGAAGATTCAGGCAGTACGGGACTGGCCTCAACTGAAGACGGCCACAGAAGTTCGAAGTTTCCAAAGGATTGGTCGGATACTACCGGAAGTTTGTGTAGGGGTTTTCTCAGATAACCCTCCCACTTACTTCGTTGACGATGAAGGACGCCCAATTTTTTTGGACCCCACAGTGTGAGATAGCTTTCCAGGAGCGGAAGGATCGACTCACCTCCGCCCCATCCTTGCCCTTCCTTCGGGGAAAGTTGGATTCCAGGTCTACACCGACGCTTCCTACCAGGGCATGGGTGCAGTGCTAATGCAGAAAGGCCAGGTGATTGCTTATGCTTCCCGCTAGCTGAAGAAGTATGAGCAGAACTACCTTGTTCATGACTTGGAGATGAGAGCGGTCGTGTTTGCTCTTAAGGTCTTGAGGCACTAACTCTACGGTGTCCAGTGCGACATATACTCTGATAACAAAAATTTGAAGTAAGTGGAAACGCAAAAGGAGATGAATATCAGGCAGAGGCGATAGGTTGAGTTTCTAGCAGATTACCAAAACGAGATGCACTACCACTAAGGGAAGGCGAACGTGGTAGACGATGCGCTGAGTCGGAGAGCCACTACCTCCAAAGCGGAGCCCCAGATTATGTCCATGGAGTTGGTGCAGAGATTAGAATATATGCACATAATGCTGGTGTCGTTTAATGACCCCGAGCTTTATGAGGATTAATTTAGCTATGATGAGTGCCACAAATGACATTCGAGACTGAGTTAGAGATGGGCAGAGGCAGGAACACCAAGCTGGAACTTATATTCTGGGCCTTGGAGGCAGGCACTACTGGAGATTAAACACTGAGGGATGGCTTGGTGTGCTTCATAGGATGGGTTAATATATCAGAGGGAGGCCAGGTCCGGGAGGATATAATGACGGAGGCAAATTACAGCCCGTATTCGGTACACCCGGGAGTTACGAAGATGACTACGGATCTGAAGAAGACCATGTACTGGCCAGGCATGAAGAATGATGTCACCTACTTCATGATCCACTGCGAGACATGCTTGCTGGTGAAGGCGAAGTGCAGGAACCCCACAGGATTGCTGCAACTACTCCCGGTGCCGAAGTAGAAATTCGATGATATCACGATGGACTTCATACATGGCCTTCCCCGATCGAGGATAGGGAACGATTCGATCTGGGTGATCGTTGACCGGTTAACGAAGGTAGCCAGATTTATCTCGATCAGAAAGAATGACTTGGTTGGTGTGCTGGTTCGGAATTTTGTGGAGCAGTTCGTCCGTTATCATGGTGTATCCAGGACGATCGTATCGAAATCGGGATGGACGGTTTACATCCATGTTGTGGCGATCAGTGCAGACTTACTTGGGCACTCGACTGACATTCAGTACAGCTTTTCATCCCCAAACTGACGGTCAGACGGAACGCACCAATCAGACCTTGGAAGATCTATTGCGACTATGCATTCTGGATTGCGGAGAGCCTTAGGAGAAGCTGTTGCTACTGGTCGAGTTCTCATATAATAAGAGCTACCAGTCCAGCATATGGATGGCTCCTTATGAGGCCCTATACGGGCAAAGGTGTAGGGATTCGCTATCATGGATACGAGATGAGGATCCGAAGGCTTTGGGTTCGGAGTTTATTGAGGACACCGAGGCTCAGGTGAGGCAGATACGGGACAGGAAGTTAGAGGCTCAGAGCAGACAGGCAAAGTATTATGATGCTCGACATCGTCAGGTGCAGTTTCAAGTGGTGGATCGGGTATTCCTGAAGATTCGACTGAAGCATGGAGTTTCACGGGTGTGTGGTCGAAAGAAGAAGCTCAGCTCGAGATATATGGGGCCTTACAGGATCCTGGAGCGGATCAGTCCCTTAGCATGCAGGTTGGAGCTGCCGCCAGAGCTAGAGGGTCTGCATGATGTGTTTCACGTGTCCTCCTTGAGAAGGGATCTACTACGCCCGGAGAAGCACATTACGGTCACGGATTGGCCGGTAGCATCTGATCGGTTAGTTCACCTAGAGCCGGTCTGGATTGATGACAAGGGGATACGAGTCTTACGCCACAAGAAGGTTCCGTTAGTTAAGAACCTATGGAGGAATCATGGTCAGGAGGAGCACACCTGGGAGCCGCAGGATCTGATGAAACAAAAATACACAGAGTTTTTCAGTTAGGTATCCCTCACAACCTCTCGGGATGTTACAATTTACTTTTCATAATTGAAACCCCGTAGGCCATACTAGAATTTCGAGGATGAAATTTTTTGTTTATGTATTGGAATTTGTAACATCCCTCAGACAACTAGACCCCCTAGGAGTGGTTTTTTCATGACAAGGTCATCCCAAAAGCCTAGGAAGCCCAAGAAGACCAAGTGGACCTAGGAATATAGGTGAGATCACTATGTTCTATAAATAGTAGATTCCTAAACCCTAGTTTAGGATGATCATGGGGCTTCACCATGACTCCGAGACCCCAACATGACCTCACCAATCTATTGAAAGGACCAAAGGGTCCATTGGAGTCAACCTAGGGTGGCTAAGTGTACCTAGAACCATCCTAGGCCAAAATTTGGTAAGGTGCCCTAACTAAGGGCAGTGTGCCCCTATTAAGCCCAACCAACCCTACAAAGGTCTTCCTAGACCCAAAGTGGGGTTAATGGATCACCAAAGATCCATTGGGGTCAACTCTAGAGACTGAATTGACCCAAGTAAACCCTAGCCCTAAAGTGGTCAAAGTGCCCTAACTAAGGGGCAATTGACCTTCAGTGGTAAAGTTAACCATACACAACCCAACCTAGACCCTAGGGGAGGCTAATGGGTCACCAAGGACCCATGGGGGTCAACCCAAAAGGTTAAAAGGACCAAGGTACCCCCTAGCCTTGTTTAGGACCACTTAGCCCAAATGGGCTAACCCAAGCTCAAGCCCTCTTTCATTTGGGCTAACCAAATCTTAATTATGTGATGATATGAATTTGTGGGATGAAAATAGCCTAAAGGGTTGACCAAGTCAGCCTTGATGACTAGGAGAGATGAAACCTCATTTTTCCCCTTTAATGAAGGAGAGAGAAAATGAAGGGAAGGGCCATTCATGGCTATGAAGGCCAAGAGCCCTCTCCTCTTGTTGGAATCATCTCCCCTGGTTAGATAAGGGAAGGCCAAGGGTTTTCCTTGCCATGACAGTGGCTAGGGGAGGAGAACGACCATGGCCGAAATTTCACTTTCAATGGCCATTAATGGTCATTGATGCATGGCCTCTCCCCTCCCCACATTTCACTCTTTTAAAAGCATCACTAGACTCATATGAGTCATTTAAAACCCTTGCCTGAAGGAGCCGAGACACTTGATTGTGTTGTTGCAGAAATCTGGCCGGCGGCACAACAACCATGGCAACCCCGCGATCGACGCGTCTCCATACCACCAATTAGGTCCTCCTTTCCTTACTCTGTGGGTAGATCTTAGGTTTCAGTTAGAATGAAGATCGAGCTCAATTGAGCCCGATCCAAGCTTTCGAACTCCTAGTTTTTCGGGAAAATTCCTCTTGTCGGGATCGCCGAAAAAGGCCCCTCCGACGGATCTGCCGTCGCCTGGTGATATCCACCACCTCAACGGAGGTGGTGGTGGCGGTGGCCGGCCAGGGAGGTGTCCGGATGACCGGGAATTAGGCTGGGAAGTGGTTCCAGGTCGAGACGATCCTGCCATCAGCTGGAGGTAGACGATAACCAGATGCCATGCATCATGTGACAAGATTCGTGCCGATATTATATTTAAACTATAGAAAAATATTCATTTTAGTTCATTTCTGTCACAGGATATGTATTTAATGTTTTTATTTATTAAAAATACATAGGTTCACCAACAGAAAAAGTCGTAAACATCAAAGTTGTAGCCCTAGGGGTGTACTTTATTTTAAAATTGGTTTGAACCAATTTGGGAGCCTGATTTGACCAGGGCACTCATTTTGGTGGGGTCTATACCTAGGGTTACACAGAAACTAAAATGAGTGCCCCCAGAAATTATTTAATAACCCTAGGGTAAATTAATTAGGAGACCTAATGACCTCCAAACCCTCCCAAATCTTTGTGAGTGGTCCTTAGGGACATCATGAGGCTCTCTATAATGTTTTACCCCATTTAGAGATGATTTAGTTGGGAAATGAGCAAACCCTAGCCTTGCCCTAAAAGGGGTATTTAGGTCAAAAGTGCACCATGTGGGTTTGGGTTGCCAAACCACCTCAATAGAGGTTGAAATTTGGGCCACTGATTTTCCATGACATTTAACACCCTCATATGGATTATAGGGTGGTTTAGGGTAGAGTTGTCGTAGGACCCAAGTTCAAACCCTAAGTTTGGACCTTAGGGGTTTGAGAAGGGCATGTGGTTAAATGCCCTTGTATGGACTTGAAATTTTGTGGAGAGGAACCTATGGTAGCTAAAGTCCTCTGGTGGAAATATTAGTGGATTTAGAGATAGTAAAACCCCTCAAAACCCTAACCCTAATTTAGGTCACAAATTTTATAATGGTATGATAGGTTATCAAAACTTTATGAAAAGTTGTGAAGCTTGGGTAGTGTTGTCATAGGGTTAATATGAGGCTCTTCCAATTTTAATAGAGATTTTAGAACAATAAATTTAGTACCCCCTTTGTAATATATTGATTTGCCCTTGAGAGTCTTTTGTTTATTATGATCTCATTGTTCATTGGAAAATTGAGAAAATTGGGCAGAGAAAGTTTTAGGTCATTATTCTCATTTCTGAATTTTATTGTAATTTTTATATGCATATTTTCAGTACTTACTTCCCAAGCTTATAATTATGCAATTATGTTCAATAATAGATTTACAGCTCAAGGCTTGTTAGAAAATTTTCAAACTTATTCAATGGTTAAATTAGGGTAGTATTCTCATAAGGAAATTTTATCAAATTTTTTAGATGAATATTTTTTGTAGTTGGTTCATTGATTTATGAAAGAGGATTATCATTCTAAATTAAAATTAGAGTTCATTATTCACTGGCAAAATTTGGATCCTTGGTCAGGAGTGTTTCAAGGAATTTTAGTCTTGCTAGAATTTTCTTATAATTTCTGGAAGCTTAATTGCAGCAATTGTTTCTTTAATTGTTAAAAGAATTTGTTGATTGGGACGATCGATGTCGCGAGCTCGAAGATGGAATTCTACCACGACATTGTTCACTAAAGCCGCTACATGTTTTGCATGACGTCCGCCGTTACCTTAAAAAAAAATTTAAATTAAATATTTATAATTATGTATTGTTAACTAATTTTCATTTTAAGCATTTTATTTTAAGTGTTTTATTTCATGCATTTGATTAATGTATTTTTTATTTCATGTTGATGGGTGCTTATAACCATCATATGTTCATTTAAATTTTGATTGGAGGAGATTGAGTGGTGTAGGCTATTAAGGCCGTGTTATGAAGAGTTTTGTAATTTTGAATGATAAAATTGAAAACCTAATTCTTGAGAGAATTTTCCTCCTCCTCTTGGCAAGTTTCGGCCTCCCCTCTTTCTCCCTCTCTACCTAATCGCCGGCTCCCTCCTCTCCCCTTTGGCAATTTGGACACCTTCTTCTCCCCCTCCTCCTCCTTGCTAAACTCGGCCTCCCTATTCATCTTCCTCCAAGTCTCTGAGCCCTCCCCTAGCAGCCACCCTCTCTCTCTCCCTTTCAAAATTACAGCCACACCCTCTACACAAAAACCCGACCACCCTCCTCTATACTCCTTGAAGATTTCGGCCAGCCACCAATTAATATAGCCGGCCACCACCTTTCCTCTCTCCATGGAATATATTTCGGCCATCAAGGCTTCCCTCTTCTAGGGTTTGCAAATAGAAGAATGGCTTGCAACTTCAATGTCCGGTGCGGATCTGAGGATTTGCGTGGAGATAGATTCAACCACCATCGTGTGTGCTTCCTCCACTTATTTTATGGATGGATTTCTTGGGATTTGGGTAACAATTTCTAAATCCTTTTTTTTGTTTCTTCTATATTATTGTGAGATTTGGTGGAATAGAAGGCTAGTTTTTAGTCCTGATTTATATTGAAATTAGTGCTTAATTAAATCTTATTTTTCAAGCGTGTTTCTTCCTAATATTTTTGTATAACTTGGATTGAGTAGATGTAATACCCCAAAACCTAGTTTTGGTTTTCAGGCCAAGTGACACGGCCTGGGACACGGGCGTGTCCCAGGGCGTGCCAAGCAAATACTCGAGCTGGTCTCGAGTAAGTTTCAAAGTTGGGTTTCGGGTGTTTTTGGAGTGACACGGCCTGAGACTTGGGCGTGTCCCAGGGCGTGTCATCCTTGGGTTGCTGCAGGTCGCGCGTTCGACGATCGTTGAGCATCGTGATCGACGATCGACGAGAAGAGGCGACAAGGCCTGTGACACAGGCGTGTCACAGGGCGTGTCCTTATCGACGATCGGCGAGATCATGTTGACGATCGGCGAGAATAATCTCGGCGATCGACGAGATTCGTCGAGAGAGGCGACACGGCCAGAGACACGGGCGTGTCTCAGGCCGTGTCAGGTTAGGCGATGGTCACGGGCGTGTTCAACCCGTATGGTGAGGCGGTTCTTTGCCGCTTAAGGGCCGCTTAAGGGAGACGGCCTGTGACACGGGCGTGTCACGGGGCGTGTCAGGGCCGAAATTGACTTTTTCTACAGATCTCGGCCGTTTGTTTCCCTCTTTCCAGATCTGGTGGTCTTCAGTTTTTCCAGCCCCTATAAGACTCCGAACCAGTAAAATTTTCCTCACTTTATCTTCTTAAGTTAGATAAGGAAAGAGGAAGAAGGAAGGAAGAAGAAGAAGGAGGAAGGAGAGGGAGATCCAGCTAGTCCAAGTTCGGATTCGCGATCGGAGGTCATATTCGGGAAGGCAGAGCTCCAAGCAGTGCTTGCCATGGCTCCAAAACGTCCTCCAAGGGAAACGACTTCCTCCTTAGATATGTGAAATCCTTCCTTTGTGCATATGCATGAATCCTCTACAAAGGTAGAGTTGAATTCTCTTGGGATGTTGAACTCCATCCCTTGATTCTTGTTGGAGTAGTCCCGGAAGCGAGAAGTACGGGTAGGCATGCTGTGTGAAGCCCATCTGGATAGGTTAGTCCAGATTGGTGATGATTGTATGCATATCAGAACAAGACTCTGTATTATTATGATGCATGTGATGTTCTTGGTGGACACCTGCAGCTTGGTTCAGCAGGATAGTTTGTGGATGGGTTGATGCTGTGTGATCTCAGCCCATGTAGCTGTGAGTGCTACTTTTGGGGGTTGATGCTGTGTGATCTCAACCTTTGTAGTTGTGATGCTACTTGTTGAGCCGGTGGGGCTGCAACTGTGGAAAAGCTTGTGTGGCGAACGGGCAAGGTGAAGCTATACCCGTGTCAGTCCTGATCGACGTCTGACGTATGTGAGTTACGGGCAAGGCTGATCTGTACCCGCATTCTGGTTGTTTAACGGTGGGGTGCTTAAGGCCCTGTTAGGATCACAGAATGAGAATCGCTCCGGCTATTTGAGCCATGGAGGATTGGAATGCTCACAAATTGCCGTCATGTCTGGAACCTCTGAACGGTGGTGGGACCCTGGTTTTTTCGGTACACCGATAATGTGCCCTGAGAGCACGGAACGTCGGGCCATCGTGCCGACGTTTGTGATGGATGATGACTTGTACGGGCGTACAAGTGTGATGTGCTAAAGCATACCCTTTTGATTGTATATAAGTGCTATGCAGGGAAGGAATTTCGCTGTCCCGTACTAGGGACAGGGTCGTTATAAATGGTCAGCCAAATGCTGACCGTTGCTTTGTTTGCCACTGCTTGGTGGATCTTTTGCGTGCAGGTCAAGAAGGGCCAAGCAGGGATGAGGGTGGAAGACCCTAAGCTGCTGCTGCTGAGTGCTAGCCCTCGAAGGCTATTTTTGTACATTGTGTAAGAACTCATGTGTGGCCGGCCTGCGTGTTGAAGTATCGAAGATACCTTCTTGTATAAAGAGTAACACTTGTAATAGGCCATAAGGCCGTACTTGTGGTTTTATATTATGGCATGTTTGGTTTTGCTGTGGACTTCTGTGTTGATGTTTGAGTTCATTCTTGCAACCCTTTAAACTTCCGCTAGAATGCTTTGTGATAGGATGCGTATTTGGTATTACTTCATAACGTCTCCGCCTGTTTGTAAGACATGGTGTGGGGCCCCGGCCGGACCTTCTACTATGTTGCACATAACGGGTAGGGTGTTATAATTTGGTATCAGCTTCCTTGGTTCCCTCCTCTGAATTCGTGGACGAATTCTTTTGTGGGGTGGCGAGCTCGTGTGTGAGTGTATAAAATTGAACTCAAACATGTCTACATAGGATTGAAATGCACTGGTGTGTTACACTTGTGTGTTTGTTTTGACTGTTTGTTGTGGCTTGTGGCTGAATTGTGTGGTTTGACACATATAGTTGACGCGAAGTGTTGCGGGTCAGTCAGAACCTCAGCATTATGTTGAGAGTGCGGCACCGGCAGAGGTGCCCACCCCTCCTCCATCAGCTGAAAACTGTACGTTTGATTACAGAAACGGTACTTGCGGTGATGAATGCTCAGCAGGAAGGGCAAGCTCGGCCTGAGGCTCCCGTGCCTGTGGCAGTGCATCATGAACCGGTGGGCATAGCGGTTGATCAGCGTGCCGCAGATCAGCAGCTGAAGCGGTTTATGAGCTTTCATCCTCCGACGTTTACCTGGGAGGGTTCCCCAGCTCAAATAGAGGATTGGCTTGCTCGGATCAAGCGCATCTTGACCGCCCTTCGGGTTGAGGAGGAACAGAAAGTCACGTTAGCCACTTTTCTTCTTGAAGGAGAAGCTCGGCTGTGGTGGGAAGAGGTAGAACTGCACCACTTGGCAGGCAGACAATTGACGGGAGTCTCTATGGACGAGTTCTCTCGGTTATTCTTGGGCAAGAATTTGCCGTTGCAGCAACAGATTGCTTTGGAATTGGAGTTTCAGCGGTTGACTCAAAAGGAGAGCAGCGTGGATGAGTATCTGCATGAGTTCACGCAGTTGGGGCGTTATGTGGGCGCTATCTTTACCGAGGAAGAGCGCAAGACCAGTCAGTTTTATGCGGGACTGCGGGATGAGTTGCGGCATTTACTGTCGAGTTCCGTGAATCAGCGATTTCAAGCTCTGGTCTACACTGCGAGGGCATTGGAAGCAGATTTGAAGCGAGGACAATCTAAAGGACCTTTGGCTGTTGCAAAACCGGAGTTCAAACCGCCGGGTCCGGAGAGAAGTGGATTTCGAAAGAAATGGGGTAAGAAGTCCAGACGTTCTGGGCAAGCTCCTTCATCATTTACTTCGGAAGCGTCGTCGGGCTATGAATCCCACACTTGCTATACGTGTGGCAAGCCGGGACATCTTGCTCGGGACTGTCGGGTTGGTCCCCCAAAAGGTGACAAGAAGCCGGGAGCGTCCTATGTGGAAAAAGGGAAGGCGGTGGCGGAGTCTTCTGCTTCGCAAGTGCAGCCTCGAGTTTTCAATCTGCGATAACAGGAGGCCATTAAGCAGGCTGACGTCGTCACAGGTGCGCGTGATCTCTGAGTTCTTTGCCCTTTGTGTAGTGTTGCTATGTTTTTGGGGTTTATTGTGTTGTTGCTATGTTAGGCTTCGTCCTAATTTGGGAGCATCCGGCACGGGCACTGTTTGATACTGGTGCGTCACATTCGTTTCTGTCAAAAGATTTCGTATTGCGCATTGGCGCGCCGATACGAGGCACGACAGAAAGTTTGAAGGTACTCTTACCTAATGGATGTGTTTTGTGCGCGGATCAGTCTGGGTGTGTAGAAGGGAAAATAGGAAGTTGGGACTTCAGATTGGAAGCACTTGTGCTGCCGATTTCGGAATTCGACATAATCTTCGGTATGGATTGGTTGTCAGAGCAGCATGCTCGCATTGATTGTAATTCTAAGTAAGTTGTGTTGGGGCAGAACACCGAACAAGAAATAAGGTTTAGCGGCATGCAGGGGATAAATGAGATGTTGATATCCGCTCTGCAAGTTCGGAAAGCCGTTAGAAAGGGTGCCGAGTTGTTCTTCACGCTAGTAGCAGCGGTAGAGCCAAAGGCTAGTGTGAATGAGGTACCTGTTGTGTCGGAATTCCTGGATGTGTTTCCAAAAGACCTTCCTGGGTTACCACCCCAAAGAGAAATCGACTTCACGATAGAACTGGTACCGGGTGCAAAACCTGTGGCCCGTGCCCCCTATCGTGTAGCGCCAAAGGAAATGGCGGAGCTGAAGGTTCAGTTGCAAGAATTGCTAGATCGAGGTTTTATAAGGCCAAGTCAGTCACCTTGGTGTGCGCCGGTTCTCTTTGTGAAAAAGAAGGACGGCAGCTTGCGTCTATGCATAGATTATCTAGAACTGAACAAGCTGACAGAGAATAATAAGTATCCGATCCCACGGATCGATGATTTGTTTGATCAGCTAGTGGGCTCTTCGATGTATTCTAAGCTGGATTTGAAATCAGGTTATTATCAGCTAAGGGTTCGGGAAAGTGACATACCCAAAAGGGCGTTTGGCACACGCTACGGGCATTATGAGTTCACGGTGATGCCCTTTGGATTGTCTAATGCACCTTCGGTGTTTATGGATTTGATGCACCGAACGTTTAAGCAATATTTGGATCTCTTTGTGATCGTCTTTATTGACGATATCCTGGTGTATTCCCGATCCAGAGAACATCATGCAAATCATTTGAAGATGGTATTGCAAACCCTGAGGGAAAAGAAACTCTATGCCAAGTTTATTAAGTGTGATTTCTGGTTGTCATCCGTGGCTTTTCTGGGCCATGTAGTTAGTGGAGAAGGCATTGCAGTGGATCCTGCCAAAATTGTTGCTGTACAGGAGTAGCCTGTTCCTTTGTCGGTAGCCGAAGTCAGGAGTTTCCTTGGACTTGCGGGCTACTACAGGCGTTTTGTGGAAAATTTCTCAAGAATAGCATTGCCTCTCACTACCCTAACGCGGAAAGAACAAAGGTTCGTTTGGTCGCCCGAGTGTGCACGAGCTTTTGAAGCGTTAAAGAGTCGGTTGACTACGGCCCCAATTTTGACAACACCTTGTGGCATAGATGATTTTGAGGTGTATAGTGATGCATCGGGTAGCGGCTTAGGCTGCGTTCTCCTTCAGCGTGGTAAGTGGTAGCATATGGTTCGCGCCAATTGAAAGCCCATGAGCGGAACTATCCAGTCCATGATTTGAAATTGGCCGCACTCATCTTTGCACTTAAGTTGTGGTGTCATTATTTATATGGTGTAAAGGTGGATATCTATACAGACCACAAGAGTCTGAAATATCTTTTAGATCAAAAAGACTTAAATATGCGACAGAGAAGGTGGATGGAATTTCATGGTGATTATACCTTCCAAATTCATTACACCCCTGGTAAAGGGAATGTAATCGCAGATGCCCTGAGTCGTAGGACTCCGGCAAGGGCGAATTGGTTATCATACCATGATGAACGGTTGATCCACGAGCTAGACCGGATGAATATTACTTGTGTGGAGAAAAACACTGCTGCGACCATGTGTTTGAATTGGACAGAGGTACAGTATGACCTAATGGATAGGTTCCGCCAAGCGACGGAATTGGATGATAGTTTGCAGCGTTATGCAGCGGAAGATAAGAGCTCTCGGTTTTCTTGTGATAATGGACTTTGGAGAAAAGACGATCGAGTATGTGTTCCTTGTCAGAGAAATCTTCGTGAAGAAATCATGTACGAAGCCCATTTTTCAAGGTATTCGATTCATCCTTGAAGTTCAAAAATGTATAAGGATCTGAAAAAGAACTTCTGGTGGCCGGGTATGAAGAAAGATATAGCACGTTATGTTGCTAAGTGCCATACATGTGCTCTGGTGAAAGCAGATTGCAAAAAGCCAGGAGGATTCCTGAAGTCATTACCGGTCCCAGTGTGGAAATTTGATGATATTTCCATGGACTTCGTGCATGGATTGCCGAGATCTCAGCGGGGTAATGATGCGGTTTGGGTGATTGTGGATCGGTTAACAAAAGTTGCTCATTTTATTCCAAATCGAAGAGATGATCCAGTCGACAAATTGGCTAAAATGTACGTAGATTCGATCGTACGATTGCACGGGATTCCCCGTAGCATTGTTAGCGATCGAGATGGACGCTTCACATCGGGAGATTGGAGGCTAATTCACTAGCTGTTGGGCACAAAGTTGCATTTCTGTACAGGCTTTCATCCCCAGACGGACGGTCAAACTGAAAGAACAAACAAGACGTTGGAAGATATGCTCCGGATGTGTACGCTAGATTTTGGAAGTCGCTGGGAAGATCATTTGTTCATGATTGAATTTGCCTATAACAATAGTTACCAGGCCAGCATGCAGATGGCCCCTTTCGAAGCTTTGTACGGCAGGAAGTACCGCACACCGTTATCTTGGGCGGAGACGGGTGAAACGAAGCTTTTCAAGCGACAAGATGTGACTGATATGCATGAAACGGTACGTACAATTCGTGAAAGGTTGTTAATGTCTCAAGATAGGCAGGCCAAATATTATAATGCCAAGCACCGAGACGTAAAGTTTGCGGTGGGTGATTGGGCATATCTAAAAATCAAGCCTTTTAAAGGTGTGTCCAGGATACGGCGTCTGAAAAAGTTGAGCCCGAGGTATCTAGGACCTTTTAAGGTGATTGAATGCATCGGTGAGGCAGCCTATCGGTTACTGCTACCGCCTGAGTTAAGTAGTTTACATGATGTGTTTCATGTATCGGTGCTGCGGAAAGCAATAAAAGAGCCGTCGCAAGTGATAGTTGCAGATCGGGTATCAGTCGATAGTGTGCTAACGACAAAGGTTAGGCCCATTCGGATTGAAGATGCCACCGAGAAGCAATTGAGGAACAAATCAATCGGGATGGTCAAAGTCCGGTGGGATAATTGTGGCCGAGAAGAGCTTACTTGGGAGCGTGAGCAAACCATGCGGACAGAATTTCCCGAGTTATTTTTGTAAGTGGTTGTGTTTTAGACCGTGTAAGAATCAATAAATATGGACTTTATTGAGTTTTTCAGTCATTCAAATTTCGGGACGAAATTTTCTGCAAGGAGGGGAGGATTGTAATACCCCAAAACCCAGTTTTGGTTTTCAGGCAAAGTGACATGGCCTTGGACACTGGCGTGTCCCAGGGCGTGTCAAGCAAATACTCGAGTTGGTCTCGAGTAAGTTTCAAAGTTGGGTTTCGGGTGTTTTTGGAGTGACAAGGCCTGAGACATGGGCGTGTCCCAGGGCGTGTCATCCTTGGGTTGCTGCAGGTCGCGCGTTCGACGATCGTTGAGCATCGTAATCGACGATCGACGAGAAGAGGCGACACGGCCTGTGACACGGGCGTGTCACAGGGCGTGTCCTTCTCGATGATCGGCGAGATCATGTCGACGATCGGCGAGAATAATCTCGTCGATCGACGAGATTCGTCGAGAGAGGCGATACAGCCAGATACACGGGCGTGTCTCAGGCCGTGTCAGGTTAGGCGGTGGTCACGGGCGTGTTCAACCCGTGTGGTGAGGCGGTTCTTTGCTGCTTAAGGGACACGGCCCTTGACACGGGCGTGTCACAGGGCGTGTTAGGGCCGAAATTGACTTTTTCTGCAGATCTCGGTCATTTGTTTCCCTCTTTCCAGATCTGGTGGTCTTCAGTTTTTCCAGCCCCTATAAGACCCCGAACCAGTAAACTTTTCCTCACTTTATCTTCTTAAGTGAGAGAAGGAAAGAGGAAGGAGGAAGGAGAGGGAGATCCAGCTAGTCCAAACTCGGATTCGCGATCGGAGGCCATATTCGGGAAGGCAGAGCTCCAAGCAGTGCTTGCCATGGCTCCAAAACGTCCTCCAAGGGTAACGACTTCCTCCTTGGATATGTGAAATCCTTCCTTTGTGCATATGCATGAATCCTCTACAAAGGTAGAGTTGAATTCTCTTGGGATGTTGAACTCCATCCCTTGATTCTTGTTGGAGTAGTCCCGGAAGCGAGAAGTACGGGTAGGCATGCTGTGTGAAGCCCATCTGGATAGGTTAGTCCAGATTGGTGATGATTGTATGCATATCAGAGCAAGACTCTGTATTATTTTGATGCGTGTGATGTTCTTGGTGGACACCTGCAGCTTGGTGCAGCAGGATAGTTTGTGGATGGGTTGATGCTGTGTGATCTCATCCCATGTAGCTGTGAGTGCTACTTTTGGGGGTTGATGCTGTGTGATCTCAACCCTTGTAGTTGTGATGCTACTTGTTGAGCCGGTGGGGCTGCAACTGTGGAAAAGCCCGTGTGGCGAACGGGCAAGGTGAAGCTGTACCCGTGTCAGTCCTGATCGACGTCTGACGTATGTGAGCTACGGGCAAGGCTGAGTTATACCCACGTTCTGGTTGTCTAACGGTGGGGTTCTTAAGGCCCTGTTAGGATCACAGAATGAGAATCGCTCCGGCTATTTGAGCCTTGGAGGATTGGAATGCTCACAAATTGTCGTCATGTCTGAAACCTCTGAACGGTGGTGGGACCCTGGTTTTCCGGTACACCGATAATGTGCCCTGAGAGCACGGAACGTCGGGCCGTCGTACCGACGTTTGTGATGGATGATGACTTGTACGGGCATACAAGTGTGATGTGCTAAAGCATACCCTTTTGATTGTATATAAGTGCTATGCAGGGAAGGAATTCCGCTGTCCCGTGCCAGGGACAGGGTCGTTATAAATGGTCAGCCAAATGCTGACCGTTGCTTTGTTTGCCACTTCTTGGTGGATCTTTTGTGTGCAGGTCAAGAAGGGCCAAGCAGGGATGAGGGTGGAAGACCCTAAGCTGCTGCTGCTGAGTGCTATCCCTCGAAGGCTATTTTTGTACCTTGTGTAAGAACTCATGTGTGGCCGACCTGCGTGCCGAAGTATGGAAGATACCTTCTTGTATAAAGAGTAACACTTGTAATAGGCCATAAGGCCGTACTTGTGGTTTTATATTATGGCATGTTTGGTTTAGGGTTGGACTTCTGTGTTGATGTTTGAGTTCATTCTTGCAACCCTTTAAACTTCCGCTAGAATGCTCTGTGATAGGATGCGTATTTGGTATTACTTCGTAACATCTCTGCCTGTTTGTAAGACATGGTGTGGGGCCCCGGCCGGACTTTCTACTATGTTGCACGTAACGGGTAGGGGTGTTACAGTAGATTTCGTGAATGCTAGTAGAAATCGGGTTCATTACCCTTCATTTCCCCTTGCGTTCAAGTGGTTTTTGCCAACCTCGTATTTAATAATTTTGGGATTGATTTTGGACTTTGTTTAAATCGCTATTTTAGTCCGGAACATCTCTTGTTGGGTTTGTGAATTCTAGCGGATAATTTTTACTTGAATTGCTAATTGTTCGGATCGGGTAGGTCCTATTCGCTTGAGCGAACATTGGCATATAGCCCTTATTTAATCTCTAAAAGGGGTAGCATCCCTTTGCATTGTGCATTGATAAAGTTTGTGTCGCTATTTAGTTGAAATCAACGGTAGTCTACTTATAGAAATATTACACCCTATGTATCATGTTTAATTGTACAAACCATAGATAGTGTAGCTTTATTTCGTCGGACCTATTGGCCTGCATCACATAAGCCCTATTACTGACAGGGTCATTGTCCTATGGTGACATCTAACTTGTAGTTGGTGTCATTGTAAGGCGACGGTCATGGGCATAAAATCTCTTCTCGGTCATGCCGAATTCCCGGGAGGAGAGATTTTATAGTTGGTATCACCGTACCACGATCATAAGCGAAAGAAGTCCACAAACCATTGGGTCACCCCGCCCGAGCTTCAGTTTGCAGACAAACTAAGCAGCGGAAGTTATGGTGTGCCCATATGAGAAAATCACATCTTTTGTCTACATAAATGAGATGAGGCCAACCTTATTTGACAATTGAATTATTTCAAACTGTAGGCTACAGTTCCGCATTTACCAGCTATTGTTCCTTTTCAGCAGTCAAAGTTGGGCCAGACTCTCACAGCCATCCAGGATGCCTTTAGAGCTCAGCAGGTTTTGGCACTACTGCGGAACCCAAGCTCAAACTGGCTGACTACCTTTCGAGGCCTCTCCCCTCTGACTTACTATAGGATAGAGACGGTAGACAAGACGGAGGAGTGGTTGTACACTATCTAGAAGATGCTAGTGGGGATCCTTTGCCCGGGAAACTAGGAAGTAATCTTGGCAGTTATAGCACAAGAGGGCCATGCTAAGAGGTGGTGGAAGTCGCTCATGGACACCACCTTTGCTGATTATGAGTATTCCCAGATCAGCTGGAACTAGTTTAGAGAGGCCTTATTGGAGCATTTTATATCCCCGACGGACAGAGATGCACTGAAGGATTGGTTTCTTGATGGCGACGTTGCTGATGCGACCATTGATCCCCGTCTTAGAGAGTTCATGGATTGTGACGATCGATGCCGCAAGCTCGAAGATGAATTTCTACCACGACGTTTCTTCGCCAGCGCTGCCGCTGCAACATGTTTTGCTCGACATCCGCAGCCGCCATTAAATAAAATATATAATTATAAATTAAATAATTATAATTATGTATTTTATCAAATTATTATTTTTAGCAATTTCTATTTAATGCAATTTATAATTTAATCATTTTTATTTGCAAGCACTTCTTTATTGTATTTTTATTTCATGTATTAAGATGGGTGCATATAACCATCATTTGTCATTTGAATTTTGAAATTTGAATTGGAGGATTGATTGAGTAGTGTAGGCTATAAATAGCTATGCTTTTGAAAAATTTATTAGAGAATGAATGAAAAATTAAAACCTTAATTCAAAGATTGAATTTCCCCCTCTTTCCCTCTTCCACTTTAGGCAATTTTCAGCCCTCTTCATTCTTCCCTTTCCTCTTGGCCCCCGACAATTCTTTTCTTCCCCCTATCTCTCGGCCTCCACCTCTCTTCCTGCTCCTCCTCTAGTTCCCCATTAATAGCCCCTCTTCTTATCTCCTCCCAAAACCGAGCCTCACTTCCATCCCAAAACCCTAGCAGGCCACCTCCCTAGCCGCCACCCTCTTTCCACACCTTTCCACCACTCGGCCGCCACCTCCACCCCCCATCCCGAGCCCTCTCTTCCCATCTAACCCCAAACCTTACCACCTTCATCATCGCCAAAACCCAAACAAGACCATCGTCAACCTTTGTTTTTTTCCACCACCTTTTCTCTCTCCACTTTCCATATATATAATCCCTCAAAATTTATCTCACCTTAAAAGGTTACTGCAAAGGAAGAACGACTTGCATCTACATCGTTCAGGGCGGATCCGTGGAGTTTGCGTGGAAATAGAAAATCAACCACCGTCGTGAGCTAATCCTCCACTCATTTTGTGGATGGACTTCTGGGATTGGGTAACTATTTACTAAAACCTCTTTTGTGTAATTTCTTCAATAATATTTGTGAGGTATTGGTGGAATTAGAAGGCTTGTGTTTTGTACTGATTTATATTGAAATTGTGCTAATTAAAATCTGAATTTTCAAGCATTATTTTCCCGAATATTCACGCATAATTTGGAGCGGGTAAATCTCGTGAACACTTGTAGAAATCGGTTTCCTTAGCCTTGATTTCTTCGGTGTTCAAGTGATTTGGCAACCCTCATATTAAATTAATTTGGGGTTGAATTGTTGGACTCTATTTTAATCGCTATTATATCCCGGATTTTTCTCATATTGGAATTGTGATTGTTTGCGCATAATTTAATTTGAAGTGTTAATTGTCCGGATCGGGTAGATCTTTTTCGCTTGAGCAAACATTGGCATATAGCCCTTGTTCTATCTATAAAAGGGGTAGCATCCCTTTACGTTGTGCATTGATATATGATAGGAACCATCATTAGTATTAATTTAGAGAAAATATTGCACATTGCGTTTTTAATTTAATTGACGAATCCAAGAAATGCGTAGAGTTTAACCCATAGAAACCGTAGGCCTGCATCAATTTGGTATCAGAGGGACGTCCACGTCAATTTCCTAATTGGCACCCTCCCCCTTTTATTATTTCGTTGTCACGCACTTGCATGTTTCTATGCCAAAATAATAAAACAAAAAATTTTAGTTTTGGTATGCCAATAGCAACCTAAAATTCTCAGTTTTTCTCAAAATTCAAAAAAAATTTAAAATTCTGGAAATTCAACATCATTTTATTAGTAAGAAATAACAAAATATTTATTTTTATTAAGCCATTATTTTTATTAAATCATTATAAAATTTTAATTTTGGTCTGCAAATAGCGGCCAATATTTTTATTATTTCTGCAAAATCATAAAAAAAAAAAATTTAATAATCTCCATGTTATTTTCATCCATAAAATCAAAAATAATATTTTATTACCCTTGTTGCTAAACGGGAATAATTCTGTCATTCCTAAAGTTTAGTGGGTCAGGTTCATTCTTGTTGCATGTGCACAAGAATCGGATCGAGTTATCTCTCCAGTTCTCACTAATATGGCATATGACGTTCACGTTTCCCTTTTAGACTATTGGTATGATAAATTCATGGCTAAACACACTCCATCCTTGCCTTCATACCATAGGAATACCAACCGTCCCCACGCTTATCCTCCTACTAGAATTGAGGCACCTACTTATGATGGTTTTTGTTGTCCACAAGTTTTCCTAGACTGGGTTAAGGAAATAGAGTGCTACTTTGAGTGGTACAAATGGACTGACGTGGAAAGGTTGCGAGTGGAGAGAATAAAGTTCTTAGGTAGAGCTAAGATATTCTGGTTGAATGAGGAATGACGTCTCAGAATGGAGAACAGTAAATTACTTATTGGTTGGGCAGTCATGAAGGCCATGCTGACATACCAATATGTCCCTACATACAATCGAACGCAGATGTTAGATGAATTGACTACCCTTAAATAAGGGAATAAGACTCGCTCGTTTCAGAAGGGAGAGTCCGTCTAAGGACCACAACCCACTTTTAGGGAAACCTTTCCTAATAGGTCTTATGTCTTGGACTCCAAAAATGTTACTGCTAGGGTGTTGCCTCTGTTAGCCTCAACGACTGAGCCTCCTAAGATTATGATTGAAACCAAAGAGGATTCTGATGTAGATGTGGTATCTCTTGATTCTGAAGAAGACATTCTAGGTGAGAGTATTCCGACATATAGGTTAGTGCCCGACGATTCTGATGAGTCTGAAATTGAGGGAACACCTAGTGATTTGGAAGATGATGTTTGGGATGATGATATTCTGATCTGTGAGAGTATTCCGTTACCTATTACGTGCCCAACTAGCATTGTGTCTATTCACCCTAGTATTGAGTGCCCTCTCCAGGATACGATCCCCATTGTGTTAGAGCCTACGATTTTACCTACTGAGATTATATCTGAGTTATCTGAGGAGTCTGAAAGTGACGATGTTCCTATTATTATTGTGGATGAGTTACGATCTGAGCAAATGATAACTTTGGATGATACTATTGCTGTACACTTGGATGAGAGTTCTTTGATGTCGACCCTTCCCCCTATTTATTTGCCCACATTAGTTGACTTTTTAGGACGTGGAACCGGTAGACCTAGTCCGAATTTTTGTGTCACACCCACTTTATTAGTTCCTACATTGGTCTTGTACCAGAGTATAGATATTACTATGTTGAGCCCACTAGTATTTGGACATGTCACAGCACCTCATAAAAATGACTACGCGTTGCTTTTGACAGCTCATTTTTCTGCGTGTTTGACTACGGTTCCGTCCCCTACTATGACTGATACTGATTCTTTGGCAATTGTGCCTCTAGTTGGGGTGTCCCCTATAAATACTTATATACCACATCCAGTCGCACGCATTTACCCACCGCCTTTTGATGACCCTCATTTCCCAACGTTTGTGATGATTGAAAGGTCCCTTGAGTTATATCGCTCGCACATCTTTTCACATCTGAGAGCATCCAATTCAATTGTGTATAATGAGAGGTTCAGCTTGGCATATCTTCATGCCAAGCGTAAGAATAATAAAATTAAAATTTGACTTTAGTTTTGGAGCCCATCAAAATCATCTCTGATTATAAGGCTCTCGTGCCACCTGACTAAACCCCCTTATCCTCCATGTTTGGGTCTAGTCATGCAGCACATGAATTCTCTTCTCATGTATCTAGGACGATAGTGTTTCATTTTAATTTATGTCGCACGCACTTCCACTCCTTTCCGAGACCGTCCGACGCTAGATTTAGTGATTTGGGTTTAGTGTGGTTAGTCCCCGAGCGGATGCCTTATAGCTCCGTTAATAAATTAATGCGTAGGAACGCCGACCCATCCTTGATTATAAAGAACGTCGGATTTCATGCTTTTATTTCAGATTTTTATATAGCACAGGGTGTTTCACTTTATTTCAAGTTTCCAGAATTTTTACTGTACGTCTCGGTTCCACCTGAGTGCTTTTCTCTGTTGTTTCTTCCTACCACTAAATATTCTCTTAGGTTGGGGAGTGTTAGTATTGTCGTATCTAATTTCCACGTGAACACCTTGGTTCTTGAACCGGTTGGTAAGAGTTAATTTTCTTTTGCCTAACACCATTTCGAGTATTGCTATCTCTACACCTGATAGGTTCTTAATGCTATGGGTTATTCATGCTACTACGACACAGATTGCGGGGCCAGATTTGCCCCATATTACTGCTGCTTTCGAAGGTTCCCCCCTCATGAGCCACTCATCGGTGATGAGTAATTTTGAGTGGGGGAGGATTGATGGCGACGTTGGTGGTGCGGTCGTTGATCCCCTCCATAGAGAGTTCGTGGATTGGGACGATCAATGCCGCAAGCTCGAATATGAATTTCTACCACGACATTTCTTCGCCAACGCCGTCGCCGCAACATGTTTCGCTCGACATCTGCCACTGCCATTAAATAAATTATATAATTATAAATTAAATAATTATAATTATATATTTTATCAAATTATTATTTTTAGCAATTTTTATTTAATGCAATTTTTAATTTAAGCATTTTATTTGCAAGCACTTCTTTATTGTTTTTTTTCATGTATTAAGATGGGTGCATATAACCATCATTTGTCATTTGAATTTTGAAATTTGAATTGAAGGATTGATTGAGTGGTGTAGGCTATAAGTAGCCATGCTTATGAAGAATTTATTAGAGAATGAATGAAAAATTGAAACCTTAATTCAAAGATTGAATTCCCCCCTCTTTCCCTCTTCCCCTTTAGGCAATTTTCAGCCCTCCTCCTTCCTCCCTTTCCTCTTGGCCGCCAGCCATTCTTTTCTTTCACCTATCTCTCAGCCTCCACCTCTCCTCCTCCTCCTCCTCGAGTTCCCCACTAATAACCCCTCTTCTTATCTCCTCCCAAAACCGAGCCTCACTTCCCTCCCAAAAGCCTAGACGGCCACCTAGCCGCCACCCTCTTTCCTCCCCTTTCCACCACTAGGCCGCCACCTCCACCCCCCAAACCGAGCCCTTTCTTCCCATCCAACCCCAAACCCTACCACCTTCATCATTGCCAAAACCCAAACCCGACCACCGTCAACCTTTGTTTTTTTCCACCACCTTTTCTCTCTCCACTTTCTATATATATAATCCCTCAAAATTTCTCTCACCTTAAAAGGGTATTACATAGGAAGAACGACTTGCGTCTACATCATTCGGTGCAGATCCGTGGAGTTTCCGTGGAAATAAAAAATCAACCACCGTCGTGAGCTAATCCTCCACTCATCTTGAGGACGGACTTCTTGGATTGGGTAATGATTTACTAAAACCTCTTTTGTGTGATTTCTTCAATATTATTTGTGAGGTATTGGTGGAATTAGAAGGCTAGTGTTTTGTCCTGATTTATATTGAAATTGTGTTAATTAAAATCTGAATTTTCAAGCATTATTTTCTCGAATATTCTAGCATAATTTTGAGCGGGTAATCTCGTGAACACTTGTAGAAATCGGTTTCCTTAGCCTTGATTTCTTTGGTGTTCAAGTGATTTGGCAACCCTCATACTAAATTAATTTGGGGTTGAATTGTTGGACTCTATTTTAATACCTATTTTAGCCCGGATTTTTCTCGTATTGGAATTGTGATTGTTTGTGCATAATTTAATTTGAAGTACTAATTATCTTGATCGGGTAGGTCCTTTTCACTTGAGCAAACATTGGCATATATCCCTAGTTCAATATATAAAAGGGGTAGCATCCCTTTATGTTGTGCATTGATATATGATAGGAACCATCGTTAGTATTAATTTAGAGGAAATATTGCTCGCTACATTTTTTTAATTTAATTGACGAATCCAAGAAATGCGTAGAGTTTAACCCATAGAAACCGTGGGCCGGCATCATTTTTGCACCTTAGGCAGGGAAACCGATCAGTATTTGAGTACCAGCGAGAGTATCACACTTGGCAGGATTCGCTAGTCCCCTGAGTGAGAACGACTATGCAAATAAATTTTATAGAGGACTTCAGGACTCGCTCAGGCAGGATATTCTATTCATCTCGGAGGCCAGTTTAGCAAAGATTATCGAGACGGTGAAGAAGTGGGAGGCAGATCATATGATGGTGCAGGGCAGAGGGAAGAGGCTAGCTGAGGAGATGTATCATGGTGAGAGCAATAGAGGGCCGCAACGAGGAAGGTTCATGAGGCACGGTAGAGGTAGAGGATGTCCCCATCCTCGTGTCAGGCCAGAGTAGCGACGTCCCATAGTGCCATCCCCACCCCACACTTATAGGAGCCGCAGAGATTTGACTATGGAGGACGCCCTCTGGTGGTATGCTTTGGATGCCATTAGCTTGGGCACATCAGAGCCCACTCCCACAACATTTCCCTCCACCTCCTCCACCTCCAGTAGCCCCTTCGGCACAGCGGGGTAGAGGTCGAGGATGAGATCGTGGATGAGGAGCTCACGGTGGCAGTCGAAGGCCAGAGCAGATGTATGCGCTAGATCATGCCCAGCCTATTAACCAAGAGGACGTCATCACAGGTACTTTACAAATTTGTACTTTGACTTGTTTATATACTACCTTAGTAACCCTTTATATAGATATGAAAGTATTTAATTTCAAGGTAGCTAACAACCTAGAGGGGGGTGAATAGGTTTTTTGGTTTATTATTATTATCTTTTACTTAAAGTGTTATAAGTTAGTAGTTTTTAAGCTTTCAAGACAAAACACAAAGAACACATAGAATTCATAGTGGTTCTCCAGATTATGGGTACGTCCACTCTCCTACCACCTTTCTAACTTCCAGTTAGACAAGGCAATTCTCAAAAAACTCAGCTCCAAAGAGCTTACACCTAAGATCACGTTGGATCTCTCAGTCTCCTCCAAGACTTACAACTCAGGCACAAGGCCCTACCTCAGAGAAAACTTGCACCTATAACTCAGTGATCAATTGATCACCTTCCTCAGACTTGAATCCAAGTCCTACACCTAAGGCTATGGAGGATAGCTTTACCTCAGAGAGAATAGCTGTCCTGAAGCTCAAAAAAACTGCCCTACCTCAGGCTCAAAAGCCCTGCTTCTCAAATCCAAAAGGATCCTACCTCAGACCCAAAGGTCCTACACTCAGATCCAAACACTTGATCCTACACTCAGGCAAATATGCCCTACCTCAGGCACAAAAGACTTAAAATCAAATCCAAATGGATCCTATAGAAATGAAATTTATTTGTCTTAATTTTACATAGAGATATTTCTCCGTGTCTACTTCTTGAGTTGGGTTATCTAATCCCTAACAATCTTCATAGCAGCAAAAAAATTGATCTTCAGTAAATAGCTGCCTCTGTTGGAAGTAACTCAGAAATATGTTTCTGAACTTGCTGTAGAAGACTGAAGATTTGACTAATCTAGAGTTCTTCAAACAGCTAACCTGAACCTGTAGATAATTGAAGGCTCTTCTTCTCTATTTTTATCAGAAGCTAATCTGAACTTGCTGTAGAAGATGAAATTGTTACAGCTATCTGGAATGAACTTTCATTTCAGCTAGATCAATTTCAAGCTTTTAGCTCGGCAGCAATGGCGAGCAAGATGAAGTCCAACCGCAAAAAATGAAACCATAAAAGTTAAAGTTCTTCCTTTTATAGCTGTCCTTTTTATCTTCCATCGATTAAAGGCTCCAAGAAGAAGTGGGGACCACTTTTAGTTGACAGCTGCAGAATGATTTAATGGATGAAGACGTACAGTAGAGCTTTGGTGATATTTATCATGTTCTGTAGCTTTCCCAAAACTTATTTGAACTCTGTTGACTTTTTTTTAACTTTGGCTGACGTTATGAATTATGGACTTAGCCAATTTCTCAGATCCACTCCAGGCATTGAGTGCGTTGAGTGAACAATCTTCACTCAACGCCAAAACCCTTAGTCATTTGTTTGAACCATTCTGCATCTTAGCGTTGAGAGCATTGAGTTAGCCTTCATCACTCAATGCTTTTTGATTTTGCTCATCATTCTGCCTCTAGGCGTTGAGAGCGTTGAGTGAGCCTTCCTCACTCAATGCCTCTGGATATAGTCAAATTATGACATTCATAGTCCAACAATCTCTGCACGATTAGGCTTTGAGAGCGTTGAGTGAACTGGCTTCAATCAACGCTTTTATACTTAGTCATTTCTTCACCTTTCTGAAGGCGTTGAGTGAGCAGGCCTCACTCAATGCTTTCTGCCTTTGCCTGTCTTCTTTATTTAGGCATTGAGTGAACTTGCTTCACTCAATGCTTTTGCTGTCTAGCGTTGAGAGCATTGAGTGAAACTTCATCACTCAACGCTTTTGTACTTAGTCGCTTTCTGTCATCTTTCTTCTTAGGCTTTATCATCACACGACGCCTTCTGCTTTGGTATCAAGTGAGTTGTGTTCACTCAAAACTTCTTGACTTAGTTGAATATTCAGCCCGCCAAAACTGAGGCTTTGGCAAATTCAGCTATACTTGATGATGGCATTGAGTGAACTGTCCTCACTCAACGTCGTGGACTTGGCTGCAGAATTGCTTTGCAGATTTCATGGTTTTGACTGTCCATAACTAACTCAGTGCTTTTTCTCATCTAACGTTGAGTGAACTGGCTTCACTCAACGTTTGTGGACTTAGGCAATTTTTAGCCTATCCAACATCCTCCCTTGCACCTGGTGTTGAGTGAATTGGCTTCACTCAACGCCTGTGGACTTTGACAGATTTCCGTCTCTCCATATCTTTACTCTGTGACCACCTGTCACATCACTTGGAATACCTGCCCTATCAATTTTGCAAGGACTCACCTGCATGCATGAACTGGAACATATATTAAATACAATAATGTGTATATCATTGGCATGTTTGACTTCTACAAATCTGGGACATCGTGGGCAATGAACCCTACAATCTCCCCCTATTTGAAGAAGTCAAAATTCTAAATAAAAATCCTAAGTCAATGACATACACTAACATATGCAGCAATAAAACATTAAATAAGAAGACTTATAACAAGATAAAAAGTTATAGGATACCATCATTTCCTTGCCTATAGGGTGATCATCATCACTCCCTGTTCCCCCTTAATTACTGCTACCTGCAGGGTGATCATCATCACTCCTTGCTCACCCTGGATTGCTGCTACCTATCCTTGAAATTTCCTTCTCATTTCCTTTTCCTCCCCCGTTTTTACTTCTGTAAATAGTCAGGGAGGATTGTTGTTCCTTCTTTATAGGAAATTGAAGCTATCTCTACAAGTACTGGACTTGCTCCCCCTCAACTAAAGAATCCTCTATCATACTTCCTGGTAGACACTCTAGTATATACCAGTCTGGATAGCACTTCAACATGATACCACTAAAGGTATACCACTTGAAAATTCTTCATCCCACTAAAGGATTTTTCCACCTGCAAGAAATAGTATAACCTGCAATAAAGAAACAACATGAGGAGCAACTGAAGCAATACTAGGTTCAACATACCCAACTCAAACTTGAAGATGTTGAACTTTGCTTCATCTAGTGGCTTAGTGAAGATGTCAACCACTTGCTTGTCTGTAGGGAAAAACTCAAGGTTGATATCTTCACATTCAGCATGCTCCCTAATGAAATGATATCTTATCTCAATATGCTTAGTCCTGCTATATTAGACAAGATTCCTAGCAATTGAGATGACACTAGTAGAATCATAATATAATGGACTTCTACTTATCTAGAGGTTATAATCCTAGAGCTAATGATGGATCCATAGCAACTGATTACAACAGCTACCGTCTGAGATGTACTCTAACTCTACAGTTGAAATTACAACACTTGTTTGTTTCTTGCTGCTCCAAGACACTAGTCTTCCTCCCAAGAACTGACAGGTGCCAGAAGTCTCTTCCTGTCCTCTTTGCAGTCTGCAAAATCTATATCTGAATAGCCTGTTAGTTCAAACTCCCCATTTTAGAGTACCATAGTCCAAGATCTGGGTTGCCCTTAAGATATCTCAAAATCCTCTTTGCAGCAAAGTAGTGAGATTCTTTAGGGCAAGCTTGATACTTAACACAAACACATGTAGCATACATGATGTCTGGCCTACTTGTAGTAAGATATTGAAGAGAGCCAATTATTTCTCTGTACAAAGTTTCATCAATAGGTTTCACTTCCTCATCTTTTCCTATAGGCATACTTGACCCCATGGGAGTTTTCATGGTGAAGGCAGTCTTCATAACAAACTTTTTGATTAACTCCCTGGTAAACTTAGATTTGGATATGGACAAGCCATCATCAGTCTGTCTTACTTGGAGTCTCAAGAAGAACTAAAGTTCACCCATACAGCTCATCTCAAACTTCCCTTGCATAAGTTTGGTAAACTTTCTACAAAGGTTCATCAGTAGATCCAAAGATAATGTCATCTACATATATTTGGACTAAGATGATCTTACCCTTAGATTCTCTTAGGAATATGGTCTTGTATATCTTCCCCCTTAAGAATTTTTCTAAATAAGGAAGCTAGACAATGTCTCATATCATGCTCTAGGGACTTGCTTCAACCCATATAGAGCTTTCCTAAGTTCATAAACAAAATCAGGTGAGTTAGGAACAACAAAACCAGGAGGCTGCTCAACATAGAAGTCTTTCTTTAAGTCACCATTTAGGAAGGCTGACTTCACATCCATATGGTAGACCTTGAATCCCTTGTGTGCATCATATGCAAGGAACAGTCTGATTGCTTCCAATCTTGCTACAGGGGCAAAGATTTGATCAAAGTCAATACCTTCTTCTTGTCTGTACCCCTTAGTTACTAGCCTTGCTTTGTTCTTGATTATAATGCAATTTTCAACAATTTTATTCCTGTAAATCCACTTGACTGCAATGACATTATGTCCTTATGGTCTGGGAACAAGTTTCCAGACCTTATATCTCTTAAATTGGTTTAGTTCTTCTTGCATGGGTACAATCCAGAACTAATCTATGATGGCCTCATCAAATTTCTTTGACTCAACCTGTGATAGGAAACATACATACATTACTGTATTTATGCTCTTACTCCTTATCACCACTCCTTGGTGTGCATCAACAATTATCCGTTATCTTGGATGGTCTCTTAGATGCCTGATTGCAGGAGGCAATCTTCTTTCAGCTTCTGCATTAGTAGAAGCTTCTACTTGATATTCATCCACTTCAAGTGAGCCTAGTACATCTTCTAGAATGACCATTCCCTCGGCTTTATCTTGGACTTTTTGAGCAGCTTCCTTGAAAGTCAGCCTGTCAATCATCTGCTCTGTACCTGCAATAGTAGAAAAGGAGCTTAGCAGCTCACTATTAATCATGGTAGACTCATCAAAGACTACATGTACAAACTCTTCTACAACTTGGCTTTTCAAGTTGTAAATCCTATAGGCTTTACTATGATTGTTGTACCCAATAAAATCTCATCAAAGAACTTGGTAGCAAATTTGTCACACTTTCCATTCTGAAGCACATAACACTTACTACCAAAGATTATAAGATAACCCAGGTTTGGTTTTCTTCCCTTCAAGATCTCATAAGGAGTCTTCTTGTGCCTCTTGGTGATAGAGGCTCTGTTAAGGACATGACATGCAGTTTTGACTACCTCAGCCCAGAAATATTCTGGGAGAGATGTGTCACTCAACAAAGTCCTTCCAGGCTATATGAGAGTTCTATTTTTCCTCTCAATAATTTCATTTTGTTGGGGTGTTCTTGGATAAGAAAATTCTGGATGAATCCATAGCTCTTCACATAACTTTGTCATGCTATCAGACTAGAATTCAGTCCTATGGTCAGTTCAAATTTTGACCACGGTACTGCCAAACTCATTCTGAATTTGCTTGACCAACTTTATGAAGACATTAAGGGTTTCACTATTTTTCTTCAAAAAGAACACCCAAGCATACCTTGAATATTCATTAACCACCACAAGGGTATAGACTTACCTACCAAGACTATGAACTGGCATAGGATCAAAAAAGTCCATATACAACAGGTATAAACACCTCACAGAGTCTTTGGTCCCAATGCCCTTGAAGGAGGCTTTGGTTTGCTTGCCCTTTTTGCATGCAGAGCAAATGCTTTCCTTAGTGCATTTCATATTAGGACCATTCCTAACTAGCTCTCCACTAAAGATCTTGCCAATAGTCATGTAATTTAAATGAGCTAGTCTCTTGTGCCGTTGCACATAATATGAGACTTTATCATTTGCCACTTGACAAATAGGGGAGTCTGTATATAGACATAGAAAGTTTAAATAATAAATGTTTACACTCCTAGTGCCTATCAAGATGACCTCTTGGTCACTTGATCTCTTAATCTGTCACTCATCCTTGTGGTAGACAATGACATATCCAACATTCGAGAGTTGGCTTATGCTTATGAGGTTGTGTTGCAACCCTTCAAAATAAGCCACTTTTGTGATGGTGACTATGCCATTGGTAATCTTACCATAGCCTCTTGTCATCCCTCTATCTGAACCACCAAAGATAACTTTGGGTCCATCTTTCATTGTAGTGTACTCCTTTAAGTTGCTCCTTATCCCAGTCATGTGCCTGGAACAACCACTGTCCAAGAACCATATATATAGGGGTATGAGCAGTTGGACTAACCTGCATCATATAATTTATTTTACCTTAGGAACCCAATTTATTGGGGTCCTAGGTGCATGTTAGTCTGAAAATGAACTTGTCTACCAACAACTTTTCTGACTAGTGGACTAACATCTGCTCTTGGCACACTTGGATTGTGCCAGCAGTCTACAACAAAGTGGCCCACTTTGCCATGCCACTAATATTCATGAATGTTGTATCTTCATTTCTGTGTAGGCCTTGTAGTTTTGTGAACTACTGATTGAATAGAAGGAAGAGGAGAAACAGGCTTCTTCATATTCCTTTCAGTGAGGATCTGACTGAAAGTAAGTCTTCCATCTGGCTAATTTGGCATGCTCTGAGTGCTATCAGCAGTAATATTATTTGCAGAAGACATGATCTTGATGGCATCAGAAATGCCCAAATCAGGCTTGCTGATAGACTGACCCTTCGTTTGAGTCTTTGTAGAGTGGTTCTGAACCTTGGCCATAGCCACATTCTTGAGAGTGAGGGCTGGAGCACCAAATATAAATGGTCCATGATGGGCCATTTGAATTTCTTCATGGACATCCTTAAAGGCAATCACTCCCCTACTATACCTTTCACCATAGCTATGAACCTCCTTGTTCATACTAGTGGATCTACCATTCATCCAATGACCATAAATGCTCTCTTGGTCATACCTGTTTGAAGGTAACTGAACTTTCCTAAAAGGAATGGGAGGCTTGGAAGTTAGAGGCTGAGCTGGAGCTTTGCCCTTCCCTTTGGAAGGGGCAACTCTTATGCTCCCCTTAAATCCAAACCCCTTATTACCCTTCCGAGAGGAGGAGTCTATCAAGGGCAACATAGTACTTCGCTTAGAATAGTTAGCCACTATTCTTTTCTCCATCCCTGCCCTCTCTTCAAGATCCCTGATGAGATTATTCTAGTACTTGACTGAGCCTATCTGGATGAGATTCATTACCCTAAGTTGGCTAATTTCCCTGTACTTCTGATCCAGCAAAGATGTTGACTCAGTCAGCTAGGAAGCAGCTAGATGTAGAGAGGCAATCTCTATAGCTTGCTTCTTAGATAACTTCTTGCACTTCTTGAAGGCATCAAGAAGTTCTCCATACCCGTCAATCAATTGATTGACATCTCCTTCTGATTCAAAATCACCTTCACCACTAGATGAAGAAGCTTTTGTACATGGACTAATCTTATATCCATACTCAGAAGAAGGCCTTGATAGATAATTTACCTTGCTTTGACAAGGCTGATCCTGGCTGGATTCCTCATCAGTCATTGTCATTAGCCCAAAGAAGTTATAGTAATCTTCTTCATCCTCATCCACCTCCGAGACACTATCTGAGTGTGATAGAGGGGCCCTGATGCCTATCCTGGCAGCATGATAGTCTTCATCTGCTGCTTTAGCTCCTTTTTCAGCAACAGCAGCAACCAGCCCAATATTGGCTTCTTCTTCTTCAGACTCTGATGAAGATGAGTCTGTATAGCTCTTCTCCTTCTTTGAAATGAAGGACTTCTCCTTCTTCCCCTTGTATTGTTGCTATTTCTTCTCACCAACCTCCTTTCTCTTGAATGGGCAGTCAGCTATAACATGCACAGGTTTGCTATAATAGTAGCAAAAACTTTAGATGAAATATGTTTACTATGTTTTAAATCATACCTGTAAGCCTTGGAGTGATTTTTTCTATAATGAGAAGAGGTGGAAGGTCTGCTCTTTCACTGTTTCTTCTTCATCATCTTTTAAAAGTGCCTGGAGAATGTAGCAAAATCCTCATCAGACATCCTGCAGTCTGATATATCTTATTTTGAGCCGTTTGAATAAGCTAGCCTCCTTGGAGGAGAGGGAATCCTCTCCTTACTCTTCCTTGAGGTGTCTGCTATGACGGCTAAGGTCTTTTCCTTGGCTTGGAATCTGCTGGAGGCCTCCTCCTTTTTCCTGGCAGCCAGCTGCATCTCATAAGAGAGCAGCTTTCAAAACAATGTTTGGGGAGGAGTCTCAGCAAGCTTGGCCACTGCTCTTATGGCACATATCTTAGTATCCCAGTCTCTAGTGAGAGATCTTAATAATTTGTAATTAACCTTATAATGACCTAATACCCACCCATAGGTCCTCAGATCATTTATAATCCTGAAAAATCTTTCATAGCAAGCAACTATGTTCTCTTTCTGGGATTGCCTGAAAGCCTCATACTCCTGGTTGGGCATGGACTTCCTGTCATCTCTCACCTCTTTAGTACACTGCATGGACCACAAGGGTTTCCCACATCTCTTTGGAGGTCGGGCAGTGGACCAAATTCTTAAAGGTTTAATCATCTATGACACTAATAATAATATTTTGTGTCCTCTTGTCCAATGTAGCCAGGATGACTTCATCCTTTGTCATCTCAGAATATGTCTTAGGAGTCTGCACATTATCATTCAGAACTGAGATCTTCATAGAGATGAAAGGTCTCTCTATTACTATCATGAAGATTCTTTGGTCATAGGATTCCATAAATAGCTTGACCCTCTCCTTCCAGATTCAAAAACTCTCCTTCCTACAGATAGGGAGTTTCATGGAACCTAGCTCCTTATGGTTCTCTCTAGAACCCATAAGTACAGAACTGTAGCTACCCTTATGTAAGATCTATTTCCCTCTTTTCGGGGCTAACCCGGATCTTATGCCCAGAACTGCCGCCTTACGGTGAAACTAACACACGGGTTAGTCAACACCGCAAGTCGCCGATTCTGCCGGCTAGTATGATCATAAACCTGTCGTCCAATATGAGAAGTAGAAGTATAAAACAGAGTAAATATCACAGTAAGTCCACAGTCATAGTACTAGTCATATATAACAAATGAAAAGTACAACAATATGTAGTCCAAAATGAGTACAATAATAAAAGAGTGTAATAAGGGCTTATGCCCAGTACATCAATATCAAATCACTCTCTCTCAATCTAACAGCAGCGGAATCTATCATCTCAAATCATCACACCAGAACATGTGCTCCAGTAGTGGTAGTAGGTGGTATCGATGCCTGCTCCTCAAGTCCTGCCTCCTCGACGTACTGGTCCATCTCCTCGGGCTCCTAAAATGATATGGTCACCGACCATTAGTCAAAAAGACTAAGTCGTTTCCTCCACACCTCGCCCCGCAACTCCTAGGCACCGAGCGGGAGGACGAAGCGGAGGACAACAAGGGGTAGCAAAAGTAGAAGCAGGTGACAAGAGTTAACTAGCAGTTGTAATAGGTATTGTTATCCTACTCTAGCAATTCTAAGTATGTAGTACAGGTAAGTAAAAGCAGTACTAGTAAAAGAAAAGAACTTAAAGTAAGAGCAGGAATAAAGTAAGCTGAAATATAAAGCAATCTATCATCACAGACGTACCTTAACTTATAAAAATGTCCATACAAATTTATAAGTTAAGGTTTCCAGGAATTATAACTTATCATATAAAAGAGCCCATACTAATTTATATGATAAGGATCTATGAAGCGTATGTTCTAACATGAATGAATGTTATGATGCAAATTATGCAGCTGGCAAGTGCAACTCACACACAACGACTCTGTGACCACAGACCTTTAGTTCCCACTTTTCGAGAGCTAGCATCACTCTCAGGTACCGCCGTTATGGCTACGACAGTAGCGGAACAGGAGCTTCCGCTTTCTAGGCTGGTATACACATTACCAGGCAAAGACCTCTCCTGTACGCCTCTGTACACCGACAAGTGCACTCTAGAGTCTCTGCGTACTATTGCTAGCTACCTGCTAGACTTTTACGTCGGGTATACGTCTTCAGGGATTGTCTGCCTGGCCGTAGTATTAAACAACATACTGGCCCTTCCACCCGTACACCTCACCCGAGTCACCGTACTGCCATCGGTGTGACGATTGGCCCAGTACCGCATGACCACCACCATTTATGCACATGCAAGTATTTCATATCGAGCCTCCAACTCATAGGACCAACCTGTCCTGATTCCTCGAACCCTGCCTAGGTGAGCAAGTAAACCAAACACTTCCTTCCAACTCTACACGGGTAAGCAAGTAGTCAACAGACTCCAAGTCCCTCCAACCCGGCTTGAGTGAATATATAACTCATCAATTCCCTCCAACTCTGCACGGGTGAGCAAGTAGTCAATAGACTCCAAGTCCCTCCAACCCGGCACGAGTGAGAACAAGTACAGTTTACCTAGCCTATTAGGCTACTCTTGCCTACCGGTTATTATACTTAGTGAATAAAGGTTAATCCCAAGACTGCCCAGGGTATGCCCAATGAAGGGGTCTCGGGGCACTAGGAACCAAGATGGAATTAAAATCCAAAGTTCCCTTTCGCAAGGATAATTACTTTTAGTTGATGTCTACCCATAATCCACACTCAACTCTCATTGTTACTCTTAGTTGACCCTAATGGCTTAAGTTGTTATCGGGAGGGCTACGGTCTTCCGCCGACCTCCATTCCAGTGGTTACCCAATGACTTGCACTTTTACTCTCATCACTAAGACGATACTAACCACTAGGGTCATACTTTCAATCATGTTCTCTAGTTCAATTGTCGATCTATCCCCTGGTGGGCCTATAGTACAACATAATTTTATTATGCGCAGCCCTTGACCAAACTCCACCCCGGAATCACACTTATAAATACTTGGCCCATATGTCTCAAATTATTTATCCTAAGGTGGTATGGACCTATATGATGACCATGATGATTTTCATAATTTCCCCAATTATTTATACCATTAAATTAATTTCTTCAAATAACTCTTCAAGTCATTTAACACATGGAGTATATCAATATATTAATCCTACTGGTGTGAGAAATTTTTCTGACCTACAACATAATGAAATATCACCATCTTCCAAGATTTATAATTTTCCTTTAAGTATTTATATTTATTACTTAATTAATACAAAATCATCAAATTATCATTTTACAAAGGAAGTATAAGGAATTAAATTACCAAAATTCTAGGAAAATTACAGATCATATAAGACATTAATTTAAGACTAAGGACAGAGTTTCATTAACCACTATAGAGTAATGGCCTAACAAATCCCATTCTTAAATATTTACCCAAATGCCATTATGTTAATTTAAAATTATCAGTATATCCATAAACTCTGATATAACTATGCAAGACTAATAATACAATTATATAGCACTAGAAATATTTCCAAATTTTTCTGACATTTATTTCCATCAATTCATGACTAAATGCAATAAGGGCAAAATGGTCATTTCAAGGTATTTTACTCTAGAAGTTCTCAAACAGAAAGATCAATTTTTCCTAAGTTAAATATAATCTTATTTTTAACTTGGCAAAGTTTGAGTATTTTTTCTTGAGGAGAACCTATTTTCCCAATTTATTTTCAAAACGAGCTATATTTTTAAAAATTCCAATTAATGGGATTTTTGATCCCAAAAATCCCATTAATTAATATGAGGGGTCAAATTTATCCTAATGATCCTCTGGAACCACTTGCATGATTTATAGATGCCTCAATTAGGCTGAATACACAATATTTCAAATATTGTTATTTGCACCCCAAGGCCATAACTAGCCAACACATGCAAGTGGATTAACCAACATGCAGTGATCCAAATGTCGTAAAATTTTTTTCACATACTTATAATGTCCCCAAGGACCTGCCACCAAAATTTGGGGCCATTTAGAGGCTTACCACTCCAATTATACCATTTATTTAATTATTGATATTATGATCAAAACTATAGGAATTTTGTCCCCAAAAAATCCTAAACTTTGGCAGGGGATAAATATGCCTAAATTGGTCACATGACCAAAATTTCAGGCCATGTGAACATCTGGTTTGGAAAGGGCTTCACTTTTAATTTCTGCCCTAGCCTAGGACCAGTCCAAGGACAAATGCACTACAGGACATACCACTCGACCAAAACCTAATTTTAGGGTGGCAAATTAAAGATAACCCCAAGGTCTACAATTTCCATTCTGAAGTCAAATTAAGTTGAGGTCTATAAGTACGCTAAAATCACATGCAAGGTGACTGTAATAATGTGACAGAAATACACATTTCATAACATTTATATTATTTTAATAAGC
Organism: Platanthera zijinensis; assembly: GCA_039513925.1. Classification (NCBI taxonomy): domain Eukaryota; kingdom Viridiplantae; phylum Streptophyta; class Magnoliopsida; order Asparagales; family Orchidaceae; genus Platanthera; species Platanthera zijinensis. Next base: position 173,054,223 of record CM077088.1, read on the forward strand.
AAGAATCTTAAAGAAGGAATGGAGGGCATCCCGTCATCATCCCCGATGGATGTATGGCTGGGATTGAATTTCCTGGGCCATGTTGCGGGGCCATTTCCGGCCAGGTGAGGCAGCGCCACTGCCGGCCAACGGTGCCACCACCTTCACGGTGGTGGTGGCCATCTTTTCTCGGTGATGTGGCGGCGGGAGACGGCGGCTACGGCGATCCCGAGCGGGATGAAAAGCATAGAAAATTCTCTCATTTCTCACATGGCATCGGGCTCAATTGAGCCCGATATCTCGCCTAATGGATCTAAGAAGCTAGTACAGAGAGAGGGGCGGCGAAACGGACCTGTTCTAGGCCTTGGCGGCGAGTGTGGCGGTGGTTTGCCATGGAAGAGTTGCTCCGGCGATCTCCTGCCCGAAACCTTGTTCCTCCACCAAATGCACTGATCCAGCACTCGAATTCCACTCGTTTCCACTCACTGAAGCTGATGGTGAGGTTGGTTTGGGCTGAAGTGGGGTATATGGGGAGATACAACCAAGGTGTGCTCGGGCTCAGCCTTGATTGCTCTGGCCATGGTTGCCAAGTGGCTCTCAGCCCCTAATTCCTTCTGGAATGTTGTGAGGAGGTCGGCCAGCACCTTTTGGGCTGAAGGAGTGAAGGCCACTTCTCATTATATTCCATTTCTCTCTCCTCTTTTTAGGTGATTTCTCCATAATGCCCCCTTGCATGCACTCTCTCTCCTCATTTTGGGGGTTAGGGGATGTCCTTGTCCACTTGGGCTGGTCATGGGCCATGTTTGGTGGGCTTGGCCCATGGGAAATGGCTTGGGCTTCTATTTTCATCTTTTAGGTCAAATTGTTGACTTTGTTGACTTGGAGAGTTGACTTGGTCAACATGATGAGTAGGCTGACCCCACTTGATGGTCATGAGCCCAATGGCACCACCCAACTTGGGTTGGGTCAAGGGGGTGCCCTACTTAGGCTAATTGGGTCAATGAGTGTGGGTTTGACCAAATTAGGCCTAAGGTTGACTTTGGTCAACTGGGGTCAAAGTGTTGACCTAGTGACATGCCCTAGGGTCCACTTAGATTGTTTTTAGGGTTAGGGCAATGTGGTGGGGTCATGGTGTGTCTAGGGTCCTTATTTAGGCTAGTTTGAGTTAGTTGACTTGGTCCTATAGTGGGCCCACATGGCTACAACCCACTACCTAGGGTCAAACCTAGATAATTTCCCTAAAACCCACCCCATGCCTAACCCAATCTAAGTTAAGGGATCTAGAAGTAACATGGGATGTTACACCTTAGAGATCACTCAGACTGTTAAATTCTTTTTTGAGCAACCTCCCTCTGATACAACTTGAAAGTCTTTAATTTCAAGGTACCTAAGAACCTAAAGGGTGGGTGAATAGGTTTTTTGGTTTATTATTTTTATCTTTTACTTAATGTGTTATGAGTTAGTAGTTTTTAAGCTTTCAAGACAAAACAAAAAAGAACACACAGAATTTATAGTGGTTCCCCAGATTATGGGTACATCCACTCTCCTCCCACCTTTCTAACTTCAAGTTAGACAAGGCACTTCTCCAAAAATACAGCTCCAAAGAGCTTACACTTCAGATCCTACAGGATCTCTCAGTCTTCTCCAAGACTTACAACTCAGGCACAAGGCCCTAGCCTCAGAGCAAACTTGCTCCTACAACTCAGTGATCAATTGATCACCTACCTCAGACTTGAATCCAAGTCCTACAACTCGAGCTATGGACGATTGCCCTACCTCAGAGAGAATGACTCTCCTACATCTCAGGCAAACTACCCTACCTCAGGCTCAAAAGCCCTACAGCTCAGATCCAAAAAGATTCTACCTCAGACCCAAAGGTCCTACAATGAGATCCATATACTGGATCCTACACTCAGGTAAACCTACCCTACCTCAAGTACAAAGGCCTTACAACTCAGAACCAAATGGATAATACAGAAATGAAAATGTTTTGTGTTAATTTGACATAGAGATATTTCTCTGTGTCTACTTCCTGAGATGAGTTATCTCAGCCCTAACAATCTTCACAGTAGCAAGAAAAATGATCTTCAGTAAATAGTTGCCTCTGCTGGAAGTAACACAAAAATATGTTTCTGAACTGGCTGTAGAAGACTGAAGACTTGACTTATCTTGAGTTCTTCAAATAGGTAACCTAAACCTATAGAAAACTGAAGGCTCTTCTTCTCTTTCTTTATCAGAAGCTAATCTGAACTTGTTGTAGCAAGTGAAATTGCTACAGCTATCTGGAATGAACTTTCAGTTCAGCTGAATCGACTTCAAGCTTTTAGCTAGGCAGCAATGGCAAGGAAGATGAAGTCCATCCTCAAAGAATGAAACCCTAAAAGTTAAAGTTCTTCCTTCTATAGCTGTCCCTTTTATCTTCTGCCAATTAACGGCTCTAAGAAGCACTGGGTTCCACCTGCAATTGACAACTGCAACATGCTTTAACAGAAAAAGATGTACAGTAGAGCGCTGGCGCTATTTATCATGTTCTGTAGTCTTCCCACAACTTATTCGAACTCTATTGACTTTTGTTGACTTTGGCTGATGTCATCAATTATGGACTTAGCCAATTTCTCAGATCAGATCCAGGCGTTCAGTGCGTTGAGTGAACAAGCTTCACTCCACTCCAAAACCCTTAGTCAACTGTCTGAACAATTCTGCATCTTAGGCATTGAGAGCATTGAGTGAGCCTTCATCACTCAATGCTTTTTGACTTGGCTCATCATTCTGCCTCTAGGCGTTGAGAGCGTTGAATGAGCCTTCCTCACTCAACGCCTCTATACTTAGTCAAATTTTGACTTTCATAGTCCAACAATCTCTGCACAATTAGGCGTTGAGAGCGTTGAGTGAACTTGCTTCAGTCAACGTTTTTATACTTAGTCAATTCTTCACCTATCTGAAGGTGTTGAGTGAGCTGGCCGCTCTCAATGCTTTCTGACTTTGCCTATCTTCTTTATTTAGGCATTGAGTGAACAAACTTCACTCAACGCTTTTGTTGTCTGGCGTTTAGAGCGTTGAGTGAAGCTTCATCACTCAACGCTTTTGTACTTAACCTCTTTCTGTCATCTTTATTCTTAGGATTTATCATCACACGATGCCTTCCGCTTTGGCATTGAGAGCTTTGTTCACTCGACGCTTCTAGACTTAGTCGAATATTCAGCCCGCCAAAACTGAGGCTTCGACAGATTCATCTATACTCGACAATAGCGTTGAGTGAACTGTCATCACTCAACGCCTGTGGACTTGGTCTTGGAATTGCATTGAAGACTTCATGGATTTGACAGTCCACAACTAACTCAACACTTTTTAGCATCTGGAATTGACTGAACTTGCTTTACTCAACGTCTGTGGACTTAGGCGATTTTTCAGCCTATCCAGAATCCTCCCTTGCATCTGGCGTTGAATGAACAGGCTTCACTCAACGCCTGTGGACTTAGACAGATTTCGGTCTCTCCACATTTTTACTTTGTGACCACCTATCGCATCACTATGAATACCTGTCCTATCAATGTTGCCATGACAAACCTGTATGCATGATATACAACCCAGTGTTTGTCGAGTGGGACAACCAGGCAAGCGAGCCAGCTAGGGCAGCCATCTTGCGCCTACTAGGATAGTGAGCGAGATAGGGCAGCCAGCCCGTGCCCACTAGGCAAGCGAGCGAGCTAGGGCAGCTAACCCACGCCCGCCAGGTAGGCGGGCGAACCAAGATCACGAGCTTGCTGATGCGTTTGAACGGCTAGTGTACCGGTCGCACAAGTAATATAAAATGGGTGGCTTTCCCATGTATCAATCTCTTCAAGGAACACAGTAAGGGGGGAGTTAATATCGAGGAGGACTTGAGATTGAAGTCCTTAGGTCGGAGTTATCTATGGGGGTTTTGATGGTTTCGATAAAAAGAAAATAAAAGGCTAACAACTACTCCTATGCCATGCCGCTATGCATCACTTTGCCATGCTGGATTGAAGACTACATGGGCCGCTCTACACAAAATCGCTAGGCGGTTAGACGAGTAGGCAAGCGTAAGAACTAGAATTTGCGGGTCGTAAGCACCTCTTCGCTACGCATGCTTGTAGCAATTGCTAGAACGACAAGAACGGATGGATGGAGGATGGAAAGATGGCGCAACTCAAGCAACTTAAGCAGTAAAATGAAATAGGAATCACATAGACATGAAACACATAACATATACAACCAAAGTGCAAATCATCTACATAGAAATATTTAACAACACATCTACACCAATAAATGAAGAACAAGGCAAGAGATCGACCGAATCTGAAGCCTTGTTGAGGATTCACGGAAAGAATCGTCGGGTTGTCAATAGGCGTCCAAGCTAGGTCCTCAACTGTGTTCGGGGTAGAGAAGTCTATCACTACCCTCCAGTGGACCCGTCTTCTTCGTGTCATGATCCGGAAGAAGGTTGCAAGCTTCCCTTTGCTTGATGGTCATGGCGTCAAAGCTTGATGCAAAGCAAGTAAATAAAGGAGAAGGCCGAGAGCAAGCGCCAGCAAGATGTAGGCTTCGTGAGCATGGCCGGAGCTTCTCTCCTTGGTGGAAGATGAAGGGAGGAGGTGAAACAGCTTCGCCCTAAATCGGCGGAGAAATCGACTGGAAGAAGTCTGTTTTCTCTCTCCCCAAATGGCAAAAAATCTATTCCTTAAATATAAAAAGTCAGAAAATTTGTCACGCACGGTCTGGCGCACGACCGTGCATGAACCGTGCGATATTCGCGCGCAGAAAATACATGGGAAGAAGAAGCGTTGACCAGTGCGTTTTACTCACGCACGGGCGCTTCCGCCCGTGCATGAAGGAAATCGCACGGGTAAACACAGAGCGCAGAAAACAGGGTAAAAGAGGGGAACCGTGCGTTTTACTCGCGCACGGGCGCGTTTGCCCGTGCGTGAAGGAAACGCACGATTTACCCCAGAATGCAAGAATAAAGAGAAAATATGTAGACCGTGGGATTCCTTCTCGCACGTTTTGGCCTAAACTGTGCGGGAACAAAACGCATGGGTAGAAACAGAAGTCCCCATAATTGCTGTGTAAAATGCACGATTACCGTGAGACCGTGCGAGAAGAAATTTGGACGACCGTTTATTTTACAGAGAAACTAGAAAATGAGATTGGACAATGCAACCACCTGCACAGCAATGAAACAGACTGGAGCACCATCTCCTAATAACAAATACACATCATAAAATGAACAAAAGGAACCATGGGGAGCACCACGTGCTTACCCCCAACAAAAGCATGCGCAATTGCACACCCACGGGCCTATAAGTGCACTTCCTATGGAAATAACGTTTTGAATAAATATGAATGATATATAACTAAAAGTGAAGTGCAAACGTGTGGAAACTAGCCCAGATGAGTCCGAAAACCCTATATTAATAAGACTCATCACCCGCTTCCGCTAGGAAGGGCGGGCGAGTCGCGGGAGCCAACTCGCTCTCACCAAACGACAACGGTGAGTCGAGCTCGCCAGCCCGCGTCTGCCCAGGCTAGTGGCGAGTTGGTCCCGATTTCCCCTAAGAGTGGGGTGCAGGTGTCATGTGGTTAACCTAATTAGGTCTGCATATAGCCGTTCAGGACAGCGGAGTTACGCTGTTGGCAGAACACTTTTGGCTACATATAGTTGTTCCAAATAGCAGAGGTGTGATGTTGGCAGACCAACTTCTAAAATCTATAAATAGACCTAAGGGGGTACCTCAGAAGGCATGCTTACTTGTTCCCTGGTCTTCTTGCGCTTTCTGAGTTATCCTTAGCTCAGCACTTGGCTAAGGAGGGGAAGTGCTCTAAAATCTTTCGAGAGTGCGGTGGGACCTCCGTGTTGGAGCCTTGGGTCTATTACTTGTGCTAAGTCTCTAGTTGTTTAGTTTGTGAGAGAAAAGTAAATGTGTGATCACCCCTTCCCCAAGGGTCAAACTCCACAGAAGCTAATTTTTGGTTTTAATATTTTTGGTGCGGTGAGGGTAGATCGTGGTTAACACCGAAAATCTCCTACAAGCTCGATGACTATAGGAGAAAGATAGGGATCTAACGGGGCCGACTAGCCACCCCCTCCCCCTCTCACCACCATCGGGATGTTCGAAGAGTTAAGGCAGGAGGTTCTAAGCCACATCAAGTTCACTTTCGGCATGCGCGTCGAGTGCTCGACGCCAGCCGTCCCAGTCGTGGCTGCACTAGCACTGGGCGAGGATGCCCCGGCTAGGAGAGCTTTGAAGGAGGTAGCGGAGGAGGGGAGTTGGCGAGATCTCCCCTGGCGAGTGTTGTTCCCTGGTTTGGTGAGTGTGGATCAGTGAGATAGAAGAGCGAGATCATCCGGCTCGCCTCGTAGGGGGTGGCAGCCCCTTTAGCGAGTTAGTCTCATCCGCTCGAGTTCTAGAGGGGTTTCGGGAGTCGAAGATGTCCTACTACACTAGGAAGGATGATCCGCTATAGCACATGCAGAGGTTTAAGGATGTGGTCTCGATCCGACAAATGTCGGATGCGTTCAAGTGCAGGGTCAGCGCCATCACCCTCAAGGAGAGGGCAAGAAATTGGTTCCACTAGCTGCCAGCCAGCTCCATCTATTGTTTCGAGGACCTATGCTAGGTGTAAATGCTGAGGTTCACCACTTCCAAGAAGAGGAAGAAAGAGTCCGAGTCTCTGTTCCATATCAACCAGGGAGTGAACGAGACCCTGGGGAGCTATGTCGACCGGTTCTAAGAGGAGGTCCTCCAGGTCTACGAGATGCCAGGGCATACTTTAATGATGGCCTTCACCCTGGTGATGCAGCAGGGTTTCTTCCGGATGGAGTTGAAGAGAGTTCCTCCCCTCTCTTTTGAGGAGCTGATGGAGAGACCGGCGAGGGAGGTCGACAGGGAGTCGTCGAACCCAGAGTTCGCCAGGAAGTTGGGAAGGTGGGCCGCGGAGGAGTAGAAGGTGCCAGCAGGTGGCAGAGGTCAAGAGGTGAGGATAGATGAACCCAAGTAGAGGGAATAGCAGCAGCAGCCGAGGTGGGGCCTCCAGGTGCCGAATAATCATCTCGGGTGGAGGCAACAGGAGTGGCAAGATCAGGGGCCGAGGAGAGGTTTCCATGGAGGAGATAATCGCCAAGGGGGATTGGGCCAGTTCAACCCTCCAGGTTAGACGTAGGGCCAGAGGCCTCCTCTCCCCGATCAACATCAGGCTATGGAGATAGCCCTAGGGAGAAAAAGGAGAGTGCAGAGGAGAAGGCCGGGAGGTAGGGCAGCGCAGCCCTACTGCGATTTCCATCAAGTAGAGTGGCACGCAATGACAACGTGCCCGGAGTTCCTCAAATTGAGTTAGAATAGGGAGCAACAAAAAAAAACCCCGCAAGGAAGTGCAGATTGAGGAAGTCCTACCTTGGGAAGAGGAAAGGTATGAGGATCGGGCCGATGTCGAAGCCCAAGGATGGATCAGAGTGATCCACAGAGGGGTGGGAGTTGAGGTTGCCCGCAAGAAGAGTCTCCACACTATGTACCACCGGAGCGTTGCTTCAATGTATCTAATCCCAACTCCCTGAGGAGAAGATTACCTTCTCAAGGAAGGATATGCCGGATCATGAGGATCCATTTTGCGATGCGCTGGTGATCCAGGCCGCGATCGAAAATTTTTCTGTCTCTCGGATCCTCATTGACAATTGGAGCTCGGTCAATGTCATCTTCAAAAAGGCGTTTGACAACATGAAGGTGGATGCCAAGAGTGTTTTGGCCTCGGATGGTCCTCTCTTCAGATTCTTTGGAGAGAGGAAGGAGGTGGTAGGAGGAGTGGGCCTCGATGTTATCTTGGGAGGGAAGTCTAGAAATTGTCGGTTCATCATCGTAGATGCCCCTAGCATCTACAACATGATCTTCGGATGGCCCCTCATCAGTGCTTTACACTACGTGCCTTCATCCTTCCACTAGTGCTTAAAGTACAACTCTGAGTGCATCCAGGTTCGGGTCTCGGGAGACCCTAGGGCAGCAAGGGAGTGTTATGTCACGAAGTCAATGCCATCTCCTGGCAGGAAGAAGCCGAGGAAATGGAGACGAGGATGGAGGAAGTGTCCCGGCAGGATGCCGGAGTGGAAGCAGAAGCATTAGGGTCAGGGGGTGCCGTTGCCGGGATGTGGAGGGTGAGACCCTAAGTCACATGTTGGGTGGTGATGACCTAAAGTGCTCCTATCTTTAACCATATACATAACATCTTTTTAATATGAATCTTCTTGATATTCCTATTTTCCTCTGCAATGATTCACACGAATGGGCGAAGTGTTCACCGAGTAAACCCCGAGCAAATCCCGTTACCAAGCTCCCACTAGCTGCCAGGGCTGGAAGTCACTCTGTGGAGTTGGAAATGTTAGGCCCCCAGATGGTCCCTCTGACTGGGCTCTACAAAGTCGGGAGAACAGGTTGACATCTTGGAGAGAGGTTTGGCATGTTGACCCCGAGAAAATCCCACTTCAAGTCTCTCACTAGATGGCAGGGCTGGAAGTCACTTGGTGGAGTTGGAAATGTTAGTCCCCCAGATGGTCCCGCTGACTTGGCTCTCACAAGCCGGTAGGACCGGTTGACATATTGGAGAGGGGTTTTGACGTGTTGATCCAAAACAAATCTCGTTGCTAGACTCTCTCTAGCTGGCAAGGCTTGAAGTCACTCGGTGGAGTTAGAAATTTTAGGCCCCCAGATGGTCCCGCTAATCATGTTCTCACAAGTCGGCAGGACCGATTGACATCTTAGACAGGGGTTTGGCATGTTGACCCTGAGAAAATCCCGCTGCCAGGCTCTCACTAGCTGGCAGGGCTGGAAGTCACTCGAAGGAGTTTGGAAAGTTAACCTCAAGATGGCCCGCTGACCGGCTCTCACTAGCCGGCAGGGCAGGTAGACCTCTTAGAGGTGACTTAGACATGTTAGCCTCGAGATGGTTCCGCTGACCAGGCTCTCACTAGCCGGTAGGGCAGGTAGACCTCTTGGGAAAAGCTTCGATAAGTACAGTAGAAGCTCCACACCCGCCGTCAGGCTCTCATCTAGCTGATCTGGCATGTGGTGGCACTCGGTGTTTAGCCAAAGCAAAGGTTCGATCTCATACTTTCAGGCGCATATCAGCTGGCAGAGGAAAGAGGGGAGGTGAAAATTTTTAACAGATCGTCAGAGAAAGAGGTGAGAAGCAAATCTCTAAGGGAAAGGATTCCGAGCGAGCTGGGTCACAAACCCCAAGTTTCCTCTCAACATGCATCTAGCCCGAAACCCGCAAGGCGGCCAAGATAGCTAGCACTCAGGCAGTGTCGCGACCTCATAAGGCCCGGCTCGCCTGAAGCCAAGAAGCACGGGAGCGAGTCGAGCCGGGTCGGCCCCTTTTATCTCACGAGTGGCATAAGGAGAGTCTCTGGATAAGGGAGACGGATCGCCACTCTCGGGTCAGCTACCTAAGATCCCGACATTCCCTAAGCTTAGTCCTTAAGGAACGCGCGATCTTACTAATGAGATGCGGGCCCAGAGGTAGCGAGCGGAAGGGTCGAGCCGGGTCGCAAGTATGAAGAAGAAAAGGAAAGAAAAATAAAAGTAGCACAATTTTAGAAAAGAACATATATTACTACCCGCAAAGAGTTACAAGTAGGGAAATCATCCCGCATTTACATTGTAGCAATAACAAAAATAGATAAATCACGAAGAAGAAAGGATCTGCATTGGAGTTCAGCGAGGCAAGCCCTCGGGCGACGAGCTCTCCTAAAGAGGTTGGTAGGACCCGTCGCCCGGCTTTGGTATCGGAAGGAATAGCTCCGGTACCACCTCGCTCGCTGAAAGCCCCGCACCTTTGCTCGTGACAATGATGCCCCGATGTATAGTTTAGAGCATTAACTTCGCAGCCTTGGTAACATTCTTTTGCATCATCTCCTACAGCTCGTACTCAGAATAGTGGGCGAGTTGGGAGTTGCTGCTGGAGGGCAGCGGAGGAGCTGCAGCTTCCAGTTCTCGCACTTGCGCCCGCAATGCCTTGTTCTCCATCTTGAGGGTGGCGATTTGGAAAATAAGGTGTTAGGCATCACCGCATCCTGTGAGAAGAAATAATAGGAATATAAGAAAAGTGGAATCAACCTTAAGGCATTTTGTGCAAGTTATGGGACTTATCACCCCCCTTGGTATCCGACGAGATTTGCATCGGCTGCATCTGCCCGCTTATTCTGGTGCTTCGCTTCCTCCTGAGAAAGATAGTGTGTCCCTTCCTTGTCATCAACGAGCTTTTTGATCGAGGTGGAGTTCCGCTCAAACTTGGTGCACTGCCTGCCCACCATGTGAGCCATCTCCAGGACATGGAGCTGGGCCCGCGCGCTCTCATTCATGAGAACTCGTGTAGCCTCCTAATCAAAAATCGCGCCATCCTCCCGCACATAGAGGCTAAAATAGAAGGCATAAGCCTCCCTGGTGATGGTTTCCTGCTCCAACTAACTCGTCAGCATGGTTGTGATAGAGGCCCGATTTGCCTCCTTGTCCCACTGAAGGAGGGGCTGGCCGAGCTCGTTAAGGGTCCGCTCACCGTATCCGAAGTTACGGTTCCCCCTAGGCACCGATGCCTGCTCTCGTGGCTTGCAGGTGCCGGCCATCTCGCCAGGAGGGCCTCCGGTCGAAATGCTCGGGGTGGCGGGCACTTCAGATTGTTGGCCCGCTGAAGCCTTGCCTTTTTCCCGGGTTACGGGAGGTGCGCCGCCAGTGGTCTTCGGCTTTTTTGGCGGCAGCGGCAGAGGTTGTTCACGGGTTGCTTGATTTTGGATAGCAAGGGCCGAGGCCTCATGATACGCGGCAGTTATCGCCTTAGCATGGGTGAACGCACTGGAGGTGGCTCGCACACTCTCGTAAGGAGGGTGTAGGGGAGTGTCCCGCTCTCCTACAGAAAGAAGGTTATATAGCAAAGAAAAAATAATGGGCTAAGTGAAAAGGGTAAAGTGTGAGTAGCTTACCTCCCTAGGGTGGGACAGGGGAGAGGTTATCCACGTTCCTGTGGAGGAATGCGACATTAAAGTTCTTCCCATGGAAGAATCCGCACAGCTCGGCTTTCTGGCCCCCCAGGCTAGGGGCGGTAGCACGCCTCGTTGGTTATACCGGTGAGAAAGGAATGTTGTCGAAGTCACCTTTGACGAAGACAAACTTCCTGAGCCAATTATGACACTTCTTCACTGTCTCCCGCACCATGATGTGAGTGCTGGAGAAATAGTCGGTGTTGTCCTTGTTTGTGTGGAACGATAACAACTTGTGGAAGACCACAAGACTGAACTCGATCCGCTCCTCCCATAGGAAGCAAGCGAACCCGACCACGACGACCACAAATTTGGGGTCATCTTGCCGAGGATGACCCCAAAATACTTCAGTATCTGTCTGACCTCTGGCCCGAGGGGAAGCCAGAGGATCGCATCAAAATGAGTGATGGGGATGGCGAGCTCCCCATCGGAAAGATCATTAATCTTCTCCTGCTCTCCATGTCACCTCGCCTCAAAGCCAGTCAGGATGAAGTCATCGATCACGTTAAGAAATTCGGCCTCTATTGTGCTGGCGAAGAAGAAGTTGTCAAAAAAAGGGAAGGCACACTTGCTTCACCCATCAGCGTCACCGCAACTGTCGCCCATCTCGCAGGCAGATCGTCGAGCAGGACGATGTAGTTCTCGCAAAGAGCGTGTGGGCCGGAAGTCGCAGGAAGTAGTAAAAGAGCGGAAGGTTTTAAATGCAGCGGATGAGAAGGAGTGCTAAGGTCTATTTATAGGAAAAGAAAAGGCGGGAAAAAGTCCCATTGGCGGGAAATGTGTGGATAGCAAAAATAAACCCTGAAGCTTCAACTTCTGAGCCTGTCGCTGACTCTCGCTTACTCGCCATGACCCTGTTAGAGTGATGCGGTGGCAAGCCGCGCTGACTCGCGTCCGCCCAAGAGGCGAGCAGGCCGCGCTTACTCGCGTCCGCCCAAATGGCAGGCAAGCCGCGTTGGCTCGTGTATGACAGATAGGCAGGCAAGCCCAGCAGACTCGCGCCCGCCTAAGGAGGGGGTAGGAGAGCAAGGGTAGCTCTCCCGCATCAGCCTAAGAGAGCAAAATAATTACCAGTCATGAAAATAATAAATCACAAGCATAGGCTCGTCAGCGGGCAAGAAGTCCCAAATATTTACAAATGATAAGTTCGACGCTCCTGGGCAAAAATAAATAAAGCGTGGTTTCAACATGCAGGCTGATTCAAGAAATAGGTGCGACCCGGACCTACGGGCTGACAACAAGGTGGGTATGGGAGGCTCAGTACTGGATCCACTTTGACTAGCCCCGCCCTCGTGCCCCGGAACGGGGAAGCACGCGTGGATAAATCTACTCGCAAACCGCCAATTGTTCCTGTTGATCCAGGTCGACCTGCTCCGTGGCGCGCCTGATCCGTTCCTCCGCTCGCATAATGTACACCACAAGAGAATTCGTCACATCACCATCAGCTGGGCGCTTCATGCCCTCAAGTACCGCGAACCGCTCCTCCGCCTCAACCTTAACCTCATCCACCCTATTTCAAACCTCCTATAGCATCAAGCATTTCTTCTAGAATAACTGTGTCACCCGCCTCTTCATCTCTTCGACATCTTGCGGGTCTCCCAGGTATTCCGATATTTGATCTGCAGAAGGGGGAGGCGAGTATCCCCCGCTAATGACGACATAGGAGGAGGAGATCTCATTGAAGCCTGTAAAAGTAAGGAAGGTCTGAAAAAGAAAGAAGTCACAAGCATGCAAGCGTACAAACTCACCGGGGATCGACACGTCCTCGGCACTAGAATGCGAGAAGAAGGAACCAGGCTGGCCCTGGAGGAGCTCACCTTCAAGAGCCGCAAAAGATTTCCCTAGCCTGAGGTGGGTTGGCAATGGAGGAATCACAGGAGGGGTAGGCCCAAAGGTCGAAGGGATAGCGACCCGCTCAGTTATCCATAGGGAGGAATGCCCCAGTTCCATTCTACCACCTCTGTCATTGCGGGGTTCCTCCTATGGAAAAAGAGATTAGAAGCGGAGTAACAAATCAGGCAAGAGGCCCGCATACCTCATGGGAGGCCTCGGCACTGACCACCAAAATGGATGCAGGGGCGCCATTTGGGGAGACCGCCTGAACATCTTCCCATTTTTTTGGCCAAAAGACGGGACCGGGTGATCCACACGCCATCCAATGAGCAGTATCGAGTACCTGCTCCAGCATCCCATCCCTCGCGACCGCTAGGCGCGCTCGCATCTCTTCTGACATGTGCATCGCTCAGCTACAGTTCGCAAGGAAGGTAAAAGAAAAAAAGACGGGATTTTTCCAGTAGGCCTAGTGGCATATTTATAGCATATTGGTGGGACCCACTAAAAGTTTCCCTCAAGCTCAGCAAAGCACTGACCGAACATGTGGGATTGGATGATTCTTTCGAGCTTTTCCAAGCACAAAAAGAGCGGGGATTGTGTACAACCTAGTGTTCGCCGAGTGGGACCACCAGGCAAGCGATCGAGCTAGGGCAGCCAGCCCACACCCAGTAGGAAACAAGCAAGCTACGGAAGCCAGACTATGCCCACCAGGCAAGCGAGCGAGCTAGGACAGCCAGTCCGCTCCCCCCAGGTAAGCGGGAGAACCAGGATCACGAGCCCGCTTCCGCCAAGAAGGGAGGGTGAGTCGCGCGAGCCAACTCGTGCTCACCTAACGATAGTTGCGAGTCAAGCTCCCTAGCCCGCGTCCGCCCAGGCTAGTGGTGAGTTGGTCCCGATTTCCCCTAAGAGTGGGGTACAGGTGTCACGTGGTTAAAATAATTTGTTCTGTATATAGCCATTCATGACAGCGGAGTTATGCTATTGGCAGACCCACTTTTGGCTGCATATAGCCATTCCAAACAGCGAAGGTGCGCTGTTGGAAGACTGTGAGAAATGAGCGAATAGACGCCAAAAAGTAAATAAACCGCAAAATTTTATTGCTCCAAAAAGATAATCATTACATAGGTATGCCCCCTTAGTTAAGGAAACCGAGGGAGGTGAGAGAATATAACCCACGATGTGGGAGTAAATAACTAGTCGGGCGGCTAGAGCAGTTTGACTCAGTCAAACCGCAAACTATACAAAATACAAAGAGATTCTCAGAATGTTGATGCACGAAAAGCGACGGGGAAGACGAGCACCACCAGCTAACCGTTCGAGCACTGGGGAAGAAATGGGGAAAAGACTGTCGGCTAGTCGGTTACTAGCGGCTAGGAATGGTGGATAAAACCGGGCAGAGAAAAGAGAGAAAGGGCCGCTACCAGCGGCAACACCAGAGTTCGCCCGCCGCGGCCTGAATGCCTCTCCTGCGGCCTGAATGCCTCTCCTGCGGCGGGCTTTCCTTTTATAAGAAAATAAGCGGTTACACTTAGCGAAGAAGAAAGAAAGGAGGAAACCGGCCGGACAATAGACCGCAAAGGACTAGAATCGAGGCCGCAGCTCTTAACAAGCGAGCTCTTGGACTCGAGTCAGCGTGCTTTGGGTGTACTCCCGCCCCCTATTTATAGGATTGGGGGCCTGCCCAAACGGGCAGGGCTAAAATTACCGGCTGCCCGAGGAACAAGAGAGTCGGGCAGCGGTGACGGGAATCGAAAAGAAGAAAAGCCAAGAGACAGGCCGAACGGCCTAACGACCTTCTTCTGCCGAGCTGCAGGACTCGACCTCTGGGCAGGCTGATCCGGACCTCCTCTGACGACGACCTGGGGCACAGGTCGCGCAGCTTGGGCTAGGATAGGCCGACCCCTAGATGACGGCTGGACTGGAGCTGGAGGCTGTCCGATGTAGAGGCCGCCCGGCTTGTCTGACGATAAGCCGGCTAGCTGATAACGGCGGCTAGAATGCACAAGCCGCCCGGACTTGAAAACCTGGAGAACTAGTCGCGGATTCCGGGTTAACATAATCCCCGCACATTTTTAAGTTTTATAAAAAACTTCGAAAATGTAGAACTAAGCCGGAGACCGCGACTGCCATTAATGCTTCTGCGTCTATAAAATGCCGAGGGCCCTGCCATTTCTTCAAGATTTCTGCCAAGCTACGGGTCACTACTCGCCACTTGCGGTCAGAATCCTCCAAGCCGACAGAGACTTCTACAAGCGGACAGTTCCGACCAACCGCCTGAGAAGAAAACCGAGAAGCCGATCGCACCGGCGGCTTCTGATTCTGGAAAGAAACCGATGGAAGTCGTTGCAGAATCCTCGCAGGCCGCGACAAAAGTTGAAGCGGTTTCCAAATCTGCTCTCCCGGAAGCTGGTGCCACCAAATCCTTCGACATTACCTACTCGCCATCGGGTGAACCTCTTTTGAAGATCGCCGGTACGGAGGAGAAGAGTGTCGACTCTTCCAAGCCGCGCGAGTTGCCCACATCTGCTGACTTGATCATTATTGAAGAGGACGAGTCGAAGAAGCCACTGGAAGCCGAGCGGTCTCTGACTGAGAAGAGGAAACGGACAGAGACAATAGTCGGCCACTTGAAGCGACGTAAGAAAAAGGCCGAGACCCTTGAGGAAAGGATGGAGAAGAAGGCGAGGAAGATGCGGGTTGATAACCGCAATGTTTCTGTGAAGACCGGAGCGGCTAGTGTGCAATTTAAGCCGCGGGAAAAAGACGTATCTGAGGGTCTGTCGAATCCGTCTTCCAAGTCGGACGAGCTAGAGAGTACGCCTCCGGCTAGCGAATTCCTGAGCGATATCCTGAAGGGCATGGACAAATTTCAGCAGCTGGACAAGTTACTGGCAACTCCGCCGGCTTCTGCGGAGGTCGCCGACACCGATATCAAAGTTACAGGAGAAAAGCTCTGCGAACCGGCTCCTGCGGTTTCAGAAGGAGCTGAAAAATTAAAACTCAGAGAGAAGATAGAGGAGATGAAAAAGTTAATCGCCGGGAAGCAGGTGGCGACTACATTTCCTGCCCTGCAAGGTAAACACGAAGAAGTTAAGCGTTTTGTAAAATTCTACAAGCCGCGGTCACGGAAGAAGGGAGCGGATACAATTTTCAATCCGCCGGCGAGCTTCTTCCTGACCACGGCTGAGCTGAAAAGCAAAGCTAAGGAGACCGCGCGGCTATGGAAAGAAAAGCTAAAGCGAATAGATTCAGAAAGGTTTAGGCGACCAGCGGCTAGACTTGATACTGCGGCTTTCGAAGGAGAGATAACCACGAGCTGCGGTCTCGTTCTAACGAGATCTTCTACCAGATGCCGGTCATGTCACTGAATCTAACCGCTTGTTTATTTGCTGCAGGTGCTCATGAAACCGCCATCAAGCCGGGCGGTCTGACGACTTTCTTACCTCCACTGATGCCGCCGCTGCCTCCAAGTGTCCGCGACCAGAGGACAGCCGAATTCCAGGAGGAGGTCGCCGCCTTGCAGGCTAGGATAAGGGAGCATGCCGAGGCCCTTCGAGCCAAGGAAGAAGAGTGGCGGCTTCAAGAAGAAAATCAGCGGTCTATGCTGGAGGCCGCTGAAAAGAGAACTCAAGAAGTACTGGAGGACTTGGAGCAGGAGAGAGGAATGATGCGGTCTGAGTTGGAGGCCGCTGAAAAAAGGACGCAGGAAGCCTTGGTCAGCTTGGAGTTGGAGAGAGCGGCGATGCGGATTACGCAGGAGACCGCTAACAAAAGGGTGCAGGAGGCACATGCCAGCGCGGACATGGAGAAAACGGCGAAGCGGACTGCACTGGAGGCCGTTGACAAAAGGATGCAGGAGTCCCTGGCCAGCTGGGAGAAGGAGAAGACGGCGATGCGGACTGCGCTTGAGGCCGCTGAACAAAGAACTCTTGAGGCGCTGGCCCACCTGGAGCAGGAGAAGAAAGAGAAACTAGATCTGCAGGCTTTAGTGCTGATGCTCGGCCGGATTGAGAGGGAAAGGGCGGACACCGCTCGACTTGACGAGGAAAGGGATAAGGATCGACCAGAGGAGGCCGACAGAGGCTTGCGACCTGCTGGGACGACTGCTGAACAGCAGCAACTACCAAATCGCCCGGCTTCCGGAGAGACTTCGTACTCCCCAGTAGTCGCGGCGGTTAGGCAGGTCGCTGCTTCTAGCGACCCGGGAGATCGTGCTCTGTCGCTGGTTCCATTTACCCGCGTAGAGCGTGATACCTCGCGAGTTCACCGGACTCTGCACAATATCCACAACCTCGTTAGTCAAGTGTATGTCCAGCTGGTACAGGCCGGCGACCAAGTCGCGCGGGTTGGGCGAGAGGCTCCAGAGAGTGGAGAGAGATAATTAAGAAAACTTTTATTTGGCTTTGTAATAAGCATCAACTCGTGATGCCGGACGATTTGATTCCTGTGGACAATTGTTGTATGTTTGATTGTATATTACTGCGAATTGCATGCGGCTTTGTGCGGTTTGAATTCTTCTAGTCGCTGTCTTTTCTTCTTTGGAAATTTCGCCAAGTACTGGAATTTTAATCGCTCGACCTGCTGAACTAGAATGCGGTTAAAATACTTTACCTTGCAGGTTGAGCCGTGCGGCCTGATATCTAACCGCGATTTGACAACCACTACTGTAGCTGCATAGGAAATCTATAAATTGAGATGATCCCGGAGACTTCGGCACAGGAGATCAGAATGCGAGCTAAAGCAATTGCGATGCGGTCTGACAAAGCTCCAGCCGTTAGGACCGACGCGGCTTCTGCTTTCCATTCGGCAGATCACAAGGAAGGCCGGCTTACCCAAGCCGAGCTCGACCGCTTTTTAGAAAAGTATATGAAAGACAGCCCGCTGCTCGCGCGGCTTCCGCTGCCTCACGAGCGGATCAACACCTCTGCAGCCAACCAGATCGCTATCCCGATCGATCACTTTGACTGCGGCTTCGGCTTCCCTGTGCTGATGGAAGCCGTCGCGATCTTCGACCATTACGGAGTAGTGCCGGGACAGCTGCCCCCGAACTCGATTGCGGCGATTTACAGCTTCATCTCTTACCTGAGGTCGGAGCGAGTTCGGTTCTCGATAAGGCTGTTCAGAGAATGCTTCTCTGTGCGGTCTATCCCGGACTCGGGAACGAAGATCTTCAGAGGCCATCTTTACTTCGGCTGCCGCGGCCTGAAAGTTGTAAACCTGGCGAATAAAATCGTGAATTGGTCAGAAAGATACCTTATCTTCGAGGGTAACCTCGGACTCCTGCCGGTCCATCCGCAAGTTCGCGACGAAGCCGCTTTTGGCAGCAGCGGACTGGACGGCGTGGAGAAGGAGATCTTCAACTTCTTCAAGGGGGAGCGGCTCGACGTCACCCACTACCTCCCGCTGCTCCCGACTTTGGAGGACGTTCATGCGGAGGACAGTAAGTATCACTCGGCCGTACTGTTATGCTAGCCGCACGGCCTACCAACTGACTTTTTAACTTCGCCTTGCAGCTGCTGTCGCGGTCCCGCTGAACAAGCCGCTCACTCCAGGCGGCCTAACCCTTACACAAAGGGAGAAAAGGGCGAAGAGGGCCAGGCCGGAGCGGGCTGCAGAGGAGGATGAATCGGACTCCTCCAGCAGCTTCATACTGCATGGTATGGGTAGCCGCTTGAAAGATCTCCACGGCAACCCCACCATGCAGTGGAGTGCCGACGGGGAGTCGGTAAAGGTTTCCACCGCCCTCCCGAACTGGGGGAAGGAAACTGTAAGACGCCATGCCTCCGTGGCTGGCGCGGCTTTGTATGGCAGGCGCAACTTGAAAGCGCTGGAGAAGATACCTGCAGAAGACTTCTCGCAGTTTGCCGCGCAGGTCGGCGCGAGAAGCTTTGTTGCCAACCACTATATGGGCCTAGCCCATAGGCGGTTAGTTACAATTGAAGGCGACCTGCAACGGCAACTCGCCGAGAAAGATGAAGAAATCGCACGGCTGAAGGAGTCGCATGCGGTAAGACATTACCTGATTTTTGCGGCTTAATTCATGAAGCCGCCCGAACTAACCTTTTTCTTTCCTTTGCAGAAAGTGTATGATCCAGCGAACTCAGCCTTTCAAGACGCGGTCTTTCCCCAGCTTGTCCAGGGGATCGACGGAGCGCTGAAACGCCTTCGAGATCAGGGCGGCCTCGCCCCGGGATTCACCGACTTCACCTGCGCCGACCTGTATCCACCCTTGAAGAAAAGGGTGGCTGCGGTTTATCGCGCGCTGAAAGGCAAGGAGAAGATTGGTGGAGAGGGCGAGGCAGAAGAGGAAAGGGAGGACAGCAGGAGCGAGAGCGCTTCTTCAAAGACCGGTGGTCAAGCGTCTGAGACCGCGCGGGTTGATGCCAGCTCGTCAGAGACCAGGGGCACTGGCAGTTCGCGTTCATCCTCATCGGACAGCGGCGATTACTCGCCTTCTGAGATCGGTATTGACGGTGAACCGGACTCCGGTACTCCTGCGTCCAAAAGATAGAGCCCGAATAGCTAGAATAGTTTACTTGTAAAAGTTTTTACATTTTTTGAGACCGCCGGTAAGATTTTGTAAACCGCGCGGTCTACCCCTTATACTTGACATTAGAAATGAAAACGTTTTACCTTTTGTGAGAATCTATTGTAATTTTACTTGCTTGTTTGAATATGCGGTTTAATCATTCTTATTCGTTTCCGACTTTGAGAAATCTTATTTATGACTTCACCGAATAATAACTAACTTGCTGCGGTTAAACTCGAGTAGAATACCATTAACCAGATATACTAGTCTGCAAAATTATAATAATCCGATCATCCTTGAGCGTATATAGAGCAATAAGCCGGGCGGTTAGGAGACTATTTGCCAAGAAGATAAGGCAGTTCAAATGGCGATCGACAAGCCGCTCGGCTAAGGAGATAAACCGGATTGATATTGTAAAAACCAAGCCGAATGTGGCGGCCTGTCCGAGCTTTAATACGAAACTGGCTTCCAATAGGGAAAACTACTTAGCGATAGAGATAAACATATTGCGACTTCTTTATATTGCAAGCCGCGAATTGATTTGAATGAATACCATAAGCCGGCGGACTGAGCGGATAGGATAACTGGAAAAGTTGATATGCTATGATACTCTTTTGATCCGGCGGCATGATCTTTGTAAGCCGCGCGGATAATACATTTTGCAATTTCTGACAATATAAAAATGATACTGTTTGATTTTGTTGAATATGCTTTATTCGCTCGGTATTGCATTTCTATTCGATCGATTATAATAATATGCCATGAGATATCTGGACAATACACAAGCAGAATGGATGTAGAGATAAGAATAACTCGCGCGAGTATATCTGATAAGTGATTTATGCATAACTCGCACGAATAATACTGATATCCGCTATAGTGAACTGAAGAAAACCAATAAGCTCGCATGATTAATAATGATGTCTGCTGTATTGAGCTGAAGATAACCAAATAACTCGCCCGATTAATAACGATATCCGCGCGGTAAGAATAAATATTGGCAACTTCAAATATGAGACCAATTTAAGAAAACCAATTGGTCACAGAGATAACCGAGCGGTAAGAATAATAATATCCGCAACTTGCTGTTGGATAACTTCTATTCAGCCTTATAATATCAAGTTACCCGGGCGGATACTCTCTTTAGCCAGGATATGATAACCGCGCGGTCTGAATTCTGACCGCCGACTAGGCTTCTGCTTGAAGAAAAGAATACACTGCTCTCTTGCCTGGAGTACAGTTCAAGTCGATCTTCCGGGCAGGTGCGGCCGGAGTCACATTGCTTTCCTCAGAGATCGACAAGACTGTGGGTCTCCTGCAGGCACTGCTTGAGAGTATCAAAGAGTATTCGAGGGTCGCATGCTAAGACGATCTGCGGGGCATGCGTGTATTGCTTCCCGCACAGACGCATCATAGTTGCAACGATATCCCTTACGTGGCGTGGTAGAGCTGACCACCACTCCGCTCCTCCATAATGCAGAAGTGGGGTTAGGTACTAGCCGGGATCCGCAATCTAGAACTCCACCGCATCAAGGCCGGTAAGCTCCCACTACACGGTGCGAAATCTCCCCGCAACACGTGGTCCTCGTGGTGTTACGCTAATGACAACGGCTCTAAAGGGGGATGTAGCTAGAATCGGCGATATCTCTTGATTCAGTGATCTTTTAATTTTTTGGGTTGCAAACCCATAAGAATGATGACTTGCCAGGTGAGAGTACCGATATAGAATCTCTGAAACAAAATATAACAATGAGTCATAATCCTTCTTAATAGAGCATAATGAGAAGAAACAAAAGACAGAAAAACATATTGGGTTAAGGGATTGATTTAAGATCGCTTTTGTCGTTGATGTTGACGCGTCTGCCAGCCTATGAATGAGATGTCTTTTTTAGATCATGCTACGGGATTCCTTTGATTTCTGCATTTTCACAATTAATTTGAGAGCTCTACAATCTTCTGTTAGATGACCTCTTTCCTTGTGATATTCGCAATATTGATCCATGCACCTGACTTGCCTGCGCGCTGCTCGAGCGGGTTTCTTATGACTTGGCTCTTCCTCCCGTTGTTCGACCTGGGGGAGGTCTGACGAACTTTTTTGTCCTTTTTTCCGAAACACGGGGCTTCTTCGAAACTGGAGGCCGAGTTGCCGAATACTCGGGCGGCCAGGCCGGGTAGGAGGTCGAATAGCTCGGCGAATAGCCCGGGAAGGTAGGCGAGTAGGCCGGCGGATCGACCTGCTTGCTGTCCGCTGGGGTCTGGTTGGCTGGCGTAACCGGAATGATTGCGGACTACAAGTCTAACCGCTTATTGATTGCGGCTAGATTATAATTGATCGCGGCGAGCTGACGGATCATCTCTTGGCGGGTTTGATTTTCTTCCCGGCGGGACTGCAGAAGAGCTTCCAAGAGCAGAACTTCGCTGGGGCTGAGGTTGTTCTGAACAGGCTGCCGGTCTGACATTGTATGGCCGCTGAACTTCAGCGACTAACCGAGATCTGAAGGTCGCGTGTTAACTGTTGATGCACGAAAAGCGACGGGGAAGACGAGCACCACCAGCTAATCGTTCGAGCACTGGAGGAAGAAATGGGGAAAAGACTGTCGGCTAGTCGGTTACTAGCGGCTAGGAATGGCGGATAAAACCGGGCAGAGAAAAGAGAGAAAGGGCCGCTACCAGCGGCAACACCAGAGTTCGCCCGCCGCGGCCTGAATGCCTCTCCTGCGGCGGGCTTTCCTTTTATAAGAAAATAAGCGGTTACACTTAGCGAAGAAGAAAGAAAGGAGGAAACCGGCCGGACAATAGACCGCAAAGGACTAGAATCGAGGCCGCAGCTCTTAACAAGCGAGCTCTTGGACTCGAGTCAACGTGCTTTGGGTGTACTCCCGCCCCCTATTTATAGGCTTGGGGGCCTGCCCAAACGGGCACGGCTAAAATTACCGGCTGCCCGAGGTACAAGAGAGTCGGGCAGCGGTGACGGGAATCGAAAAGAAGAAAAGCCAAGAGACAGGCCGAACGGCCTAACGACCTTCTTCTGCCGAGCTGCAGGACTCGGCCTCTGGGCAGGCTGATCCGGACCTCCTCTGACGACGACCTGGGGCACAGGTCGCGCAGCTTGGGCTAGGATAGGCCGACCCCTAGATGACGGCTGGACTGGAGCTGGAGGCTGTCCGATGTAGAGGCCGCCCGGCTTGTCTGACGATAAGCCGGCTAGCTGATAACGGCGGCTAGAATGCACAAGCCGCCCGGACTTGAAAACCTGGAGAACTAGTCGCGGATTCCGGGTTAACACAGAACACTGCTTGCAACAATCACCCTGATGGCAGTTGCAGTTAAGACATTGTCCGCTGAAGCGCCTTAACCGCCTAACCGCTCCAACCAGCTATTCGTTGTGGCTAACCGTTAGAATGCTTGCTAACCTCCAGACCGCCCATGCTCACCACCATATCGCCTGCTAGCCTCTTGTTTGCTACTACTTCTGGATACCAATCCGTTGTTGTGGTCAAGCCACCAGGCCGCTGCTGCGGCAAGCCATCAAACAGCAGATGCTAGAAGACCTCAGACTGCCTCTACTAGGATAAGAATAAGACCGCTTGTACAAATCGCCAGACCGCATGAATAGCTAACCGGACGACCAGACGGTCAAACTGCTAAACTCCACCACTCCACCTCAAGCTAGAGTATATTTGTCAATCATAACCAGCTTGCTACAAACATCTGTAATAGAAACTAGTTTTGTGAAGAAGTCTGCCAGTTCTTTATCAGAAGTAACGAAGGGAGTACAAATCTGATTCTTCAAAATCTCCTCTCTAATAAAGTGACAATCAACCTCTATGTGCTTTGTCCTCTCATGAAAGATAGGATTCTTTGATATGTAAATGACGGCTTTATTGTCACATAACATAGGAAGAGGATGAACATAGACTTCTCCCAAGTCCAGCATAAACGCCCGCAACCACTTAAACTCATAGGTAGTTGAGGCCATGCTCATATACTCTACTTCAGCACTAGACCTTGAAACCACTGACTGCTTCTTGCTTTTCCAGCTAACAAGGTTTCCTCCTATAAAAGTGCAAAAACCTGATGTAGACTTTCTATCTTCCATGTTATCAGCATAGCTGGCATCAGAATATGCTTCAACTTTAAGATGACCATTCTTCTGAAACAACAATCCCTTCCGTTGAGACCCTTTCACATATTTCAGAATCTTTATTATAGACCGAAGATGACATTCTCTAGCTTCTGCATAAACTGACTGACCTTCCCAACTACATAATAGATATCGGGTCTAGTAATAGTCAGATATATGAGTTTTCTTACAAGGTGTATGTACACAGTGAAATATGGAAGAGGAGAATCTTCAGTCCACCCTTTATCATCTCCAACTTCCATTGTGCAATGAGCAGGATTCGTGCTAAGAAGACCTGTTTCTTTCAGGAGATCTAACGCATACTTTCACTGTGAGAGAACTACCGAATTCCTCTTCCAGAAACCTAATTCCCAGAAAGTACTTTAGAGTTCCCATATCCTTAGTCACAAAATGTTATTTAAGATGGCGTTTGGCAAGATATATGTCTTCTTTATCATCACCAGTCAGAAAAATATCATCAACATAGACAGCAAGAACCACAAGCCTTTTAGTGGTCTTTTGTATAAATAGAGAATGATCATCAGAGCTTCGATTAAATCCAATAAGGGAGACAACTCCACTAAACTTGTCAAACCAAGCCCGTGGAATCTGTTTTAAGCCATAGATAGCATTCTGAATCTTGCATACCTTTGACTCCCCCTAAGCAACATACCCTTGAGGTTGCTTGATGAGTATAATTATGATAGTCTTTTTCTATCATAATTATAATCATGTCCACTATTTTCTACCACCCATTGTAGTAATTGCGCGGTAATAGTTAAGAATTTGTATTATCATGAATAGAAGAGAATAGTATGGAGTTTCTCTTATTTCCTGTATTAAGCTATTCATTTATTTATTCATCTTCTTAATGCAGGTATTGCAAACTAGTGGAACTAAAAGTCTTGGAGCAAATAGAGGAGTTCACGGATCCAACATGACTGATGATAGGACTTGAATTGGGCGCACCCGGGTAGGAACACGCCCATGTCACTACCCGTGTCCTATTTAGGAAATATCAGAAGAGTTGGAAGAAAAGACAGAGCACCACACGGGTGGGAACACGCCTGTGTTACCACCCGTGTCCTTTTCAGGAAAAATTTAAGACCTGCTTCCAACCAACCTGTGTGCGAAGAACACGAAGAATAACACGTCTGTGTCATCAGCCGTGTCAGATGACACGTCTCATGACCAGACACATCTATTCGTGTTTAACCACCTTGGAACCGTCCACACGGCCTGTGACATGGCCGTGTTGGAACCCGTGTTTGACCTTGTTTGGAAGGAGACTATAAAAACCTGTAGGAAAAATAGAATAGGGATGTTTGGATCAAAGCATTTTGAGAACTTCTAGAGAACGAAAGTGGAGCATTCAAGGAAAGGAGGAATTGAAGGAGATTTTTCGTATGGTTTTAATCTTCATGTATCTCTTTTAATCTTTACATTCTCTTGATGGATCTAACTTTATTTATTTTACATTTCGCATGAAATTTATCTTTGAACAATTTGGTAATCATGTATGTTATTTTTTACATCAAATTTGTGGTATTTTATTCGTATGTATGCTTTCAAACAAAGAGATTCATCCTAGATTTGAATTTATTATTTGTTTTATATGAATTCCAAACTTCTATATTGAGAAATTGGAAGGTTGTGATGATGTTTATATGTTCATATTTTGGTGTTCCTTCTCTTTGTATTTCAAATTGCATGATCGAGAGATATGTTGTTTGGATAATGGTAATATGGACAATTGGATTCATGGTATTTTAGAGATAGGATTTCATGAATTTATGTATTAGATAGGGTATTTTATATTACTGCGAATTTGAGTGTTGTGAATTGTTCGAGAGAAAAATTACTGAACTTAAGTTTAGGTTTTGAATTGCTCGAGAGAGAATTCGATAAATGTTTAACCCTTACAATAGAACGAATTTGATAATCTTGTTATTATGTGATTACATAGAATTGAATTAATGAGTGATTATTGTCATGTGATTACTCTTAGATTATTTGCTTTTTACTATCCTTAATTCTCCAATGTCTCTTTATCCAAGTAGTCCTAGTAAGGTTAGTTTAGATTAAACAACCAATTTTAATTATAGGTAAGATAATAGAGTGAGAGTGAGTACGAGTACTTGAAAATACCCTGTGGAATATGACACGAGATGTAGATTTCTCCTATACTATGATTGATAGGTGCACTTGCCTGAGATTAAAATCAATCTTGCTTATGCCTATCTACATAGTTTATACATAGAGCAAAAATATTGCATCAAGTTTTTGGAGCCGTTGATGGGGACTCGTTTTCAATATTTTTAAAGGTTAAACTTTATTAATCTACAAATTTTTGTTTACTAACATATAACTGTAAATTTGTTTATTGTATAATTATATCGCTTAATATCTGTTTTGTAGTCTGTTAGTCTATGACCAGGGGGAGAAATTCTGGGCTAGAACCATTTCATCCTAACCCGGAATGGATTATTCACAACACCGTCCGTAGGGGGTTTAGAACTGATAACACAGTTAATTCAACTGGATTTTAAGAAGAGGAAACAGTAAACTTAGGAGATCATCATCCAGATAATCCAGATATCATGGAAAATCAGGACAAGAAAACCATGTCTGACTTTGCTAGACCTAATCTCCAAGGTACTGGGTCAAGCATCGTAAGACCACCAATTGTCGCAAACAATTTTGAGTTGAAGCCGAGTGTTATACAGATTGTTCAACAGTATGTACAATATGAGGGCCTGCAAGATGAAGATCCCAATACACACTTAGCCGGATTCTTGGAGATATGTGATACATTAAAGATCAATGGCATTACCAATGATGCCATTAGATTGAGGTTGTTTTCGTTCTCACTAAGGCACAAGGCAAAGCAGTGGTTAAACTTGACCTAGAGGGTCGATTACTATATGGGATATGATGGTTGAGAAGTTCTTAATGAAGTATTTTCCACCGGCAAAGACTACAAAGCTAAGGAATGACATTTCTACGTTGTTCAACTTAAATCTAAATCATTATATGATACATGGGAACGATTCAAGGATCTATTAAGGAAGTGTCCCCATCATGCACTACCTTCCTGGCTTCAAATTCAGACCTTCCACAATGGTCTCAACCCAGCCACTAAATAGATGATCCATGCAGCTAGTGGAGGCACCTTGAACAATAAGACACCTGAAGCAGCTCAGCAGTTGATAGAAGACATGGCAATGAATAACTACCAATGGACTACCGTGAGACCAAAGCCTAATAAGCCTGTAGGATTTTATGAAGTGGATGTCGTCACTACTTTAGCTATTCAAGTGGAGAAGCTTCACCGGAAGATGGATAACCTATCTTTAGCATCACCCTCCATGGTACCTCAACAATGGGACCCTTCTTTTAGTGGAATGCCTGGTTGTGAACCTCAAGTGCAAGAACATGTTGACTATATGGGCAACAACACCAAACATCATTTCAACCAAGCAAACAACCCATATAGTTTTACATACAATCCTGGATGGAGGAACCACCCCAATTTCTCTTGGGGAGGACAAGGAAATCAAGGCAAGCAACCTGTTTTTTGACAACCACAACAACCAGAGCAAAGGAAGCCAACATTATAAGATGTACTTACCAAGTTCATGCAAACAACTGATGTAGCTTTCCAAAATCAAGAGGGCTCTATTTGAAATTTGGAAAACCAGATTGGTCAGCTTGCAAGGATGGTATCTGAAAGGCAATAAGGAACACTTCTGAGTAATACTGAAACAAACCCAAAGGAGCATGCAAAAGCAATCCAATTGAGGAGTGGAAAGTAATTACAAGACCAAAAGCTTTCAAAGGAAGCACCCCAAGAGGAGTCAACTGGTGAAGGCCAGAACGAGATGCATTCAAATCCAATGGAATATTAACCAGCAATACCATATCCAGCAAAGCTGAACAAGGAGCGTATGGATGCGTAATATGGTAAATTCTTATCTATGTTTAAACAATTACATGTCAATTTACCTTTTTCTAAAATCATTTAAATGCCTAAGTATGCTAAATTTCTAAAGGATTTAATTTCAAATAAAAAGAAAATAGAAGAATTATCTTTAGTAACACTTAGTGAAGAACTAAAAAGTGAAGAATTATCATGAGCTAAGTTTTCTGCTCCACCAATAGTAGAACTAAAAAAAATTCCGGATCATCTTCAGTATGCATTCTTAGGATCTAATTCTTCTTACCCGATTATTATTTCTTCTAATCTTTCTAAAACTGAAAAAGCTAAACTAATAACTGTGCTGAAGAAATGTAAAGGTGCTATAGCTTTACAAATATCTGATATAAAAGGTATCAACCCTAGTTTTTGCACCCATAAAATCCTTTTGGAATTAAACTATAAGTCATCTATTAAACTACAACGTAGGCTAAATACAAATATGAAAGAGGTAGTGAAGGCTGAGATTATTAAGTTGTTAGACGCTGGAATGATATACCCTATTTTGGATAGTTCATGGGTTAGTCCTGTACAAGTCGTTCCTAAGAAGGGCGGTTTAACAGTGGTAGCAAATTATAAAAATGAATTGATTCCAACGCGAACAGTAACAGGTTGGCGTGTTTGTATCGATTATAGGAAGTTAAACGATGCTACAAGGAAAAACCATTTCCCCTTTCCTTTCATTGACCAAATATTAGAACGTTTATCAAGACTTTCTTATTATTGTTTTCTAGATTGACTTTCTTGATATTTCCAAATTCCTATAACTCCAGAAGACCAAGACAAAACAACATTCACTTTCCTATTTTGTACCTTTTCTTACAGACGTATGTTTATGTAATGCACCCGCTACTTTCCAAAGGTGCATGTTAGCCATCTTTAATGAATATGTTGAAGATATTATGGAAGTGTTTATTGACGATTTCTCTGTGTTTGGTTATTCGTTTGACTTGTGTTTGAATAATTTAGAGAAAGTTCTGAGGAGGTATGAGGAAATAAACCTAGTGCTTAGTTGGGAGAAGTGCCATTTCATGGTGCAAGAAGGGTTAGTACTTGTCCATAAGATCTCAAGCCAAGGAATTCAAGTTGATAGAGCGAAAATTGAAACCATAAAAAAGTTGCCACCACCAACCTCCGTTAAGGAATTCAAGTTGATAGAAGCTTTTTAGGTCACACCAGATTTTATCGCCAGTTCATTAAAGACTTCTCTAAAATCGCCAAACCACTTACTAGGCTTTTAGAAAAAGACACACCTTTTATTTTTGATCAAGAGTGTCCGAAAGCCTTTGCGTTTTTAAAAGAAAGATTAATTAATTCTCCTATTATGATCACACCTGATTTTGCTCAACCTTTCGAGATCATGTGTGACGCTAGTAGTATTGCAGTAGGGGCTGTTTTAGGACAACGACGAAACAAACACTTTCACCCTATATATTATGCTAGCAAAACACTTTATAACGCACATGAGAATTATACAACTATAGAAAAAGAACACCTAGCAGTGGTATTTACCTTCGATAAATTTAGATCATATTTTACATTGTCTAAGGTGGTAGTATACACAGATCACTCTGCCCTAAGATATTTGCTAGCCAAAGTGGAGACAAAGCCTCGTTTAATCTATTGGGTTCTTCTATTGCAAGAATTTTATTTGGAAATTAGGGATAATTGAGGAGCAGAAAACTTAGCGACAGATCATCTCTCACGTTTAGAAAATCCACTACGAGCAATGTTAGATGAATCTGAGATTTGTGTTACATTTTCGGAGGAATCGTTATTTGCATTATCTACACATAAATGTTGATTATCCGTGGTTTGTCGATTATGTAAACTATCTTGTGGCTAAGGTCCTTCCAAAAGAATTTTCATATCAGCATAAAAAGAAATTTTTATCTGACTTGAAATATTACTTCTGGGAGGACCCTTTTCTTTTTAAGATATATGCAGATTCTGTTATACGTAGGTGTGTATCAGCGGAGGAGGGTTGGAAAATCCTGGAGCAGTGTCATTTAGGCCCTATAGGTGGTCACTATAGAGCAAATCGCTCAGCCAAAAAGGTTCTTGATTCTGGTTTTTATTGGCCCCTTCTATACGGAGATGCCCAAAGGTATGTGCTTTCATGTGATTCTTGTCAAAAATTAGGTAATATCTCTAAATTACATGAAATGCCGCAAAAATTTATTCTTGAATGTGAAGTGTTCGATGTGTGGGGGATTGAATTTATGGGACCATTTCCAGTTTCTTACAGGAATAATAATATTTTGGTAGCTGTAGATTATGTATCGAAGTGGGTAGAGGCACAAGCTCTCCCTACTAATGGTAGAGTAGTGATTCAATTTTTTAAATCCTTATTCGCATGATTTGGCACACCACATTCACTTATTAGCAATAGGGGTACACACTTTTGTAATCTATAGTTAGATAAAGTATTACCAAAATATGGAGTTACACATAGGATAACCACTCCTTATCATCCACAAACTAGTGGTCAAGTTGAAGTTTCAAATAGAGAACTTAAAAGAATCATAGAAAAATCTATAGAAGGGAATAGGAAGTAATGGTCAAAAAAACTAAACGATTGTTTGTTGGCATATAGGACCGCCTTCAAAACACCTATAGGGACCACCCCCTTGCGATTAGTCTGGTAAATCATGTCACCTACCTATAGAATTAGAACACAAGTCGTATTGGGAAATACGCTCTTTGAATTTTGACACTAATTCTATAGGGGAGAAACAAAAACTTCAGCTTAACGAATTAGATGAGTGGAGAACAATGGTTTACGAGAACTCCCAGATATATAAGGAGAAGACTAAATTTTTCCATGAATGTCACCTTCGAAAACCCAAGACATTCCAAAAAGGTGACCAAGTCCTCCTTTTTATTTCCCGACTTCATTTATTCCCAGGAAAGTTAAGGTCTAAGTGGTCTGGACCCTTCCAAGTCAAAGAAGTTTCTCCCTATGGCATCGTCGAGCTGACCCACCCTGAGAAGGGAGATTTTAAAGTCAACGGGCACCGATTAAAACTTTACAATGGTGCATTTTCTCAAGATTTTGCTTGTCAAGAATCATGCCTCCGTCTAGACTAGGATTAAGTATAATGTAGTAATTTTTCTAAGTTTATAAAATATTTTAAAAATTTTAGTAAAATTCTAGTTAAATGTTAATATAAAATTTTTTTTATAAAAATCACGTAGGAGGTATTTCAAATTTAGGGGGGCACACGGGTTAACACACACCCGTGTGCCTGGTTGTGTCCATAACACATCCTTTAGACCAGTCGTATTCTATTTAAAATGAGTAGGAAGTCATTTTTCCCGAGCACAATACGGTGTACACACGCCCGTGTGTTCGGCCATGTTCGTAACATAATTTCTCACCCAGCCAAGTTTAATATGAAACCTGAAGTAGGAAAGAGTCATCCCGAGAACCACACGGGTAGCCACACACCCGTGTGAGTTGCTGTATCGAAATAGCTTCTTTTCACACAGCCATCCAGAGCAAGACACGGGTTAACACACACCTGTGTTGGTGCCCGTGTGCCAATTCTGATTTTGATTAAGCATGATCCTTAGCAGTACACGGGTACACACCCGGCCATGTGCTCCTCCGTGTCATTGTTCGACGATATTCATCCCGAGAAGGACACGGGTGGATACCCAAACGTGTACGAACACGTGTAGTAGGTTGACGAAGTTATTCCCGAGAAGGACACGGGTCCACACATGCCTATATTGTTGACCGTGACCACCTCTGTCCCTTGTCAGTTTGACCACACAGGTCCACACACACCCGTGTGGTGGACCGTGTTTGACTGGCACTGTCCTTTCCCATTAGTTTGACCACACGCTTTTTGAGAGCTGTGTACTGTGCGGTTACAGAGTAATGAACACGGGTCCACACACGGCCGTGTGGCAACCCGTGTTCTTTTTCTTTATATATGGTTGTGTACTGGTCATCTTCATTTCTTTGTTTCAGCCTTACCTCCTGCACTCCCTTATTCCCAGAACCGACTTGAGCTTTTTGCCTTCAACGTTCTTGGATTCGCCTCCTCTCTTCGCGATCAATCATCCGAGGTAAATTTTTTTTGATTATGTTCCTATTTTTCAATTTTCTTCTTCTTCTCCACTCTCTTCTCCTTCTCTTGTTCTTATATTCTTATTTAATTTTTTTCTTCCTCATTTTTTCCTCCTCTTCTTCCTTCTTCATTTCTTAAAAATCCTTCTGCTTGGCTGTAGATCATGTCAACCAGACGTATACAAGGGGGATGCCGTCGTCGCCCAAATATCACAGTATTATCAACAGAAAGGTGCGACGATCCTGTACTACAGGATTTTACTTATCCGGCGCATATTAACCGTTATAATCGCCTCCAGTCCAAAAAATTTCAAGACATTATAACTATCGACTGGAGTGTGTTAGAGGAGATTCATCTAGCCGCGGACGTTCGCGAGTTAATTTCTGTAACGGGATGGGAGCAATTTTTTAATATTGAGGAGTTAGGGTTTAAGGAGCTCACGTTATAGTTCATGTCCTCCTTTTACCTAAATCTTAGGCCGACCTTCACTGAGCACACAAACACACAAGAGGGGGTCATTTAATTCGAGTAATGGGCACTACTTACACTCTTTCCCTTCTCCAGTTCACCCAATACTTAGGTGTGTATGAGGACTCGTTTCTCTATAGTGCCGCCTACTCCGACCTTCATTTTGATCTCCCCACTCGTGACCATGCATCCAATATCTGGGCTCGTCTTACCTTCGATCTAACTCCTTATGAGGCCAAGAGGTCTAAGGCCTCTAAGTTGCGTTCTCTCGCCCTCCATTACATACATCATTTGCTGAGTCACACCTTGAGTGGCCAGGGCAAAAGCTCTGGTGTCGTTAGTAGGAAGGATATTTTGTATCTCTATAGCATATCGTCACGTTATCACATTCATTTGTGTTTTATGCTAGCGCAGTTCATTCTTCACCAAGACGATATATCACGTATAGAGTCAATCTGTGTAGCACCCTACATCGCGCGCCTGGCGAAGAATATGTACATCTTCTCTTCCCTTCCCCTGATGATTGTGGTCGCGAAGAATGTGCCTATAACTATGGCCAGTCTTCGATCTCTCTGCCTCATCACCCCCCGTCAGGTCCAGGGTGGCATTATTTTTTCCATTGTAAGGCATGGACCACATGTAGATGACGATGACGACAATGTTGATCCTGAACTTGATGAGCCCCTGATACCTCCAGCCTAGTCCACTTATACTCAGGGAGAGTCTTTTGCTCCTCCTCGATCGCACTCCTAGTACTAGCGTGATTTTGAGCACTTTTATGAGACCGAGCACTCTCCGCAACTTCAGCGTATAGAGGATTCATAGAAGCGGGCTGAGGATGCTATACTTCATATCAGGGTTCACTTGGGGATCTCCAGCCCACGACCGACAGCTCCTCGCCCGCCTCACTTCCCTAACGATCCGGCCAACCTGCCAGCTTATTTTTGACATGTATCAGTAGTTATTTGGGCATGTATCTCAGTATCATCTATTTGTACCTGTATTATCAGTTAATATATATGTTATCATATTTGATCATTTTTACTTCGTATGTTCTTTTATTTTTATGATAGTCAGTTCTTCACATGTTGGTGAATTTGCTCTCTCTATTCTTTACATTGCAATGAGGACATTGCAAATTTTAAGTTTGGGGATGGATGTTCTTCAATTTTAATATTTTCGTACTGGACATGATTATAATCGGTTATATTTTTGCAAGCATACTACTCAAGGTTGTTTAACACCCCTAATAAAATTGTTTTTGCTTCTATAAGCTCTCATTAATTCACTCATTTGGGATTATAACTAGTTAATTTACTTTCGCACGCTGATTAAAATGAATTGAAGTAGACTCAATGAGTGTACAAATTTGTTGATTAGTAATTATGTATAGAAATTTATTAGTTTAATTTTCTCTATATAACTTATTTTTAGTATTAATCCTCTATATTATTAACTAACAATAACTCTATTTTCGAAAAGATAATTATCTATAATAAAGTGAGTCGATGAGTGTAACATTTTGATAATTTTGTATTAGAGACTCAAAACGAAGAATACCCTTTATTGATGTCTAGAACTTACCCTCTAGCGATCCTCAAAACTTTTGCATAAGTTAATTAGTGAGGGAGAAAATTACTTAGGCCTCCCTTTGGATAGCTTGAGCCTTGCAATCCCAAAACCCTAAACATTATACCCTTGCACACCCAATTTGGACCTAATCCCTATGCCTTTTGATACTCTACTACTAAAATTTACCAAAGCAAAAAATCCTTACCTATTAGCACATTTATCATTGAGACCTTTATGGAATGAGTTTGTTCATAGTGATATGTGGCCTGAGTGCGTGTACACCCATTTAGAATGATCCCTACTATGGAAACTTGAGAAAAATAAATAGTGATATGTGGCTTGAGTCCGTGTACACCCACTCAGAATGATCCCTACTATGGACCCTTGGATAAGAAAAACTAAAAAAAAACTGGAGTATCCATCAGAAGAAAGGAAGAAAAAGAAAGAAAAAATGTGGGAAATATAATCATTGTGAAGTCTGGGGGTGCTCTTATAATATTGATGTATGTTAGGGTAAATACCCTGCAAGATGCTCAATTGTTATATAGGTGTGATATGAACCATCAAATCTATCTTTAATTACCCCACCTATAATCTTCTATCCTAAGCCAAAAGTTTACATCAAAATACAAGTCCTAAGGATCCAACCTTACTAATTCTAACTAGTGCTGTGAAGAGGGTGTGAAATGGCAAGCTTATGACTATCAATATTGGTACTCATAAGTTTTGAAATACTAATGCATATCTTATTGAGATTGTTATTTTCTCCTCATATTTGTGATGGATATTTGTAATTCTATTTCTAGGAAAGAGTGAAAGATAGTTAAGAGATATATGGGAGGAATTTTACGATAAAGTTATATTTAGAAAAGTCTGCTATACTATTTCCTATACAATTGTAACATCAAATTTCACTTTGTATTCATAGCAACCAGCGTGTGGAAGAAAAAATTAATTATTGGTAACCCAAGTGTTTGAATTAGTTTGCTTAGGGACAAGCAAACATTTAAGTCTAGGGGTATTTGATGAGTACAATTATGATAGTATTTTTACTATAATAATTGTAATCATGTCCACTATTTTCTACCGCCCTTTGTAGTAATTGTGCGAGAATAGTTAAGAATTTGTATTATCATGAATAGAAGAGCACAGTATGGAGTTTCTCTTATTTCCTTTCTCTTGAAGAGCTGGAAGAAAATACAAAGCAGCACAGGGGTGGGAACACGGCCGTATTACCACCCATGTCCTTTTCGAGAAAAATTGAAGACCTATTGCCAACCAACCCGTGTGCAAAGAACACGAAGAACAACACGGCTGTGTCATCAGCCATGTTAGATGACACAGCCCACGACAAGACACATCTATTCGTGTTTAACTACCTTGGAACCGTCCACACGGCCTGTGACACGGCCGTGTTGGAACCCGTGTTCAACCCTGTTTCCAAGGAGACTATAAAAACTTGTAGGAAAAATAGAATAGAGACTTTTGGATCAAAGCATTTGGAGAACTTCTGGAGAACGAAAGTGGAGCATTCAAGGGAATGAGGAATTCAAGGAGATTATTCGTATGGTTTTAATCTTCATGTATCTCTTTTAATCTTTCCTTTCTCTTGATGGATCTAACTTTATTTATTTTACATTTCGCATAAAATTTATCTTGGAACAATTCGGTAATCATGTATGTTATTTTTACATCAAATTTGTGGCATTTTATTCGTTTGTATGCTTTCAAACAAAGTGATTCATCCTAGATTTGAATTTATTATTTGTTTTATATGAATTCCAAACTTCTATATTGAGAAATTAGAAGGTTGTGGTGATATTTATATGTTCATATTTTGGTGTTCCTTCTCTTTGTATTTCAAATTACATGATCGAGAGATATGTTATTTGGATAATGGTAATACGGATAATTGGATTCATGGTATTTTAGAGATAGGATTTCATGAATTTAAATATTAGATAGGGTATTTTATATTACTGCAAATTTGAGTGTTGTGAATTGTTCGAGAGAAAATTTACTCAACTAAAGTTTAGGTTTTGAATTGCTCGAGAGAGAATTAGATAAATGTTTAACCATTACAATACAATGAATTTGATAATCTTGTTATTATGTGATTACATAGAATTGAATTAATGAGTGATTATTCTCATGTGATTACTCTTAGATTATTTGCTTTTTACTATCCTCAATTCTCCAATGTCTCTATATCCAAGTATTCCTAGGCTCCGTTTGGGGGGACTAATTTTCACTGGTCAAGCGGTCATGACCGCATTAATAGGACCTTAATTAAGTCCCGGTTCCTGCGGTCATGACCGCTTGATCGGTGAAAATAAGTCCCCCCCCCAAACGGAGCCCTAGTTAGGTTAGTTTAGATTAAACAACCAATTTTAATTATAGGTAAGATAATATAGTGAGAGTGAGTATGATTACTTGAAAGGATCCCATGGAATACGACACAAGATATAGATTTCTCCTATACTATGATTGATAGGTACACTTTCCTGAGATTAAAATCAATCTAACCTATGCCTATCTACATAGTTTATATATAGAGAGAACATATTGCATCATTGCTCCATGTAAACCACTTCCTGCAAAGCGCCATAGAGGAAGGCATTCTTCACATCTAACTGAGACTTCTCCAAGTCTTGATTAACTGCTACAGAGAAGAGAACACGGACAGTGCTGATGCGAGATACAGGGAAAAAATTATCAAAGAAGTCTACCCCATATGTCTGAGTAAACCATTTGGCAATAAGCCTTGCCTTATAACGATCAACCGAACCATCTAGAAGATACTTAACTACAAAGACCCACCTACAACCAACCACATCAACTCCTAGAGGTGGGGGGACAAGATTCCAAGTCCCTCTCTCAATTAATGTATCATTTCTTCATCCATAGCAGCTTTCCACTGTTGACTAGCAAGAGCCTCTTGATACGTTGTTGGGATCATAGTAGAAGAGTTAGCAAGAGCAAAACGCTTGCCATTCGGGGAAAGCTGAGCATAGAAGACAACAACATCAATAGGATGTTGAGTGCATTGCGGAACACCCTTGTGCAGGGCTATGAGAAGATCAAGGTCACTATTGTCCGGAGGAGGCAATGTACTATTAGAAGAAACAGAAGGCCCTGGAATAGGCACAGAAGGATCCAAAGGCAACATAGTAGGCTCTAGAGAGAGACAGGGCAACAGGAGCAGATGTGGAAAGAACTGGCTCTGGCAGAGGCACCGAGACAACAGGTAAAGAAGTAGTAGTTTTATCAAAAGGCAAGAGAGAAGAAGTAGGAGAGAAATATGGTGTATCTTCAAAGAAGGTAAGATCGACCGAAACGTACTGTCTGCGCAGAAGTGGATCAATACATTAATACACCTTTTGAGTAGGATAATAGCCAAGGAATATGCATTTGACTGAACGGGGAGAAAGTTTGTCACGTCCAGAAGAAGGGACGTAGACAAATGTTGTACAGCCAAAAGTTTTAAGAGGTAAAGGAAAAGGTTTGGCCTTTAGATACAAAATAGAGAATGGAGACTTTCCTTGAAGAACATACGAGGGAATATGGTTAATGAGATAGAAAGATAGAAGGATCGCATGGACCCAATAAGACCGAGAGACATTCATCTGTAAGGAAAGACCGCGAGCAACATCCATAAGAAGATGATTCTTGCGTTTAGCAATGCCATTCTGCTGAGATTTATATGGACAACTGGTTTGATGAACCAAACTCTTGCTCATACATAAGTCAGAGAATTGAAGGCTGGCATATTCCTTGGCATTATCAGTACGATGTACCTAAATATTCACACTAAATTATGTGGAAATCTCATTATAAAAGGTTACAAAAATAGAGTACAACTCAGAACAATCCTTCATGAGATATAGCCAAGTACTTCTGGAGAAATCATCAATGAATATAACAAAGTACAAACTTCCTCAACCAACAGTGGCAGTTGGCGAAGGACCCCAGATGTCAGAGTGAACAAGTTGAAAAGGACATGAAGAACTACGTCCCTTCTAAGCTGGGAAAGAAGACCGATGATGTTTACCAAGCTAAAAAGCCTCACAATACAAAGGGATGTCCTCTGAAGCCAGGTCAAGAAAAAGTAGATGAATAAGGCGAGATGGAGGATGACCAAGACGACGATGCCATAGTTGAACAGAGGAAGTATCATAAAGAGCCATGCCTTGGTCAAGGAAAAAGAGGCCACCACTGGAAGTCCCAGTAGCAATCGTAGATTTGGAGAAAAAATCAAAGAAAAAACATGTGGTGCTAGTAAAAGTAACCGTGCAATTCATCTGAGTACATAGAGCTTGAACTGTGAGTAAATTGCATGAGAAAGTGGGGACATAGAGAGTGTCCTTGAGCTGCAAAGACGAGGAGAGATGCACAGTTTTAATTCCATGAACAGAAGCAGAAGTCCCATCAGAAATAACAACACGAGGGAGCCAGTCCTGGGAAGTCAACGAGGAGAATAAGTGAGATTTGTCGGTCATGTGACAAGTGGCACCAGAATCAATAGGCCATTTATCTGGTGAGACCACAAGAGCATGAGCAGTAGAGGTAAGAAGAGAAGCAATCTTCAAGGAGGAAGAAAAAAAGACGGCAAGAACAATTCTAACTACACGGTTATAAACAAGTCGCACAAGAAAAGCCAGCAAAGAAGGCCCTGTTGGAAGAAAGAGGAAGAGACCGCACGATCAGGTGATAAGACACCAACGACAAGGAAGATGTCGCGACCCAAATACGAAACACTAAGCAGGGAAAAGAAACCTTACAAACACACCAAGTCGGAACAAAGAACGACGTGCAATAGTGGTAAGAGCAAAAGAAGCTTCCCAGCAAAGAAGAAAAAAGAGAAGAGAAAGAGTTCGCCCGGTCAAGGTGACATCACACCAGCGGCAAGGAATAAGCCTTGACCACAAGGCAGAACGTACAACCGATAAAAGCCGACAAGGAACAACAGAGACGCCGCTTGACAAAGTACAAAAAGAACGCGACAAAGAATCCTTTCGGGAAGAAAGAAGCCGCGGGAAGACAATCCCACGTGAAAAGAGAGAAGAGAGCGCGATTAGGCAAGAAGCCGCGTGAACAGGACAAGGCACATAGATTCACGACCGGCAAAGAAGCTGCAAAGTAGAAGAAGAAAGAGAGAATGAGTCTGCACGGTCAAGGTGACAAAACAACAGTGGCAAGAAAGATGTCGCGACTAGAAGATGGAACTCACAAGAAAAGAGAAGCAAAAAACAGATCAACATAAAAATTGCGCGATCAAGCGACGAAGGCGCGGGAATAGGCGTAAAAGGAAATAGTCGTAACCAAAAGGTGTCCAGCACATGGAAGTAAGCTGGAAGAGACCGCGCGGTGAGATCAAGAAGTCACGCGATAACAATCAGATTGGAGCAAAGGATCGATGTTTCCCTCTGATACCATGTGAGAAATGAGCCAGTAGACGCCAAAAAGTAAATAAACTGCAAAATTTTATTACTTCAAAAAGATAATCATTACATAGGTATGCCCCCTTATTTATAGAAACCAGGAGCGGTGAGAGAATACAACCTATGATGTGGGACTAAATAACTAGTCGGGCGGCTAGAGCAGTTTGACACAATCAAACTTCCAACTATATAGAATACAAAGAGAGCCTCAAACACTGCTGGCAACAATCACCCAGACGGCTGATGCACGCCGCGAGTGCCTTTTTGTTTAGGTTTATTTTATAAAGATGGAAGAAGAAGGGAAGGGATTTTATTGAGATAAATGATATAAGAGCTTGCGGGCGATATTTCGTTTTAAACGAAAGGAGGTAAGTGTCCCTATCGCGTGTAGTACAGGATATTCCTGGGGAGGAATATCAGGG
The DNA here is from genome assembly GCA_039513925.1 of Platanthera zijinensis. Classification (NCBI taxonomy): domain Eukaryota; kingdom Viridiplantae; phylum Streptophyta; class Magnoliopsida; order Asparagales; family Orchidaceae; genus Platanthera; species Platanthera zijinensis. The sequence continues at coordinate 173,093,686 of CM077088.1, forward strand.
TCGAATTGTTCTTGGGGTCGGTTTGCCTATTTCTTTTCTTTCCCTGAAAGGACTATTATTTTACCGATAATATTTTTGTTGTGTTATATAAAAAAGGCAGTTATATATAAAAAATACAGAAATGAAAGCATAAAAATGAAGGAATGCCGATGAAGAAATAGCGCGACGATATCGAATTAAATTCGAACTAAAATAAACTTTTAATAAAAAGATATCCTAAATTTCAAATTAATTAAGGCGGAGACTTGGCCGTGGAGGTTCTAAAAGAATGAGCACACCTATCTCTAGGTAATATCGCTCACCTGAACATTAAGACTATTCGACCGAACGTTAGTTAGACGAAGGATTCCTCTTAATGCCTGCATTACGCTAAGAACCCCGCTATTGGGTGGGGAACCCAATCCGGTAAAGTTACGCGCCTCCTTTCTCGAGGGTGAATGTGGAACTCTCTTTACCCAAGGGTGATCGGTCCATACGCACGGCCTCTCGGCTAGCTAGCGTATGGACAATCGAAATAGATCCCACACATCGATATGTGGTCCTACGCATCATATACCCGAGGCAAACCTTAAGTACTTTTAATTAACTAGAAAAAGAGGACCTTTAAATATTTAAAGCGATTTTTTCTGTCCCAATGCTCTTCGATATTGAGGGCTAAGAGCGGTTAGCCACTCATCGGAATGGGGACGGCTTGCGGAAAGAAAGCAATAAAATGAAAGCCAAAAATGAAAGCAGTAAATAAAGCAGTAAATGAAAGCGATAAATAAAGCAGTAAATTGCGAGTCCTACTCAAACGAGTAGGCAGGAAATGAAAGCTGAAAATGTTATCTCATATACGCACGCACTCTACAGAAATAAAACACACTCACGCACTCTACATGAATTAAAACGCACATACACACACAAAATCCTACTCAAATGAGTAGGAGGAAAATTAAAGCGGGTCCTACTCAAACGAGTAGGACAAAATAGATGCACACACCAACTCACTCTACTAAAATAAAACTCACACACCCACTGCTGGTCCTACTCAAACGAGTAAGAGAAAATAAATTCTCACAGACACGCACTCTACAGAAATAATGAAAGCTATAAAAATTAACTCATACACGCATGCACGCAAATAAATAATAAGAAAAACAAAGAGACTGAAAAATTAAAACAACTACATTTCTACTGCTAGAATGCGGTAGAAATGCATAAAAAGAGAAAGTAAAAATAAAACGAGTACAAAGTTTTGAAAATTAAAGTGAAAAGTTCAGTTGGCGAAAAACTGAAACGATAACTTTTTCATTCTTAGGTTTTTATAAAAGAGCAAAAAAAGTGAAAATAAAACTAAAAAGGACAAAGTTTTACATTACTAAAAATCCTAAGTTAAAGAAAATGAAAATAACACTTTTAAAAACTCTTTTTATAAAACTTATATGAATGAAAATTAAGAAAGAAGAAGAAAACAAACTAAACCTAAACAAGTACGCTGCATGAAAATAAAATAGACGGCACTACGGCTAGAAATGCGGAGAAATTCCTAAAACTAAACGAGTTATAAAGCTAAAAAAGAACATAAAAAGCACAAAAAAGGAGAACGGAAAATCACGTAAGGTAGGTCGCTTAGGCGGATTTCCATACAACATAAAGGAAAAAAAAAATTTATTAAGTAAAAATGGGGTTACAACAAAGCTAAAACAAACACATAAAAAGGGGGGGAGAAAATTCCCTTAAATTGCATAAATAGCCCCCAAGAGCAGCCCTAAACCTAAGTAAAGTGGCCAAAAAAGTGGAACATTAGTGCATACAAAAAAGTTTTATTTATAGACAAAAAAAGTACTGGCACGCCCTAGGTCACAGGCGTGTCTGGGAGAGTGTCAGGAAGGTTTAACTGGGGAAGGCGTCGTCGTTTTGTCGCCGACGCTGTTTTGTCTGGGATACCTTGAGGAGTCACAGGCGTGAAACTTCAGGGACACGGGCGTGTCTGTGGAGTCGATGTTCATCGAGCGCTGATCGACGATCCGGAAACAGCCACATGGCAGACACGGGCGTGTCTAACTTTCGTACGGGCGTGTATGGGGCGTGTAGGGGCGTAACATTACACGTTTCATTCTTGATGTCGGCAGCAACAGAGGGAGTGACACGGGCGTGTCGGGAGATGTGACACGAGCATGTCTTGCTCGGGTTGATGAAGGTTGAACGTCGAGCATCGAGTTGAGGTCAACGATCGTCGAGGGCATGACACGGGCATGTCAGTCATGGGATACGGGCATATCAGGTCATTTTTTTACAATTTCTAAAAAAATTCAGAAATCAAAATTAAAGCTAAGTTAAGTAAATATTTAAAAAAAGAAACATATTTATAAACAAAAATAACTAAAAACTATAAATAAGAACTAAAATGATATAAATAAAGTACTAAAATATGCGTATATTTACAACTCATCAAATACCCCCATACTAAAGCTTTTGTTATTCCAGAACAAAAGTTTGAGGTAAACTTATAAGGAATAAAAAAAACTCTAAGTTTAGCTACCGCTTAATTAATTATAAGAGAGATCTAAATAAACATACGGGGTGTAAGATTTAAGTCCTAAAATTATGTAGATGATTTAAATAGGGCAAAAGTTTTGGCCAAAAGTCTTCTTGATGTAATCAAATAGAAAGTAATAATTGTAATGGTTAGATTAACAAAAATAGTTTGGAATTATATGAACTTTAGCTTATAGGAGTTTTACGGGAAATAATGCAATTTACAAATTATGGTCTCAAAAAGAATTTTGAAATAATTCTAGAGTCGTGAAATTGGCTAAGGGGGTTTGGCTTTTTATGAAGTGGCTTGGATTTTGAGGCGAGGTAATTTTTTCTCGAACCTCCATTTTTTTCTTTTTGGATTCTTTGGAAAATGAAATCTTATTTTCCTAATATGATGATTTTTTTTCTTTTTCAACTTCATAATAATAAAATTAACCCAATGTATAGGTGTAGGAGTAATGAATTTTATCCACTTACTCCATAACATATAATCATTTTAAATTATTGGGTGCATATTTTTACGGAACGAAATCTTATTCCCATTGACATATGATCATTTAAGGACAAAATTTTTATCATGCCAAGTAAGTCATGATAAATACGAGGAGAAAAGAAAAATAGATTTTTAATTAAAAAAATTTTGAGAGCAACCTTTATAAATTGTACATTCTAATTTTTCAGAAAACTAAAAGTAAACATAATTGAATTCTATAGTCGTTACTTTCTAACTTAATACACATGCTCCTATCAATGAAAAATTAAAAGTAGTGCCCAAAAGGAATTCGTTATTTTTAACAAAGCATAATGAATTCTTTAAAACTTAACCTCGGCTATTTAAATTTTTCAATCAATAATTAACAAACGAATAGTGAACAAAGAATTAATAAAATTCTAATATAAATAAACTCAAAATAAAATTTTTGGATAGCAAGAAAATTAAGAATGGTATATTTGATTTATTTATTTTACAGAATATTTTTTTTTGAATTTTTAAAGTTATTATCATTTTTTGTATTTTTGTATTTATTTCTTTAATATAAACATACTAAAAAAAGGAAAATGCGAAAATAAAAAAATTTAGATTTATAAGTTTTGCCAAATATTTTGTATTTTTAAGAAAATTTTCATTCTATTTACAAAAATTGGGAGAAAAAGAGAAGTTATTTACAAGAATGAGAGAGAAAATGAAGTGGAGGGAGAAGAGTATTTACAAAAAATATTTACATGAATTTATTTACAAAAAATATTTACAAATAAAATTAAATATTTTTGGAATTTTTGTTTTATAATTATTTTTGTTTTTTTGTTTTCTAAATAGAAGTGCAAATAAGAGAAGTGCAGAAAAGAAAGCAGGAAAAGCAAGAAAACACATCTATACTTAGTTCCAATATTGTCCCCAATGTTGTAAGATAATTATGCAGAACGAGAAAATGATAAATGCTATATGTACAAAAAGAAAGAGGGAGGGTAGAAACGTCCCTTATGCGAGTTCGGGGAAGCCCATTTAGAAACCCTGTATTTATTAAAAAAGTAGCAAACATAATAAATAAAGAGCGAAAAAGATAGACCCGTGCCTCCCAGGAGAGCTTTGTTTATAGTCGTGTAGCTGACTTTATTTAGGTGGAGTTATAATTAGACTGGGTGGTAATTAGGGAGGCGAGACAATTTTTTTATTTGCGGCTATATAATTAAATTTTATATTTTTTTGTTTTTCGAGATAATAAAAAAAATTCAAAAAAATTTAGAGTTTTTAATTTTTTGAAAAAAGGAAAGAAAAAAAAGAAGAAGGAGGCGGCCGTCAATTATTTTTAAAATATATGTACTATATATATATTATATATATAACTCATCCAAAAATTTTTTTTGTTTTTTTTTAAATTTTTGAAATAAAAAAATGAAAATAAAATAAAGGGGGGAACTTTTTTTTTATTTTGTTTTAAAATTTTTTAAGTTTTTTTTTAGTTTATTTGGGTTTTAAAGTTTTTTAAGTTTTTTAGTTTTTTAAGTTTTTGATTTTTTAGATTTTTTAGATTTTCTACTTTTTTAGTTTTTTAAGTTAATTTTTAGATTTTTAAGTAGTTATTTTTATTAATATTATTATTATTATAAATATTTTTTTTTGGTTGACCATTATTTTTTATAAATTTAAATAAAAGGTAAAAGTAATAGTTTTCAGGAATTCAAAATAGCAAAACGAAAATGTCCCCGGCAACGGTGCCAAAAACTTGATGCACGTCGTAAGCGCCTTTTTGTTTAGATTTATTTTATAAAGATGGAAGAAGAAGAGAAGGGTTTTTATTTAGATAAAAGATATAAGAGCTCGCGGGCGATATTTCGTTTTAAATGAAAGGAGGCAAGTGCACCTATCGCGTGTAGTACAGGATATTCTCGGGGAGGAATTTCGGGGTCGAATTGTTCTCGGGGTCGGTTTGCCTATTTCTACTCTATCTATGAATGGACTATTATTTTACCGATAATATTATTGTTGTGTTATATAAAAAAGGCGGATATATATAAAAAATACAGAAAATGAAAGCATAAAAAGGAAGGAAAGCCGATGAAGAAATAACGCGATGATATCAAATTGAATTCGAACTAAAATAAACTTTTAATAAAAAGAGATCCAAAATTTCAAATTAATTAAGGCAGAGACTTGACCGTGGAGGTTCCAAAAGAATGAGCACACCTATCTCTAGGTAATATCGCTCACCTGATATTAAGACTATTCGACCGAATGTTAGTCCAACGAAGGATTCTTCTTAATGCCCGCATTATGCTAAGAACCCGACTATTGGGTGGGGAACCCAATTTGATAGAGTTACGCGTCTCCTCTCTCGAGGGTAAGTGCGGAACTCTCTTTACCCAAGGGTGATCGGTCCATACGCACGGCCTCTCGGCTAGCTAGCGTATGGAAAATGAAAATAGAGCTCACACATCGATATGTGGTCCTACCGTCGTATACCCGGGGCAAACCTTAAGTACTTTTAATTAACTAGAAAAAGAGGACCTTTAAATATTTAAAGCGATTTTTTCTGTCCCAATGCTCTTCGATATTGAGGGCTAAGAACGGTTAGCCACTCATCGGAATGGGGACGGCTTGCGGAAAGAAAGCAATAAAATGAAAGCCGAAAATGAAAGCGATAAATAAAGCAGTAAAATGCGAGTCCTACTGATGCAGCGCCACCGCTACTTGATGATGACCCGGTTTTCGAGGCGCTACGACATAAAGATCTGAGACATCGTGATGGCGCTAAAAGAAGTGCACGTTACAACCTCTGCCCGCGGCGTGCTAGAACCGCCATGAAGAATTAGCCTAATTTTCTTATTTCATGCACTTTATTTTATATTTTGGGAATATAAAATTATCCTATGTTTAAGTGATAATTTTATATTCATGGCTTACTTTTATTTTTTTTAATTTGAACAATTTTTATTTTGGTGTGCATTTAGCCATTCGGATGGATGAGATTACATCTCCATCATGGAGGGCTAAGAGTTGTTGTAAACTCCTATTAAAGGAGGTGATTATGAGGAATAAGATAATTGAAGATTTGAAACCTAAAATTCCCTCTCATTAAGAATTTCGGCCAAGGCTATTCCCCTAGCTGCCGCCCCCCCCCCCTGAGTGGTGTGAAGCCGCCGCCCCCCTTGCTCCCTCCATCCGTTCGGTGCGACTCCGGCGCGGCTTCCTTGGTGCGACTCCATGGAAGAATGTTGCAAACCCCTCGGTGTGATGCCGGCGGATCCGTGGAGAGAGTGATTCTCCCACCATATCTTTGTGTGAACTTTCATCCCGGTTGGGTAATCTCTTCCCGTTGTTTGATTCTTGCTTTAGTTTGTGAGGGTTTTTCATGCATCGTTTTTTCCCTGATTTTTAAATCCGTCGCTTGCAAAATCTGAATTTGAAGGTGTTATTATTGAATCTCTTGTTGTCCGGAACGGGTAGATCCGTCTCGGGAGTGCGACTTGGCCTAGCCTCGATTTGCTCTTCCGTTCGGCGCACTTTATGTGCCAACAAGGGAATTAATCACGACTCGAATTTCGATCGCTCTTAAAGATTTTCCGCCGCTCCAAAATAAAATTATTGTTGCGCTTGAAACGGCTTAAATTTAAATGAATAGATGCTTTTGTAGGTGCGGTGAGTTGTGTGCTTGTTGGAGAGGTAGGTCTTAAGGACGTTGTATCGAGTCCGGCTTACGGTGAGTTGTGCGCTTGTTGGAGAGGTAGGTCCTAAGGACGTGGTATCGAGTCCCGGATTTTGGGAACCAACCGAACCCTTTTCGTTCGCTTTTGGTCGGCGTTCTCTCCTTTTATTTATTGTTCGGTGACGATTAGGTGTCCGTTAGCGTAGTCACGTCGGTATCACGGTCATCATTACATCAATTTGGTATCAGAGGCGGTCGTTTCAACTCCCAAGTTGCAAACATCCTCGTTGCGTTCTTCGCTGGTCGATCTCATCTTTCAAGGATCTAAAATTTTTGGATTGGTCTGCGTTTAGTAAAACCCTCGGAATTTTAAAACTTGTCAAAAAAAATCTGAAAAAATTCTGTAGCTTCCTGCCCTTATTTCCAGCAACATTAAAACAGAAAATTTTTCGATTCGTCCTCGATAGGTCAGCCTGCAAATTGGAACATCGTAATTCTGTCTAGTTGGTCTGCAAATAGCGGGCTGAAATCCTTATAATTCACCGAAATCTCAAAAAAAAAATTTTTTTAATGATCTACGTGTTAGTCACTTTGGGAATCTATAAAAATATATTATTTTCAGTATAGCTATAGCCCTAGGAAAATTCATCTTTAAAGGGTTTTTCTTATCCTGAATGCGCACTAGGCTAGGATCGAAATATTCGACTCCGTCTACATCTAGGACGGCTGCAAATGAGCATGTAGATCCCTACACCGAGGCCATAGCGGGGATGCGTACTGAGATGACTGAACTTAGGAACATGTTAACCCAGTTCATACAAACCCATGCTAGGCCACCCCCACCACCCGCTAATGTTGAGTTGCCCCGCCGGTGCCAACAAGGCTCCGATTTGGATTCTGATGGGGACTCCCCTCGAGTACCCCCACGAGGCCGTCGCCACGAGCGAGAGTTTGACATTACTAGAGCCTTCAAGATTGAGGCCCCCACTTACGACGGCATGGGAGATCCACAAAACTTCCTTAATTGGACCGTGGATATGGAATGTTATTTCGACTGGCACCATCTCACGGACCCCCAAAAGGTCCAAGTTGCCAGGATGAAGTTAACTGGCCGTGCCAAAACTTATTGGTTGAATGAAGAGCGTAGGCTAGGAACTGGGAACGGAGACCCAATTTTTGGATGGACTGTAATGAAGAATTTATCTACCGATCAGTACGTCCCCGCGTACCATCGGACAAAGATGTTCGATGAGCTTGTCACCCTGCGGCAAGGCTCAAGTTCGGTATCTGACTATATGGGTGAACTTAAGGACCGTATGGTGCGATGTGACTTGAAGGAGATTCCCGAAGTCACCTTATCTAGGTTTCGAAAGGGGCTTCACCCCGATATCCAAAGGAAGCTCTTGCGATATGGCACACGGATTTGAACGCAACTTTCATTGCCGCCCTAGACATTGAAAAACACTTGGCCTCTAAGGCTCACTCTCGTTACTCTCACGCGAAGAACAAGTCACCCACTAGGACATCTTCTTCCACAAATCCTGATAAGGGAAAATTTAGATCCACTGAGTCTAAGACTGTTATGATCACCGCGAGAAACACTAAGAACCCCGCAAGTGAGCGTGTTCCTATAGGAAAGGTTTGCAAGGCTAACACCACTTGTTATTCTTGCGGCGTTCAAGGCCACTATGCCTACGAATGCCCCACAAAGACGAAAACGCTAGCGTTATTAGATCCAGCTACGGACCCTGACGATTTTGAGTACGAGGCCGCGGAGGAGAGTGACCCCGACAGAGTCCCTAGTGACTTGGAGGACGATAACCGCCTTATGGTGATGCGTTGTATTTTGACCACTCCTCGTCCCGTAGACGACTGGAAGAGGACGAGCATATTTTCCCTGATCTTTAAGAGTGGCGAAAAGCTATGCAAACTAGTTATTGATGGTGGTAGTTGTGTGAACGCCGTTTCTGAGAACGCCGTTAAGCGTATGTCCTTGTCTGTTGAGCCGCACCCGATCCCCTATCAGGTTGCTTTGATTAGTAAGGTTACTATTAAGGTAACCCAACGATGCCTAGTCCCCATGTCTTTCAAATCCTACACTAATGAGGTTTGGTGCGACGTCCTGTCGATGGACGTTTGTCATGTGTTATTAGGCCGCCCCTTGCTCTATGACCGTGATGTGACGCACTATGGTCGCGCCAACACATATGAGTTCAAATTCAATGGCAAGACCATCACCTTGAGACCTACTGTGCCAAAAGAATCGGTAGTGATGACTAAGGATACCACCGTCCTTGTAGAGAGGAAGGCGTTGAGCTTGGTTGGTAGGAAAGAATTTGTGAAGGATCCCTTCATTGAGGGCATGATGTACGCTCTCGTTCTCATGGGTGCCGAGACTGATAGTGGCGTGTTGGATGATTTACCCCGAGAGCTACGGGTATTATTGGGTGAATTTAGGGACGTTTACCCGGATGAATTGCCATCGTCGTTGCCTCCGCTTAGAGACATACAACATGCCATCAACCTTATCCCAGGATCGTCCATACCCAACCAACCTCACTATAGGCTTAATCCCGCCGCCCATCAAGAATTACAAACCCAGATAGAGGATTTACTGCGTAAGGGGTTTATTAGATTGAGTATGAGCCTGTGTGCTGTCCCAACCCTCCTTGCCCCAAAGAAGGATTGCACCTGGCGCATGTGTGTTGATAGTCGGGCTATCAACAAAATTACTATCAAATATAGGTTTCCAATCCCGAGGTTAGATGATCTCTTGGATGTCCTTTCAGGTGCCACTATCTTTTCGAAGCTAGATTTACGGAGTGGTTACTACCAGATTAGGATTCGAGAGGGGGATGAGTGGAAGACCGCGTTCAAGTCTAAGGTCGGGTTGTATGAGTGGCTTATGATGCCCTTTGGGTTGTCCAATGCCCCTAACACCTTCTCCCGGATGATGACGCACATCTTTAGGCCATATATGGGGAAGTTTGTTGTAGTATATTTCAACGACATCCTAGTCTTTCGTACCACCCCCGCCGAACACCTTTCCCTCATCAAAGTAATCCTCACCACTTTAAGGAAGGAAACCTTATTTCTGAATCTTAAGAAGTGCACCTTTTATGTTAAGGTGGTTGAATTCTTAGGTTACATAGTTGGTTCTTAGGGAATTCGAGTTGACCCAAGAAAGGTTCAAGTGATTAGAGACTGGCCCGAGCCCACTAGTCTTCGAGAGGTGCATAGTTTCCACAGCTTAGCTACCTTCTACCGTCATTTCATATGCGATTTTAGTAGCATTATGGCACCCATTACCGACTGCATGAAGAAGGGCGAATTCACATGGACGAAATCTGCCACGTTTGCATTCCGTCGCATTAAAGAGCTTATGACCGAAGCCCCGTTGTTGCATCTCCCCGGCTTCACCAAGGTCTTCGAGCTTACGTGTGATGCATCTGGAGTTGGAATTGGAGGTGTCTTCAGTCAGGAGGGACACCTCGTGAGTTATTTTAGTGAGAAGTTGGCGGGCGCCAATTTAAACTACTCAAATTATGATAGGGAGTTCTACGTCGTCATTAGATGTCTGCACCATTGGAGGCACTATCTCCTCCCTAAGGAGTTTGTGATCCTTTCCGATCATGAGGCATTACGGTTCATCAATGGTCAACACAAAATCAACCCGCGCCACGCTTAATGGGTATCATTTTTGCAAGAATACACTTTCAATCTTAAACACCTTAAGGGAGCTGACAACCGAGTCGCGGACGCTCTTAGTCGCTTAACCTTGTTAGTCACAACTATGGAGGTTAATGTGGTAGGAATCGAGCGCATCAAAGATGAGTACGCCATGTGCCCCGATTTCCAGGATGCATATTTGTCAGCCCAAGATAGCTCCCCCATGAACATATCGGCTTTCGTCATTAAGGACGGCTATCTATTTAGACTTGGAAAGTTATGTATTCCGCAGTCGTCGTTACGTCTCCATATCATCTGGGAAATTTATGGCGGAGGGTTGAGTGGTCATTTCGGTAGGGATAAGACCATTACGTTAGTTGAAGAAAAATTCTATTGGCCAAAACTTAAGGCAATGGTGGGACGAGTGGTGAGTAGTTGTCGTACTTGTAAATTATCTAAGGGCACCAAAACCAACGTTGGTTTATATACGCCGTTGCCTATTCCTTCCACCCCTTGGGAAGATGTGAGCATGTACTTTGTATTAGGCTTACCCACTACTTTACGACGTCACGATTCTATTTTAGTAGTTGTGGATAGGTTCTCCAAAATTGCATATTTTATCCTGTGCACCCGAACTAACGATGCGTCTCATATCGCCAAATTATATTTTAAGGAAGTAGTTAGTCACCGGGGCGTGCCAAAGACAATAGTCTCGGATCATGATGTTAAGTACACGAGTTATTTCTGGAAGACACTTTGGGTCTTAATGGGTACCAAGTTATTGTTTTCCTCTGCCTATCACCCCCAGACTGATGGGCAGATGGAGGTGGTTAATCGAAGCTTGGGTAGCCTTCTTCGATGCCTAGTGAGCGATCACAAAGGCGCGTAGGATCTTATTCTTCCCCACGCCAAGTTAGCTTATAATAATTCTATAAATCGGTCTACTGGTCTGTCACCAAACGAGATTGTCCATGGATACAAGGCCCCTGTGCCTATTGACTTGGTACCGTTGCCCCTGATAGAGAAAAATCATATTCTCCAATCTATACTCGATTAAGGCAAGTGTACCTATCGAAATATAGCATAGGATATAAAAAATATCAAGGTCGTATAAAAACTCGAGGCAGGCAAGTACTATTACTCACAACGACTCTATTATTCTACCGAACGATAAATGAGTTTTGAGAATAAAAATAAACTAAGTTAAAAAGAGAAAATAAACTATTACGAGAAAAGAGTGCTCGATCGACGACTCACCTTGAAATAAAATAACGGAATAAATTAGTTTAACATTTGTAATTCTTTTAAGACCGTGACGGATCCGATATTAGGAAGTAATCTCGCTAGAGCATTAAATCCCCTAACTTATAGATGTTTTGACTGAAATCTCTTTCAAGTCAAAATGGCCTAAAGTCGCATTATCGAAGTGACCCGCACTATTGGATTTGACTCCAATCCGGAGGATTTACGTCATCCTATCTCTAGGGGTGCGTTCAACTCCTTCCTTCCTTGAGTGATCTTTCAAATCAATGAGTCTCTCGACTTCTATGAATTGAGATCAAATGCCTACTACCGTATACCGGAATACGGAGTCGACACAAAATAAGTCAAGGAAGGATCAAAAATAGAAAGGAACAAATGCAAACATAAAAATAAAGATATGTTATTTCATTGCAAAGATCATCGCGATCGGGCACAAAATAAAGTTAGCTACGCATATTGGAAAAGAATTGAGAATAAGAGAAAAGAAATGACATTTGCATTGCTTAAATAAAGAGAAGTACAACAAGGGAAGAAATAAAAGAAACTACAACAAGGAAAGAAATAAACTTGAAATAGCACTCTAATATTACTACTCTCAACTAAAACTACTTTAAAACTCAAACTACTTCACTTCAAACAAAGGGGGAGGGGTTCCTTTTATAGGAGAGGGAGAACATTCTAGATGGAAATGAAGAGGAGGGAGCCAAGGGGGTGGCCGGCCACATATGAGGAGAGGTTCATGCATTGTATTAAATGAAGGGGAGAGAGGAGGCATGGATGCAATGTATGATAATAAATGGAAGGAGAGAGAGGGGGCTACATGCATGCATTGTATTTTGGAAAATAAAAAGAAATAAAATAAGTAATCAAGGGGGAATGGATGGGAAATAAAGTGGAGAAGAAAATAATAAAAAAGGGGAGAGAGAGATGAATGTGGCCGGCCAATGCAAGAAGAGGAATAATTCATGCATGCAATAATGAGGAGAGAGGGAATATATGAGGTGGAGAAAGATGCATGCATGAGAGAAAACAAAAGTGGCCGGCCATGCATGAATGTATGGCATGTTGGGCTCGGGTTCAGGTTTGTGGGCTGCTCCACATGTGGCCGGGCTGGATGGTGGGCTGCATGGGCTCGAGTTGAGGCTTGGGCTGCTCCAATTGCATGTAGGCTCGGGTAGGGGGCTGCACTTGAGCTCGGGCTGGATGGTGGGCTGCTCCATGTGGGCTTGGACAAGTTGGAGGGCTCAGGTAGGCTTGCATGGGCTGCTCCAAGTGGTCTTGAGTTTGGGTTGCACCTACAATAAAACAAACATAGGTTAGTTATATTATAAACAAAGTTAAAACACAAAAAGGATAACACAATATATAGTGACATAATAAGAAACATAATACATATATAAAGATTTTAATATTAAGAAATTAACTAATATTAAAACATTAAACTAAGACAACAAAACATTAACTAAAATTAAGAAACATAACACAATACATAGTGACATATATAAAGATTATATTGATTTTTATATCAAAACACAAAATAGCTATAATAAAACTAGGGTTTTATAAAAAGACATTAAAACATGAAATGACAAGCATAAATTATAAATAAACTTAGGTATTTAGGCTACTAAATTACCCCAAAAACGATGACTAAAACTAGTCATCAAACTCCCCCATACTTAGGCTTTTGCTATTCCAGAGCAAAAGGAAGAGAAATATTTATAAGACATTAAATAATTTTCAAACAAACTAAAAATTTATTTACATCAAAATCTAGCCAACAGTAAAATTTAGGGATTTAAGAATCAAGTCCTAAATTATGAAATTAAAGTGAAAAGAGAGAAATATTTAGCCAAAAAATTTCTAATAAATTAACTAGCATTCAAAATGGAGTAAAGTGCAAACAAGGTTAGATTGGGATTATAAAAACCATGACTTAAAAGAAACTTAAGGAAGAAGACAACCTACTACTTATGCTCTCCACATATTTTAATTTAAAAACTAAGACAATGATATTGGCTAAGGGGGTTTAGGGAGGAAATTAACATGAAGAGGTCTTTGATTGGAGGTGATCATCATATTTTTTCTTCACACCCCACACAATTTTGTTTTTTTTGAATAATATATATGTAATACCAGAAAATGATAGACTAACATCCTATCACTTCCCCCGACATATATGAACTTTTAATTCCTCTCTTCATTTTATTTTGAGTTGCATATGTTTACCAAGGAATAATGAATTTTATCCTCTTATTCCCATGACATATGATCTAACAATAAAAGAAAAAATGATGGGTTTAAACAAAATTTTAGAAAATAAACTAAAACACTAGAGAGCAACTACTAGTAGATTGAGATTTCCTAAGAATCTAAAAGCATGAAGTAAGAATAATTAAAATCCAAAATTGTTTAGCCAAATTACTACAAAATTGAAACTATTTAAAATAAAAGAGAAAAAGTGCTAAATAAATTACTCTAAGCAAATTAAACCATAAGATGATTCTCAAAACAAAATCACTAAAAGTTAAATTTAACTAAATATGATGAAATAAAGATTAGCAAATAAATGCTTATAAACTAACTCAAACTAAATTTCTGAAAATAAAAAAAATCTAAGCATGAGGTTTATTATATTTTTTTGATTTTTTGACATTTTTCATTTTTTTGGGTTTTTTAAATATGATCTTTTTTTGGATTTTTTTGATTTTTCTAATTTTTTTGGATTTTTGATAAAGCTAAAAGAAGCAGTAAAAAAAAACTTAAAAAAAACATACTAAACATTTGTTTTTTTTTGAAAAGAATGAAAAAAGAAAACAACAAAACCCTCCCCCATGCTTAAACCTTTCATTGCCCTCAATGAAAAATAAAAATAAGAAAGAAAAAGGAAGAAGAAAGGGGAGGGGGCATACAATAAAGTAAAGAAAAAAAGAAAACGACTTCCCCGGAGTCGTAAGGCCGAATGCAGATGTCGCTCCCCCATGCTTGAGCTGGACACCGGGTCGGGCCTAAGGAAGAGATGAAATGATGGAGCAAAACGAACCGCCGGGGGTTTTATTCCTGCAAAACAAAATAAACAAAAAGAAAGAAACAAAAAAGTATAAGCAAGGGGTGCCTCCCATGAGCGCTCTCTGTTTAACGTCGGCTGAGCCCGACGTTATTTGTTAGCTAAAGGGAAAATAAAAACTAAAGTGAAGAGGTAACTCCCTAAGTATGCGCTTAGGGGAGTAAATTAAAAAAAAAGAAAAATTGAAGAATCGCACCGACATGTGGTGGAAACTTCAAGGGAATGACGCCCAAAAATGAACGGACGGAGTTATAGAAGAACACCGCCGTATGTATAATGGGGAAGAATGGGTCGTCAAAAGGAGAAGAATAAAAAGAAGAAGAAATAGAAAGAGGCATAAAAGAAGTAGAAAAAGAATTTTCATCAATGGAAATTTCACAAGGAGAAGGAGAGTCTTGTGAAATTTTGGGAGAAGAAAGGGAAGGAGGAACTAAAGAAGAAATATCTAAAGGAAAAGAAGAAGAAGAAGACTCGCTAAAACTAGAAAAATTTGGAACAGTTAAATTTGAAAGCGTAATGGAATCACCAACGTCTTCAGAAGGAGAAATAGGAGACGTCTCGTCATCCTCAACGGCTAAAAAGCACACCGGAATATCCATAGAGGTGTATTCCAAAGGAGGAAGGAAACAATCCGGGATATCCGAATAGTTATCCTCCTCGAGAGGAAAAAGACAAGCCGGGATATCCGGTGACTCAATACATGAAGAAATTGGAGGAGACGGAGAAGAAGACGAAGAAAAAGATGCGGCCTCACGAGAAAGATAATCCATAATGGTCTTGAAATGCGAACTAATATTATCAATAGAAGTTTGCAATTCAAGATACCCATTATCGAGAGAATTAAAATTAAAATTTGGGGGCGCGGCGCTTTGCGGGGCAAAATCATAAGAAAAATACGGGTTTTTCGCCTCCCAAGTAGGATAAAAATCGGAGTAAGGGTCAAATTGGCCACTTTGACCTTCTCCAGAAAAATTAAAATCAAAAGAGGGAGGGGTTCCCGAAAGACATTCAGAATAAAAATGGTCGGGCGACCCGCAAAAAGCGCAAAAATATGACGATTCCATAAAAAAAACTGTTACCAAAAAGAAAAAGAAAAACAAAAATTTTTTTTTTATTTGTTTTTTTTTATATTTATATTTTTTGAAAATAGATTTTTTTTTTGTGGATTGGCTCTCGAACTTCCCAAGGGCTACCCGGTGAAGGGTTCGCAAGGTACTAGGTAAAATGGTGGCGCTTAAAGCCCCTTACCCTTTTTGAGAGATTTTAGGTTGGGTAGAAATAAGATGAGGTGGGTGGATTATATAATAATAATAATAATAATAATTTTTTTTTTGAATTTTTAAATTTTAGTAGAAGTAATAAACTCGAAGCTTTCTTAATATTGCCAAAAAAAATCCCCGGCAACGGCGCCAAAAACTTGATAGAGAAAATCGTATTCTCCAATCTATACTCGATTAAGGCAAGTGTACCTATCGAAATATAGCATAGGATATGAAAAATATCAAGGTCGTATAAAAACTCGGGGCAGACAAGTACTATTACTCACAACGACTCTATTATTTTACCGAACGATAAATGAGTTTTGAGAATGAAAATAAACTAAGTTAAAAAGAGAAATAAACTATTACGAGAAAAGAGTGCTCGATCGACGATTCACCTTGAAATAAAATAACGGAATAAATTAGTTTAACATTTGTAATTCTATTAAGACTGTGACGGATCCGATATTAGGAAGTAATCTCGCTAGAGCATTAAATCCCCTAACTTATAGACGTTTCGACCGAAATCTCTTTCAAGTCAAAATTGCCTAAAGTCGCATTATCGAAGTGACCCGCACTATTGGATTTGACTCCAATCCGGAGGATTTACGTCATCCTATCTCTAGGGGTGCGTTCAACTCCTTCCTTCCTTGAGTGATCTTTCAAATCAATGAGTCTCTCGACTTCTATGAATTGAGATCAAATGCCTACTACCGTATACCGGAATACGGAGTCGACACAAAATAAGTCAAGGAAGGATCAAAAATAGAAAGGAACAAATGCAAACATAAAAATAAATATATGTTATTTCATTGCAAAGATCATCGCGATCGGGCACAAAATAAAGTTAGCTACGCATATTGGAAAAGAATTGAGAATAAGAGAAAAGAAATGACATTTGCATTGATTAAATAAAGAGAAGTACAACAAGGGAAGAAATAAAAGAAACTACAACAAGGAAAGAAATACACTTGAAATAGCACTCTAATATTACTACTCTCAACTAAAACTACTTTAAAACTTAAACTACTTCACTTCAAACAAAGGGGGAGGGGTTCCTTTTATAGGAGAGGGAGAACATTCTAGATGGAAATGAAGAGGAGGGAGCCAAGGGGGTGGCCGGCCACATATGTGGAGAGGTTCATGCATTGTATTAAATGAAGGGGAGAGAGGAGGCATGGATGCAATGTATGATAATAAATGGAAGGAGAGAGAGGGGGCTACATGCATGCATTGTATTTTGGAAAATAAAAAGAAATAAAATAAGTAATCAAGGGGGAATGGATGGGAAATAAAGTGGAGAAGAAAATAATAAAAAAGGGGAGAGAGAGATGAATGTGGCCGTCCAATGCATGAAGAGGAATAATTCATGCATGCAATAATGAGGAGAGAGGGAATATATGAGGTGGAGAAAGATGCATGCATGAGAGAAAACAAAAGTGGCCGGCCATGCATGAATGTATGGCATGTTGGGCTCGGGTTCAGGTTTGTGGGCTGCTCCACATGTGGCCGGGCTGGATGGTGGGCTGCATGGGCTCGAGTTGAGGCTTGGGCTGCTCCAATTGCATGTAGGCTCGGGTAGGGGGCTGCACTTGAGCTCGGGCTGGATGGTGGGCTGCTCCATGTGGGCTTGGACAAGTTGGAGGGCTCGGGTAGGCTTGCATGGGCTGCTCCAAGTGGTCTTGAGTTTGGGCTGCACCTACAATAAAACAAACATAGGTTAGTTATATTATAAACAAAGTTAAAACACAAAAAGGATAACACAATATATAGTGACATAATAAGAAACATAATACATATATAAAGATTTTAATATCAAGAAATTAACTAATATTAAAACATTAAACAAAGACAACAAAACATTAACTAAAATTAAGAAACATAACACAATACATAGTGACATATATAAAGATTATATTGATTTTTATATCAAAACACAAAATAGCTATAATAAAACTAGGGTTTTATAAAAAGACATTAAAACATGAAATGACAAGCATAAATTATAAATAAACTTAGGTATTTAGGCTACTAAATTACCCCAAAAACGATGACTAAAACTAGTCATCACCCCCAACATACAAGACAAGTCAGTTTGCACAATCCTTCGCCCAACATATTCATGACTTACATGCACGTATACGAGCTACCTTGACTGCTCAATACGAGTCTTATCAGTCGCACGCTAATTTACATAGGAGGGTGTCGCACTTTAAAGTTAGCGATTTGGTCCTAGTCCGCTTAGTTCCCGAACGCTTGTCATCTTGCACAGTTAAGAAGTTTGCACCGAAGCGCGTCGACCCTTTTCGAATTATCAAGAAACTAGGTGACAACGCTTTCGTTTTGGATTTGCAGGCTGATTGGGGTATCTCCCCAATTTTTAATGTCTCGGATTTGACGTTGTTTGTTTTACCTCCACCTGAGTTGAATTCTCTGTCGTCTTCTCCCTCCACTGAAAATTCTGATGGGTTGGGGAGTGGTAGTTCGGATGATCTCTCTCCTTTGGTCCCCGCAGGTATAACATGGGATGGTATGTTGCCTTCTTTTATTCCTACTGCTGACATGTTTCCCAGGTTTCCTCGGACATTTCTCACTCCAGATATGATACTCGTCTCGGAACCATTCACTACTCCGGATGGTGCTACTTACTGCTTCCTTGTCCGTTGGCGTGACCGCCCCCCTTCGAATGACTCTTGGGTACTCGCGACAGAGCTTCAACGTTTGGATGCCGAGCTTCTCCGCCACTACCTCTCCACTCACGCATCAGAGATACGTGATTTTGAGTGGGGGAGGATTGATGCAGCGCCACCGCTACTTGATGATTACCCGGTTGCCGAGGCGCTATGACATAAAGATCTGAGACGCCGTGATGAGGCTGAAGGAAGTGCACGTTACAACCTCCTCCCGCGGCGTGCTAGAACCGCCATGAAGAATTAGCTAAATTTTCTTATTTCATGCACTTTATTTTATATTTTGGGAATATAAAATTATCCTATGTTTAAGTGATAATTTTATATTCATGGCTTGCATTTATTTTTTTTTATTTGAATAATTTTTATTTTGGTGTGCATTTAGCCATTCGGATAGATGAGATTACATCTCCATCATGGAGGGCTAAGAGTTGTTGTAAACTCCTATTTAAGGAGGTGATTATGAGGAATAAGATAATTGAAGATTTGAAACCTAAAATTCCCTCTCCTTTAGAATTTTGGCCAAGGCTATTCCCCTAGCCGCCGCCCCCCCTTGAGTGGTGTAAAGCCGCCGCCCCCCTTGCTCCCTCCATCCGTTCAGTGCGACTCCGACGCGGCTTCCTTGGTGCGACTCCGTGGAAGAAGGTTGCAAACCTCTCGGTGTGACGCCGGCGGATCTGCGGAGAGAGTGATTCTCCCACCATATCTTTGTGTGAACTTTCATCCCGGTTGGGTAATCTCTTCCCGTTGTGTGATTCTTGCTTTAATTTGTGGAGGTTTTTCATGCCTCGTTTTTTCCGTGATTTTTAAATCCGTCGCTTGCAAAATCTGAATTTGAAGGTGTTGTTATTGAATCTCTTGTTGTCCGGAACGGGTAGATCCCTCTCGGGAGTGCGAATTGGCCTAGCTTCGATTTGCTCTTCCGTTCGGCGCACTTTATGTGCCAACAAGGGAATTAATCACGACTCGAATTTCGATCGCTCTTAAAGGTTTTCTGCCGCTCCAAAATAAAATTATTGTTGCGCTTGAAACGGCTTAAATTGAAATGAATAGATGCTTGTGTAGGTGTGGTGAGTTGTGTACTTGTTGGAGAGGTAGGTCTTAAGGACGTTGTATCGAGTCCGACATACGGTGAGTTGTGTGCTTGTTGGAGAGGTTGGTCCTAAGGACGTGGTATCGAGTCCCGAATTTTGGGAACCAACCGACCCCTTTTCGTTCGCTTTTGGTCGGCATTCTCTCCTTTTATTTATTGTTCTGTGACGATTAGGTGTCTGTTAGCGTAGTCACGTCCGTATCACGGTCGTTATTACATCACCTACTCAAACGAGTAGGCGGGAAATGAAAGCTGAAAATGTTATCTCATATACGCACGCACTCTACAGAAATAAAACACACTCACGCACTCTACATGAATTAAAACGCACATACACACACAAAATCCTACTCAAATGAGTAGGAGGAAAATTAAAGCGGGTCCTACTATAACGAGTAGGACAAAATAGATGCACACACCCATGCACTCTACTATAATAAAACTCACACACCCACTCTACTTAAATGAAAACCTACCCACCCAAAGCTGGACCTACTCAAATGAGAAGGAGAAAATAAATGCTCACACGCACGCACTCTACAGAAATAATGAAAGCTATAAAAATTAACTCATACACGCACGCACACAAATAAAAAATAAGAAAAACAAAGAGACTGAAAAATTAAAACAACTACATTTCTACCGCTAGAATGCGGTAGAAATGCATAAAAAGAAAAAGTAAAAAATAAAACGAGTAAAAACTTTTGACAATTCAAGTGAAAAGTTAAGTTGGCGAAAAATTGAAATGATAACTTTTTCATTCTTAGTTTTATAAAAGAGCAAAAAAAGTGAAAATAAAACTAAAAAAGACAAAAAGTTTTACATTCCTAAAAATCCTAAGTTAAAGAAAATGAAAATAACACTTTTAAAAACACTTTTTATAAAACTTATAAGAATGAAAACTAAGAAAGAAGAAGAAAACAAACTAAACCTAAACAAGTATGTTGCATTAAAATAAAATGGATGCCACTACGGCTAGAAATACGGTGAAATTCCTAAAACTAAATGGGTTATAAAGCTAAAAAAATTTAACATAAAAAGCACAAAAAAGGAGAACGAAAAATCACATAAGGTAGGGCGCTTAATCGGATTTCCATACAACATAAAGTGGAAAAGAAATATTTTTATTAAGTAAAAAAGGGGTTACAACAAAGCTAAAACAAACACATAAAAGGGCGGGGAAAAAATTCCCTTACATTGCATAAACAGCCCCCAAAAATAGCCCTAAACCTAAGTTAAGTGGCCCAAAAAGTGGAACATTGGTGCATACAAAAAAGTTTTATTTATAGACAAAAAAGTGCTGACACCTTAGGTCACGGGTGTGTCTGGGGGCGTGTCAGGAAGTTTTAACTGGGGAAGGCGTCGTCATTTCATCGTCGGCGCTATTTTTTCTGGGATAGCTGGAGGTGTCACGGGCGTGTCACTCCAGGGACACAGGCGTGTCGGTGGGGTCGACGTTCTTCGAGCGCTGATCGATGATTTGGAAGCTTCTAGAACGGCCACGTGGCGGACACTGCCATGACTAACTTTGGAGCGAGTGTGTAGGGGGCATGTAGGGGGCGTGACATGACACATTGCATTCTTGATGTCGGCAGTAGCAGAGGGAGTGACACGGGCGTGTCGGGAGATGTGACACGGGCGTGTCCTACTCGGGTTGATGAAGGATGAACATCGAGCGTTGAGTTGAGGTCAACGATCGTCGAGGGCATGAAACGTGCGGTCATGGGACACGGGCGTGCCTGGTCATTTTTTGACAATTTTTTAAAAATTTCAAAAATAAAAATTAAAGCTAAGTTAGGTAAATATTTACAAAAAGAAACATATTTATAAAAAAATAACTAAAAACTATAAATAAGAACTAAAATGATATAAATAAAGTACTAAAATATGCGTATATTTACAACTCATCAACGACAGTTATGGTTAAGACATTGTCCGCTAAAGCACCTTAACCGCCTAACCGCTCCAACCAACTCTCCGATGTGGCTAACCGCTAGAATTCTTGCTAACCGCCAGACCGCCCATGCTCACCACCATATCGCCTGCTAGCCTCCTATCTGCTACTACTTATGGATACCAATTTGTTGTTGCAGTCAAGCCACCAGGCTGCTGCTGCGGCGAGCCATCAAACCGCAGATGCTAGAAGACCTCAGACCGCCTCTGCTAGGATAAGAACGAGACCTCTTGGACAAACCGCCAGTCCGCCCAAATAGCTAACTGGCCGACCAGACAGTCAAACCCCCAATCTCCAACACATACTAACTTCAAAATACTATAAATAGACACAAGGGGGTACCTTGGAAGGCATGCTTACATGTGCCCTGGTCTTCTTGCGATTTATGAGGTATCCTTAGCTCAGTAGTTGTCTAAGGAGGGGAAGCGCTCTAAGATCTTCTAGGATTGCAGTGGGACCTCCGTGTTGGAGGCTTGGGTTTGTTCCTTATGCTAAGTCTCTGGTTGTTTAGCTTGTGAGAGAAAAGTAAGTGTGTGATCACACCTTCCCTAAGGGTCGAATTCCACAGAAGCCGATTTTTGGTTTCAACACATGAACTTGAACATACATTAAATACAACAATGTGTATATCATTGACATGTTTGACTTGTACAAATCTGGGAAATTGTGGGCAATGGACCAAACAAGATAGGTAATAAAAATCGAAACAAACAACCTCAGGCATAATACATGTGTGCGGTAAGCCCTCCCTTACCCTATTTGACACGGGAGCATCACACTCTTTCATCTCGGAAGACTTCGCGAAGAATTTGGATGGATGCAAACATTTTACTGGACTCCTCAGGATAGTCAGAATTCCAGGCAAATCAGAGGTGTTGTCTACTACAAAGTGCAATATGTCCGTAGACATTAGCGGGAAGCTATTTGACACGCCATCGATAATCTTACTGCTACCAGACTATGATCTCATTCTGGGCGTGACGTGGCTACACTGGCACCATGCAAAGATTGACTGCCCATCTAAGAGGATCACATTGAAACACGGAAACTCGGAGGTGGTCTTCGAAGGTATTATGCATATCTCCTGATTTTTATTATCATCTGTACATGCTGTTAAGGCCCATGAGTAGGGAGACGAGGTATACATGGTTTGTTTCGAGATGGCGGAGGCGGAGGCCTCCATAGGTGATTTTCCGGTGGTTCGGGATTTCCCCGACTTATTTCCAAAGAAGTTGCCCAGACTACCCCCGCATAGAGGGTAGACTTCCAAATACAATTAGTACCCGGTGCGAGGCCCATCTCTCGGGCACCTTACCGGATGGCACCGAAGGAGCTTGCAGAGTTTTGGACTCAGCTACAGGAGTTGGTGGATGCATGATTTATTATGTCGAGTTCTTCACCATGGGGATCTCCTATTTTCTTCGTGAAGAAGAAGGATAGATCACTCCAACTTTGCATTGATTATCGGGAGTTCAACTGATTGACGTTGAGGAACACTTATCTATTACCAAGGATCGATGAGCTGTTTGATCAGCTAGAGGGAGTGTACTGGTTGTCTAAGCTTGACCGAAGGTCGGGCTACTATCAACTACGGATTCAGGAGGAGGATATACTGAATATGGCATTCAGCTCACGCTATGGCTTTTTGAGTTCACAGTGATGCCCATCGGGCTCACGAATGACCCCTCCACATTCATAAGTTTGATGAACATGGTGTTTGAGTCATTCCAAGACGAGTTCGTCATAGTCTTTATAGACGATATCTTAGTCTACTCCAGGAACGAGGAGGACCATACCCGTCACTTGGCATTAATTATGGGGAAGTTGCGGGAGCACCAGTTATATGCTAAGTTTTCGAAGTGATAATTTTGGCTGCAAGAGTTGGCATTCCTCGGGCATATTATTAGTGGAGCTGGGTTGGCAGTGGACCCGGCCAAGGTGAAGGATGTGAGGGATTGGCCTCAGCTGAAGTCGGCTTCAGATATTCAGAGCTTCCTTAGACTTGCAAGCTATTACCGCAAGTTTATGCAGGGGTTTTTGAATATAGCACTTCCCCTCACATCTTTGACGAAGGACACGACATTCACTTGGACTGAGCAGTGCGAGCCCGCATTTCAGGAGCTGAAGGGTAGACTCACCTTAGCTCCCATACTTGCCCTTCCTTCGGGAAAGGAAGGATTCCAGATTTATACGGATGCGTCATACCATGGCATGGGTGCAGTACTGATGCAATACGGTCATGTTATAGCATATGCTACAAGGAAGTTGAAGAAGCACGAGCAGAACTACCTGGTGCACGATTTGGAGCTTGGGGCTGTAGTCTTCGCCTTGAAGGTCTGGAGGCACTACCTCTATGGGGTTCATTGTGAGATCTTCTTAGATCACAAGAAACTCAAGTACATTGACACGCAGAAGGACCTAAATCTATGTTAGAGGAGGTGGTTAGAGTTTCTCTGCGACTATGATTATACCATGAAGTATCACCCGGGGAAGGCGAACACTACAGCGAATGCTTTGCGCAAGAGAGCTGGCACTACTTGACCGGAGTCCCGGGTGATGTCCATGGAGATAGTGCGGATGATGGAAGACATGCAGATTACAATGGTGTCGAGGGTTGATCCAGAGGTTTATGCGGTGTACTTGATGAAAGTCTTATTTTCAAGGTCAGTTAAATACCTAGAGAGGGGTGAATAGGTTTTATTGCTCTTTTTGATTTATTTAGACCTTAACTGATTTTGTTCTTCTTAGTGATTAAGTTAGTTTGGATTTCAAGATCAATCACATATTACATAGTTGATTTATAGTGGTTCCCCGATCTTGGGTACATCCACAGTTAATTTATAGTGTGTTAGATGAGACACAGCACCAACACTTAGCTCCTAAGAGCTTACAGCACAGATCCCGTAGGACCTCTCAGTCTTCTCCAAGACCTACCACTCGGGCACTAAGCCCTACCTCATATCCAAAGGATCCTAAAACTCAGGCCTATACCATACACTCAGATCAAAAATAGATCCTACACTCAGATCAACAAATGATCCTGCCTCAGCCTTTACAACACAGGCCTAAAACTCAAATTCACCCATTAATCTTACCTCTTAGCCTTTATAGATCAGGCCTACACTCATCCTAAAGGATCCTACAAAAGAAACAATATATGTGTTGATTTAGACACCAGATGGATTTCTTTGTGTCTGTCTTTGCTAGACTGAGATTATTCTAGCCCGAGCCACTTCTCAATAAAAAGAAAAATGATCTTCAGTACTGGACGGTTTGTGCTAGAAGTTACTCAGAATCACTATTCTGAACTTGCAGATGAAGATAACTTATTTGCATGATCTTGTTTTCTTCAATCAGCCAACTTGCCTGCAGATATTTGAGAACTCTGCTCCTCCTTTTTCAGAATATAATCCTAAAGCTGATCCTGAATCAACATCAACTGAGCACAGCATCTTCCTGCTGAAATGTACTCTGACTCTACAGTTGAGATTGCCACACTCATTTGCTTCTTGCTGCTCTATGACACCATTCTTCCACCTAAGAACTGATAGGTACCTAAAGTACTTTTCTTTTCTTCTTTGCAGCCTTCAAAATCTTCATCTTAAAAGCCTGTTTGATCAAAATCCCTATTCCTAGGGTATCGTAGGCCAAGATCAGGTGTGCCCTTAAAATACCTCGAAATTCCCTTTATAGCAGAGTAATGAGAATCTTTAGGGCAGGCCTTATACCTAACATAGACACATGTAGCATACATGATGTCAGGCCTAATATTTGTCATGTATAGAAGGGAGCCAATTATCCCTCTATACAAAGACTCATCAACAAGTTTTCCTGTCCTCATCTTTTCCTATAGGCATACTTGACCCCATGGGAGTTCTCTTGGTGGAGGCATTCTCCATGCCATATTTTTTAATCAATTCTCGGGTAAACTTGGACTGGGATATGGACAAGCCATCATCAGTCTATCTTACTTGGAGTCCCAAGAATAACTTGAGCTCACTCATACTGCTCATCTCAAACTTCCCTTGCATAAGTTTTGCAAACTTCCTAGAAAAGTTGTCATCAGTAGACCCAAAAATTATGTCATCTACATAAATTTGGACTTGGATGATCTTACCCTTAGATTCCCTTAGGAATAGGGTCTTGATTATTTTCCCCCTTGAGAATTTATTTTTAATGAGTAAATTAGACAAAGTATCATACCAAGCTCTAGGGGCTTGCTTCAACCCATATAGAGCTTTCCTAAGCCTATAAACAAAATTAGGGTAGTTAGGGTCAACAAAACCAGGTGGCTGATCCACATATACTTCCTCTTTTAAGTCCCCATTCAGGAAGGCTGACTTCACATCCATCTAGTAGACTTTGAATCCTTGATAGACAACAAATGCAAGGAAGAGTCTTATTGCTTCCAATCTTGCTACTGGGGCAAATGTCTGGTTAAAATCTATCCCTTCTTCTTGTGTGTATCCTTTAGCCACCAGTCTAGCCTTATTCTTGACAATAATGTCATTCTCATAAAACTTGTTCCTGTAGATCTACTTGGTCCCTATGATATTTTTTAATTATGGTCTGGGAAACAACTTCCAGACCTTACACCTCTTAAATTGGTCCAAATCTTCTTGCATTGCTCCAATCAAGAACTGGTCTTTGATTGCCTCTTCAACATCTTGGGCTCTTCTTGAGAAAGAAAACTTAAGTAGAAAGCTGTGTTGATACTCTTGCTTCTGGTCTGGACTCCATGGCTTACATTACCAATGATTTGGTGGGCTGGATGGTACCTCAGATGTCTGATAGCTGGAGACAATCTAGCTTCAGCATTCTGATCTTCATTATCTTTATCAAGCTCGTCTTCAACCACTTCATGTATGTCTTTCCCTTCTTTAAGAATGATCAGTCCATTAGCTTTATCTTTGACTATGAGAAGAGCTTCCTTGATGGTTCGCCTGTCCATCATCAGCTCTAGACCTTCAATACTAGAAGAGGAGCTAGGCAACTAACTATTAATCATGTTGTATTCATCAAAGACAACATGCATTGTCTCTTCTACAACTTGATTTGTTAAGTTATAGATTATATATGCCTTACTATGAATGATGTACCCAACAAAGATCCCTTCATGGGACTTGGCAACAAACTTCGTTATATGGAATTTTCAATTGTTAAGAACATAGCACTTGCTACCAAAGATCCTAAAATAGCTCAGGTTTGGGTTTCTCCCTTCAAGTTCTCATATGGATTCTTCTTGTGGCTCATGGTTATAGAAGCCCTATTAAAGATATAGCATACAGTGTTAACTGCCTCAGCCCAGAAGTATTCTTGGAGAGATGAGTCACTTATCATGGTTCAACCAGCCTCTATGAGAGTCTTATTTTTCCTCTCAGCAATCCCATTTTGCTGCGGAGTTTTAGGAGAGGAGAATTCTTGATGAATCTCTTGCCCTTCATAGAACCTTATCATGCACTCAGACTGAAATTCAGTCCCATAGTCACTTCTAATTTTGACAACAGTACTATTAAATTCATTCTGAATTTACTTGAAAAATGTCTAGAAGACATCGGGGGTTTCAGATTTCTTCCTTAGAAAGAACACCGAGGTAAATCTGGAAAAGTCATCAATAACCTCAAGGGTGTAGACTTTCCTAACTAAACTTTGACCTGTCATAGGACCAAACAAATCCATATGCAGGAGGTATAAGAACCTCATTGAGCCTTTGGTTCAAATGCTCTTGAAGGAGGTCTTGGTCTATTTGCCCTTTTGGCATGCAGAGAAGATACCTCCTTAGTGCACTTTAACTTAGGATCATATCTAACTAGCTCCCTAGTGAAGAGCTTGCCTATGATTATATAATTCAGATTGGCTAGCCTCTTATGCCACTAAACACAGGAAGAGGCTTTCTCATATGCAACTAGGCATACAGAGGAGTCCTTACTTAAACATAGGAAATCTAAACAATACTCATTTCCACTCCTAGTACATGTTAAAATGACATCTTGGTCACTTAACCTCCTAATCTGGCACTCATCCTTGTGGAATACTATTTCATAGCCAAGATCACAGAGTTGACTAATGTTTATCAGGTTGTGTTGCAACCCTTTCGCATAGGCTACTTTTGTCATAGTGACTATGCCATTAGAGATCTTACCATAACCTCTAGTCACTCATTTTTCTGAGCCACCAAAGATAACCTTTGGTCCATGCTTTACTGGAGTATATTCCTTCAGCATGCTCCTTTTTCCAATCATGTGCTTGGAACATCAACTGTCCAAGTACCATATAGGTGTATGGGCACTTGGACTAACTTGTAAGACATAAGTCAGTTAACCTTATGACCCCTATACTTATTGGGTCCTAGGTGCATATTAGTCTGATAATTCTTACCTGCATCTTTTCTAACAGGCAAGCTAACATTTGTTCTCTGCACACTCTAATTATGCCAGCAATCAATAGCAAAGTGGCATACCTTGCCATAGCACCAACACTCAAGGATGTTGTATCTTCTTTTTTAAGTTTGTCTAGTGGTTGTGTTGACAACAGCTCTTGGTCTAGAAGGTGCAGCATCACTCCTGTTCTTTTATTTCCCATCCCGAGTCTGACTAGTGGTGGGTCTGGAAGTAGAAGTGTTTGGGATATCTTGAGCCCTACCAGCATCTTCCTTCTTTTTAGAGAGCATACTCTTGATGGCCTCACAGATGCCAAAGTATGGTATACTGACATACTTGCCCTTAGTCTTAGAGTGGGTTGGAATTTTCTGAGAATAGTCGGCAGCTTTAGCCTTGAGTGAAGGGGCTGGTGCACCAAACACAAATGGTCCATGATGGGCCATTTGGATTTCCTCATGGGCTGCCTTAAAGGCACTTTCACCTGATGCTGGCCCACTCATTGACACTGTAAAATCTACAAATTAAGCATGATTGTCTCTCAACGTTCGAATTCTACACTCGCACAATTTTTCAATGCAGCGCACACGCAAGCAATTATTTCAATTAGATGCTAACGTACGTGTAGCCAAACCAACTAGGATCGAATAAATGGCTATAGGCGAATATTCTCTCAGGCTAAAAGGACCCACCCCGTCTGATAGAGTGAAGGTTGTACCAAAAGAGATCTACCGAAAATTACGATTCGGAAAATGGTAGATCTCTCCCAACAAAAAGTACCGAGGGCCGCCAATCCTCTCTAAAAATAAATCAATCAAGATAAACACAAAAACCGATCGAATAATAACCACGATTATTTAACGCAAACACGATTCAACGCTAAAGTTTTCCACCATAAGAAAATCTAGGAAAAATAACACACGGAGGTAGAAATTTTCTTTACCCAATCAGAATGGATGATTCTGATTTATCTAACTTGGATCGCTCTTCAACGGCTCCGTCGGAGTCACGCTGGATGAAGATGAAAACCTGTCCGCCTTCATCGCTTCACGCCTTGGCCGATATCTACCAAGGATGCTTGATGGTTGGTTGGTGTTGGCAAGAGGATGGTGGTCAGGTTTTTTTTAATGAAGGGTGGTCGGGTTTATACTATGGTGTTCGAGAGTTTGGTATGAGGGAGAGAGAGAAATGGTGGTGGCTATAAGAGGGGAGGCCGAGGACTTTGAGGGAGAGGAGGAAATAGGGTCGATGGCTAGGGAGGAGTGGTGGCTGGATTTTGGGAGGGAGGGAGAGGGGAGTTGGCAGCTTGGAGAGAGGGGAGAGGTGAGGCCAAAAATATTAAGAGAGAGAGAGGAGGGAAATTTCTCAAGAGGAGGGATTAGGGTTTTCAATTTGTTTTCATTCAACTTAAAATGAAAATAAACACATCATGGCCTTATATAGGCTTACATCCAAGAGTTAGGCTACATACAACCTAAATACAAAAAAGATATCACACACCATAATTTTAAACATTACATGAAATAGAAATGATCGAAAAAATAGCAAAATAAATTAAACTAAACATTATGAAGCTGTCTTGCGCTGAGGGCGGAGATTGTAGCGTCGCTCCATAATATCACCACGGCACCACAAGTCTGGCAAAAAATTTGGTCCTGGGAAACCTGGGAAAAGCATTAGGAAATAAAGGATGAAATTTTTTGAAAGAATTCAATAAAGAACTACTAATCACCTAGAGGGGGGTAATAGGTCCAATTCTTTATAATAGGAAGTTTTTGGATTTCTAATTAGCAATTCTAGTTATCTAATCATTCAAGCATCACAAATAATCACAATATGCAAATACAGCATAGAGACACACAAATTTATAGTGTTTCCCCAGTATTTGGGTACATCCACTTTCCCCTTCGCCTATCTAGCAATTAACTAGATTCGGCCCAACTTCCTTCTCCTCAGATCCCTAGATCTTTCCACTCAGAACCCTTCCAGGTTCCTACAACTCGGACTTCTTCAAGTCCTACAGCTCAGATCCTTCTAGATCCTACAACTCAGATTCTTCCCAAGAATCCTACCTCAGAGTTTTCTAACTCCTACCTCAGGCAATATGCCCTACCTCAGCCCTTATAATTACAGGCTTATAACTCAGAAAGATAGACTTTCCTACACTCAGATCTATACGGATCCTACAAGTTTGATTACATTTATTTAAGATTTTCTTTACCCAAAGAGAGAGAAAGGGGTAAAGATTACTTGACCAATAATTAGAAATTGGTCCCTTCTGATCCTTGTAAATCTTTGATCAGATTCAACCTGACTTGGCTTCTTCAAAGCTTCTTGAATTCAGAGAACTAGGTTGAATCTTCAAAGAGTAGATTGAAGTGATCTTGAATCTGCCACCTTCTTCTTCTTCTTCTTCTAACAGATTTGATTCTGTAAACTAAGCTGATCTACAGAGATCCAGCCTTTAAGATGTTGTCGATTTTGTTCTTCTGGGTTTTTTTCTTCTGATAGGAATGTTGTATTTATAGAAGCCATCGATGATAACCTGTTGAGCCGGTATTTGACTAACATCTGATAGTTTTGACAGTTATAACAGCAGTCACTTCTTATATCTGGAAATTTGAAACTTGGTCTCAACAGCAGACATCATATAGGTCTTTATACTGTGTTAACACAAACTTTTAGATGTGTCAACACATCTAGCTGAATGTAGACACCTTGTCTTGATATTGTCGACAAGTTTCACTTTTTGTCAACTTAGCTTCCCTCCATAGTCCCGACATAGATAATGTAGAATGTGTCGACACAACTTACTTAGTGTCGACACAACTTTTCCTTCAAAATAGTTGTCAACCCAATTCCTGGGTGTCGACATATCTGCTTGAGCTTACTGTCAGCACTTCTATTAATCGTGTGTCGACACTAGTCCTAAGTGTCGACACTGGTTATCTTAGACTCAGCATTTAGTGTGTCGACTGTGATCATTTATATCGACACAGCTTATGTTGACTGATATCTCTATGTGTCGACACAAGTCCTAGGTGTCGACATAGCTGGTGTAGACTGATATCTCTGTGTGTCGACACATGTCTTGTGTGTCGACATAGCTTTGCTCTTGTACTCGACATTGCTTCATCAAAATGTGTGGACACTGCCCAAGTGTCTCGACACTTTTGTACTTAGAAAAAATCTTCAACATTTCTTTAGCCTACACAAGTTAACTCAACAGACATCAAATACAAAATGATGTATACCACTGAGTTAAGTAAGACTTCTCCAAATCTTGTACAATTTCCAATGTACCCAATAATCTCCCCCTATTTAGAGAAGTCATAACCCCAAGTCAATGATATACACCATTATATTAACCAGTACAAATAATGATGTACTAAACTATCACAGACACGGTTATCAATAAGCAGAAAGTATATATGTATGTCAAAGAGTTAAATATTGTGCATCTATCATCACAAATTAACATCACAGATATATCCAACCAAGGAATTTACTTCCCATGTCAAATCAACAGTAAGATTTACAAGATGTCTATAAAAGATCAAAATATATTACATAGTTCTTTTAGAAATTATAGATATATAAACCCTAGGTTAATTTTGGCTCCTTGATCATTATCCCTTTGTCAGGTTGTATTGTTGCTTTTGCTTGTGGCTTATCAGCAGCTGGCATCTTCCCTTTTTCTTTTGTTTTGGCCTCCTCATCCTTCAGCTTCTGCCTCTCAAAATAATGATAGGGTTTAGGAAAATACTTGCAAGGCTCAATAGAGTCTGCAGGAATTGTTCCAGCCTTTATATCCTTTCTGAACTTGTAAATAACATCCATTTGTTTGAGATATTTTCCCATTCCTTAGTGGAGTACCATTTCCCTCTATCACTCCTATTATTTTTGACTGCTTTCCAAGCAGTTAGTATTATGTTTCTGGAGGTTGGGCTCCATTATTCAAAGTCAGGCCTTGCTTCATCCTGCTCCCTGAACTTTTCTTAGACAGTAGGATCTCTTGTTCTTTCTGAAGGAGGGCATAATCCATCTCCACTTTTTCAAGAATAACAGGCATGTTGCCTAGTGGAGGACTATACATATCCTGAACTTTCTTAAAAGCTTGATCAAAGTCAGCAGGTGGATAGATGACCTGAGCAACCTCTGCTTGCACTCCTTCCAGGTATTCTTCTTGCATTCCAGATTCTGCTGTGTTGTTATCATCACAGAGAGGTGGATATCCTAAGGTAGCTCTGAGTGAATTGATGATCCACTTGGCATGGTCAGAGATGGCCTCTACAAGGACTCTCTCCCCCTTTATGACTTCTCGATAGATAAGAACCCTAAGGTCATCTTTCTGAAATCTAATCTGGTCTTTGATGTGATAATTACCAGTAGTATAGTAATCCTTGAATTTCTAGAGCTCGTATGCTATGGCTAATTCTGAGGTCTTTATAGCTGTTTTAATAGCATTCAGATCTATTTTGATTTGTACTTCAATGGCAATGACCTTTGTATCACATTATTGTTAAGAGCAATGGTTTGCTCTGCTAGCTTTTCCAGTGTAACTCTATGAACCTCAGCAATATTTTCATTCAGCCTTTTCTGATTTTCAAGGGAACAGCCCAATTTAACATCTAGTTCATCAAATGTTTTCTTATTTGCTTCTTGCTATTTAGCTAGAAAGACTACTGCATTTCCTCCTTTATGAAAGCAGTCAGTCATTTCCTTCTTATTTAGATTAACTTCAAATCTAATTGATTTGATATCCTGGGCCAGTTGAAGCTGTAGATCCTTATTACTTTCATCAAATTGCTTCTCTATTGTTTGTCTTTGTGCATCCAATTTCAGTTGGAGCTGCACCATGAGGGAAGAGAAATCCATAGAAGAGGCAGGAGTCTGTGCAGACTGTACTGCCTTTTTGTAGCCTATGCTTCTCCTCCTTATTTCCATTAGTTTCCTCTTCTTTAGCCCTGAGTCTTCTTCTTCAGCTTCTGATTCTTAGGAGCTGGCTACATCCACAACCTGATGCTGGCTATCAGGAATTTGTACTAGGGCAAGGTCGGGTACCTCCCCCTCAATCTGTGCATCTTTTTGGAGTGTGGGCTGGTTGTCCTTCTGGACTTCTTGCAAAGTATCAGTTGGAGGAACATTGTCCTCAGTAGCCCCTGACTTCTCCCCCTTGACATCAGTTTCTGATTGCAGGATCTCTTTCTCAACAACTTGTTCTAGCATAGTTTGTGCTTCTGGCTCAGCTTACATATCAACAGCTTTGTTTATGTCATTGAGAACCTCTAGGACAGTGAGATTTGCCGCCTCACTTTTCATGAGTACATCAGGATTTTCTCCCCCTTGAATGGAGATATTTGGTAGGTCTAGTACCTCATCAGTGTCCATTAGAGATTGTTTCTTTTCTTCATCCTCTTCTGAACTAAACTCGACTATTTCTTCATAATCACTGGAGGATGCAACAACTGGAGGCACAACTTTCTTTTTCTTTTGCTTACTTACTGGAGATGTTATAGGAGCAGGACCCTCCTTTATCAGTACCCTATCCCATCGAGACAAAATCCTGGTGTCAATTCTTCACATGTGATTGATCTTCATTCCAGCAGCATGAGTTAGAACATCTGGTACATCAGATACCAGGTATAAACTTAAGATCCTGCCTAGGTTGGACTTCTTGATTCCTTCTTTTATTCTATCAAAAACTATTTTGGCCCAATTAGTTTTTAACGAGAATATGACCCTGATCATCAGGCTGAACATGAAGGAGGATATCATATCATGTCCACCATTCTTGCACAACAAGAACTTTCCTATTACTTTGGATAAGAATTTTCCTTGGGAATTCACCCCTTTTCTATTCATTGAGGATCCAATCTTTATGGTTGCACTCAGACCACACCATTGTAAATCCTCTGACATCTTAATAGGAGCAATCTCATCTTCATCTTTGAGCAGTGGCAGGGGGCGTGACATGTACGGGTTTGACCTCGGGCTCTAAATTCTGGCGGGAAGGATGATTGCTTCTATACGTCGGTGGACACGCCCTGGGTCACGCTCTTGTAGGGGGGGCGTTAAACGCGCGTCATGTCGAAATCATTGGTCGGAAATCCGTCAGTCATCGGAAAAGGAGGGTTCACGCCCTATGTCACGCCCGTGACAAGGGACGTGATAGTACTATTTGCGTTCTGAGTCGAAATGGCATTTAATGCGGCGGCAGGCTTTGGGGAGAGGAAGATACGCCCTGTGTCATGCCCGGGGTCACGCCCGGGGAGGGCGTGATAGCCGTTTTTCCTGGTATTTTCCTCTAGCTTCTAGAATCCTTTGGAAAGGATGATACTCCCTAGGTCACACCCGGGGAGGGCGTGACAGGGGGTCGTGTTAGGTCAATTTTGACCAATTTTCAGAAAAACTGCAAAAAGAGAGGAAAAAGTTAGGTGCAATAAAATTAACATAAGATAGATAAAAATAAAGCTTAAAATACAAGATTTTTACATTATAAACTAGAAAAATACGATAATAGTTAAGACTACAAAATGTATTATCAAATTCTCCCAAGCTTAAGCTTTGTTTGTCCCCAAGCAAAAATAGAAAAACTAGATAATCATAAAAAGGACTAATAAAAAAAATTCTAATTATGCCCACACAAGTACTATGCGAAATTCTAAGTAGGAAAAAGGTGAAATGTAAATCTAAAACAATTATTTAGGTATGGTATAACTTTTATAAACTTTACTAAACGAAAACAAATCATCCAAAATTTTGACGAAATTCTTTAAATAGATTTAAGCAAAGCAACGAAAATGAAAAAACGCATTGAGTTGTTACTAGATCCAAGCAACGCATTATAATTATATCAATTCAATTAACAAAAATCTAAGTTTAAATCCAAAAGTAAAACTGATTTACTTTTCTTCTTTTTTTAGTTATTAAATAAAATTCAAAAGGCTTGAATCAACAGGACTTAAATAGGACAAAAACGTTTGGTTTAGGAATATGATTAGGAGTAGTATTAAAAGATAAACGTGAAGGCTTAAAATCACACTAAACCCAAACAAAGAGTTTAAAAAATAATCATTTAAAATAAAAATATATTATTTTTTTCTTTCTTTTCCATTTTTTTCTTTTTCAAAACAAAGGCCATAAATATTTTTATTTTCATGTTGAATTGCCCATACAAAAACAAACATCTCTTTTGAGCATACTTTTTCAAAAACATTTCCCAAAAATATCATAAAATATCCTATCATAATCATGAAAATATTTTATGAAACTCAAAAAGGCTAGTGTGATTAGATAGGTTGGAAATTTTGGCCTTGGTGAAAATGATATGAAAAGAGGAGCTATCAAATGAATTTGGAAAAAGGCTCAAAAGCGGCTATCTATTGGTGAAAGTTTTTAGGTTGGCAGGAAAGCTCAAACGAAAACAAAAACGGCCTAAATCATTTTCACGCTTTTAAATTTGTTTAAAACAAAGATTTGAAAATTTTCAAAAAGCAAGTCCTAGATAATAAAAGAGGATTGATGAAATTATCTTGGAAATAATAATAATCAGTGACTTGGATCATTCACATCTACTATGCTATTAAAAAGTTGACCTTACAAAAATTATCCTAAAACGAAAAGGAAAATAGTGGATGATGAATTTTTGAGAAAGTCAAGAAAATAAAGAACGAAAAAGCATAATAGAAATGCGAGTTTTAGAAGAATATTTCACCTTAACATGCTACCGTGAATTAGAAACACAACATGACAAACCTTTTACTTCTGAAACATAATTAAAAAGGACGATTAGAAATATTATAATTAACTAAGTTGTTTATAGGAAATTTTTAGTAAAATAAGACAAAAACTAGGGGTACTATTGAGATACCAAAATGTCTAAACTATTAAAGTAAGAACAAAAAATATATATATATATATATATATATTTTTTTTGAAATATTCTCTTTTTTGGATTTTTGGAAATATTTGTTTTTTTATTGGATTTTTTTTTGGTTTTAAGATATTCATTTTTTTTGGTTTTTTGAAAAAAATATACACAAAAAGAAAAAAATATTTACACTGAGCAAAATTAAGGAGGAAGTCCTCCCCAAAGCTTAAAATGGGCATTGTCCTCAATGGCAAAAGAAAGGGATTCTAGAAGGAGAGAAAATTAAAGTACAGAATTGAAAGACAGAATTGAAAAACAGGTACTTCCCCGGATTTATTTGCTACGAAAACTGAGTGATGTCGCTCCCCCAAGCTTCTTCTTTGGACTTCGTGATGGATTCAACAACATTGGAGCAGGCGATTGCAGAAGCTTCAGCTTGTCGGAGTCGTCCGGGGCAAAAATTGTAAAATAAAGAAAACAGAAATAGATAACTTGGGCCGCCTCCCAAGAACGCCCTTTATTTAAAGCATCGTTGAGCTCGACGCAAAAAAAAATAATATTGTCCAAAAATATTGTTGTCTAGAAATAAAATAGTTTTTAACAAAAAATAAAAGTTCGAAGTTAGAGTTCGTGCAGCAGATACTTAACAATATTTGGACTGACATAATCAACACCAGAGAAATAAAGTTTAAGACGATGAGCATTCACTTTGAAATTACCCTTATCAGGGTGCGAAATTAAAACAGTTCCATATGGGAAAATTTCTAAAATAGAAAAGGGCCCAGACCAACGAGATTTTAATTTGCCCGGAAATAAACGTAATCGAGAATTATAAAGAAGAACCTGGTGGCACGACTTAAAAGTTTTTGGATGCCTTAAGTGCTTATCGTGCAAACGCTTCGTCCGCTCTTTATAAAGTTAGTTATTTTCGTAAGCATAAGAGTGCCACTCGTCGAGTTCATTAAGTTGAAATTTTCTAAGGTCACCGATAGAGTGGGGATCGAAGTTTAAAAATCTTAAGGCGCAAAAAGCACGGTGTTCTAATTCTACGGGTAAATTGCACGATTATCCATTGACCAGGCGATACAGCATACATCCGAGGGCGGTTTTGTACGTAGTTCGGTAGGCCCATAAAGCATCGTCTAATTTGGCTGACCAATCTTTCCTAGAAGTTGAAACAGTCTTTTTTAATATTCTTTTTATTTCTCTATTTACTACTTCGACTTGTCCGTTAGTTTAGGGGTGGTAGACAGTTGAAAGCGTATGTGTAACGCCGTATTTGGTAAGGATTTTTGAAAACAGTGCGTTACAGAAATGGGATCCCCTATCGCTAATGATGCCGCGCGGCGTACCAAATCTAGAAAATAATTTTTTCAAAAAGGTGACTACAATTCGGGAGTCGTTCTTAGCTTGGGCTTCGGCCCAACGTGAAACATAATCAATGACAACTAAAATATACTTGTTTCCGAAGCTAGAAGGAAGGGGGCCAACAAAATCGATTCCCTAGAGGTCGAAAATTTCGCACTCAAGGAAATAATGTTGCGGCATTTCATTTTTATTTGAAATGTTGCACGACCGTTGGCAACTATCACACCTACTCACAAAGGCTTGCACATCTTTAAACAGACTAAGCAGTAAAAACCCGCGCAAAGCACCTTGTGAGCGGTGCGAGCAGCTTGATAGTTCCCACCTGTCAGACCTTCATGTAAGTGTTTTAAAATATCAACTCCTTCTTCATAAGAAACACATCTCCTTATCACTTGGTCCGCACAGATTCTGAAAATATGTGGGTCTTCCCAAAAATAGTTCTTCAGCTCAGAAAAGAATTTCTTCTTTTGCTGAGAGGAGAACTCTTTTGGGAGTACCTGGGCCACTAAATAGTTGGCGATGTGTGCGAACCAAGGAGAAGTAGATATGTTAATTGAAAGCAGCTTTTCATCAGGAAAATAATCATTAAAACATTTTTCATTTTATTTTTCTATAAAGGGATTGTCTAATCTGGAGAGATGGTCGGCAACCAAGTTCTCGGCTCCTCGCTTATCACGGATCTCTAAGTAAAACTACTGGAGGAGTAAGACCCAGCGAATCAAGCGCGGCTTGGCATCCGTTTTGGCAAGAAGATATTTGAGGGCCGAGTGGTCCGTAAAAACAATAATTTTTGAAAGCGTAATGTAAGGACGGAATTTATCAAATGCGAATACTACAGCGAGGAGCTCCTTCTCGGTCGTGGTGTAATTTTCCTGTGCAGATATGTGTGTTTTACTAGCATAATAGATGGGGTGGAAGTTTTTAGATATGCGTTGACCTAATACAGCTCCGACCGTGAAACTACTCGCATCGCACATAATCTCAAATGGAAGGTCCCACACCGGAGCTATCATAATCGGTGCGTTAATTAACTTTTCTTTAATCAATTCGAAGGTAGAAAGACAAGAGTCATCAAAAATGAATTGGGTGTCTTTTTCTAGAAGATGGGTTTGGGGCTTGGTGATCTTGGAGAAGTCCTTTATGAAGCGGCGGTAGAAACTAGCATGACCTAAGAAACTTCTTATAGTTTTTATATTTGTAGGCAGCGGAAGCTTCTCGATAACTTCTATCTTCGCAATATCTACCTCAATATCTCTCGCAGAAATTTTATGACCCAAAACTAACTCTTCCCTCACCATAAAATGGCATTTTTCCCAATTTAGGGCAAGGTTAGTCTCTTCGCATCGTTCTAAGACTTTCTCGAGGTTTTTTAAACATCTATCAAAGGAATCGCCGAACACGGAGAAATCGTCCATAAATACCTCCATAATGCTTTCTACGTACTTGTCAAAGATAGCGAGCATACATCGCTTGAATGTAGCTGGCGCATTGCATAATCCAAATGACATTCTTCGGTAGGCGAAGGTGCCGAAGGTAGAAGTAAACGTAGTTTTCTCTTGGTCCTCGGGAGAGATGGGGATTTGAAAGTACCCCGAGAGGCCATCGAAAAAATAATAAAAGCTATGGCCGGATAATCGTTCTAAAATCTAGTCGATAAACGGCAAAGGAAAGTGGTCCTTGCGGGTGGCGTCGTTCAGCTTCCTATAATCTATACACATACGCCAACTCATCACCGTCCGTGTCGGGATTAATTCGTTATTTTCATTACTAACTACCATTATCCCTCCCTTCTCTGGTACTACCTGAACAGGGCTAACCCACTTACTATCTGATATAGGGTAGATAATTCCTGCGTCTAATAATTTCATAACCTCGCCCTTAACTACTTCTTTTATGTTCGGGTTTATACGGCGCTTAGGTTGAATGGAGTTATGCGAATTATCTTCCATTAAAATTTTATGAGTACAGAAAGATGGGCTTATGCCTTTGATATCAGAAATCTGCCAAGTAATAGCTCGGCGATGTTTACGTAAAACTAAAAGGAGTTTTTCATTTTGGACATCCGTAAGGTAGGCCAAAACTATAACTGGAAGCTTGGAGTTCTTTTCTAAGAAGGCGTACTTGAGATGTTCAGGAAGTTCTTTAAGTTCTAGGGTAGGGGGTTCTTCATAAGAGGTTTGAGAAATTCTTTCTTTTTCAAATACTAAATCTTCGTAGACTTTTTTATATGGAATATTAAAAGGGGTGGAGCTTGTGGCCAAGGAGGCTTCTTACAGTGATTCAGTTGGAAAAGTAGAAGAGGAACAAAAATCAGAAAATTCTTTTTCAAAATCAGATAAAAGATAAGAGGATTCTACACTTTCTTCACTAAATTGTAGCGATTCAGTGGGAAGAGAAGAGGAGGAACAAAAATTAGGAAATTCTTTTTCAAAATTAGAGAGGCAATAGGAGGATTCATCACTCACGACATCTACGAAAAAGCAGGATTCATCATTTGCTAAGGTATTTTTCATCGAAGGTGTGATAGAGAATGTGACTTCGTTGTCGCCTACTCAAAGGAAGAGCTTACCATTGCAAACGTCAATGATAGCTCGGGAGGTGGCAAGGAAGGGTCGGCCAAGGATCAGGGGGACCTCGACGTCTTCTTCGATGTCCAAAATGACAAAGTCCACCGGGAAGATGAACTTGTCGACTTTTACTAAGACATCCTCCACTATTCCTAACGGGTACTTAACGGATCTGTCGGTGAGCTGGATACTCATGCGTGTGGGGTTGAGGCTACCAATTCCTAACTTTTTAAACAATGAGAGGGGCATTAGGTTAATACTTGCACCTAAGTCGGCTAATGCGTTCTTCACAAAAAGATTACCAAAGACACACAGAATAGAAAAACTACCTGGGTAGATGATTTTCTTTGGTAAGCCGTTTGTCAAAACTGCAGAGCAATCGGTGTTTAATGTACCGTGCGAAAGGTTCTCTAACTTCTTCTTGTTGGTCAGGAGATCCTTAAGGTACTTGGCATACTTCGGCATCTGGGAAATCGCTTCATGGAAGGGCAGATTTATGTGGATTTGCTTAAACATCTCTAAGAAATGGGAGTATTGATCGTCCTGACGTTGTTTATTAAGTTTGGAAGGGTAAGGCGGATTTGGATTATTTTTAAAGATTTGTTGTGGAGTGAGATCTTTTTCTAAAACAGGGGTGATAACTTCTTCAGCAGAGGGTGGAATTTTTAAAATGGGAGCGGAGCTTTGATTTTTAAAAGCGGGGGCGGATCTTGCCTCGGGCTCTTCACTAACCATATCGGGAACTTGCTTCCCACTCCGAAGAGTTATAGCTTTCGCTTGCTCTCTCGGTTTGGGCTCAGTATTGGAAGGAAGAGACCCTGCTGGTCGCTCAAAAATAATTTTAGCGAGCTGTCCTACTTGATTTTCAAGACTTTTAACGCTTCCAGTTAAGGGTCTTATCGTAGCGTCATTTGTGGCGATATATTTGGAAAGTAACTCCTCCAAGCTTGGAGGTTTATGATAATTTTGAAAAGGTGGTGGTGGTGGTGCACAAAAATCATTTTGTAGTGGTGGTCGCATAACTTCTGATGGAATACTCCATGAAAAATTCGGATGATTTCTTAAGGCAGGATTATAACTATTCGAAAAATTAAAACCAGGAGGATGAAAATTCGTAGCAGAAATATTTTTAAAAACATTTCTAAGCATATTGTTAACAAAATCTAATTGTTCTAGGGTAGGAGTTACAGATTCCCATACCTGAGGGGCGGAGGCAGTAGTCATCTCCGTTATCTTTTTGCTTAATATTTAAACTTGTAGAGCGAGCTGGGAGACGTTGTCCACTTCAAATATACCTGCAGGCTTGTTCGGGCCGAACCTAGGCACATTCCACTAATAAGTGTTCATGGCCATGTCCTCAAAAAGCTCAAGAGCTGCTTTCGGGGTCTTATGATTTAAAGTACCACCAGAAGTTGCGCATCATTTACTTTATGCTTTGATGTTATAGAATGTCTGCATTATAACATCTAGCGCATATGTGGGCATAAATCTTTAAATCTTTCCCAAGTTTCATATAAGGTTTCAGAGTCTATTTGCCAAAAGGCAGAGATGTCGTTCCTAAGTTTTGTAGTTTTAGCTGGCTGAAAATACTTCGCTACAAATTTTTCGGTTAATTCATTGCAGGTGGTTATGCTATTCTTTGGTAGAGTGTTCAGCCACTGCTTAGCTTTAGTTCTTAAAGAGAAGGGAAAGAGTCTTAGCCTGATTGCATCATTTGTGACACCATTTATCTTGAAGGTGTAACAAATTTCAAGAAAGCTTGCTATGTGTGCATTCGGATCTTCATCTTGAAGTCCGTCAAATTGCACATACTGCTGCACCATTTGAATTATACTATGCTTTAATTCAAAGTTATTATTTTCTATAGCAGGGAGAACTATGCTAAATTCTATTCCCTCTAGATTTGGTCGTGCATAATAAGACATAGGTCTTTGCATGACTTCCTCTACTGGGGGCTCTGCCATTCTTAAAGTAGAAGATGACTCGGAATCCTCAACCGGTATTTGGGAAGTAGGGCCTTGAAATCACGATCTTCTCCGAAGAGTACTCTCAATTTCGTTGTCCAAGTACAAAATAGCCGACGGATTCCCTCGGGTCATGCACTAAAAGAAGAGAAGAGAAAGGAAGGGGAAAAAAAGCTAGAAAGAAAAACTAGATTAATTTTTTTTTTTGAAATAGATTAACTCCCGAACTTCCCAAGGACTACCCGGTGAATGGTTTGCAAGGTACTAGACAAGATAGCAGCACTTAGAGCCGCTTTGGCCTTTTCGAGAGAATTAGGTGGCGTAGAAAAATTGTGAAGTTGGTTACAATTAAGAGCGGTAATAAAAAAATTTTTGATTTTAAAAATTTTAAGAACGAGGATGAGAAAGAGCAGAGATAAAATTAATAGGTTCGTGTTTTCAATATATCAATGAAAGTTGCTCCCCGGCAACGACGCTAAAAACTTGGTGGTCGCTAAGCTTCGAAGAAAATAAAAGCAACCGAACTAGCAATCCAATGAGGCAAGTATACCTATCGAACTGTAGCTAGGGGATACAAGTGTCGTATTGAAATTCGGGAACTGTTGAGTAGACTTACTCACACGAAGGCTATTATTTTATCGACGGAAAAACTAGGGTTTGAGAAACTAATTGCAATAAAGGAAATAAAGCTAAGCTAGAAAGAGAACTACTGCAGTTAATTAAAGAGCATAAAGTAAGCGATTATAACGAAGGGCTGAAACTATGAAATGGAAATGCACTCGATCAAGAATCACCCCGGCTAAAGTCAACTAAAAATGCGATAAAAACCTAAACTTAATAGGGTAAAGGTCCTTGACCGTGGAGGTTCCTAAAGCTTAAACATGCTTCTCTCGAAGTCATGACCAACAGAGTTTAGGAAGGTCTGACTGACTCTCGTCTAAATCGGAGGCCTAAAGCTCGCTTTACGCGGTGAACCCCACTATTGGATTTTACTCCAATCCGGGAGATTTGGACGTCTGTCTCTCTCGAGTGGTGCGTACAACTCCCTTTAATCTTGAATGATCACTTCATTCTATCGGCCTCTCGGCTAGCCTAGAATGAAAGCAAAGGTGGAGAGTATATATCGATAATATACCTGGCCCATGAAAAATCAAGAGTAATTCAAGACCTAAAACCTAAAAATAAAAGGTAAATTAAAACATCATAACTTAATCGCTCGAACCTAAGATCATCAAGATCAAGTACAAGTAGGATTAGTTAATCATAATGGAGTGGAGGAGGGGGGGATGAGTAGTAAAGCATAGTAAGAACACAAGTAATAAAGGAGAGAAAACAACACTTTTATATTAATGAAAAAGGAGAGCTACAACTTAGGAAAGGAAATTACAAGTGCATGATATTAAAATCCTATTCTAGTCCTACAATCAGCAACTAAAATAAGAGCAAGGATTACAGTAAAAGCTTAAACAAAAGCTAAACAAAACTAAGGTTAAGATAAATTACAAAAATAAGGGAGAGAGAGAGGGAAGAACATGAAAAAGACCAAGAAACAAAGGGGCAGCACCTCTCCTCTCAACTTAAGCTTGCTGAAATGGAAGGGGGGGCTAAATTTATAGAAAAAGCTCACGGGTTGGTCACGCCCTTCGACACACCCTAGGGGGCGTGTCAGGGGGCGTTATATGTATGGATTTGACCTCAGGCTCTGGATTCTGGCGGGAAGGATGATTGCTTCTGTATGTCGGTGGACACACCCTGGGTCACGCCCGTGTAGGGGGGGGGGGCGTGACACACACGTCGTATCAAAATCATTTGTCAGAAATCCGTCAGTCATCGGAAAAGGAGGTGTCACGCCCGTGACAGGGGGAGTGACAGGACTAGTGGCGTGCTGAGTCGAAATGGCATTTAATACAGCGGCAGGCTTCGGGCAGAGGGCGACACGCCCTGTGTCACGCCCGAGGACACGCCCGGGTAGGGCGTGTCAGGGGGGCATGATAGCCATTTTTCCTGGTATTTTCCTCTGGCTTCTGGAATCCTCTAGAAAGGGTGACATGCCCTAGGTCACGCCGGAGGAGGGCGTGACAGGGGGGCGTGTCAGGTCAATTTTGACTAATTTTCAGAAAAGCTGCAAAAAGAGAGGAAAAAGTTAGGGGCAATAAAATTAACATAAGAAAGATAAAAATAAAGCTTAAAATATAAGATTTGTACATTATAAATTAGAAAAATATGATAATAGTTAAGACTACAAAACTTATTATCATCTCCTTCCTCATCAACTCCCAACAGACCAAAGCAATGACTGTCTTCTGTCATTTAATTGATGTTATCCAGCATCTGCAAGAATTCAATCTCCACAAAATCTACTTCTGCTGAATATAGCCCAATATAGGCCTCAACATCATCTTCTTTTTCTGATTCTGATGATGATGAATCAGTCCAGCTTTTCTCTTTTTGGGCAACAAAGGACTTTTCCTTCTTGCCCTTCTGGTGATTCTTCTTGTCTCCTGATTCCTTTCTTTTCACAGGACA
This sequence comes from Platanthera zijinensis, assembly GCA_039513925.1. Lineage (NCBI taxonomy): Eukaryota > Viridiplantae > Streptophyta > Magnoliopsida > Asparagales > Orchidaceae > Platanthera > Platanthera zijinensis. Next base: position 173,138,024 of record CM077088.1, read on the forward strand.
GTCAGCTAAGAAATGTCCTGGTTTGCTGCAGCAATAACAAACTATTTTATAAGAAGTTTGTTTACTAGGTTTTGATCCATACCTGTCCTCTTTAGAGGATTTCTTCTTTCCTTTATAGTAATCATCCTTAGTGTAAGAAGATGTGGATGGCCTGCTTCTCCTGCTCTTTTTCTTTACAAATCTCTGGAACTGTCTGGTGAAAGTAGCCAATTCTTCATCAGAATAGTGACCATCTGATGTGCTGGTGTCTGTGCTTTCAATTTCTGCCTCAACAACCTTCCTGGGAGGAGAAGGAGACTTTCTCCTACCTTTTCTTGTTGCCTCAACTTTGAAATCCATGGACTTATCCTTGATTGAAGACTTGTTACATTTCTCCTCCTCTTTCCTTGCTGTCAATTGTATCTCATAGGATAGCAATTTACCAAACAGTGTTGGTGGAGGTGTATCAGCTAATTTGGCCACTTCTCTGATGGAACAAATCTTAGTATCCTAATATTTGGTTAATGACCTGAGGAATTTGTCATTCAGCTCATATATGCAAAATACTCTTCCATAAGTCATTACTTCATTCAATATACTGAAGAATTTCTTATAGCATTCTGCAATGCTATCAGTCTTGGCCTATCTAAAATTCTCATACTCCTGATTAAGCATAGACTTTTTGTCATCTCTAACCTCTTCAGTTCCTTCTATGTAGACAATCAGTGTGTCCCATATTTCTTTTGATGTTTTGCAATGGACCAGATTCTGAAAAGTTGAATCATCTATGACACTAACTAAAAGATTTGGTTTATAGAGCCTAATCACCTAGAGGGGGGTGAATAGGTTCAAATAATTTTTAACAACTTAGGCAATTAAAAATTTTAAAAACAACACAACTATCACAGCACAAAGCAATCACAGAAAATTCACAGCACAGCACAAAATGGTTTATAGTTGTTCCCCAATTTGTGGGTACGTCAACTCTCCCCCTTCACCTATCTAGTAGAGTACTGGATTCGGCCAAACTTCCTTCAACTATCTCAGATCCTCAAATCTTACAACTCAGAAACCAACTTGTTCCTACAGCTCAGACTTCTTCATGTCCTACATCTCAAATTCTTCCCAAGAATCCTATCTCAGGCAACAACCCTACCTCAACCTTAACTACCAGTCCTACAACTCAGATCACCAAGATCCTACCTCAGGCAGTCAGCCCTACCTCAGCCTTAACCACCAGGCCTACAACTCAGATCACCAAGATCCTACCTCAGGCACTCAGCCCTACCTCAGCCTTTATATGTTTAGGCTTATAACTCAGAGAGACAACTCTCCTACACTCAGATCTAAAAGAGATCTTACAGAAAAATTGATTGTTTAAAATAATAAATTCTTCACCCAGATAGAAAGAGAATGAGGTGAAGACTTTCTTGATAAGTTCTTGATTGAACTGACTTCTTAAGATCCAACCTGTCTTTGCTTCTTCAAAGCTTCTTGAATCTGAACAAAGTAAGGTTGATCTTCAAATAAAGTTGGAGATGATCTTCAATCCAGCTTCCTTCTTTATTCAGAATTAGATCTGAACTCCTCTTGCAGACATGTTCAGGATCTGCCTTCTTCTTACTTTACTTCTTCTATGTTTGTCTCTTAGTTCACCGTTTTTTGTTTGTGATAGAATAGGTCTTTATATAGAACCCATCAAAGGTTACTGGTTGATCTGGTTCATAACGGCCTTCTGATAGCTCTGACAGATGTGATATCTTTGTTACTTATGACAACTGTTAGGTCTTCAGTCTTGATACCTGACCCCTCCTTGAACTTCTATCACAACAGAAAATTGTCCGGATAACACTTCAAATGTGTCAACACAAATAGACCATGTATCGACATAAGTCTTGATGATGTCATCACAGCTCCTGTTGGATGTGTCGACACAAGTCATGTGTGTCGACACAACTGATTCTAGTCTTGACATAGCTGGTGTTGACAGATATCTTGAGTGTGTGTCGACACAAGTCCTGTGTGTCGACACAACTGCTTCTAGTCTCGACATAACTGGTGTTGAAAGATTTCTTGAGTGTGTGTCGACACAAGTCCTGTGTGTCAACACATCTGCTTCTAGTCTGAACTTCTGTGTGTCGACATAAGTCTCGTGTGTCGACACAACTGCTGCTTATAGAATTTCTGTGTGTCGACACAAGTCCTGTGTGTCGACAAAAACTGGCTTCTAGTGTCGACACATTTCCTTCACCAGCGTCGACACTTGTACTTAGAAAATTTTCCGGAATTTCTTTAACCTACACATTGAAACTCAACATTCCATCAAATACACATTGATGTATATCATTGAGTCAGGTGAGGCAGCTTCTCCAAATCAGGTTCATAGTTTCCAATGTACCCAACAATCTCCCCCTATTTGGAGAAGTCATAACCCTTAGTCAATGATATACACCACTTATAATAAAATAAAGATTAAGAAGCATATAATCATTACACAGACAGGGTAACTCATAATGCAGAAACAGCATGAAATATCATCACAAAATATGATAAAATTCATTAATCAAGAATTAGTTTTTAATTTACAAGATTTTTTTAGAACAGAAAATTACACAGTTCTAAAACTAGCCTATCTATCTCTAAGATTGATCAGGCTCCTTGATAACTATTCCTTTGCCAGATTGAATCTTAGCTTGTACATTAGCCTCTGTGTCATCAGCCGGCTTCTTCCCTTTCAGATCCTTCTTCTTGAGCTCTTCAGCCTTTATCTTTTTCCTTTCAAAATAATGATAAGGTTTTGAGAAGTACTTGCTAGGCTCCACAGAGTTAGCAGGTATTTTCCCAGCTTTAAATCCTTCCTGAATTGGTATATGGAATCTTTCCACTTCTGATATTTACCCTACTCTTGTTCAGAATACCATTTGCCTCTATCATGCATATTTTCTTTCACAGCTTTCCAAGCAGTAAGAATGATATTTCTGGTCGTTGGACTCCATTGTACAAAATCAGGCTTTAATTCAGCCTGCTCTCTGAATCATTTCTTAGATAGTTGAGCTTTTTTCTTTGCATCCCTAGCTTTTTGCGCTTCTTGCTTTCTTTGTAAAGCACCTTCAGATATTTCAACTTTTTCAATAATAACATTATGTGCCTTCTGTGGAGGGCTATACATTTCATGTACTGCCTGATGTACTTCTTCAAAATCAGATGGAGGATTGATGACTTGGGCAACTTCCTGCTGAACCCCTTAAATATAAGCAGGTTGAATACCAAATTAAGCAGTATTATCATCATCATCATAAAGGGGTGGATATCCAAGAGTAGCTCTGATGGTATTGGAAACCCATTTAGCATGATCTAAGCTTGCTTTGACTTACACTCTCTCCCCCTTTATGACTTCTTTGGCCACATGATCTCTTAGATCATCCTTCTGAAACCTTTCCTGATCAGCCAGATAATCTATTCCCTCTTTGTAGTAGAGTCTGAACTTCTGTAGTTGATCAGAAATATCCTTTTGAGATGCCTGAATTATTGTTTGGACAGTAACTAGATCTTCTTTGATCTGGTTAGATACTTCATTTTTCACATCAGTAGCAATACCTCCCATTTTTGAGAGAATAGAATTATGTGAGTCTGTGAGATTTTCATTCAATCTGAATTGATTTTCAAGAATATATCCTTGTTTATCTGCAATGTCATCTATTTTAGTTTTCATGTCCTATTGTTGCATGGCAAAGTATACTATAGCATTACCTCCCTTATGAAAGCAATCTGGCATCTCATTCTATGCAAATTTACTTCAAATCTAATAGATTTGATATCTTGGGCCAGCTGGGACGACATTTCTTTGTGAGACTCATCCACATATTTCTCAAGAGCAAGTCTTTGCTCATCCATTTTCACTTGCAGTTGCACCAAAAGTGAACTGAAGTCTATTCCTGGAGCAGATGTTTGTGGGATAGTTTGCAAGGCTTTCTTATAGCCTGTGCTCCTCTTCCTGAGTGCCACCAGCTTCCTTTTCTTAGCCCTGGTGGCTTCTTCATTTTCAGAAGAATTAGATGAACTTTCTATATCCATAGTGTCCTTGGGACTAGAGGCAAGGAGTAGCATCTCCCCCCTCAGTCCTTGTCATCTCCCCCTCAGTTTGAGCTCCATGTAAATCAGGAAATAACTCTTACAGAGTTACCTCCTGCTGCATCCGAATAGGTGGGATAATGCTTTCTTTTTCAATAAATGGTTCTCTCTGGACATCAAGATATTTTTCCAGGGTTTTCTCGAAACTGGAGGAGTATAGTTGCTCAGCTTGATCTGGGTCTAACATATACACATCCTGTGCTTCTTTCTCAGTGATGATTGTTGTAGCATTGTTGATTTCTGAGACTATGTCCATAACTGTATCAATTGCATGCTCACTATCTAATGCAACTTCAGCTTTACCTCTCCCTAGGTCTGGCAGCTTTGATTGTTCAGGTTCTTGAACAACTGTAATCTCAGTGTTGTCTCCCCCTGGAGTGGAGACCATCTGGTTTTCTGGTAGTTGAATGCTCTCCTCTTGGGCTTGAGCCTCTTTATCTGGTGTTGGTGTAGGTGATTTTCTTGGTTGTTCTTCATCTGAGCTGAAGTCAACCTGCTCTTCAGAATCACTAGAAGATTCTGCTGCCTGGGAGGTAGTTTTCTTTTTCTTATCCTTTTTCACTTGTTTCTGTATGGTAGAAACATCTTTTGTCAAAACTCTATCCCATCTGGATAGTATTTTCAGATCCATTCTCCTCACTTGTTTCACTTCTGGAATGGTGGAAACAATATACAGGCTAAGTATTCAACCCAGATTGGGCTTCTTAGCACTTTCTTTGATCTTGTCAAATATGACAGCAGACCAGTATGTTTTCACTTTGAATATAACTCTGGTCATGAGTATGAACATATAGGCAGAAATCCCATCATGTCCTCCTATTTTGCAAAGAATAACCTTGCCTATTATCTTTGACAGGAACTTACCCTGGGAATTTATCCCCTTCCTGCTCATTGAAGATCCAATCTTGGTATTGGGATCAAGTCCACACATTGGAGAGCATCCCTTGTCATGGATGATGCGATGTCATCTTCTTCCTTAATCCTTGGAAGTTGAAGTGACTTTCTTATACTCTTGTGTGTGAGTTTTATTTTAGTACCATTTACAGAGGATTTAATTTTCATTCCCGTAGAATACATTGTTGCTGACGAGTAAAATTCAAGAACCTCCTTCTTCCATATCATTGTAGGTTCTGAGACCAAGTATTCCAATCCATTTTCGGTGATTAGGGTAATAACGACTTTGATTTCTGGGGAGGTAGTCTCGAATGCCTTGCGTACCAGTTCATATCCCTGATTGACCTTGTCTTCCTATTGTGGCGCCATGAGTGAAAGAGAGAGGAGAGAGTCGACTGGAGAATTTCTTGTCGACATTAAGTCTAGAGTCGAGAGTTCTGAAAGCACAGTCGGCCAGATTTTGTCTTCTCCTATTTATAGTATACTTGTAAAAGGTAGGTCAAAAGACGCGCCTAAATAGGGAATTTACTAGTCGACAAAATTTTACATGTGTCAACATAGACGACCTAGTTCTCTACAGAGCTTTGTAGGTGACGTCATGTCTATGTGTCGACATACTTTTTCCTGTGTCGACACAAACTACTTTAGTCTTGATAGAGTATTGAGGGTGTTGATATGTCTATGTGTCGTCAATGATTTTTGTGTGTTGGCACAAAAATCTACTAGTACAAGGTCTCAACAGAGTGGTGTCGACACAATTGGCTTGTGTTGACACAAACATTCTAACTTAGCCAAATTTCTTGAGAAATTTTTTCCAAACCTAACATCTCATTCTAGGTTTAACATACCTAATTTAATTTTAAAATAATTGAATTTACTTTCATCCAGATTTTTTGTAAATATGTCAGCAATTTGATTGTTAGTGTTGACAAATTCTAGACTTATATCTTCTTTTTCAACATGTTCTCTGATGAAGTGAAACCTGATTTCTATATGCTTAGTTCTGCAATGTGATACAGGATTTCTAGCAATAGATATAGCTCTAGTAGAATCACAATATAATGGAATTCTAGCTACCTTGATGTCATAGTCTTCAAGTTGATGTTGTATCCACAACAACTGAGTACAGCAACTGCCTACAGCTACATATTCTGATTCAGCAGTGGAAATAGCTACACTTGTCTGCTTTTTGCTGCTCCATGACACCAACCTTCCACCTAGGAACTAACATGTACTTGTGGTGCTTTTCCTATCTTCTTTGCAGCCTACAAAGTATGCATCTGAAAAACCTCTTAGCAAGAAATCTCTATTCTTTGGGTACCAAAGACCTAGATTAGGTGTGCCCTTAAGATATCTTAAGATTCTCTTAACAACAGAATAATGAGATTCCTTTTGGCAAGCTTGGCACCTAGCACAGACATATGAGGCATACATGATGTCAGGTCTACTAGCAGTTAAGTAAAGTAGGGAGTCAATTATCCCTTTATACAAAGACTCATCAACAGGTTTTCCTGCCTCATCTTTGCCTATAGGCATACTTGTCCCCATTGGAATTTTCATGGTGGAGGCTGACTCCATGCCATATTTTTTAATTAACTCCTTGGTGAACTTAGACTGAGATATGGACAATCCATCATCAGTCTGTCTAACTTGGATTCGCAAGAAAAATTTCAACTCACCCATGCTGCTCATCTCAAACTTCCCTTGCATAAGTTTGGCAAACTTTTTTCAAAGGTTGTTTTCAGTTGAACAAAAGATAATGTAATCAACATATATCTGGACTAGGATGATCTTACCTTTTGATTTCCTAAAGAATAGAGTCTTGTCAATTTTCCCCCTTAAGAATTTATTCTCAATAAGGAAAGCAGACATTGTTTCATATCAAGCCCTAGGGGCTTGTTTCAATCCATATAAATCTTTCATAAGCCTATATATATAGTTGGGATAAAGAGGATCTACAAAACCTGAAGGTTGTTCAACATAAACTTCCTCTTTTAATTCACCATTCAAAAATGCTTACTTTACATCCATTTTAAATACTTTGAACCCTTGATAAGATACATAAGCCAGGAATAGTCTCATTTCTTCCAACCTTGCCACTAGGGCAAATGTATGATCAAAGTCTATCCCTTTTTCCTGTCTGTAGCCCTTTGCTACCAGTATGGCTTTTTTCTTGATTATAGTGCCATTTTCATCTAACTTGTTCCTATAGATCCACTTAGTTACTATGACATTGTGATTCTTTGGTTTAGGAACCAACTCCCAGACTTTACATCTTATGAATTGATTCAACTCTTCCTGCACGTCATCAATCCAATTTGTGTCTTGTATAGCCTCTTCAAACTTATTTGGTTCCATCTGGGACAGGAAGCTTGAGCATAGAATTGTGTTCATGCTCTTGCTTCTTATCAGAACTCCATGTCTTACATCACCAATGATTTAGTGTGCTGGATGATCCTTCAAATGTTTTCTTGCTGGAGGAAATCTGTTCACCTCTTGAACTTCTTCATTGTCCTCATATAGATGTACTTCATTGTATTCGTCTTCATCTAATGAGACTTGTACTCCCCCTGGACAACATCCATCATTTTCTTCATCCGGTCTTGCAGGTTTGTCTTCACTAATTGTTAGCTTGTCCATCTTTTCCTTCAAACATGTAGGGCTAATAGAAGTGCTAGACAACTCACAGTTAATTAGCTTAGACTCATCAAATACTACATGGACAGATTCTTCTATAACCTGTGTAGTCAAGTTGTAGATTCTGTATGCCCTACTGTTATTGTTGTACCCAACAAATATCCCTTTTACGGATTTGGCAGCAAACTTAGTTTGATAGTGCTTGCCATTATTTAGAACATAACACTTGCTACCAAAGATTCTAAAGTAGGATATGTTTGGTTTTCTGCCTTTCATAAACTCATAGGGTGTCTTCTTGTGTATTTTGTTGATGGATGCTCTATTGAGAACATGACATCTAGTATTTACTACCTCAGCCCAGAAATATTCTGGGAGAGAAGTGTCACTTAGTAGTGTTCTACTTGCCTCAATAAGAGTCCTATTCTTTCTTTCATCAACCCAATTTTGCTGGGGAGTTCTGGGTAAGGAGAAATCCTGATGAATCCAAAGTTCTTCACACAACTTTGTCATGTATTCAGACTGAAATTCAGTCCTATGGTCATTTCTGAATTTGACCACTGAATTGTTAAGTTCATTCTGAATTTGCCTAACAAAATTCTGGAAGACAGTAGGGGTTTTAGATTTCTGCTTAAAGAAGAAAACCCATGTAAATCTAGAATAGTCATCCACAATTACAAATGTGTAAGCTTTCCTACCTAGACTATGAATTGGCATAGGACCAAATAAATCCATATACAGGAGGTAAAGACATCTCACAGAATCTTTGGTATCATGTCCATGGAAAGAGGTCTTTGTATGTTTGCCCTTTTGGCAAGCTGAACATACACCCTCTTTAATGCACTTGACCTGACTACCATTCCTCACTAATTCAATACTAAAGAGTTGGACTATTGACTTGTAGTTCAGGTGAGCTAGCCTCTTGTTCCATTGAACACAATGAGATGCTTTCTCATCTGCAACTACAAATAGGACAGATCTTATTCTCACAATCAAAGTTATGACAGTAGACATTTCCTTTCCTTGTGCCTGTCAGAATGATCTCTTGATCATTTGACCTTCTTATTTGGCATACACCCTTGTGGAAAGAAGTGGCATAACCTAGATCACTTAGTTGGCTTATGCTAATTAGGTTATGTTTTAGACCTTTCACATAAGCCACTTTGGTGATAGTAATAGTGTTATTGGAAATGTTACAAAACCCTTTGATGACTCCCTTTTCAGATCCACCAAAGATTACTTTGGGTCCATTTTCTATAGAAGAGTAATCCTTCAGCATCCTTCTTATTCCAGTCATGTGCCTGGAACATCCACTGTCCAAGTACCATATTAGGGTATGACTACTTGGACTCACCTGCATCAAATAAAATTACTTATCCTTAGAACCCCAACTATTATTGGGTCCTAGGTTCAGGTTAGATTGATATTTGACATGCTTACCTGCAGCCTTTCTGACAGGTAAGCTGGCCTTTTTCAGAACACTAGCATTGTACCAACAATCAATGGCATAGTAGCCCACTTTGCCACAACACCAGCACTCATATTTGTTGTACCTTCTTTTAAGTACAGGCTTAACAGTATTGCTGTCAGCAGTTATCAAGTCTGTAGGAACAGTTGTCTTTTAAAGTGCAGGTGCTGGAGCATCAAACACAGATGACTCCTGAAGAACATGGTGTGTTTGCTCATGGGCTGCCCTATTAGTATTTGCTCCCTTGCCATTCAGATTACCATACTTACAGTGACAATGAGTGATGTCATGATCATACCTGTTAGACGGCTGCATCACTTTTCTGAAAGAAATAGGGGGTTTGAAGGCTAGTGGCTGAACTGGGGCTTTGCCTTTTCTTTTGGAATTAGCTGCCCTAGTTCTTTCCTTGAAGCCTAATCTTGTCTTACCCTTTTGGGAGATAAAGTAGTTTATTAAGGGTAAGACTGACTTTGGCTTTGAGAATTTAGCCATAAGATCCTACACTATTTGAAGTCTAACTTTCAAACTCTTGATGTGATCATTTTTGAAGGTAATTGTACCCATCTGAATAACAGTTATGTTTTTCAGTTTAGCAACTTCATTCAGCTTCAAATCCAGCACTTTTGCTGAATCTAAAGCAGCCAATTTAAGAGATTCAATTTCCTTAGCCTGCTCTTTGACAAGGATTCTGCTTCTCTTAAGAGCCTGCAACAGACCACCATACTCATCAATTAGTTGATGGACATCCCCTTCAGATTCAGAACCATCCTCATCTCTTGATGTTGATGCTTCTGATTCTGATCCAGTATAATAATCAGAGACTGATGATGGATTGTATACCTTACTGGGACCAGGATGATCCTGACACTAATCTTCCTCAGACAAAGTCATCAGCCCTCTACAATAATGATCTTCACTCCCATTTATAGAATCCAACATGTGTAGGAATTAAGTTTCTACAGAATCCTCTTCTGTTGTGAACAATCCAATATAGGCTTCTGCTTCATCCTCTTCTTCAGATTCAGATGATGAAGAGTCAGTCCAACTCTTTTGATTTTGGGCAACAAGGGATCTCTCCTTCTTGCCCTTATTTTGATGCTTCTTCTTGTCCTCTGATTCCTTTCTTTTATCAAGACAATCAGCTATGATATGTCCTGACCTGTTTCAATAAAAGCAAACAATTTTAGAAGAACTTTTTTTACTAGGATTAGAGCCATACCTATCATCCTTAGAAGTTTTCTTCTTCTTGTAATAGTCATACTTGGAGAATGATGAAGATGGCTTTGTTCTCCAATTCTTCTTCTTCTTCATGAACATTTGAAACTGCCTTGTAAATGCAGCAAAGTCTTCATCAGAGTTGTGGTTGTCCGAAGTGTTGATGTCAGGATTTTCTGGTTCAACCTCAGCAATTCTCCTGGGTGGAGAAGGAGACTTTCTCCTACCCTTTCTTGTGGCTTTAGCCTTAAAGTCTACCTACTTTTCTTTGTATTCAAACCTATTACTTTTCTCCTCCTCCTTTCTAGCAGTGAGTTGCATCTCATATGATAACAGTTTTCCAAATAATGTTCGTGGAGATGTATCAGCAAGCCTGGCCACCTCTCTGATGGCACATATTTTTGTATCCTAGTCCTTGGTTAGTGATTTGAGAAACTTGTCATTCAGTTCATATGTGCTAAAGACTCTTCCATAGGTCATTAGCTCATTTATAATTCTAAAGAATTTCTTGTAACATTCAACTATGCTATCTATCTTGGTTTGTCTAAAGCTCTCAGATTCTTGATTTAGCATGGACTTTCGATCCTCTCTTACTTCTTCAGTTCCCTCCATGTAGACAATCAAAGTGTCCCACATCTCCTTGGAGGTTTTGCAATGTACCAGATTCTAGAATGTAGAATCATTTATGACACTCACAATAATATTTTGTGCTGTCTTGTCTAAGGTTGCTAGGATGATCTCTTCATTAGTCATTTCAGAATAGCTATTTGGAGTTTTGAGATTTGCATCAAGAACTGATATGTTCATAGGAATGAAAGGTCCTTCAAGAACTATGATGTAGATTCTTGGATCAGATGCTTCCATGAACAATCTGACCCCTCTCTTTCCATATGCAAAAGTTTTTTTCCCTACAGATAGGAAGTTTCATGGATCCAAGTTCCTTCTGATTTTCACTTGAACCCATTCTGGCTAACTTTTAATTGCCTTGGAGATCTACTCAGACTGTTAGGTCTATATTTGAGTGAACCTCCCTCTGATACCACTTGAAAGATTTTGTTTATGAGCCTAAACACCTAGAGGGGGGTTAATAGGTTCAAATCCTTTTTAACAACTTAGGCAATTAAAAAATTTAAACACAGCACAACTATCAAAGCACAAAGAATAACAATCACAGAAAATTCACAGCACAACACACAATAGTTTATAGTGGTTCCCAAATTTGTGGGTACGTCCACTCTCCCCCTTCACCTATCCAGTAGAGTACTGGATTCGGCCAAACTTCCTTTCACTATCTCAGATCCTCAGATCTTACAACTCAGAACCCAACTAGTTCCTACAGTTCAAACTTCTTCAAGTCCTACAACTCAGATTCTTCCCATAAATCCTGCCTCAGGCAACAGCCCTACCTCAGCCTTAACCATCAGGCCTACAACTCAGATCACCAAGATCCTACTTCAGGCACTCAGCCCTACCTCAGCCTTAACCACCAGGCCTACAACTCAGATCACCAAGATCCTACCTCAGGAACTCAACCCTACCTAAGCCTGTATATGTTTAGTCTTACAACTCAGAGAGACAACTCTCCTACACTAAGATCTACAAGAGATCTTACAGAAAAACCGATTGTTTAAAATAATAAATTCTTCACCCAGATAGAAAGAGAATAAGGTGAAGACCATGTAGGTCCATACCATCCTAGGATAAATAAATTGAGGCATATAGCCAAAGGAATTAGAAGGTCACATGTGTGGGTGGTATTGGGGCTTGGTAAGGGTATCGCACCGATATTCGTATTAGCAGGGCCACCAGGGGAGGGATATGATAAACTAGCAAGGTAAGGATCTTAGAAGAGGAAATAACCCTGATTGGTGTCTTGGAGGATTCCTTAACCATGTGTAGAAGAGTGCAAGTCCCATTATAGCAACAATAATGGGGACCTGTGGAGGTCCGCCGCTCTCCTAATAACACCTTAAGTCATTAGGGTTGTTCTAGAGTAACAAGGGAGTTTGGGGATAATCCTGGGTAGACAGCAATAAGAATAATTATCCTTGCGAAAGGGAACTTTGGGCTTGTCATCCCATCTTGGTTCCTAGTGCCTTCGAGATCCCTTCACCGGGGATACCTTGGGACGTCCTGAGATTAACCTGAAGACACAAAGAATAATAACCCATACACAAGAGTAGCCTAATAGGTTAGGCATCACACCATTATTCTCACCCGCATAGGGTTAGAGGGAATTATAATATATGCTTACCCGTGTAGGGTTGGAGGGATTCAGGACAGGTTGGTCTTGCGATCTTAAGGCTCGAGTTATAATACTTGCATGTGCATAAACATACTAGTGGCGGGTCATGCGGTACTGGGCCAATCGTCACACCGATGGCATTACGGTGACTCAGGCGGGTGTGTGGGTTTGAGGGGCCAGTAGGTTGTTTATACTGCGGTCTGTTGGACAATCCCCGGAAACGCACACCCGACCCAACAAGACTGACGGGTAGTCAGCAATTAGTACTTAAGACTCTAGAGTGCACCTAGGACGTGTACATAGGTGTACGGGAGGTCTAGGTTTGGTAGTGTGCATACTTGCCTAGGAGTGGAGACGCCCGCTCCACTGCTACCGTAGCCACAATGGTGGTACCAGAGAGTGATGCTAGCTCCAAAAAGCGGGAACAAAAGGTATGTGATCATAGAGTCATTATGTGTGTGTTGCACTTGCATGTTGCATAATAATCCGCATGCATTCATACATTATATGCATTCGTTTCATGGATCCTTATCATATAAATTAGTATGGGCTCTTTTATATGATAAGCTAATTTTTGAAACTCTAACTTATATGTTTGTATGGGCATTCATATAAGTTAGGGTACGTCTTTGATGATAGATTAGATGTAGCATACTCACATTACTATACTTCGTAGCACTGCTCTTACTTTACCTTACTTACCGCTGTTACATACTATATTTACTCTTGTTCTTCTTTACTTACTGTACTTATACCTCTTACTTAGCACTGTTAATGTAGAGTCATTGTTACTCCTCATGTACATGATAGTATAGGGCCACTGTCACCTACTTATACTTGTCACCCCTTATTACCTTCCACTTTGTTCCCCCGCACGGTGCCTAGGAGTTGCGTGGCGAGGTGTGGAAGAAACGACTTAGTCTTTTGACTAACGGTCGGTGACCAATTATTTTTAGGGGCTCGAGGAGATGGAGTACCGGCATGACCAGCAGGGCGAGGTGATAGGACCTGAGGAGCCAGTTCGATTACCACCTTCTACTACTACAGCAGAGCTGCCGCAGGTGGGATGAGTTGGTGATGTTAGAGTCTTCCGTTGATAGAGAGAGAGATGGATTTTATATATATGATGATGTACAGGGCATAAGCCCTTATTATTGATGTACTCTTTCTGGACTGATGCATATTTCTTTACACTTAAATATATATATATGTTGTGGTTGTGGATTGTTTACTACTTTTGATACACATATTTATCTGGGATATGATCGTGTTAGCTGACAGGATCGGCGTCTTGCGGTGTCGACTAGTCCGTGTGCTAGTGTCACCGTAAGGCGGCGGTTCTGGGCATAAGATTCGGGTGTGCTTCCAAATTGGAAAGTCGGATCTTACAGTATCTGCCTTCTTGTTCTTCTTCATCCACCTTTGTATCACCAACTGATTGTGATAGAGGGGCCTAGACTTCAATCCTTGTAGCAGGATGATCTTTATCAGCTTCTTCAGCCATAACAGCCAGCATCTCAATGAAGTCTACTTCTTCAGCTTCTACTTCAGTAGAGAACAGTTCTATGTATGATTCATCTTCATCTTCATCTTCCTCTTCTGACTCATATAAGGAGGAGTCAGTCCAACTCTTCTGCTTCTTAGCAATGAAGGATTTCTCCTTCTTGCCTTTTTGTTAGTGGTCCTTCTTCTCACCAGATTCCTTTCTTTTGACAGGGCAGTCAGCTATTACATGCCCTGGCTTACTGCAACAATAGCAAACCACTTTAGATGAAACATGTTTGCTGGGTTTAGAACCATACCTGTCCTTCTTAGAGGATTTCTTCCTGCCCTTGTAGTAGTCTTCCATGGGATAAGAGAAGGAGGAGGGTCTGCTTCTCAAGTGTTTCTTCTTCAAAAACTTCTGGAATTTCCTTGAGAAGACTGCAAAGTCTTCATCAGACATATGACAGTCTGATGTGCTGGTCTCTGATCTTTTTGAGTCACATTCAGCATCCCTCTTTGGTGGAGAAGGGGTCTTCCTTCTGCTCCTTCTTGAGGCTTCAGCCTTGAATGCCACATTCTTCTCTTTAGCTTGGGACTTGGTTACTTTCTCCTCCTCTTTCCTGGAAGTCAGCTGCATCTTATAAGAGAGCAGCTTCCATAAAAAGGTTGGTGGTGGAGTTTTAGCTAGCTTGGCCACCTCTTTTATGGAAAAGATTTTAGTATCCCAGTCTCATGTTAGAGATCTGAGAAACTTTTCATTCAGTTCATAAGTTCAGAAGACTTTGCCATATGTCTTTTGCTCATTGACAATCCTAAAGAATCTTTCATAGCACTCAGCTATGATATCATTCTTGCTCTGCCTGAAGGCCTCATACTCTTGATTGAGCATGGACTTTCTGTCATCTCTCACTTCCTCTATGCCCTCCATGTAGACCTAAAGAGTGTCCCATATTTCCTTGGAGGTCTGGCAGTGCACAAGATTCAAGAAAGTGGAGTCATCTATGACACTCACAATTATATTTTGTGACCTCTTGTCCATTATAGCCATAATAAATTCATCTTTTTTCATCTCTGCATAGGTCTTAGGTGTCTGTACATTAGCATCTAGAGATGAGACCTTCATAGGGATGAATTGTCCCTCTTTGACTGTGATAAAAATCCTAGGGTCAGCTGCTTCCATGAACAGCCGAACCCTCTTCTTCTAGATGCCAAATCCTTCCGTCCTACAAATTATAAGCTTCATGGCACCCAACTCCTTATAGTTCACTCCTGAACCCATAAAGATAGATTTTCTTGCTGACCTTAGAGATATACTCAGACTGTTGAGCCCTTACAGAGTAACCTCCCCCTGATAGAACTTGAAAGTCTTGTTTTCAAGGTCAACTAAACACCTAGAGGGGGTGAATAGGTTTTAGGTCTCTTTTTGATTTTTTTACACCTTAACTGATTTTGCTGTGCTTAGTGATTAGGTTAGTTTGACTTTTAAGATCAATCACAGATGACAAAGTTGATTTATAGTAGTTCCCCAATCTTGGGTTCGTCCACTGTCCTTCCCACCTCTCTAATAGTGTGTTAGATGAGGCACAATACCAACACTCGGCTCCTAAGAGCTTACAGCATAGATCCCGCTGGACTTCTCAATCTTCTCCAAGACCTACCACTCGGGCACTAAGCCATACGTCAGATCCAAAGGATCCTACAACTCAGGCCTAAGCCCTACACTCAGATCAAAAATTGATCATACACTCAGATCAACAAATGATCCTTCCTCAACCTTTATAACACATGCCAACAACTCGGATTCACACAGGAATCTTACCTCTTAGACTTTATAGATAAGGCCTACACTCAAATCCTAAAGGATCCTACAAAATAAACAATAGATGTGTTGATTTTGACACCAGGGTATTTTTCTGTGTCTACTTTCCTGGACTGAGATTATGTCAGCCCTAGCCTCTTCTCAGCAAAAAGAAAATTGATCTTCAGTACTAGATGGCATTTGCTAGAAGTTACTCAGAATCACTTTTCTGAACTTGCAGATAAAGATAACTGATTTCCCCTATCTTGTTTTCTTCAATCAACCAACTTGCCTGAAGATATTTGAGAACTTTGCTCCTTCTCCTTTTTAAGAATATGATTCTGAACTTACTGTCGCAGATGAAAATCACTTCAGTATCGATTTGCGTTCAAGTTCACTGATCTGAACTTCTTCTTCAGGCTCGGCAAGAAGGCGATGAAGAAGACAATGTTCAGCCACAAGAATACGTAAATAGAAAACCCTAATTACTTTTTTTTGTCTACTCAGCCAATCTTCCCCTTTTATTGAACGCTGATCAACAGCTCTTTTCTGTATGGGCCCAGCCTTAATTGCTGGAATATTACCTACATTTTACACAAGAAGGCAACCCGCTGTCCATCAACGCCATTAACGCTATTTTGCAGCTTTCCCGCAACTATTTTGAACTGCGTTGAATTTGTTGACTTTTACTGACGTCACCCTTTTGTGGACTTAGCCAAATTCTCAGATTCCACTCAGGCATTGAATGGCGTTGAGTGAATGGACTTCACTTAACGATTCTATACTTAGTCATTTTATAGCTTCCTTGCATTGAGTGGCGTTGAGTGAATGGCCTTCACTCAATGCTTTTATACTTAACTTAACTTTCTTCTCTTCTTGCATCCTAGGCGTTAAGAATGTTGAGTGTAGCTTCATCCCTCAATGCTTTTTGCCTTTGATTTTTTTCTTGCTTCTTCAATAACCTTGGAGTTGAGAGCGTTGAGTGTAGTCTTCCCATTCAACGCTTTTTGCCTTAGATTATTGTTTGCTTCTTCAGCAACCTTGGAGTTGTGTGTAGCTTCATCACTCAACGCTTTTTGTGTTACGACATTGAGAGCGTTGAGTGTAGCTTCATCACTCAACGCTTTTGTACTTAGCTATTTTTTTTGTTTCACTCTTTCCCCTTAGCTTTGACTGTAAGAGTTTGACTCAAAGCTCTCTGTCATCTGGCGTTGAGTGAACTGGATTCACTAAACGCCTATGGACTTAGATAAATTTTCCAGTCTATATTCTATGGCATTGACAGAATCAGTTTGGCGTTGAGTGAACTGGCTTCACTCAATGCTTCTGGACTTAGCTTATTTTTCTTTGACAGAAACTCTGTGACTTTGACTTACGCAGCAATACTCGACGAATTTTGCCGAATGACATTGAGAGAGTTGACATCACTCAATGCCTGTGTACTTAGCTATTTTTCTTGCTTCCACTGCTTAGGCTTTGACAAACCCGTCTTTATTCAATGCTTTTTATGCTATGGCATTGTGTGAACTGCCTTCACTCAATGCCTGTAGACTTAGCTGCATTTCTTTATCCATCTTCCTTCCTTAAGCCATCTGGCATTGAGTGAGCTTACTCCACTCAATGCATGTGGACTTAGGCAATTTCTTGCCTATCCAGCTAACTCCTTTGTGTCCACCTGTCCTATCATTGTAATAAGGACTAACCTGAATGCATTAACTTGCAAGCATATCAAATACAACTTGGTGTATATCATTGACTTGTTTGAATTCTTACAAATCAGGTACATTGGGATCAATTGACCCAACACTTGGCAGCTTTGAGTATGGAGTACGATATCAGAGACCATATAAGGGCAGAGAAGAGAAAGGATGAAGTGCTGGAGCCTATATTCAGAGCCTTGGGAGAGGGCAAGTCAGAGGAGTATACACTATGTGGTGACCTCGTTCATTTCTGGGGCCGGGTTTATATACCCGTAGAAGGTGGGATCTGGGCAGACATACTCAGGGAGGCACATTACACACGGTATTCAGTGCGCCCCGGGATCACCAAGATGACGGAGGATCTTTGGAAGAGCATGTTTTGGCCCAGGATGAAGAGGTATATCGTTGATTTTGTGATACACTGCGAGGAATGCCAGCAGTTGAAGGCCAAGTGCAAGAGACCTGGAGGATTACTACAGCCACTGCCGGTGCCGGAGTGGAAGTTCGAGGATATTTCGATGGATTTTGTACACGGGTTGCCTCACTCTCACTCTGGGAACTATTTTATATGGGTCATCGTGGACCAATTGACAAAGATAGCCAGGTTTATCCCGTCCAGAAGGATGCTCCATTTTGTGTATTGGCGAGGCTGTTCAAGGAGCAGTTTGTGAGGTACCATGGCGTACCCAAGACGATTATATTGTATCGAGACGGTCGATTTACTTACAGAGAATGGAGGGCGGTGTAGGAGTACTTAGGTTCCCAACTGTCATTTAGCATTGCCTTTCATCCACAGACTGATGAGCAGGCGGAGCAGACCAACAGGACCATGGACGATCTGCTGCGATTGTGTATACTTGATACGGGGAAGCCCTGGGAGCGGCTATTATCATTGATTGAGTTCTCTTACAACAAAAGCAATCAGGCGAGCATTGGCATGGCTCCCTATGAGGCATTGTATGGTAGGAAGTATCGGACATCGCTATCTTGGGTTCAGTATGAGGAACCAAAGGCGCTTGGGCCAGATTATGTCGAGGACATAGACGCGCTCATCCGGCTGATCAGAGAAAAGATACAAGAGGCTCAGAGTCAGCAGGTGAAGTATTATAATGCAAAGCATTGTAAGGTAGAGTTCAGGTGGGGGACAGGGTGTTTTTGAAGATACATCTGATGCATGGTGTTTCGTGGGTGCGTAGGCACAACAAGCTCATCCTTAGGTATGTGGAGCCTTATATGATCCTTGAGCGGGCCGGCCCCTTGACATATAGGCTAGAGTTATCTCTAGAGTTAGCGAACCTGCATGACTTCCTTCATGTCTCCTCACTTTGAAAAGCATTACTTCGGCCGAAGCAGCATATTACTTCTACCTCGGGCCCAATTGCATCTGACCGGTCAGTTCATTTGGAGCCAATCCGAATCGACGATACAATAGTCCGATTTTTATGGAAGAAGAGAGTTCCTTTGGTCATGGTGTTGTGGTCAAATCATGGGCAGTAGGAGCACATTTGGGAGACCTTGGACCTCATGTAGAACAAACACCAGGAGCTCTTCACCTTAGGTACAAACTAAACATCCAACAAGTAGATCTTTTCTTCACTTGTAAAACCCCGTAGATCCGAGCATGAGTTTCGAGGACAAAATTTTTGTTTTGTTTATTAGAATTTGTAACATCCCCCACACTTCTAGGTCCCCTAAAGTTAGGGTTAGGGCATGTGTGGTGCATGGAGTCCCTAGTTTGACCCTATCTCAGTTTGAGCTTAGGGAAATGACTAAGTGCACCCCCAATGTGCGCAAGTCAACCTAGATCAATTCACACTAACATGAACTCATCACCTCAAGATAAGCTCACTAACACTTCCCTAACCCTAAGAGAGAGGTGGTTATCTTCACTCTAAAGATAGCTTACGCCTCCCGCCAGTTGAAGAAACATGAGAAAAACTACCCAGTACATGACTTGGAGATGGGGGTGGTTATCTTTATAACACCTCTACCTGTTACCTGCAATATAATAGAGGGTCCGGCCGGGGGCCCACACCATATTTTACAAACAGGTGGAGAACCTACTAAATAATATCACAAACCATCGAACCCAAACACAGAGTATGCTAGCAGAAGCTTCATGGTAGAAAACTTGAACTCAAGTATAAGAAGTGCCCACTAAACCAGAACAGGAATGTATACAATAAGTTTGGCCATAAGGCCTTAAAAGTTTCTCTTAACAATGGTGTAGATTACAAACTTCGGCGCGCAGGTCGGCCACACATGAACAAGAGTAAAAAACATAGCCTTCGAGGGCTAGAAGTAGCAGCAACAGCAGAGACTTCAGCCCTTTATTTCCCGCTTGGACCTTCACTACCTGTGCAATGACAATCCACCAAGCGGTGGAAAACAGGGCAACGGTCAGCAATTAACTGACCAATTATAACGACGCTGCCCCGGCATGGGGCAGCGGAATTCCTTCCCTTCAAGTATTTAAATCACACATAACATATGTATAATAAGACACCAAGGATGTGCACAACTACACAGGTTCATACATATCACAAATGCCAGCCTGACGGCCCGACATTCCGTGCACTCAGGGCACATTATTAGTGTACCAGAAAAACAGTGTTCGACCACCGTTCAGAGGTCCCACCACCGTTCAGAGGTCCCAGACATGACGGTCCAAAATGAGCATTCCTATTCTCTATGGTACGCAAGCCAGAGACTCTCGCTTTGTGATCCTACCGGGGCCTTAAGAACCCCCACGGGTAGACAACCATAATGTGGGTACAGATCCACCATTTCCCGTTGCTCATAGTTGTCAGACTCAAGAATGGACTAACGCGAGTACAGCTTCACCTTGCCCGTTCAACACAAGCAAACCATAGTTGCGGCCTCACGGCCCAACTTCACACAGAATGGCACTTATGGCCATAAGAGTTGGAACACAAAGCATCAACTCTCACTTTCCTCGGAGTTTCTTCGAATGGAAAACAAAGCATCACCAATCCTGACCACATGGCGATGTCAAGATTGGCGTCGTGGTTAAACGGCTTTTTAGCTCTTCAAAAACTCGTGCGCACTCGGGCGTCCACACAAACTTTTGATCTTTCCAAATCAGCATAGTGAGAGGCAAGGCTATCCTTGAGAAATTCTCTACAAAGCGCCGGAAGTAGCCCGTAAGCCTTAGAAAACTTCAGACTTCTGCTATTGTAGAGAGAACAGGCCACTCTTGTATAGCAGCTATCTTCGAAGGATCAATCGCTATGCCCTCTCCACTAACCACATGGCCAAGGAAAGCCACCGACGACAGCCAAAACTTGCACTTAGAGAACTTGGCGTAGAGCTTGTTCTTCCTTAGGGTGTGCAACACTATCTGCAAGTGATTTGCATGATCCTCTTCGGATTGAGAGTATACGAGGATATCGTCAATAAATACGATCACAAAGAGATCCAGGTATTCTCTAAACGTCCGATGAATAAAGTCCATAAATACCGATGGCGCATTTGATAGCCCAAACGACATTACTGTGAACTCAAAGTGACCATAGCGTGTTCCAAACGCTGTTTTAGGTACATCACCTTCACGAACTCTCAACTGATAATAGCCTGATTTTAAATCCAACTTGGAATATACAGTCGAGCCCACTAACTGATCAAACAAATCATCAATCCGTGGAATCAGATATTTGTTCATTTCGGTCAACTTGTTCAGTTCTCTGTAATCAAAACATAGATGCAAGCTACCGTCCTTCTTCTTCACAAAGATAACCGGCACGCACCAAGGTGACTGACTTGGGCATATATAGCATTGCACTAGCAATTCTTGCAACTGAACTTTTTGTTCTGCCATTTCCTTTGGCGCTACTCGATAAGGTGAGCGGGCCACAGGTTTCGCACCGGGCACCAACTTGATAGTGAAGTCGATTTCCCTTTGTGGAGGTAACCCCGGAATGTCCTTTGGGAATACATCAGCATAGTCCATACTGCCTCAACGAGTGTGAAGTAAAGATCCGCACCCTTCTGAACTGCTTTAACGACTTGGAGAGCATATATCAAAATTTTACTCATCCCTTGCATGCCATTTAACAAGTTCGTTTGTTCGGTACTCTGACCCAGTGTAACTTCTTTCGAAGTGCAATCGATACAGGCTTGCTGCTCTGAAAGCCAGTCCATACTAAAGATGATATCAAACTCGGAGATTGGCAATACTGATGTTTCCATTATGAAATCCAATCTCCCTATCTTTACCTTAACACAACACGACTTATTCGCGCTCATTATACATCCGTTCGGTAATAACACCTTCATATTGTCTGTCGTGGTCCGTATAGGCACCCCGATTCGCAATACAAAATCTTCAGAAAAAAAACCAATGTAAAGCACCTGTATCAAACAGTGCTCTAGCAGGATAGTTCCTTATAAGGACAAAACCTATAACGTCACGATTATAACGAGTACAACACAATTACAGCATAAAGCATATAATAAAACTATAACCTAGTCGTACCTGTGACAACATCGGCCTTCTTGATAGCCTCCTATTATCCAAGATTGTACACTCGTTGTTGAGCTTGCGATGTAGAATACTCTGTTACAGCCTTCCCTTTTTCTTCATAGGAGGCACCCAGTTTCTTTTCCACTTTTGAAGGACCAAGTCTACAATCTCGAGCGTAATGTACTGGCTTGCCACACGTGTAGAAAGTACGAGGGTTTGAACCAGTAGACTCCTTCAAAATAGCCACTGAAGGAGTTTGTCCAGCAGATTTGGACTTCTTTCCCCATATCCTTCGGTACCCAAACTTCTCCTGACGCGGCGGCTTGAACTTCGGCTTTGTAACAGCCAAGTTCCCTTTGCCTTGTCCTCTTTTCATATCTGCCTCCAAAGACCAAGCTTTACAGACCAAGGTTTGAAACCCCTGGATCACAAAACTCGAGAGCAAATATCGAAGCTCATCTCGTAATCCCCAGTAAAACTGACTAGTATTCCGCTCTTCTTCAGAGAAGATAGCACCCACATCACGTCCCAAACGTGTAAACTCATGAAGATAGTTGTCAACACTATGCTCTCCTTGGGTTAACCGTTGGAACTGCATTTCCATATCAATTCTCTACTGCGTCGGCAGATGTTTTTCTAGAAAAAACCGAGAGAACTCTTCCATCGAGACTCCTGTCAATTGTCTGCCTACCAAATGGTGCAGTTCCACCTTGTCCCACCATAGCCGAGCCTCTCCCTCAAGTTGGAAAGTGGCGAAAGTGACTTTCTGTTCCTCCTAACCTCTTATTGCGGTCAAGACTCTCTTAAACCTTGCGAGCAAATCCTCCGCTTGGGCTAGAGAACCAGCCCCAGTAAACGTGGGTGGATTGAAGCTCATGAACCGCTTCAATTGTTGATATGTTGTTCGCGGATCAACCACAACTGCCACAGGTTCTTACCTTAACTGCAAGCGCTGGCTCCACTACAGGTTGAGCCTTCCCAGCCTTCTGCGCATTCATCACAGCGAGTATTGTCTCCGTAATCATCCATACAGTTTCAATTGATGGAGGAGGTGTGGGCTCCTCAGCTGGTGTCGCACTTTCAACAGAATTGTGAGGTTTTGACTGACCCGCCACACTTCTGGTCACCTATATGTATAGAAACACACTTTAGCGACCAATCAAACAACAAACATACAGAAGGGAACACACAGGTTCAACATACATTTACATTCCTAAGTGGACATTCTCGAGTTCAATATTTGTATTATAACGGCAGCACTGCACTTACACGTGCTCGGAACCCCGCAAACGAATTCGACCACGAATTTGGAAGAGAAAGACCAACGTGCTGATACCAAATTGTAACAGCTCTACCCGTTACGTGCAATATAATAGAGGGTCCGGCAGGGGCCCCACACCATATTTTACAAATAGGCGGAGAAGCTACTAAATAATAACACAAGCCATTGAACCCAAACACAGAGCATGTTAGCGGAAGCTTCATGGTAGAAAACTTGAACTCAAGTATAACAAGAAGTGTCCACTAAACCAGAATAGGAATGTATACAATAAGTTTGGCCTTAAGGCCTTACAAGTTTCTCTTAACAAAAGTGTGGTTTACAAACTTTGGCACGCAGGCCGGCGACACATGAACAAGAGTAAACAAACATAGACTTCGAGGGCTAGCAGTAGCAGCAGGGACTTCAGCCCTTTATTTCTCGCTTGGACCTTCACTACCTGACCAATTATAATGACCCTACCCCTGGCATGGGGCAGCGGAATTCCTTCCCTACAAAGCATTTAAATCACACAACACATATGTATAACAAGCCACCAAGGACTTGCACAATTGCACAGGTTCATACATATCACAAACGCAAGCCCGACGGCCCGACGTTCCATGCACTCAGGGCACATTATTGGTGTACCGGAAAAACAGGGTCCCACCACCGTTCAGATGTCCTAGACATGACGGTCCATGATGAGCATTCCTAGTCTCTATGGCACGCAAGCAAGAGACTCTCGCTATGTGATCCTACCAGGGTCTTAAGCACCCCCACGGGTAGACAACCATAACGCGGGTACAGATCCACCATTTCCCGTTCCTCATAGTCGTCAGACTCAAGACTGGACTAACGCGGGTACGACTTCACCTTGCCCGTTCAACACAAGCAATCTATAGTTGCGGTCTCACGGCCCAACTTCACACAGAATGGCACTTATGGCCACAAGAGTTGGAATACCAAGCATCAACTCTCACTTTCCTCGGAGTGTCTCCGAATGGCAAACAAAGTATCACCAATTCAGACCAACCCGTCTGGATGGGCTTCACATAGCATGCTTAACCGTATTACGCACTTCCGGTTCTACTATAACTAGGGATGAAACACAACATCCCCAGGGAATCACTTTGTTTTCCACCTTTTGGTGGAGGATTCCATGCATATGCAGAAACGAAGGACTTCACTTGTCCAAGCAGGAGATCGTTACCCTAGGAAGACATTTCGGAGCCATAGAGCAAAATCAAGATGGATGAACTTCACCGCAACGGCCTTGCCTTCGCAGAGCTAGCTTTGGCTCACGATTTGGACCACCAAAGCACCACCAGCAGTCGGAGTTCTTTCCTTCTCTCTCCCTTGCTCTCCCTTCTCTCTTCTTTTTAGAAAGAGAATGTTAAGGCTTATGATGAGAAAGAACTCCTCATTTCCTTTCTTATTAGCCAGGAAACACCCAGGTCCATTGGATCCCCATCAAAGAAAATGAACGGCTCAGAACCGTTCTGAATGTCTAATATTTGGGCTGACACGGCCTGTGACACGCCCGTGTCACAGGACGTGTACTGTAAGCGGTACACGAACCGACTCAACCCAGAGAAGAACACGTCATGTGACACGCTCGTGTCACAGGCCGTGTGTCCTGACATGGCTTCAGACACGCCCGTGTCTAGCCCGTGTTATCCAGGTCGCACAGCCTTGGCCAAAACTCGAGGGGTACACGCCCTCTGACACGCCCGTATCACTGGGTGTGTACCTACTCAATGCCACTCAACACCCTCTCATGGCGTTGAGTGCTCACAGAGAGGGACACGGCTTGGGACACGCCCGTATCCCAGGCCATGTGCCTCACTCAATGCCACTCAACGCCTCTCATGGCGTTGAGTGCTTGAGGCAACACCTAGAGTAGGACACAACTTTGGACACGCCCGTGTCCCAAGCCGTGTGTCTCACTTAAAGCTTTCTCGAGATCAAAAACACACTCGAGAAACCTGAGCAGGATACGCCCTAGGACACGCCCGTATCCCAGGCCGTGTTGTCTAGCCTGAAGTCTAAACTTGGGATTTTTGGGGTGTTACAATCTTCGCTCTGAAGATCTGGCGTCACTATCTCTATGGTGTCCACTGTTATATTTTCTCGGATCATAAAAATTTGAAGTACGTGGACACGCAGGAGATGAACATCTGACAGAGACGCTTGGTAGAGTTTTTATCAGATTATCAGTAAACCATGCGTTATCATCCCGAGAAGGCAAATGTGGTAGCAGACGCTCTGAGCCGGAGAGCCACTACATCAGGAGCAAGTTCTCAACTGATGGGTATGGAGTTGGTACAAATGTTGGAGGAGATGCAGATATCTATGGTATCCGAGGATGATCCAGAGCTGTATGAGGAGTACCCGACATCAATGATCACCATCGAGGACATCCAGGATCGCATCAGTGATGGTAAGAGGCTGGATGTGAGGATGGAGCCGATTTTTAGGGCCTTGGAGGAAGGCATTGTATGGGATTACTCTCAGAGAGATAGGTTGTTGTGCTTTTGAGGCAGAGTTTATATACCGATAATTGGCCAAATTCGGGAGGATATCATGACATAAGTACACTGCAGTAGATATTCAGTGCACCCGGGTATCATGAAGATGGCAACGGATCTAAAGAGGACTATGTATTGGTCGGGCATGAAGAAGGATATCACTTATTTTGTGATACATTGCGAGCCTTGTCAGCTCGTAAAGGCAGAGTGTAAGAGTCCGGCCGAATTATTGCAGCCACTACCGGTGCCAGAGTGGAAGTTCAACGACATAGCCACGGATTTCATTCATGGTCTCCTTCGATCTCATGTGGGAAACGATTCGATATGGGTGATCGTATAGAGGTTGACGAAGGTGGCCAGGTTCATTCCGATAAGGAAGGACGCTCTGGTTGGCGATTTGGTGTGGAAGTTTGTGGAGCAGTTTGTATGTTATCATGGCGTGCCAAGGTCGATCTTGTTGTATCGAGATGGACAGTTTACGTCTACAGAGTGGAGGTAAGTCCAGGCTTACCTAGGGTCGTGATTGACATTTAGTACAACCTTCCACCCTTAAACGGAATGACAGACGGAGCGTACTACTCGGACATTGGAGGATCTCTTGCGCTTATGCATCCTGGACAACGGGGAGCCATGGTAGAGACTGTTGTCATTGATCGAGTTCTCGTATAACAACAGTCATCAATCCAGTATATGAAGGGCCCCTTACGAGGTAGTGTACGTACGGAAGTGCAGGACATCACTATCTTGGATCCAGGATGAGGATCCAAAGGCACTCAAATCTGAGTTTGTAGAGGACACTGATGCTCAGGTGAGACTAATCCGAGATAGGATGTTGGTGCCCAGAGCAGGCAGGCCAAATATTACGATGTGCGGCATTGTCAGGTGGAGTTCCAGGTTGGAGACCAGGTCTTCTTGAAGATATGTCTGATGCATGGAGTCTCACGGGTACGCGGGCGGAAGAAGCTCAGTCAGAGGTATATAGGGCCCTACAGAATCCTGGAATGGATCGTCCCCTTGGCTTATAAACTAGAGCAACTACCGGAGTTGGCTGGATTGCACAACGTCTTCCACATCTCCTCCCTTTGGAGGGCTCTACTACGACCAGAGCAAAAGATTTCTATCACAGATGGCCCAGTTGCATCAGATCGATCGGTCAGCCTGGAGCCGGTCAAGATCGATGATTCGGCAGTGCGGGTCTTGCGGCGCAAGAAGATTCTGCTGGTTAAGGTCCTGTGGATGAATCATGGGCAGGAGGAGCACACTTAGGAGCCACAGGACCTGATGTAGCAGAGGTACCCAGATCTCTTCGAGTCAAGTATACCCTTAACTCTCTAGGGATGTTACATGCTTTTACTTCAGTAGAAACCCCGTAGGCCAAACCTTAATTTTGGGGATGAAATTTTTATTTTTATGTATTGGGATTTGTAACATCCCTCAAACAATTAGACCCGTAAGAGTGGTTTTTTCATAACTAGGTCATGACAAAAATCTAGAAAGCTTAAGAGACAAAGTGAACCAAGGCATGAATTTGACCTTTAAGACCTCAACTTGACTCCAGGACCCCACCATAACACCCCTAACCCTTAGGAGGTCCATAGAGTCACTAAGGACCCATTGGCGTCAATCAAATTGGTCAAGTTGACCAAAGTTAACTCTAACCCTAAATTGGTCAAACTAACCTACAAAGGGTCAATTGACCTTCCCTTAGTCAAATTGACCTCACCTAGACCTTCCTAACCCTTAAGGGAGGTCAATGGGTCACCAAGGACTCATTAGGGTCAACTAAAGAGGTCAAGTTGACCAAAGTCAACCCTAGACCAAAAATGGTCAAATTGCCCTATTATGGGTCAAGTGGCCTCCAAGGTGCCAAACCAACCCTACCCAACCCTTCCAAGACCTTAGGGGAGGTCAATGGGTCACCAATGACACATTGGGGTCAACCCAAAAGGTCAATTTGATCAAGTCAACTCAATCCTAAATTAGATCAAATTAACTCACGTTGACCTAACCTAACCTAATCCACTTGGGCTAAGCCTAATTTGAGTGGCCCATTATCCTTAGGAGGCTGATAATTATGTAAAATACAATTCACTTTCTAGAAATTGTGACTAGGAGAGAGAAAGCTCTAGTTTCCCTTTAATGGAGGAGAGAGAAAGGAAGAGGAAGAGTTCATTCATGGTCAAGGAAGGCCAAGGGCCTCCTCTCTTCATCTCTAATGGCTTGATCCATCTCCCCTGGTCAGTTCTGAGAAGATCAACAACCCTGGCTGGCCCCATTGATGGTTGTAATGAAGAGAATTTTAATTGGCCAGAATTATCAAAATGGCCATTAATGGTGCCATTGAAGAATGACCTCTCCTCTCCCCATCTGAGCATTTTAAAAGCTTCCCCAGACCTAGAGAATTCATTTCCACTCTTTCCCCAAGGATTTTGAGCCCTCTGGTAGAGTTGTTGCAGAGCACCGAGCGGCGCCACCACCATCACTAGCAACTCGATGTTCACTTAGGCTCCAGCCCTCCTAGAAGGTCCAGTCTCTCTCTCATTCTCCAATAAATAGTTCCCATTCGGTTGGCCGGAAGATTCGAGTCCAATTGGCCCCAGATCAAGCTAGTCGAGAGCTTGATTTTCAAGCTTTTTCCACCACAAACATTTCACTATTCATGCCACCTCCGGCCGGCCAACCACCGCGAATCCCCAGCCACCACCAAAACAAAGGTGGTGGTGGCGGTGGCCGGTCGGGAGGAGGTGCGGGTGATCGGGAATTCGCCAGCCAAAACGGCCCAGGATGGGTTAATCTGGGCCGTTGGCGCTGGGGACATTGACGGGATGCCATCGGATGCGCGTTAAGTGTACAACCTCTGGCTCGCAGAAGGCAACTCAAGAAAGAGTGATGAGTTAAGAGCGAGAGGGGCGAAAGGACGGCAGGGGAGAGTAGGCCCATAGGGTCAACTCGCCGGTACTTTAAAGAGGCAAAATATAATGGGCGAGACGGGAACAGCGTAGCAGGCGAGACGGCTCCCGTGGCACGTGCTGGCCTTTTGTGGCGAGACGCATCTTGCAAGGTGGAGAACTCGCGAGACGAGCAGATAGGCTCCCATCGCCCGCCGGTTATTTTCTTACTTGCCATATGGGAAAAGATGTTTTCTACTTTCTTATCCCCAAGGGGGATTTTACTCTTTTACCCCAGGTAATTTTACCCTTTTGCCCTTTGTGGTATGCGTATAACCCTTCAGAACATCGGAGTTTGGCTGTTGGCAAACCCAGCTGAGGGTATTTTGGAAATTTCAGGTCGGTTAAGTTTGGTTATTGGCAGGTAAAACTCAGAGGCCTATAAATAGATCGATAAGGTGCCTTGAAGAGGTTATTGAACCCTTTTTATCTTCTTCCTCTAAGGCACCTAGCTCAGCACTGGCTAGAGAGGGGAAGGATTTCTAGTTCTTCCGGGCAAGCGGTGGGACATCCAAGCTGAATCCCACGGTCTGTTTCTAGTTCCCAAGTCTCACTTCAAGGAAGGAATTCGGGAAGAGTAGGTGTGAGCTACAACTCTAGATCCGAACTCTAGGTGAAGTCGGGTTTCTGGCTTTAATATTTTTTGGTGTGGTGAGCGTGGATCGCATCCTACATAGAAGAACCTTGAGCTACTTCATGGCGGGAGATCTCAGCAAAGGAGATGGGGACGGGTCCCAGAACCCGGGAGTATATGTAGGAAGAGAATAATTCATGGCGTCCATTAGAGGCATCATGGACATGTTGCAGGGGATCTCACAGCAAGGCAACTGCCCGACTACTCTTTCTCAGGCATCCTCTCTCGCATATCAGGTCGAGCTCTTCTCTATAAGGGTTAGAGAGGATGCCCCGGGGTCGACTTGGAAAGGAAAAGGTGGTGGAAGGAAGCGGGCGAGACCTAGGAGGCAGAGAGTTATTCCCTAGCCCTGTGTGTGCTTTCTCCCTTGGAGACGTCATTGCGCGAGTGGAGGCGGCAAGACCCGTGGTGAGAGGGTCCCAATTCTTCAAGTTGATCCTTTCATCTCCAGTCCCGGAGGGGTTCAGGGAGCCCGAGATGACCTACTATGTTGGAAAAGATGACCCGCTCCAGTACTTGCAATGGTTCAAAGATGCGGTCTCCATTAGGCCGATGACGGACGCGTTCAAGTGTCGTCTTTTCGCCATCACCTTGAAAGATAAACCTAGGGTCTGGTTTCATCAACTCCCAACGGGATCAATCTATGACTTCGAAGACTAGAGTAGAATCTTCCAGTTGCATTTCTCAACCTCAAAGAAAAGGAAGAAGAACCCCGAATCAATTTTTTTGATCCGGCAGAAGACAGATGAATCCTTAGCCTAGTACATGGACAGATTCCAGGAAGAAGTCCTAGACATTCAGGAGCTGCCAGATTTTCTCTCCAAATGGATTTCACCGTTGGACTGCGGGAAGGTTTCTTCAAGATGAGCCTTACTCGAAAGACACCACTGTCATTTGAAGGACTGATGGAGAAGGCAGCAAAAGAGATAGCGATGGAGGCGCCAAACCCGGCATTTTCTAGAAAACTAGCAAGGTTGACGGAGACTGAGTCGAGAGAGCTGGGAGGGGCAAGGCAGCAGGACGGAAGAAGGAGGGAGGAGCCAAGGGCGCCTGCATATCAGGAGTTAGGTTGGAGGCAACCAGGAGGCTTTGCTCAAGGGAAAGGAAGAGGTTTTCCCCAAGAGGGAAGGAACTATCAAGGAGGACCAGGAAGATTAAACAAGCAGGGGTGGGGATATGGTCTTAGACATTCCCTACCCCCGCCTCAACAAGCTATGGCCATCGGCCGGGGGAGAGGATGGGGAAGAGAAAGTGGGAGAGCAGGAGCTGGAGCTGGAAGAAGGAGGAATCACCAGGAGGGGAGACATGGGAGGAGGTAGCCTTGCCATATTGTGACTTCCATGAGGAGAAAGGTCATGCAATGGCTACCTTCCCGGAGTTTCTGGCGATAAAGAGAGCTAGAGGAGCAGGGTAATAACAGCTACCATTACGAATAGTGGAGATGACTGGGATCGGGAAGGAGGACCGGTGTGTCGATCGAGCTGATGTGGGAGATCGGGGTGGGATCAGAGTGATCCATGGGGGAGTGGGGATTAAGGCCACCCATAAGGGGAGCCTTCGTACCATGTACCGTCAGAGCGTAGCCTCAAGGTCGCAAACCCCTCCCCCAGACAAGAAAATCACCTTCTCTCGGAAAGACATGCTAGACCACGAAGATCCTTTTTGTGATGCGCTGGTGATCCAGACCGCCATAAAAAAACTTCACAGTGTCGCGGATCCTAATCGATAATGGGATTTCAGTGAATGTCATCTTCAAGAAGGTATTCAATGAGATGAGGGTGGTGACGAAGGGTGTTGGCAGCAGACGAGCTGTTGTTTGGATTCTCTGGAGAAAGGAAGGAAGTCGAGGGGGGAGTAGGACTCTAGGTAACTCTGGGGGGGGCTGTCCAGGAATTGTCGTTTCGTCATAATGGACGCACCCCGCATTTACAATGCAATTTTCTAGCACCCTTTGATCAGTGCCTTTAGGTGTGTCCCATCATCTTTTCACCAATTCCTGAAGGTCAATGTTGTGGGGACCCAGATCCGAGTATGAGGAAATCTAAAAGAAACCAGGGAGTGCTATATGACGGCAGTGAATACTATTTCTTGGTAAGGAGAAGCCGAGGAAATAGAGAAGAGGATGGAACGATGGGAGCAAGAGGTCGGAGAAATGGCAGGAGAGAAGGAGGGAGAGATGGAGGCAGAGGAGGAGAAAGAAGAAGTGTGGATGGAGAGAGGCATTGCGGTGGAGCTGGAAACGGCAAGAGAGAAGGAAGGAGAGATGGAAGTGGAAGGGGCAAAAAGAAATGAAGGAGAGGGGAAAGGGAAAAGAAAGATAAAGGAAGTGGGGGAGTCATCCAGGATGGAAGCTTGACCAGAAAAGACAAAAGGTTCGTTGTTAGAAGAGAGAATTCCAACCGATGAAGAGGTGGAGAAGTTTCCGAGGGAGGTGGCTATGGCCGTTGCGGAGCGCGAGGTCGTAGATCGTAAAGCCAGGGAATAGGAGGAGATGTTGAGGGAGCAAGAGAAAGAGGAGGAGCCAACAATACTGAAGGTGGCGGTAGAGGTGCCGGAGATGGAGATTCTCACCAAGGAAGGGAGAAAACAGAAGATAAAAGTTAGCGGAGATCTCAGTCCCGAGGATCAGGAGGAGATCAGGGCGTATGTGCAGAGGAATGTTGACATCTTTTCCTGGAGAGCAGCTGACATGCCGGGAGTTGACGCGGACGTGGCATGCCGCCGTCTCAACCTTGACCCCAATGCTCATCCGATATAACAAAAGAAGAGAGCCATCGCCACCAAGATGGTCGGGCCCATCAGAGTGGAGGTGGAGAAGCTGCTCAAGGCGGGATTCATATCTGTAAGCAAGTATTCATGGTGGGTGAGTAATGTTGTAATGGTAAAAAAGGAGAGGAGAAATGGAGGATGTGTGTGGACTTTTCTCTTTTTAATAAAGCATGCCCTAAGGATTGTTATCCTCTGCCTTGAATCAACGCGTTGGTTGACTCAGCCATCGGTTTTTCACTAATGAGTTTTTTAGATGCATTTTCAGGGTACCATCAAATACGCATGCACCCGCCGGACGTCAAGTAGGTCACCTTTGTCACGAAGGATGGGTGCTTCTACTTCAACATGATGCCTTTTGGATTAAAGAATACGGGGGCAACTTACTAGAGAATGATGGATCAAATCTTCCGGGAGAAGAAGGGGCGGAATCTTAAGGTTTATGTATATGACCTGATGATCAAGAGCCGAGACCTCGGATCCCATGTCCTAGATCTAGAGGAAACTTTTGAAATAATAAGAAAATGCAAGATGAGGCTCAACCCCCTGAAGTTTGTCTTCGGGGCCAACATAGGAAAATTCTTAGGACATCTCCTTACCCCATCAGGAGTGGAGCCCAATCTAGATAAGGTGAGGACAATCCTAGAATTAGAATCTCTTAAGAACGCTAAGGAAGTTCAATGTCTCATCGACAAGCTAGTCGGATTAAACAGGTTCCTCTCCCTGGCTGGGGAGAAGTGCTCGCCCTTCTTTCGAGCACTAAGAGGGGGTAAGAAGTTTGAATGGAAAGCTGAATGCGAAGAAGCCTTTCAAACTCTAACACAGCAACTCACCCAGGCACTGCTACTCCAAGGGCCAAAAGAAGGAGTGGGTTTTTTCTTAAACCTATGAGTGCGGGTCGGAGTAGTAAGTTCAGTTCTTGTACGAGAAGAAGGAAAAAAGCAGTTCCCGATTTATTACGTGAGTAGGGTCCTGAAAAAGGTAGAACTTAGATACCCTATCCTTGAAAAGCTAGCATTCACTCTTATCATATAAGTCAGGAAGCTCAGACCATACTTCCAGGCCCACTCAATTAAGGTGATGACGGATCATCCTCTCCGCCGCATCCTGGATGGGGTGGAGCATTCTGGGAGGTTGCCCAAAAGGTCGATAGAACTAAGTGAGTTCGACCTCACTTTTACTCCTCGACTGGCCATCAAAGCGCAAGCGGTTGCTGATTTTCTAGTAGATTACATGGACGAGGTCGGAGAAGGTGAAGCACCTCTTCAAGCTGTCTGGGAGATGCTAGTAGATGGATCATCTGGAAAAAGTTCTTTTGGAGGAGGTATGATCTTTGTAAGTCCCGAAGGAACAAGAATTGAGCAGGCCCGAAAGATTCAATTCACCATCACTAACAATCAGGCAGAATATGTGGCAATTATTGTAGGTCCCAAGCTAGCTTGGGAATTGGGTATACAAGACATTAAAGTCTCCATGGATTCTATGGTGTTAGAAGTGTAAATCAAAGGAGAGTTTGATGCAAGGGAACCCACCCTCCAGTTGTATCTGATGAAGGTAAAAGGCATCATCAGGCAATTCTGTAGCTTTTCAATTCAGCACGTCCCGAAAGGAGAAAGTGCACAGGCTTACCTACTTGCCAAGTACGGCCATCGAGCCGGAGGAACGGTAACGAAACTCTTCAGGCCATCCATAGAAGAAGGAGAACTAATAGAAGTAGATAAGCAAGGATCGTGGATGGACCCCTTCATCATATTTTTGACCTCCAGACGTCTTCCCGAGAGGGACCTCGATAAGAAGCGGATCAGGTATAAATCGGCATACTACCTGCTGAAGGATGAGACGTTATACCGAAATACACTATCGGGTTTGTTGGCTCGATGTGTTTTTTAGGGAGAGATTCCAATATTTCTAGAATAAATCCATTCGGGAGAATGTGGGAGTCACTCAGGAAGTTAGACCTTGGAGGGGAGAGTGTTGAGGCAAGGCTACTTGTTGCCTACCCTCAAGAAGGATGCGGAAGAATTCGCGAGGAGATGTAAAAAGTGTCAGGAGTTCGCTCCTCTCCAACTCCTTCCCACCCAAAAATTACGCACAATCACGGCTTCCAGGCCCTTCGCAATATGGGGACTAGATTTGGTGGGTCCTTTTCCCCAAACTAGTGGCCAAAGGAAGTTTCGGCTGGTCGTGGTGGATTACTTTTCAAAATGGTTAGACGTGAAGGCATTGGCCAAGGTGACGTCACAAGTGGTCAAAAATTTCATATGGGGAGAGATCATTTGTCGGCATAGGCTTCCGTTGGCCATCGTTATGGATAATGGTCCACAATTCGCTAGTAGGAAATTCATAGACTTCTGTGTCCAGCTGGGTATAGACCTCCGCTTCACCTCAGTTCATCATCCTCGAAGTAATGGATAGGTGGAAGCGGCAAAAAAGATTATTGTGAGTGTTTTAAAGAAGAAGGTGGAGAACATAAGGGGAAGTTGGGTATAACAGCTCCCTTCAGTTCTCTGGGCTTTAAGGACCACACCAAACACCGCCACAGGACAGACCCTGTTTAAACTCTCCTATGGCTCGAAGGACGTTATACCTATAGAGTTTAAGGTTGAATCTCCGAGAGTAACCGCTGCGAAGAAAGGAGGCGAAGGATGGCGGGTAGAGAATAAGGAGGAGCAGAAGCTCTCTCTTGACCTTGTAGAGGATCTTAGGGAATTGGCGTTGATCCTGCAGGAAGAAGTCAAGTGCCAGATGGTGAGATATTTTGATAAGCATATAAGGGTCAAGTAGTTCCAGAAGGGCGACTTGGTGCTCAAAAAAGTAGACGCAGCAGGCAGAGAAGCCTCGGTGGGAAAACTCAATCCTAACTGGGAAGGCCCCTTTGTGGTAAATGAGGTCCTAAAGTCAGGAGGGTACCACCTCTAGGATTTGGACGGGGTACCCCTCGATCGTGCCAAAAACGGCGATGACTTAAAGAGTTTCTATCCTTAACATGTTTTTTTGTTTTTCAATGCTTGTAAATCGGTTATGACTTTTTGATATAATGGAATCCCAAGTGTCTTCATTCATGGCATGAGGATGAAAAGGATTATTTGCAAGGCCCCGAGAAGACCCGCTTACCAGGCTCTCATCAAGCTGGCAGGACTATAGGCTCACTCGGTGGCAGGATGATTGGCAAGGCCCCGAGAAGACCCGCTGACCAGGCTCTCATCAAGCTGGCAGGGCTGTAGGCTCACTCGGTGGCCGGATGATTGGTAAGGCCCCGAGAAGACCCGCTGACCAGGATCTCATCAAGCTGGTAAGACTGTAGGATCACTCGATGGCAGGATGATTAGCAAGGCCCCAAAAAGACCCGCTAACTAGGCTATCATCAAGTTTGCAGGACTGTAGGCTCACTCGGAGGCAGGATGATTGGCAAGGCCCCGAGACGACCTGCTGACCAGGCTCCTATCAAGCTGGCAGAGCTGTTAGGTCCACTCGGTGGCAAGGTAAAAGGTGAGATCCTTCAAAAAAAATATCTATACTTATCAGAAAAAGTGGGTTTGTGAAAATAAGAAGCTTCTATGGGAAGAAGATATTGGTGCAATACAAATGAAGATGGGCACCTCCAACCAATAATCGGCGAGGAGAGTCTCGCCCATAGCGAGCGAGCGTTCGTTGACAAAAGAGAGGTCTCGCCTAAAAAGCTGAAGGCGAGTGGCTCCCAATAAAATAGTGGGTTAAATTCTGGGTTCTACTCGCACTGGATTTGTCTTGAGGCGAGACACGAGA
Source organism: Platanthera zijinensis (assembly GCA_039513925.1). NCBI lineage: Eukaryota > Viridiplantae > Streptophyta > Magnoliopsida > Asparagales > Orchidaceae > Platanthera > Platanthera zijinensis. Next base: position 173,173,958 of record CM077088.1, read on the forward strand.
GGGAAGCTGAATGGTCTCGTGCACGAAAGGGGGAAAGAGGGGTCTAATGACTCGCATCCTAGGACGATTCGCAAGCGAGACGGCAAGTAGCTCTACCTCGCGAGTAGAAACAAAGTAGAAGGGCATCTGCAGTAAATAAAGCAAGACAAAATAAAATAAAGGGAACATAGAGTGAGGAGATATAACAAAAATTTCTCTGTCCAATACAAAAAGAAAGAAAGGGGAATATTCTCCCATGAAGATGTACTTCAATATCTCAAAAAACAAATAAATAGTAAAAGTAAAGGGAGGAAATAAAAAAAAGGGGGGCGAGAAGTCCCGGATCTTGTCGGCGCCTCTTCAATCATCATCGCTGGAAGCTGAATCCTCGTCTGCCTCGCTATAGAGGTGTGGCACCAGGTCACAGGCAGTGATGGACTCGGCGTCTTCCTTGACAACCCCTAGCTCCTTCATCATCTTCAAAACAAGCTCGGCTGTCTTGATGTTAACATCTCGAACATATCTCTTCGACCTCATCAAATGAGTAATGAGAGGACGGGGGAGCTTGGAGTGGTTCCGAGTTAGAGGGAGGCTTAACACTGTCCAGGAGATGGGCTTTCTGGGCCGTTAAGTTTTTGTTCTCCTCTTCCAAAGCCTCTATGCGCGAGCGCATCCGATCCGTCGTCTCGTCATCCTGCGAGAAGCCCATCAATCAACAAGAAGCATACGCGAGTGAGAAACTGGACAAAGATAAAATTAAAAGGCTTACCACGCCGCCCTGGCTCTTTTCAAGGATATTATATGCAACTACAAGCCTCTTCTCGAGGTCATCCGACTTCTATCGCTATGCCGTGAGGCCCGCCTCGGCCTCCTTCCATTTCTTATTGTTAAAAACGAGGCGGCGCGAGACTCGGTGCGAGAGCTCCAGGGGACGAAACTGAGCTTGATTGGTCTTTTGGACAAGGTCTCGCGAGGTGTCCTTGTCGAAAGGATCTGTCCCAGGACCATCATAAAGGCTATAGCCGAGGGAGAAGGTGTGGATGGTGGGAGGGTCCTGCTTCCTCCATGAGGGAAGGAGGGTGGATACCGATACCCGGTTCGAGTCCTTTTCACATAAAAGGACTCGATCACCGGCAGCATCATGTACCACAAGCCCCATGTAATAATTCTTATGTGAGGAGGGGGCTGGGCGACTGGAGGAACCAATTTTACGAAATGGAAGCTCAACGGATTGGGCTGAAGTGTCAGCAGCTCGGTCGAATGGTGCCGCCTCGCGAGATGGCGAGACGGCTTGTGGGCGAGGCGATTTCAAGTCTCCTACAGAGATGGGGCTCAGAGATCCCGAAATCTCTTTCCTCTCTTTCCGGGCTATCTCCTTTTTACCTTTCAGGAACGTCACAACCTTCTTTATCTTCTTCTTGAGGCTGTGCCAAGATGAAGCGGCATCATCACTAGGTCTATTCTTGGGGGCGGGGGCAAACGATTCTTTTCCGCCTCGGCCGCCAGCTGACGAGGGCGAGACCTTTTGACGGCCCCACACTACTAAAGTAAGGGGGATGGGCTGGTATATTCCTCTCTCCTGAACAAGTGAATGGTTAGAAATAGCAAAACAAGGGAATGGTAAATATAAGACTAAGGGAGCGCGAGCGTACCTTCGCCGGGAAAGACAGGAAGGAGCGAGTCGAGGTCTCGCTTTAAGAAGTTTACCTCGAAATTCTTCCCCGCGAAGAAATCGCAGAGGTCTTTATACGCGCCTACGACCTTGGGAGTCGTGTAGTATATTTTGGCAGACGACATTGGGGCGAGGGGAATGCCTCCTAGATTCCTGTGGATGAAGACGAAGCGGGTGAGCCATTGGTGATTCTTGTTAGGGGTCTCGCACACTTTCAGACCCTGTGCTATGAATTACGAGACGTCGTCGTGGTTGGTGTGGTAGATGAATAGCTTGCGGAAGACGTTGAGCCTGAACTCGATGCACTCGCGGCGCATGTAGCTGGCTAATGCAACTAAAACCCAGATGGCATTCGGGTTTAGTTGTGTGGGGATGGCTCCAAAATATTTCAAAACATGTTTAACCTCTGTCTAGAGAGGAAGTCTCAGACCCAACTCAAAGTGCGAGATGGGAAAGGCGAGTTCGTAGGGGTAAAAAGTGTTGATCGACTCGCCGACCTTCGGAGGCCGCGACTCGAACCCCTCCACCAGAAAATCGTAGGTGATGCGGTTGTAATCCTCCTCAGAGATCCTTCCAGGAGGGAAGTCGTGGTCAGCGAATCTTCTGCTGCACTGGCTGCGTCCCTCACCCTCCTCAGTCTTTTTCTTTCCCATGACAAGCGAGATGATAAGAGCGAGAAAAGGTGGAAAAGGAGTGGCGAGAGTAAGCCGCGTGAAAAAGGAGGAGAGAAATCTGGATCTAAGATGCAACAGGAGGGGGCAGTACAGTCGTAAGTCATTTCGATTTAGGGGGTATTTATAGCGGATAGTGAAAGCGGAAAGATGGGCGGGAAAAATATGAAGGGGGAAGTTAAAGAGGTTTGTCGACGGTTCATTTTCTCTCTCCTGAACTCGAAGCGCGGTGCCCCACGGGGATTTTTCCAACGCTCCAAAATAAATGAAAAATCAATTAACGCAGCTATAATGAGAGAGCCCAGCATGAAAGAAGTTAACAAGATAGCATTATTAATTATTAATTATTTCATTCCGCAGGAGGCGGTCATCATGTTTGCAAGGCATAAATAACAAGTTTTAATTAAATAGGTTAAATAGCAGGATTACAAGGTATAATTAAATATGCGAGACTATTAAACAAGTGAGACGAGATGGAGGGTCTTTAGTTCTTGTGCCATTTCCAACGCCCTCCATCGCGAGACCTCACACATGGGGGCCGACCAGAAACATGAAAGGCGCAAATGGCTTCAAGACCGCAGCGCGCAAGACATAGATGCTTGTTGACCTCGTTTATGAAAGCCTGAGGGTCGGTCTCATTTATCTTGATGCCGGTATCGACCTCGGAGGAGAGACGAGCGCATTCAATTTCTAGCCAGTCAATGCGCCTGTCGGCAGCCTAATTGTCTAGTTCCATCTCGCAGATGATATGTATGTGCTTTCGAAATATCTAGACCATCCTACGCTTCATCCCAACCGGGTCCATAGGATCGCCAAGATAGTCTTCTATCTCATCTGGGTGAGGAGGAGGCGAGAAGGCGGACTGCTCAAAGAAGTCCTCCGCTGCCGAGTCGACCTGGGTACCAGCGCAGGAACAAGCATGGGATTGGATGGAGGGTTTAGTCTAGTGGCCTCGAAAACACCCGATAAGGGAATGAAAGTCTATATGAAGTGAGAGGACAAGTCTAGTTCATTTACCTGGGTTGAGAGAGGTCCCAGCGAGTTGCGAGGGATCATCATTCTTCATAGTTGGAGGGGTGGATTACTAAGGTGAGTCGGACACTTGATGATTGATGTCGGTAACATCAGGTGGATTCGCAGGTCGGGGAGAATAGGAAGGATCTCTCTGAACAAGTATGGAATGAATAGGTGAGAAGATAGAAAAAAGGAAAGATAGAGGAGGGGAAAGAGCCAAAGAATCACCTGTCTCTCCTCGAGGGATGCGGGAAGATGTGCATTGATTTCCAAGGTTTCTGGAGTGGTCCCCTCAGCTGATAAAGGAGGCCAGTAGTTTTCACCTTCTTCAGGCGGGCCAACGATGGTAAAGGAGCAGGGGTGCAAACCAATACGGGGGCCAGAGCAGCCACATTATCCTTATTTTATTTGCGGACCATCGCGAGACAATCGTGAAATCTCTGACTGGGAGACATGGCGACAGTGGAAGAAGTGAAGGAAGATATGAGAGGGGGGCACTCTCCATATTGGGAAAAGTGTCACATATTTATAGGCCCCGGAGGAGGTCCCCGCAAAAGATTCTCTCATAAATGAATTTTAACGCCACGAGCCTCAATTGTACTTTATTTATGAGCTTGAGGCAACCTCGAAAAGAGTGGGAATTGTGTACAACCTCGGGCTCATAGAAGGAAACTCAAGGAAGAGTGCTCAGTTAGGGGCAAGAGGGGCGAGAGGGGCGAAAGGACGGTAGGGGCGAGTAGGCCCATAGGGTGAACTCGTTGGTACTTTAAAGAGGCAAAATATAATGGGCGAGACGGGAACAGCATAGCAGGATAGACGGCTCCCGTTGCGCGTGCTGGCCTCTTGTGGCGAGACACATCTCTCAAGGTGGAGGACTCGCGAGACGAGCTGATAGGCTCCCCTCACCCGCCGGTTATTTTCTTACTCGCCATATGGGAAAAGATGTTTTCTACTTTCTTATCCCCAAGGGGGTATTTTACTCTTTTACCCAGGGTAATTTAACCCTTTTGCCCTTTGTGGTCTGCGTATAACCCTTCAGAACAGCAGAGTTTGGTTGTTGGAGACCCAGCTGAGCTTATTTTTGTAATTTCAGGTCGGTTCAGTTTGATTATTGGCAGGTCAAACTCAGAGGCCTATAAATAGACCGATAAGGTGCCTTGAAGAGGTTGTTGAACCCTTTTTATCTTCTTCCTCTAAGGCACTTAGCTCAGCACTGGCTAAGGAGGGGAAGGATTTCTTGTTCTTCCGGGTAAGAGGTGGGACCTCCAAGCTGAAGCCCACGGTCTGTTTCTAGTTCCCAAGACTCACATCAAGGAAGGAATTCGGGAAGAGTAGGTGTGAGCTGCAACTCTAGATCCGAACTCTAGGTGAAGTCGGGTTTCTAGCTTCAACATCAAGATTAGTGCATATCGTTTTATTATTAATTCATTTTAAATGTTATTTTGTCACATATACTATTGTAGTTAGTTTTAATTATTAATAATACTTAGATATTAAATCAGAGGAAATGATTTATATAAAAGTCGTAGCCCTTGAAGTCTAGCTTATTTTAAATCGATCTCAACCCATTTGGACCAGTGGTTTGACTGCAACACTCAAAATGGTGCAGTCTATACCTAGGGTTAATCAGAGACTAATTTGAGTGCCCCCACTAAACAAATTAGGCAAATGCCTTGAAATTTGTACCATGGGCTAATTATACAAACACACTCATCATTTCCAAAAATTGGATTTTTTTGAAAATATTTTCGTATACTTTTTTAAACATTTAATAAATCATGTATGATTAATTTAAGGGGTGTAATGACCTCAAAACCATCCTAAATTTTGGTCGTTGTCCACAAGGGACATGACATGACTCTGGTAAAAATTTTAGCCCTTTTGAAGTTACTTTGAGTAGGAATTGGTGTGACCAAAAATTTGTCCCTCAAGGGTAAATTAGGGCAAAGGAGAAATTGATGGGTTGAGTGGCCAATCCTCATCCAAAAGGGATGAAACCTTGGACACTGCCTCCTATTCCTCTAGAACACCCCCTCAAGAGATTTTGAGTGGTTTGGGGTGGAGCTGCCCTAAGACCCTAGTGTAGGCCCTAGGGTAGAGGTTTGGATCCTAGTGAAGGACATAACTATATGTCCTTGGATGGTGTTGGAACTTGGTTGGTGAGTTCCTATAGTAAATATAGGCTCTATAAAGTGGTTTTAGGATTTTTTAGTAACATACACCCTCTTTTAAATAGTTATGGATAGTTTAGGGAACTTTGATCTAATAAATAATTAGATGCTCAAATGAACTTGGATGTTCATGAAACATAAGCAATGAACTTATTTAGATGATATTGTTCCCTAGAAATTTTATTATAAATTTTGGATTAATAATCATAGTACTTCATTCATAAACCCTAAGTTTGAGCTAATCAAAAGATTTTTATTTTAGGGTTAATCTCCTACTGGAAAATGATGAAACTTGGTCAAGGAACATTTTAGGAAATAATAATACGATGTGAATTTTTTAAAAAATATTGGAAGACTTTTCATATTGGCTCCTTCATAAGTGCTCATTTGTTGAATATTTTAATATAATTTATTTATGTGATCAATTTGAGTTGGAAAATCATAATTCTTGGTCAGTAGTCATTTTTGGTCATATTTATTATCTATTAATTTTTTCATAATTTTTGGATTGCTGATTCTAATTTTCCCCTAATTAAATTAATATTGTGCTTGTTAGTTCCATAAATTGTTGAAGGTCAAATAAACCTTGGAAATTTTGTGTTTTTGGTAATTATTGTAATTTTGATGTTATTAGGTTATTGTAATTTTATTAAGGCCATATTTAGTCAAGAAAGTGCACTTGCTGTTCAAAGGCTCATGAGGACTGATTTTGTATAAATTAAAATAAATGCCAAATAAATTAGGAAAATTATAATCTTCTGGATTTATTCATAAATTATCGTGATAGACCCCCAATAATAATATTAGGTCATTTCGATATTTATTTAGAGTATCACCATTCATACACCTCATGTAGGTTATTTGGACTACACTTAGTCGAAATTGTAAAAGAAGGGAAGCATGTGGAACTTGTATGGGAAAAGGTTGTTGGTGTACCTGGTTTGGTTGAAATATATATGGTCATCAAAAAGGTAGGTTGTGAAAGCCCGATTGTGCAAGGGCAGAGTTGTGCTCGGGATCGACGGTGGATAGTCCTTTTTTGGAGAGGGAAAGTTTAAATATGATAAGAGCTAGTTCAAGAGTAATGATAACAAATTGGACATGGGTAGATACCAAAAATAATAAGTACATTACGAAAGGGAACTTTTGGCTTCAGCCCATCGTAGTTCCTAGTGTCCTCGAGAGCCCTTCACAGGGAATGCCCTTGGCAGTCCAAGGTAAACCTTAAACCGTAAGACTAAAATGTTAAAGAGCAATTAGTAAAAACTAGGGCTTCACCTTCACTCACCTTGATGACTCGGGAGGTTATCTTGGTTGGGTTATCCGAGCGGTAGGCTCGATGGTTGTGGAAATGGGCAAGTTATCCCGGCGAGCCGAAGGCACGGAAGGTAGTTGTAACGGCCAGGTTAGTCCGGGGAGCCGATAGCTCGGGAATTCATTGTTGCATGTGCATAAGGTGGTGGGTATTTGGTATTTGACAGTCGTTCACACTGACATCAATACGATGACTCGATGGGTGATGTTTACACTTAGCCATGGAAAAGACTAGCGGGTTTGTCAGCATTAGTACGTGGTGACTCTTGTGTGTCCTTCAGAGGCGTACGTAAGGGCTAGGCCTGGTAGTGTGGATACCCGCCTAGGAGTTGGGTGACCCAACACACTGTCTCCGTTGGCCACTACGGAGGCTCCTAGGAGTGAAGTTAGCTTCCAAAATCGGGGAACTAAATATCTGTGCGCATAGAGTGGTGTGTGTGTTGCACTTTTATGAACATATCATTAAACCCACATATCATAGCAAATCATTTCATCATCATACTTCAACCCTTACCCCCAATGTATAAATTAGTATGAGACTTTTTATACGTTGGGCCTTGCAAAACGACCTCATAGTTTATTAGCTTTTGTGGTCATGCTTAAAAGCAATGGTTACTATCTTTGTGGTTATCTGTTACTTTTCTTTATGAGGTACTTTACTTTATACTCATTACTGCTCTATTACTATAGTATTGCTAGATCGCATTCCTTTTATAGCATTATGAATGTTATAATAAAACTACTAGATGAGGTCCACCGTCACCTTCTCTTGTTTACTCTCCACCATCATAGATTTCCTATCATTCCTCCCATACGGTACATAGGAGCCACTGAGGGACGGGTGGGGAAATCAGGCTTAGTCTTTTGGACTAACGGTTGGTGAACCAAACATTTCAGGGACTCCGGATGGGAGATAGTGAGTAGCAGCAGGAGATGCTGCACCAGCAGAGTCCATTGCACATAGAGGTGGGCCAGTCTAGCACAGGAGCAGCAGCCTCAGGATCCATGAGTGATTATTATATTTTTCTTCCACGAGAGTGTTGTAGTAAGGCCATGATATACCAGTCATGATCTCATTTTTCTTTGACATTAAAATTTATATATATATGTTGTTATTTATGTGGACTTGGCTTGATTATCTTCATTATTGTACTTCTACTTCTTTGGTGATCATTAATGTTGGCAGGATCGAAGTTTTGTAGTAGAGACCCTCCCGAGCATCAGAGTCGCCTCAAAATGGTGATTCTAGGCGTAAGACCCGGTAGCATAGCAAAAAAAAGGGGGTCTTACATACTGCCTAAGACTCTCATTTTGCGATTGATGAGGCAAATAACTTTAGGTCTACGAATCTGAATGGCATAACCCGGGTACAGTTCAGCCAGGGCCCGTTACTAAAAATGTCATATCATCGCCGAAATTCAGAACCTTCATGGCTAATCTACATGACGCAGGTCTGCTTCCCCTTGCCCGTAATTCAAACCATAACTAATGTTATGTTAAATTGCTCTCAAGGTTACCAAAGTTGGGCACACATGCATACAAGTCACCTACTATCCATATAGACCTATAAGAAAGGTTTCGCAAGTACAATACCATCTAGGAGCTATTTTCAGCGATAGCCACTATTGCCTTACGTTAACAACAAAATTTCTCTTCTTGTATCCAGACTCAACCACAACTGGAACATTTATCCAGAAAAACCTGCAGCATCTTGCGGTGCTAGAAAACTGGTCTTTCACAAAATATAGCTCATCAAGAGCTATCGCTAGTGATAGTCACTATCGCCAGTGATATACAATGATTATCACATCCGTGGTATTTTCTAAGTATTTTCCTGTAGAGGGTCTCCAGTACTTCCTGCTACTCCCATTCACAGGCACGAACCTTCAGACTCCATAAACTACATGTTTATACTCGGAGTCTTCTCTGGTGCGCAAAAAAAATATTAGCAATCCAGAACAACCTGTTCGGATGGGCTTCACACAACATGACTATTCCGGACTGTGATTTTTCGGATTATATATGCAAAACTACTCGGGGATATCACGTATCAACCCATCAAAATTCCCTTCACTTTTTCCATCTTTTGTTGGGGGATTCCTTGCGTATGCAAAAGGAGGACTTCACTTGTCTAAGATGGAAGATCGTTTCCCTCTTAGATCATTTTGGATCCATGACGAAGTCTTCTATCTGGATGGAAAGGATCTCCTCAGTTTCCTCTTCACAGATCTTGCTTCGGCTATTGATTCCGACCACAAAATCTCCTCCTCCATGCTTGCAAAGCTCAGCCTCAGCCTTCCTCTTCCTTTCTTTTAAGAGCTTGATGAGAGGGATGAGAGTGAATGAGAGAAGAGAAATGAATCTTCTCTTTACTTCTTCTCTAGTTAAGCATCCTCAGGAATAACCCTAGCCGCACGATCCTCTAATCAATAGGAATGAAGGGCAATGATTTCAGCTGATAAGTAAAACTTAACGATCTCGCAAGGCGATATCCGCCATCTCCTAGGCAATATTGACATTAGCAGCTTTGACCCCAGTCAACACCGCTCTTCAGCCACCTTCTGACCATCTAATACGTGTCCTGCTATTGTCGAGCGATATCCACTATCACCATGTGATAGTATGCTCAATGATTCGTCAAGTGTATTGAGTGCATTAAGTGCGTTGAGAGCATCAAGTGCGTTGAAAGCATTGAGAGCGTCGAGTGCATTGAAAGCATCGAGTGTGTTGATAGCATTGAGTGCGTTGAAAGCGTTGAGTGGTATCACCAGCGATAGACAGTAAAACCTGGCGATAGCTACCTTTAGTTCTGATTTCCAAATTTTGTGGTGTTACAACGTGGGAGGCCTTCCGAACAGCCTCATTAATATGCTCGGCCGACACCCTTTGTCTGCCACCTATTTGATCCTTTTCCAGCCACCTTGTCGGCCCCTCCATCGGCCGGACCTCGTCGGTCGGGTCCCAGTTCTTGGAAACCCCCTTCATCATCACCAACCAGCCGTCCACCATCTGATCGCCTCTGTTTGGTCACCGCAATTGGATCTACTCATAACCACTCGTGTATCCACCACATAAGTACCCATCATGGGGGTGCGCTTAGCCAAAAATAATGGCCAAAGTGCAAATAATATCCCTAAAAATATACGTGTATTAAACTATAGAATTCTGACCTGTGAATAAAAATTGCGGTGGTTACATTTTCCGGATAGTCGGGTAACCACCGTAACTACCCCTAAGGTCGATAAATAGGACCCAGGCTCTCCTCATTTCCATCTACTCCTCCCTGTATTTTCCTACTACGAGCCTCTCCCTCCTCCACTTCTCCTCCCACTTGTGCCACCTTTTTGCATGCACCGCCTCCTTAAAAGCTCTCGCGTTCCGTATCCTTGCATGCTCCTAGGCGCGGCCTCCAGGCGTGCTCCCGTGGTACAGCCTCCTGATGCGCTCCCTCGACGCGGCCTCCTGGTGTGTTCCCGCGACCCGGCCTCCTGGTGCGCTCCTGCGGCGAGTCCTCCTTGCTCTCTCCCACGGCGTGGCCTCCTTACGAGCTCCTACGGTATGGCCTCCTTGTGCACTCCCTCGGCACGACCTCCTGGCGCGCTCCCATGACGCAACCTCCTTGCGTGCTCCTATGTGTGCAGCCTCCTCGTGCGCTCCCTCGAGTGCAGCCTCCTTACGGGCTCCCCCGCATGCAACCTCCTTGCGTTCTCCTTCTCATGCGGCCTCTTTTCGAGCTCCCCCACGCACGGACTCCTTGCGCGCTCCCTCATGGGCTTCTTGTGCTCTCGTGTGTGGCCTCTTTGTGCGCTCTGGCGCGCATTGCCTCCTTACGCATGCAGACTCCTTGCAAACTCCCGCATACCACCTCCTTGCGCGCTCTGGCGCGCGTTGCCTCCTTATGTGTGCGGACTCCTTGCAAACTCCCGTGTACCACCTCCTTCCATGCTCTTACCCCCTCCTTGCGTGCTCCCATGTGTGCTGTCACCATGCGCTCCCAAGTGTGCTCTGCTCAAAGTGTGCCACCGCGCTCTACTCTAAATGTGTATTCCAAAGGCTAAACTCTCTAGAATACTTCCAAGAACATGCTTCCCCCGGAAATGACACCAACGGTCTACAAGTACTACTTCTGAACATAGAGCGCTCATAAAGTGAATTTCAGTATGCTTTGCGTGTATAGCGCCCTGTATTGCCCCAAATCTTGGTTATGAGTGTGTTGTGTCAACTGAGCAATACGGCCAGGAACACGTGCGTGTCCAAAGCCGTGTCCTGCTCTGTGTTTGTCGGGCTGTGTTGATTGAGCAACACGACCAAGGACACGGGCATGTTCGAAGCCATGTCTGGCACACGGTCTGTGACACGGGCGTGTCACATGACCGTGTCCTATTCGGGCTGGACGGTTTCAGTGTCGATTGAGTCACACAGCTAGTAACACAGGCGTGTCCAGGGTGACACGGGCGTGTAAAGTATTGACACGGGCATGTAAGAGGTTGTGTCCTATTTTGGGGGTCGACGATTTCTCATACGATAGTGAGACACTGCCTGTGACACGGGCGTGTCACAAGCCGTGTGCGTACCTAGGAGGATGATTTTAAAGGAAAATCAAGGCCTTTCATTTTATTTAAGAACAATCCGACGGCCCAGAATCTTACCTGAGGAGTTATATTCGGGAATTTAGTGTTTAGGCCTCATTTTCTTTTGACCCAATCTCTTTCTAAGAAGTAGTGAGAGGGGAGAGCAAAGGGAGAAGGATAAGGAGGAATCCCGCCATTTTTGGAGCTTCGGAGCCCCAAATCGCGAGCCTAGTCCAGATTCGCGGAGGCAAGTCTGTTACGGTTTTTTTCATCTGGCTAGTTTTCCATGGCGTCGAAGAGAACCTCTAGGGTAACGATTCTCTACTTGGACATGTGCAGTCCTCTTCCTTTTTGCATAGGAAACTCCCTCCCGCGAGTGGGCGGTGAGTGTGAAGTATTCCTTCTGGTAGATATGGTTTATCCTCATCATTTTGCATTTAAAGTCTGAAATCGAAGTACAGACATAGGCATTGTGTGTGAAGCCTATCCGGACAAGTTGGTCTGGATCGGTGATGTTTTCCTTATGCTTGTATTGCCGGAGAAGACTCTGTGTCGTGTGTTTTTGGGGTTTTCTACGTGGTAGATTGCAACAGGGAGGCTTGGGGACTAACTCCAAGATGCACCCGAAAAACTAGGCAGAAGCGCATTTATGCCATCCTGGCGGCCTGGGATCCAACCTTGTATATAATTGGGTTATGTATTATTGTTTGATCATTACTTCGAGATTCAGGGAAGCTTGACCCATGCCGATGACTTAAATTGACATGGCGGTGTGATAACCGTGTTGAGTGGAACCATACCCGCTCTATGTGGTTCGGTTAAAGAGACCTAAGGTACATGTCACTTACCGATGGCATAGAGGGTGGGTCTTAGGCTTCGACCGAAAGAGACTTATTAGCTCACGATGTTGTCGTCCTAGGGGCGGTGGTGGACCGAGTTCATCGATAATGTGCCCTGAAGCTCGGGGTATGTGGTCGTGTGTGCCTACGCATGTGGTGAAGTGTGCTTAAATTATACTTTCACTATCTTGTTTGTTTATACTAATAAAATGCAGGGAAGGAGCACCGCCACCCCAATTAAGGGGTGGGATCATTATAATTTGGTCAGCTTTATCTGACCGTTGCCTTGTTTTGCCACCGTGCGGTGGATTGTTCTTATGCAGGAACAAGTGAGCCTAGTGTAAAATAGCAGGCTGAAGTCCTTGTTTCTATACTGGCCCTCGAAGGCCAAAGCGAAATATTTCTTTATTATGTTCATGTGTGGCCTTCCTGCATGCCGAAGTATGGAAAACATGTAATGTTTAAGTAAACACTTGTAAGGCCCTAAGGCCAAGACTTTTGTGTATTTTTCTGTCATTCCTTTCTTGGGTTAGTGTGGATATTAATACTAATGTATTTTGGTTCTTATAACTATTTTAAAAGCTTCTGCTAGAATTCTTTGAGTTAGGATGCGTGTTCTTTTGACAGTAATTTGGTATTAATACGTAACTCCACTAACTGTCCGTGGTATATGGCGTGGGGCCTCGGCCGGACCTTCTGTTATATTCCATGTGATGGATGGGGGTGTTACAATTTGGTATGAGACTATGGCATCGGTCTTGCTTTTTGGAATTCGTGGAAGAATTCTTTTAAGGTGTTGAAAGACTTATTTCAAGAGCCTAGACACCTAGAGGGGGGTGAATATGTTCTAATTTTCTTTTATAATTCAGGCAATTAACTAGTATTAACACAGCACAGGAAATACAATCTTCAGTACAGAAATCACAGCACAGCAAGCAACAGATTTATAGTGGTTCCCCAAGGTATGGGTACATCCACTTTCCCCCTTCGCCTATCCAGTAGAGAACTGAATTTAGCCCAACTTCCTTCCACTAGCTCAGATCCACAAATCTTAAAAACCAGAACCAGATTGGTTCCTACAGCTCAGACTTATACAAGTCTTATCATAGATTCTTCCAAAGAATCCTACCTCAGGCCTCAGCCCAACCTCAGCCTTTATCACTAGGCTTACAACTCAGACTATCAAAGGTCCTACACCTCAGGCCCTCAGCCCTACCTGAGCCTTTATTATTATAGGCTTATAACTCAGATCTTATAAAAGATCCTACAAGAAATTAATTGTTAAAGAGATACAAAGATATCACCAGATAGATCTCTCTATAGGTGTGAGCTTGTTGATCAGTTCTTGAATAAACTGAATCTTCAGATTCAACCTGACTTAGCTGTTTCAAAGCTTCTTGATTGAAAAAAATAAGGTTGAACTCCTCTTGATGTAGAAGTTGATCTCCGTTCAGCTCCTTCCTTGAATTCAGAATAAGATATGAATCTTCTCTTGCAGACTGCTCTAGGTCTGCCTTCTTAAGGGTTTCCCCTTTTCTTGTTGTCAGATTCTCTTTCCTAAAATAGCTTGATTACTTCCTTAGTTCTGTTATTGTTATGGTTGTCAAGGATCAGTCCCTTATATAGAATTTCCTCATGGTTACCGGCTGATCTGGTTTGTAACAACCTTCTGACAGTTTTGACAAAGGCGTCAGACCTGTTGGTTATGACAGTTGTCGAGTCACCAGTCATGACAGCTGATTCCTTAAAGATTTTATTACTCAGCATAACCACTCAGCAAACTGCTTCACATGTGTCGACACAAATAGACTAAGTGTCGACACAAGTTTTGATGATGTCGACATAACACTCCATGTGTTTACATAGTCCTTCAGCTACTCGACACAGCTTCTATTTGTATAAGTCGACACAAGTCCTGTGTGTTGAAACAACTGCTCCAGGTCTTAATATAACTGATGCTGGCAGATGGCGTTGAGTGTATATCCAGCTATCGTTGAGTGTGTGTCGAGACGTCGTTGAGTGTATGTCGACACAAGTCTTGTGTATCGACACAAGCTTTCTGACTCAGTATAGCTGTTGCTGTTAGATGGCGTTGAGTGTCATCCAGATATCGTTGAGTGTGTGTCGACACAAGTCCTGTGTGTGGACACAACTGCTTCTGGTCTTGACTTAGCTGTAGACAAATGGCGTTGAGTGTGTGTCGACACAAGTCCTGTGTGTCGACACAAACCTTATTCAGGTGTCGACACAATTCCTGAGTGTCGACATATGCCTTTCTTCTGGTGTCGACATAACTCCTGGGTGTCAACACAAATTCTGCTTTAGGTGTCGACACAATTCTTGCCTTAGGTGTCGACACAATTCTGGGTGTCGGCACAGCTTCTTCTTCATGTGTCGACACAATGCCTGAGTGTCGACGCAGGCCTTGCTTCTAGTATCGACACAACTTCTGGGTGTCGACACAATTCTTCACAAGTGTCTACACTTGTACTTAGAAAAAATTCTTGCAAACCTTACACCTGCACAATGAAACTCAAACATTCATCAAATACAAATTGATGTATATCATTGAGTAAGATGAGGCTTCTCCAAATCTGGTACATATTTTTCAGTGTACCCAAAAATCTCCCCCTATTTGGAGAAGTCATAACCCTTAGTCAAAGATATACATCTCTCATAATAAAGCACATAAAAATAGATGTACATTTATTTCAGTGCAAGATAACATATAAACAATGTAAACAACTAAAATCAATAGTGAAGCTGATTTTATGTATTAATCAGAAAGTTTTGGGTTTACATGTTTTTCCTTAGAATAAAAACAAAAAGTTACATTGTTCTACACATAAGCCTATTTATCCTATGATTGACTAGGCTCCTTAATTACAATGTCTTTTCCTTACTTAATCTTTGTCTGCACAGTAGGTTCTGTATCCTAAGCAGGTTACTTTCCTTTGCGATCCTTCTTCTTTAATTCTTCAGCCTTTATCCCTTGCCTTTCAAAATAGTGAAAAGGCTTGGGGAAGTACCTGCTAGGCTCCAGAGCATTAACAGTTAACTTCCCATCTTTTGCACTTCTTCTGTACTGAATAATGGCTTCTTGCCTGGCTTGATACTTATTCCATTCTTTCTCAGAATACCACTTGCCCCTATCATAGGTCTTATCCTTTACAGCCTTCTAGGAAGTCAAAATAATATTTCTGGAAGTAGGGCTCCATTGCTCAAAATCTGGCTTCAACTCAGCCTGTTCTCTGAACTGTTTCTTTGATAGCTGTGCTTCCTTCTGAGCTTCATTGGTAGCCTCTAACATGTCTACTTTTTCAATAATCACATTTTGTCCCTCCTGTGGAGGGCTGTACATTTTCTGCACTTCTTGTTAAACCATGTCAAAGTCAGCAGGATGATAAATAACCTGTGCCACTTCAGGTTGATCTCCTTCAATATTCGCAAATTGCATTCCAGACTCAGCAACATTGTCATCATCACACAAAGGAGGAAAGCCAAGTGTAGCTCTGATAGAATTAGAGATCCATTTTGCATGATAAGAGCTAGCTTTGGAAAAACAACCTTTCCCCCTTTATGACTTCTCTAGTGATATGATCTCTCAAATCAGTCTTTTGAAATCCTATCTGATCAGCCAGATATTCTGTACCTTCTTGATAGTAAGCTTTGAACTTAGTTAAGTACTCAGAAATGGTCTTTTGAGAGGCTCAAATAGCTGTGTGGATAGCAGCTAGATCTTCTTGTAGTTGCTTTGATATTTCAATTTTCAAATCTGTTGAAATACTTCCCAGTTTCTTGATGATTTCTGCATGGGAGTCTTTGAGGTTTTCATTGGACCTGAATTGATTTTCCAAAACATACCCTTGCTTTGTGGCAATGTCCTCAATCTCAGTCTTCAGCAGCTGTTGTTGCTCAGCCAAATATACTATAGCATTGCCTCCTTTATGGAAGAAATCTGTCATCTCTTTCTTGTGAAGAATGACTTCAAATCTGATTGACTTTATGTCCTGAGCCAGCTGAAACTGCAGTTCCTTATTTGACTCATCTACATAGTTCTTTAAAGACTTCCTTTGTTCATCCAATTTTACCTGCATTTGGACCAGTAATGAACTGAAGTCCATGCTTGGAGCAGGTGGTTGTGTGACTGTGTGCAAGGCTTTCTTGTAGCCTGAGCTCCTTTTCCTGATTTCAACCATTTTTATCTTCTTAGCCATAGAGGCTTCCTCATCATCAGAGAGTTGTGATGAGCTTTCTATGTCTACTGTGTTGTTAACCCGGAATCCGCGACTAGTTCTCCAGGTTTTCAAGTCCGGGCGGCTTGGTCATTCTAGCCGCCGTTATCAGCTAGCCGGCTTATCGTCAGACAAGCCGGGCGGCCTCTACATCGGACAGCCTCCAGCTCCAGTCCAGCCGTCATCTAGGGGTCGGCCTATCCTAGCCCAAGGGGCGCGACCTATATCCCAGGTCCTTGTCAGAAGAGGTCCAGACCAGCCCGCCCAGTGGCCGAGTCCTGCAGCTCGGCAGAAGAAGATCGCCAGTCTGCGCGGCCTGTCTCTTGGTTTTTCTTCTTTTCGATTCCCGTCACCGCTGCCCGACTCTCTTGTACCTCGGGCAGCCGGTAATTTTAGCCCTGCCCGTTTGGGCAGGCCCCCAAGCCTATAAATAGGGGGCGGGAGTACACCCAAAGCACGCTGACTCGAGTCCAAGAGCTCGCTTGTTAAGAGCTGCGGCCTCGATTCTAGTCCTTTGCGGTCTATTGTCCGGCCGGCTTCCTCCTTTCTTTCTTCTTCGCTAAGTGTAACCGCTTATTTTCTTATAAAAGGAAAGCCCGCCGCAGGAGAGGCATTCAGGCCGCGGCGGGCGAACTCTGGTGTTGCCGCTGGTAGCAGCCCTTTCTCTCCTTTCTCTGCCCGGCTTTATCCGCCATTCCTAGCCGCCAGTAACCGACTAGCCGACAGTCTTTTCCCCATTTCCTTCCCCAGTGCTCGAACGGTTAGCTGGTGGTGCTCGTCTTCCCCGTCGCTTTTCGTGCATCAACAGTTAACACGCGGCCTTCAGATCTCGGTTAGTCGCTGAAGTTCAGCGGCCATACAATGTCAGACCGGCAGCCTGTTCAGAACAACCTCAGCCCCAGCGAAGTTCTGCTCTTGGAAGCTCTTCTGCAGTCCCGCCGGGAAGAAAATCAAACCCGCCAAGAGATGATCCGGCAGCTCGCCGCGATCAATTATAATCTAGCCGCAATCAATAAGCGGTTAGACTTGCAGTCCGCAATCATTCCGGTTACGCCAGCCAACCGGGTCCCAGTGGAGAATAAGCAGGTCGATCCGCCGGTCTACTCGCCTACCTTCCCGGGCTATTCGCCGAGCTATTCGACCTCCTACCCGGCCTGGCCGCCCGAGTATTCGGCAACTCGGCCTCCAGTTTCGAAGAAGCCCCGTGTTTCGGAAAAAGGACAAAAAAGTTCGTCAGACCTCCCCCAGATCGAACAACGGGAGGAAGAGCCAAGTCACAAGAAACCCGCTCGAGCAGCGCGCGGGCAAGTCAGGTGCATGGATCAATATTGCGAATATCACAAGGAAAGAGGTCATCTAACAGAAGATTGTAGAGCTCTCAAATTAATTGTGAAAATGCAGAAATCAAAGGAATCCCGTAGCATGGTCTAAAAAAGTCATCTCATTCATAGGCTGGCAGACGCGTCAACATCAACGACAAAAGCGATCTTAAATCAATCCCTTAACCCAATATGTTTTTTTGTCTTTTGTTTCTTCTCATTATACTCTATTAAGAAGGATTATGACTCATTGCTATATTTTGTTTCAGAGATTCTATATCGGTACTCTCACCTGGCAAGTCATCATTCTTATGGGTTTGTAACCCAAAAATTAAAAGATCACTGAATCAAGAGATATCGCCGAGTCTAGCTACATCCCCCTTTAGAGCCGTTGTCATTAGCGTAACACCACGAGGACCACGTGTTGCGGGGAGATTTCGCACCGTGTAGTGGGAGCTTACCGGCTGTGATGCGGTGGAGTTCTAGATTGCGGATCCCGGCTAGTACCTAACCCCACTTCTGCATTATGGAGGAGCGGAGTGGTGGTCAGCTCTACCACGCCACGTAAGGGATATCGTTGCAACTATGATGCGTCTGTGCGGGAAGCAATACACGCATGCCCCGCAGATCGTCTTAGCATGCGACCCTCGAATACTCTTTGATACTCTCAAGCAGTGCCTGCAGGAGACCCACAGTCTTGTCGATCTCTGAGGAAAGCAATGTGACTCCGGCCGCACCTGCCCGGAAGATCGACTTGAACTGTACTCCAGGCAAGAGAGCAGTGTATTCTCTTCTTCAAGCAGAAGCCTAGTCGGCGGTCAGAATTCAGACCGCGCGGTTATCACATCCTGGCTAAAGAGAGTGTCCGCCCGGGTAACTTGATATCATAAGGCTGAATAGAAGTTATCCAACAGCAAGTTGCGAATATTATTATTCTTACCGCTCGGTTATCTCTGCGACCAATTGGTTTTCTTAAATTGGTCTCATATTTGAAGTCGCCAATATTTATTCTTACCGCGCGGATATCGTTATTAATCGGGCGAGTTATTTGGTTATCTTCAGCTCAATACAGCAGACATCATTATTAATCATGCGGGCTTATTGGTTTTTCTCAGTTCACTATAGCGGATATCAGTATAATTCGTGCGAGTTATGCATAAATCACTTATCAGATATACTCGCGCGAGTTATTCATATCTCCACATCCATTCTGCTTGTGTATTGTCCAGATATCTCATGGCATATTATTATAATCGATCGAATAGAAATGCAATACCGAGCGAATAAAGCATATTCAGCAAAGTCAAACAGTATCATTTTTATATTGTCAGAAATTGCAAAATGTATTATCCGCGCGGCTTACAAAGATCATCCGCCGGATCAAAAGAGTATCATAGCATATCAACTTTTCCAGTTATCCTATCCGCTCAGTCCGCCGGCTTATGGTATTCATTCAAATCAATTCGCGGCTTGCAATATAAAGAAGTCGCAATATGTTTATCTCTATCGCTAAGTAGTTTTCCCTATTGGAAGCCAGTTTCGTATTAAAGCTCGAACAGGCCGCCACATTCGGCTTGGTTTTTACAATATCAATCCGGTTTACATCCTTAGTCGAGCGGCTTGTCGATCGCCATTTGAACTGCCTTATCTTCTTGGCAAATAGTCTCCTAACCGCCCGGCTTATTGCTCTATATACGCTCAAGGATGATCGGATTATTATAATTTCGCAGACTAGTATATCTGGCTTATGGTATTCTACCCGAGTTTAACCGCAGCAAGTTAGTGATTATTCGGTGAAGTCATAAATAAGATTTCTCAAGTCGGAAACGAGTAAGAATGATTAAACCGCATATTCAAACAAGCAAGTAAAATTACAATAGATTCTCACAAAAGGTAAAACGTTTTCATTTCTAATGACAAGTATAAGGGGTAGACCGCGCGGTTTACAAAATCTTACCGGCGGTCTCAAAAAATGTAAAAACTTTTACAAGTAAACTATTCTAGCTATTCGACCTCTATCTTTTGGACGCAGGAGTACCGGAGTCCGGTTCACCGTCAATATCGATCTCAGAAGGCGAGTAATCGCCGCTGTCCGACGAGGATGAACGCGAACTGCCAGTGCCCCTGGTCTCTGACGAGCTGGCATCAACCCGCGCGGTCTCAGACGCTTGACCGCCGGTCTTTGAAGAAGCACTCTCGCTCCTGCTGTCCTCCCCTTCCTCTTCTGCCTCGCCCTCTCCGCCAATCTTCTCCTTGCCTTTCAGCGCGCGATAAACCGCAGCCACCCTTTTCTTCAAGGGTGGATACAGGTCGGCGCAGGTGAAGTCGGTGAATCCCGGGGCGTGGCCGCCCTGATCTCGAAGGCGTTTCAGCGCTCCGTCAATCCCCTGGATAAGCTGGGGAAAGACCGCGTCTTGAAAGGCTGAGTTCGCTGGATCGTACACTTTCTGCAAAGGAAATAAAAAGGTTAGTTCGGGCGGCTTGATGAATTAAGCCGCAAGAATCAGGTAATGTCTTACCGCATGCGACTCCTTCAGCCGTGCGATTTCTTCATCTTTCTCGGCGAGTTGCCGCTGCAGGTCGCCTTCAATTGTAACTAACCGCCTATGGGCTAGGCCCATATAGTGATTGGCTACAAAGCTTCTCGCGCCGACCTGCGCGGCAAACCGCGAGAAGTCTTCTGCAGGTATCTTCTCCAGCGCTTTCAAGTTGCGCCTGCCATACAAAGCCGCGCCAGCCACGGAGGCATGGCGGCTTACAGTTTCCTTCCCCCAGTTCGGGAGGGCGGTGGAAACCTTTACCGACTCCCCATCGGCACTCCACTGCATGGTGGGGTTGCCGTGGAGATCTTTCAAGCGGCTACCCATACCATGCAGGGTGAAGCCGCTGGAGGAGTCCGATTCATCCTCCTCTGCAGTCCGCTCCGGCCTGGCCCTTTTTGCCCTTTTCTCCCTTTGTGTAAGGGTCAGGCCGCCTGGAGTGAGCGGCTTGTTCAGCGGGACCGCTACAGCAGCTGCAAGGCGAAGTTAAAAAGTCAGTCAGTAAGCCGCGCGGCTAGCATAGCAATTCGGCCGAGTGATACTTACTGTCCTGCGCATGAACGTCCTCCAAAGTCGGGAGCAGCGGGAGGTAGTGGGTGACGTCGAGCCGCTCCCCCTTGAAGAAGTTGAAGATCTCCTTCTCCACGCCGTCCAGTCCGCTGCTGCCAAAAGCGGCTTCGTCGCGAACTTGCGGATGGACCGGCAGGAGTCCGAGGTTGCCCTCGAAGATAAGGTATCTTTCTGACCAGTTCGCGATTTTGTTCGCCAGGTTTACAACTTTCAGGCCGCGGCAGCCGAAGTAAAGATGGCCTCTGAAGATCTTCGTTCCCGAGTCCGGGATAGACCGCACAGAGAAGCATTCTCTGAACAGCCTTATCGAGAACCGAACTCGCTCCGACCTCAGATAAGAGATGAAGCTGTAAATCGCCGCTATCGAGTTCGGGGGCAGCTGTCCGGGCACTACTCCGTAATGGTCGAAGACCGCGACGGCTTCCATCAGTACAGGAAACCGGAAGCCGCAGTCGAAGTGGTCGACAGGGATTGCGATTTGGTTGGCGGTGGAGGAGTTAATCCGCTCGTGAGGAAGCGGAAGCCGCGCGAGCAGCGGGCTATCTTTCATGTACTTCTCCACAAAGCTATCTAGCTCGGCCTGGGTAAGCCGGCCTTCCTTGTGGTCCGCGGAGTGAAACGCAGAAGCCGCATCGGTCCTAACGGCTGGAGCTTTGTCAGACCGCATCGCCTTTGCTTTAGCTCGCATTCTGATCTTCTGTGCCGAAATCTCCGGGGTCATCTCAATTTATAGATTTCCTATGCAGCTACAGTAGTGGTTGTCAAATCGCGGTTAGATATCAGGCCGCACGGCTCAACCTGCAAGGTAAAGTATTCTAACCGCATTCTAGTTCGGCAGGTCGAGCGATTAAAATTCCAGTACTTGGCAAAATTTCCAAAGAAGAAAAGACAGCGACTAGAAGAATTCAAACCGCACAAAGCCGCATGCAATTCGCAGTAATATACAATCAAACATACAACAATTGTCCACAGAAATCAAACCGTCCGGCATCACGAGTTGATGCTTATTACAAAGCCAAATAAAAGTTTTCTTAATTATCTCTCTCCACTCTCTGGAGCCTCTCGCCCAACCCGCGCGACTTGGTCGCCGGCCTGTACCAGCTGGACATACACTTGACTAACGAGGTTGTGGATATTGTGCAGAGTCCGGTGAACTCGCGAGGTATCACGCTCTACGCGGGTAAATGGAACCAGCGACAGAGCGCGATCTCCCGGGTCGCCAGAAGCAGCGACCTGCCTAACCGCCGCGACTACTGGGGAGTACGAAGTCTCTCCGGAAGCCGGGCGATTTGGTAGTTGCTGCTGTTCAGCAGTCGCCCCAGCAGGTCGCAAGCCTCTGCCGGCCTCCTCTGGTCGATCCTTATCCCTTTCCTCGTCAAGTCGAGCGGTGTCCGCCCTTTCCCTCTCAATCCGGCCAAGCATCAGCACTAAAGCCTGCAGATCTAGTTTCTCTTTCTTCTCCTGCTCCAGGTGGGCCAGCGCCTCCAGAGTTCTTTGTTCAGCGACTTCAAGCGCAGTCCGCATCGTTGTCTTCTCCTCCTCCCAGCTGACCAAGGCCTCCTGCATCCTTTTGTCAGCGGCCTCCAGCGCAACCCGCTTCGCCGTTTTTTCCATGTCCGCGCTGGCCAGTGCCTCCTGCACCCTTTTGTTAGCGGTCTCCTGCGTAATCCGCATCGCCGCTCTCTCCAACTCCAAGCTGACCAAGGCTTCCTGCGTCCTTTTTTCAGCGGCCTCCAACTCAGACCGCATCATTCCTCTCTCCTGCTCCAAGTCCTCCAGTACTTCTTGAGTTCTCTTTTCAGCGGCCTCCAGCATAGACCGCTGATTTTCTTCCTGAAGCCGCCACTCTTCTTCCTTGGCTCGAAGGGCCTCGGCATGCTCCCTTATCCTAGCCTGCAAGGCGGCGACCTCCTCTTGGAATTCGGCCGCCCTCTGGTCACGGACACTTGGAGGTAGCGGCGGAATCGGTGGAGGTAAGAAAGTCGTCAGACCGCCCGGCTTGATGTCGGTTTCATGAGCACCTGCATCAAATAAACAGGCGGTTAGATTCAGTGACATGACCGGCATCTGGTAGAAGATCTCGTTAGAACGAGACCGCAGCTCGTGGTTATCTCTCCTTCGAAAGCCGCAGTATCAAGTCTAGCCGCTGGTCGCCTAAACCTTTCTGAATCTATTCGCTTTAGCTTTTCTTTCCATAGCCGCGCGGTCTCCTTAGCTTTGCTTTTCAGCTCAGCCGTGGTCAGGAAGAAGCTCGCCGGCGGATTGAAAATTGTATCCGCTCCCTTCTTCCGTGACCGCGGCTTGTAGAATTTTACAAAACGCCTAACTTCTTCGTGTTTACCTTGCAGGGCAGGAAATGTAGTCGCCACCTGCTTCCCGGCGATTAACTTTTTCATCTCCTCTATCTTCTCTCTGAGTTTTAATTTTTCAGCTCCTTCTGAAACCGCAGGAGCCGGTTCGCCGAGCTTCTCTCCTGTAACGTCGATATCGGTGTCGGCGACCTCCGCAGAAGCCGGCGGAGTTGCCAGTAACTTGTCCAGCTGCTGAAATTTGTCCATGCCCTTCAGGATATCGCTCAGGGATTCACTAGCCGGAGGCGTACTCTCTAGCTCGTCCGACTTGGAAGACGGATTCGACAGACCCTCAGATACGTCTTTTTCCCGCGGCTTAAATTGCACACTAGCCGCTCCGGTCTTCACAGAAACATTGCGGTTATCAACCCGCATCTTCCTCGCCTTCTTCTCCATCCTTTCCTCAAGGGTCTCGGCCTTTTTCTTACGTCGCTTCAAGTGGCCGACTATTGTCTCTGTCCGTTTCCTCTTCTCAGTCAGAGACCGCTCGGCTTCCAGTGGCTTCTTCGACTCGTCCTCTTCAATAATGATCAAGTCAGCAGATGTGGGCAACTCGCGCGGCTTGGAAGAGTCGACACTCTTCTCCTCCGTACCGGCGATCTTCAAAAGAGGTTCACCCGATGGCGAGTAGGTAATGTCGAAGGATTTGGTGGCACCAGCTTCCGGGAGAGCAGATTTGGAAACCGCTTCAACTTTTGTCGCGGCCTGCGAGGATTCTGCAACGACTTCCATCGGTTTCTTTCCAGAATCAGAAGCCACCGGTGCGATCGGCTTCTCGGTTTTCTTCTCAGGCGGTTGGTCGGAACGGTCCGCTTTTCTGCTCCTCTTTTTCGATCCAGACGACTTCTTTTCGCGATCTAGCATCGAGGACATGACGTCCATCTTGTAGAAGTCTCTGTCGGCTTGGAGGATTCTGACCGCAAGTGGCGAGTAGTGACCCGTGGCTTGGCAGAAATCTTGAAGAAATGGCAGGGCCCTCAGCATTTTATAGACGCAGAAGCATTAATGGCAGTCGCGGTCTCCAGCTTAGTTCTACATTTTCGAAGTTTTTTATAAAACTTAAAAATGTGCGGGGATTATGTTAACCCGGAATCCGCGACTAGTTCTCCAGGTTTTCAAGTCCGGGTGGCTTGGTCATTCTAGCCGCCATTATCAGCTAGCCGGCTTATCGTCAGACAAGCCGGGCGGCCTCTACATCGGACAGCCTCCAGCTCCAGTCCAGCCGTCATCTAGGGGTCGGCCTATCCTAGCCCAAGGGGCGCGACCTATATCCCAGGTCTGTTGATGCAGAAAATGCGCCGGGGAAAAACGGGCACCAACAGCCAACCGTTCGAGCACTGGGGAAGGAATGGGGGTAAAGACTGTCGGCTAGTCGGTTACTAACGGCTAGGAATGGCGGATGAAACCGGGCAGAGAAAAGAGAGAAAAGGCCGCTACCCGCGGCAACACCAGAGTTCGCCCGCCGCGGCCTGAATGCCTCTCCTGCGGCGGGCTTTCCCTTTATAAGAAATTGAGCGATTACACTTAGCAAAGAAGGAAGAAAGGAAGAGGCCGGCCGGACAATAGACCGCAAAGGACTAGAATCGAGGCCGCAGCTCTTAACAAGCGAGCTCCTGGACTCGAGTCAGCGTGCTTTGGGGGTACTTCCGCCCCCTATTTATAGGCTTGGGGGCCTGCCCAAACGGGCAGGGCTAAAATTACCGGCTGCCCGAGGTACAAGAGAATCGGGCAGTGGTGATGGGAATCGAGAGGAAGAAGAAAAGCCGAGAGACAGGCCGCGCGGACTGGCGATCTTCTTCTGCCGAGCTGCAGGACTCGGCCTCTGGGCAGGCCGATCTGGACCTCCTTTGACGACGACCTGGGGCGCAGGTCGCGCAGCTTGGGCAATGACAGGCCGACCCTTGGATGATGGCTGGACCGGAACTGGCGGCTGTCTGATGTAGAGGCCGCCCGGCTTGTCTGACAATAAGCCGGCTAGCTGATAATGGCGGCTAGAAAGGACAAGCCGCCCGGCCTGCAAGGCCTGAGGAACTAGTCGCGGATTCTGGGTTAACATAATCCCCGTACATTTTTAAGTTTTATAAAAAACTTCGAAAATGTAGAACTAAGCCGGAGACCGCGACTGCCATTAATGCTTCTGCGTCTATAAAATGCCGAGGGCCCTGCCATTTTGCTAAGATTTCTGTAAAGCCACGGGTCGCTACTCGCCTCTTGCGGTTAGAATCCTTCAAGCCGACAGAGACTTACACAAGATGGATGTCATGTCCACGATGCTAGCTCGCGAAAAGAAGTCGTCTGAGGCTAAGAAGAAGGGCAGGAAAGCGGACAGCTCTGACCAGCAGCCCGGGAAGAAGACAGAGAAGCCGATCTCACCAGTGGCACCTGGTCCAGGAAAAAGGCCGATGGAAGTCATCGGGGAATCCTCGCAGGCCGCGGCCAAAGTCGAAGAGATCCCTAAGCCTGCTCTCCCACAAGCCGGAACTACCAAATCTTTCGATATCACCTACTCGCCATCTGGTGAGCCTCTCCTGAAGATAGCCGGGATGGAGGAGAAAAGTGTTGATTCCTCTAAGCCGCGCGAGCTGTCCAAATCCGCTGACCTGATCATAGTCGAGGAGGACGACTCAGAGAAGCCATTGGAGACCGAGCGGTTTCTGACCGAGAAGCGGAAACGGACAGAGTTAATAGTCGGCCACTTGAAGCGACGCAAGAAAAAGGTCGAGACTCTTGAGGAAAGGATGGGGAGGAAGACGCGGAAGATGCGGGCTGATAACCGCAATGTTTCTGTGAAGACCGGCGCAGCCAGCCTCCAGCATAAGCCGCGGGAGAAAGAAGCGCCCGAAAGTCCATTTACTCCATCTTCTAAGCCGGACGAAACGGACAGCTCGCCGGCGGCCAGCGAATCCTTGAGCGACATCCTGAAAGGTATGGAGACCTTCCAGCAGCAGGACAAGCTGTTGTCAACCCTGCCGGCTTCTGAGGAGACCGCCGACATCGATGTCAAAGTTACCGGAGAGAAGCTCGGCGAACCGACTCCTGCGGTTTCAGAAGGAGCTGAAAAATTAAAGCTTAAAGAGAAGATAGAGGAGATGAGGAAGTTAATCGCCGGGAAGCAGGTGGCGACTACATTTCCTCCCCTGCAAGGTAAACAGGAAGAAGTTAAGCGCATTGTAAAATTCTACAAGCCGCGGTCACGGAAGAAGGGAGCGGACACGATTTTTAATCCGCCAGCGAGCTTCTTCCTGTCCACGGCACAACTGAAAAGCAAAGCTAAGGAGACCGCGCGGTTATGGAGAGAAAAGCTAAAACGAATAGACTCCGAGCGGTTTAGGCGACCAGCGCTTAGGTGCGGCACCGCGGCTTTGCAGGGAGAGATAATCCCGAACTACGGTCTCGTTCCACTGAGGTCCTTTGAAAAGTGTCGGTTATGCGATTAAAATCTGACCGCTTGTTTGTTTGCTGCAGGTGCACTAGAAACCGATAGCAGGCCGGGCGATCTGATAAGCTTCTTGCCTCCACTGATGCCCCCGCTATCTTCAAAAATCGGTGACCAACGGGTGGCCGAATTCCAGGAGGAGGTCGCCACCCTGCAGGCTAGAATAAAGGAGCATGCCGAGGCCCTTCGAGCCAAGGAAGAAGAGTGGCGGCTTCAAGAGGAAAATCAGCGGTCTATGCTGGAGGCCGCTGAAAAGAGAACTCAGGAAGTGCTGGAGGACTTGGCGCAGGAGAGAGAAATGATGCGGTCTGAGGTGGAGGCCGCTGAGAAAAGGACGCAGGAGGCCTTGGTCAGCTTGGAGTTGGCGAAAGCGACGATGCGGATTACGCAGGAGACCGCAAACAAAAGGGTGCAGGAGGCACTGGCCAGCGCGGACATGGAGAAAACGGCGAAGCGGACTGCGCTGGAGGCCGCTGAAAAAAGGATGCAGG
This sequence comes from Platanthera zijinensis, assembly GCA_039513925.1. Classification (NCBI taxonomy): domain Eukaryota; kingdom Viridiplantae; phylum Streptophyta; class Magnoliopsida; order Asparagales; family Orchidaceae; genus Platanthera; species Platanthera zijinensis. The sequence continues at coordinate 173,201,131 of CM077088.1, forward strand.
CGTCCCTGGCCAGCTGGGAGGAGGAGAAGGCGGCGATGCGGACTGCGCTAGAGGCCGCTCAACAAAGAGCACCGGCGGCAGCCACTACCTTGGAAGAGGAAAGAACACTGATGCGGACTGCGCTAGAGGCCGCGGAGCAGAAGACTCAAGAGGCGCTGGCCAACCTGGAACGGGAGAAGGCGGAGAAGCTTGACATGCAAGCCCTGGTGCTGATGGCGGGCCGGATTGAGAGAGACAGGACGGACATTGCTCGATCTGGCGAGGGAAGGGAACAGCGGCAGCTACCAAGCCGCCCGGCTTCTGGCGAGACTTCGGACTCACCACTAGTCGCGGCGGTTGGGCAGGTCGCTGCTGCTGGCGACCCGGGAGATCGACCTCTACCGCTGGTTCCATTTGCCCGTGTAGAGCGTGATACCTCGCGGGTTCACCGAACTCTACACTCCATCCACAACCTCGTCAGTCAAGTATACGTTCAGCTTGTACAGGCCGGCGACCAAGTCGCGCGGGTAGGGCGAGAAGCTCCTGAGGGCGGAGAGAAATAATTTCGAACACTTTATTTGGTTTTGTAATAAGCATCAACTCGTGATGCCGGACGGTTTGAATGTTCTGAACAATTGCTGTGTATCTGCTTGTATATTAATCTGAATTGCATTCGGCTTTGTGCGGTTTGATTACTTCTAGTCGCTGTCTTTTCTTCTTTGGAAATTTTGCCAAGTACTGGAATTTTAATCGTTCGACCTGCCGAACTAGAATGCGGTTAGAATATTTTACCTTGCAGGTTGAGCCGTGCGGCCTGATGTCTAACCGCGATTTGACAACCACCACTGAAGCAGCACGGGAAATCTATAAATTGAGACGGTCCCGGAGATTTCGGCACAGGAGATCAGAATGCGAGCTAAAGCGATTGCGATGCGGTCTGACAAAGCTCCAGCCGTTAGGACCGATGCGGCCTCTGCGTTTCACTCCGCAGACCACAAGGAAGGCCGGCTTACCCAAGCCGAGCTAGATAGCTTTGTGGAGAAGTACATGAAAGATAGCCCGCTGCTCGCGCGGCTTCCGCTTCCTCACGAGCGGATTAACTCCTCCACCGCCAACCAAATCGCAATCCCTGTCGACCACTTCGACTGCGGCTTCCGGTTCCCTGTACTGATGGAAGCCGTCGCGGTCTTCGACCATTACGGAGTAGTGCCCGGACAGCTGCCCCCGAACTCGATAGCGGCGATTTACAGCTTCATCTCTTACCTGAGGTCGGAGCGAGTTCGGTTCTCGATAAGGCTGTTCAGAGAATGCTTCTCTGTGCGGTCTATCCCGGACTCGGGAACGAAGATCTTCAGAGGCCATCTTTACTTTGGTTGCCGGGGGCTGAAAGTCGTCAACCTGGCGAACAAGGTACCGAACTGGTCAGAAAGGTACCTGATTTTCGAAGGACAGCTCGGACTCTTGCCGGTGAACCCGCAGATCCGCGAAGAAGCCGCATTCGGCAGCAGCGGGCTGGACGGCCTGGAGAAGCAAATCTATGACTTCGTCAAGGGCGAGCGGCTTGATGTCACCCACTACCTCCCCCTGCTCCCGACTTTAGAGGATGTTCATGTGGAGGACAGTAAGTATCTGCCAACAGAACTACTTTTCTAGCCGCGCGGCTTAACAACTGAATAGTCAACTTTTGCCTTGCAGCTATTGTCGCAGTCCCGCTAAACAAGCCGCTAACTCCGGGCGGCTTAACCCTCACGCAAAGGGAGAGGAGGAAGAAGAGGGCCAAGCCGGAGCGGGCTGATGAAGAAGGTGAGTCGGACTCCTCTGCCGACTTTACCCTGCAAGGAATGGGCAGCGGTTTGAAAGATCTCCATGGCAACGCCACCATGCTATGGAGCGCCGACGGCGAGTCGGTCCAAGTGTCTACCGCCCTCCCTGACTGGGGGAGTGAAAGGATAAGCCGCCATGCATCCGCGGCTGGTGCGGCTTTGTATGGCAAGCGCAACCTGAAAGCGCTAGAAAAGATACCAGAAGAGGACTTTTCTCGGTTTGCCGCGCAGGTCGGCGCGAGAAGCTTTGTGGCTAACCACTTCATGGGCCTGGCCCATAGGCGGTTAGTCGCAAGTCAAAGCGACCTGAGGCGGCAACTCGCAGAGAAAGATGAAGAAATTGCACGGCTAAAGGATTTGAATGCGGTAAGATATTACCTGATTCTTGCGGCTCTATTTATCAAGCCGCTCGGACTGACCTTTTTCCTTTCCTTTGCAGAAAATGTACGATCCGGCCAACCCGGCTTTCCAGGACGCTGTCTTTCCACAACTCGTCCAAGGGATTGACGGAGCGCTGAATCGCCTTCGAGATCAGGGCGGCCTCGCCCCGGGATTCACCGACTTCACCTGCGCCGACCTGTATCCACCCTTGAAGAAAAGGGTGGCCGCGGTTTATCGCGCGCTGAAAGGCAAGGAGAAGATTGATGGAGAGGGCGAGGCAGAAGAGGAAGGGGAGGACAGCAGGAGCGAGAGCGCTTCTTCCAAGACCGACGGTCAAGCTTCCGAGACCGCTCGGGTTGAATCCAGCAAATCCAAGTCCGGGGATACTGGTAGTTCGAGTTCTTCTTCGTTCAGCAGCGGCGGCTACTCGCCTTCCGAGGTTGACGTCGATGGTGAACCTGACTCCAGCATTCCTGCGGCTAAAAGACTAAAGCCGGATAGTTAGGACAATACTTGTAACAATTTTTACACCTTTTTGAGACCGGCGGTACGATTTTGTAAACCGCGCGGTCTACCTTTTGTACATGACATTTAGAATGAAAATATTTCTCCTTTAGTGAAAATCTATTGTATTGAAATTCTGCTTACTTGGCTGTTCGCGCGACTTAATGTTTCTTACTCGTTTCCGACTTAAGAGATCTTATTGACGACTTCATCAAATAATAAGCACCTTTGTTTTGGTTAAACTTAAATAGTATACCAGTAGCCGGATATACTAGCCGTTTAATACGAAGTCGCACGATTAATATAGTTGAACGATGATAGGCCGTAGTTTTATCAGAGATCAAGAAGATATATGGCGATCGACAAGCCGCTCGGCTAAGGAAACAAACCGATAAAATGCTGTAGTAATACAGCTGATGGTGGCGGCCTGTTCGAATTTTAATACGAAACTGGCTTTCAATAGGGAAGCTACTTAGCGATAGAGATAAACATATTGCGACTTCTTTACATTGCAAGCCGCGAATTGATTCGAATGAATACCATAAGCCGGCGGACTGAGCGGACAGGATCTGGCGGCATGATCTTTGTAAGCCGCGCGGATACTACATTTTGTAACTTTTGACAATATAGACATTAGTTTGATTCTGCTGGATATGCTTTATTCGCTCGGTATTGCATTTCTATTCGATCGATTATGATATGTTGTGAGATATCTGGGTAATACAGAAGCAGGATGGATAGATAAGAATAACTTGCGCGAATATATCTGATAGGTGATTTACGCATAACTCGCGCGAACAATACTGATATCCGCTATAGCGAACTGAAGAAAACCAACCAGCTCGCACGATTAATAATGATGTCTGCTGTATTGGACTGAAGATAACCAAACAACTCGCCCGATTAATAAATATATCCGAGCGGTAAGGATGATAATATCCGCAACTTGCTGTTGGATAACTTCTGTTCAGCCTTATAATATCAAATTACCCGGGCGGATACTGTCTTTAGCCGGGATATGATAACCGCGCGGTCTAATTTCTGACCGCCGACTAGGCTTCTGCTTGAAGAAAAGAATACACTGCTCTCTTGCCTGGAGTACAGTTCAAGTCGATCTTCCGGGCAGGTGCGGCCGGAGTCACATTGCTTTCCTCAGAGATCGACAAGACTGTGGGTCTCCTGCAGGCACTGCTCGAGAGTATCAAAGAGTGTTCGAGGGTTGCATGCTAAGACGATCTGCGGGGCTTGCGTGTATTGCTTCCCGCACAGACGCATCATAGTTACAACGATATCCCTTACGTGGCGTGGTAGAGCTGACCACCACTCCGCTCCTCCTTAATGCAGAAGTGGGGTTAGGTACTAGCCGGGATCCGCAATCTAGAACTCCACCGCATCAAAGCCGGCAAGCTGCCACTGCACGGTGCGAAATCTCCCCGCAACACGTGGTCCTCGTGGTGTTACGCTAATGACAACGGCTCTAAAGGGGGATGTAGCTAGACTCGGCGATATCTCTTGATTCAGTGATCTTTTAACTTTTTTGGGTTGCAAACCCATAAGAATGATGACTTGCCAGGTGAGAGTACCGATATAGAATCTATATTGGGTTAAGGGATTGATTTAAGATCGCTTTTGTCGTTGATGTTGACGCGTCTGCCAGCCTATGAATGAGATGTCTCTTTTAGATCATGCTACGGGATTCCTTTGATTTCTGCATTTTCACAATTAATTTGAGAGCTCTACAATCTTCTGTTAGATGACCTCTTTCCTTGTGATATTCGCAATACTGATCCATGCACCTAACTTGCCCGCGCGCTGCTCGAGCGGGTTTCTTGTGACTTAGCTCTTCCTCTCGTTGTTCGATCTGGGGGAGGTCTGACGAACTTTTTTGTCCTTTTTTCGAAACGCGGGGCTTCTTCGAAACTGGAGGCCGAGTTGGTAACTCGGGCGGACAGACCGGGTAGGAGGTCGAATAACCCGGCGAATAGCCCGGGAAGGTAGGCGAGTAGGCCGGCGGATCGACCTGCTTATTCTCCACTGGGACCCGGTTGGCTGGTGTAACCGGTATGAGTGCGGACTGCAAGTCTAACCGCTTATTGATCGCGGCCAGGTTATAATTGATCGCGGCGAGCTGCCGGATCATCTCTTGGCGGGTTTGATTTTCTTCCCGGCGGGACTGCAGAAGAGCTTCCAAGAGCAGAACTTCGCTGGGGCTGAGGTTGTTCTGAACAGGCTGCCGGTCTGACATTGTATGGCCGCTGAACTTCAGCGACTAGCCGATATCTGAAGGTCGCGTGTTGATGTTGATGCAGAAAATGCGCCGGGGAAAAACGGGCACCAACAGCCAACCGTTCGAGCACTGGGGAAGGAATGGGGGTAAAGACTGTCGGCTAGTCGGTTACTAACGGCTAGGAATGGCGGATGAAACCGGGCAGAGAAAAGAGAGAAAAGGCCGCTACCCGCGGCAACACCAGAGTTCGCCCGCCGCGGCCTGAATGCCTCTCCTGCGGCGGGCTTTCCCTTTATAAGAAATTGAGCGATTACACTTAGCAAAGAAGGAAGAAAGGAAGAGGCCGGCCGGACAATAGACCGCAAAGGACTAGAATCGAGGCCGCAGCTCTTAACAAGCGAGCTCCTGGACTCGAGTCAGCGTGCTTTGGGGGTACTTCCGCCCCCTATTTATAGGCTTGGGGGCCTGCCCAAACGGGCAGGGCTAAAATTACCGGCTGCCCGAGGTACAAGAGAATCGGGCAGTGGTGATGGGAATCGAGAGGAAGAAGAAAAGCCGAGAGACAGGCCGCGCGGACTGGCGATCTTCTTCTGCCGAGCTGCAGGACTCGGCCTCTGGGCAGGCCGATCTGGACCTCCTTTGACGACGACCTGGGGCGCAGGTCGCGCAGCTTGGGCAATGACAGGCCGACCCTTGGATGATGGCTGGACCGGAACTGGCGGCTGTCTGATGTAGAGGCCGCCCGGCTTGTCTGACAATAAGCCGGCTAGCTGATAATGGCGGCTAGAAAGGACAAGCCGCCCGGCCTGCAAGGCCTGAGGAACTAGTCGCGGATTCTGGGTTAACAAGGTCCTTGTCAGAAGAGGTCCAGACCAGCCCGCCCAGTGGCCGAGTCCTGCAGCTCGGCAGAAGAAGATCGCCAGTCCGCGCGGCCTGTCTCTTGGTTTTTCTTCTTTTCGATTCCCGTCACCGCTGCCCGACTCTCTTGTACCTCGGGCAGCCGGTAATTTTAGCCCTGCCCGTTTGGGCAGGCCCCTAAGCCTATAAATAGGGGGCGGGAGTACACCCAAAGCACGCTGACTCGAGTCCAAGAGCTCGCTTGTTAAGAGCTGCGGCCTCGATTCTAGTCCTTTGCGGTCTATTGTCCGGCCGGCTTCCTCCTTTCTTTCTTCTTCGCTAAGTGTAACCGCTTATTTTCTTATAAAAGGAAAGCCCGCCGCAGGAGAGGCATTCAGGCCGCGGCGGGCGAACTCTGGTGTTGCCGCTGGTAGCGGCCCTTTCTCTCCTTTCTCTGCCCGGCTTTATCCGCCATTCCTAGCCGCCAGTAACCGACTAGCCGACAGTCTTTTCCCCATTTCCTTCCCCAGTGCTCGAACGGTTAGCTGGTGGTGCTCGTCTTCCCCGTCGCTTTTCGTGCATCAACATGTGTCTTTATGAGATGGGTCATATAGTAGCTCCTCCCCCTCAGTTCTTAGCAGGTCCTTTTCTACTTGGGATTGCTCCCCCTCAGTCCTTGCAGTAGGTAAATCAGGAAATCGCTCTTCAATTGTTACCTCTTGTTGTATCTGTAAAAGAGGAACAAGGTTAGTTTGGAAAACAATAGGTTCTCCCTGGACATCCAGATTTTTGTCTAGGTCATGTTCTATAAAGGAGATACTTACTTGCTCATTCTGAGCTGTATCTTTTATTTGCACATCTTGTGCTTCCTTCTTAGCAATTTCCAATATTTCTTTGTTGATATCTGATACAATATCCATTACTGTATCTGCTGCATACTCACTCTCTAGAGTAGTAGCATCAATTCCTTCCCCTTGAGCAGGTAGCTCAGAAAGTACAGTATCTTGTGCTGCTGATTCAGGATTTTCTCCCCCTGGAGTAGTGACTACCTGTTGCTCTGGGAGCGCACTGCTCTCTACTTGATCTTGAACATCTTTTTGGGGTCTATCTTCATCTGAACTGAAGACCACTTCCTCTTAAGAATCACTAGAAGATTCTGCTTGCTGAACAACTTCCTTCATCTTCTTTTCTTTCTTTTTCTGTTTTTATGGAGTAAAAACCTCCTTGGTTAATACTCTATCCCACCTAGATAGAATTCTTACATCCATTCTCCTCATATGGTTGATCTTGGATCCTGGAAGTTGGCTCATTATATCTTGTATTGCTGAAGATAAACATAAGCTGAGGATCCTTCCTAGATTTGGTTTCTTTATTCCTTCTTGTATTTTGTCAAATATTACTGATGCCCAGTCTGTTTTTACAGTGAAGATGACCCTTGTCATTAGATTGAACATGGAGACTGATACTCTGTCATGTCCACCAGTATTACACAGAATTACCTTGCCAATGATTTCAAACAAAAAATTTCCTTGTGACTTCATCCCTTTCCTGGTAATGGATGATCCAACTTTGATATTAAGGCTAAGCCCGCACAATCTTAAGGCATCTTTTGTCATTGATGGTATGATGTCATCGTCATCCTTAACCTTAGGAAGTTGGAGTGATTTCCTAATCGTCTTTAGTGTAAGTTTCACTCGGGAATCTTGTATGGTGGCTTGGATCTTCTTCCGGTATATGTCCACGGTGGCTTATGAATAAAATTCCATGACTTCCTTCTTCCAGATCTTAGTCGGTTCTGAGACCAAGAATTCCAAACTATTTTCTGAAATTAGGTTTATTACACCCTGGATTTCTTGCGATGCTGTCGTGAATCCATCACGAACCAGTTCATACCCTTCATTCACCTTGTCGTCCTTGATGGGCGCCATTGATGAAAGGGAGAGAGAGAGAGAGAGGAGAATAGAAGTGAATATCTAAATCGACACAAGGTCTAGAGTCGAGAAATCTGAAAGCGTAGTCGACCATATTTTGTCTTCACCTATTTATAGTCTAGGTGTAAAGGGGAGTTCAAAAGACGCTCCTTAGTAATAATACTAGGTCTCGACAATACTTATATGTGTCGACAGAAAAGATCTAGGTCTCGACACTACTTAGGTTTAGTCGACACGTCTATGTGTCGACATACTTATGTCACTGTCGACATGGACTGGTCATGTCTCGACATAGAGTGTCGACTTTGATTTTTTTGTGTTGACACAAAAATCAGATAACTTAAAGTCTCTACATAGTTGTGTCGACAATAATACTTCTGTCTACACAGATACAGTTTCTGTGTCGACACATCCTTTTTCTTGGTAAACACAACATACTGAGTGTGTCGACACAATTTGTTTGTGTCTACACAAACTTTATACTTAGACAAATTCCCTGAGAAAAATTGTGCTTACTTATTCTACTTAGGAATGCTTGAGCTGACCTATTCTAAGTTCAACATACCTAATTCAATTTTAAAATGATTGAATTTTGTTTCATCCAGAGGTTTTGTAAAAATATCAGCAATCTTACTATTTGTGTTTACAAATTCTAGATTAATATCTTCCTTCTCCACATGTTCTCTTATAAAATGGAACTTAATTTCTATATGCTTGGTTCTACTGTGAGAAACAGAGTTCTTAGAAATAGAAATAGCACTTGTAGAATCCCAAAACAGTGGAATTCTACTTACCTTAATGTCATAATCTTCAAGTTGGTGCTTTATCCACAATAATTGTGCACAACAACTGCCTGCAGCTATATATTCAGACTCATCTGTTGATATAGCTATACTGGTCTGCTTCTTGTTGCACCATGACACAAGCCTTCCACCTAGGAATTGACAGGTTCTTGTAGTACTCTTCCTGTCTTCTTTGCATCCTGCAAAGTCTGCATCTGAGAAACCTGTTAGTATAAAATCTCTATTCTTAGGGTACCAAACACCTAAATTAGGTGTGCCCTTAAGATATCTCAAAATTCTTTTAACTGCAGTATAATGAGATTCCTTTGGGCAAACTTGGTGCCTAGCACAGACACATGTAGCATACATGATGTCAGGTTTACTAGCAGTCAAGTAGAGTAGGGAGCCATTTATCCCTCTATACAAAGACTCATCAACAGGTTTCCCTATCTCATCTTTGCCTATAGGCATACTTGTTCCCATTGGAGTTTTCATGGTGGAGGCTGAGTCCATACCATATTTCTTAATCAACTCCTTGGTGAACTTAGACTGGGATATGGACAATGTAACATCCCATTTTCGGCTAGACCCCTAGGAGTCGGTCTGTCGTGACAGAACCCTAGGAAACCCATGAATTGAAGTCCATCAGCTCTGAATTTTCAGTTGTGGGTTTGTCACGCCCGTGACCTACCTGTCACGCTCGTGAACTAGGGCGTGATCCCTTCGACGATCGTCGATCTCAGGGAGACGATCGTCGAGTGCAGAATTTACAACCCGGGCCTGTCACGCCCGTGACCTATGTGTCACGCCGTGACCTAGGGCGTGACCCCCTTCGACGATCGTCGATCTCCGCGAGACGATCGTCGAGGGCAGAATTTGCATCAAGGCCCCATCACGCCCGTGACTTAGGTGTCATGCCCGTGACCTAGGGCGTGACCCCCTTCGACGATCGTCGATCTCAGCGAGACGATCGTCGAGCGCAAAATTTGCATCATTGCCTTGTCACGCCTGTGACCTATGTGTCACGCCCGTGACCTAGGGCGTGACCCCCCTTCGACGATCGTTGAACTCAGTTAGATGATCGTCGAACTCAAAACTTTCCACAAGGGCCTGTCACGCCTGTGACCGACGTGATACGCCCGTGACAAGGGCCGAAACGTCAGCCAGGATGGAAATTTCTGTAACCGAAGTCATAATCAATTCTGATTATGGGAATTTACAGCAGGAGTATTTATGAGCTGTTTCTTTCTCTAAATACTTAATAAAATGAGGAAGAGTTGACCCAATAGGAAATCGCCAACTAGATCAGTCTTCTCATCTTCCACTGTTTCCTTCCCTACACCATAACCGAAATATTATTAAGAGAAAACATTCATGGCCATGAATGTTTCATCCTTTCCCCTCCCCACTTGGAGATCTATAAAAGCCTCCTTAGACCAAGAGGAGAAGGTTACACCCTTGACCAAACGGATTCAGATTTCATCTCTTGCTGTACGAGAAGTTCGGGAATGCCACCACCGCGCCATGACAATCCGACGTTCATCTCGTCTCCAAACCGCGAACAAGGTCCTTCTCTACTTCTTCTCTTATGGGTAGATCTTAGGATCTTAGAAATGAAGTTCGTACTCAAAGGAGCCGGACCAATCTCACGTTTTCATGGAAAACCATGAAAAATATATTTTTCGGGTACGCCGAAAATCGCCACCTCCGCGGTCAAACCACCGCCAACCGATGGCCTCGACGGAGGTGGTGGTGATGGTGGCTGGCCTGGGAAGTGATCGGACAGCCGGCGACGGATAACGGAAAGGTTACAGGAAATATGGTTTTCTGAGTTTCTATTTCGGGTTCTGTTTGGTAGGGGAGATGAACAGTAAAACATTATTATAATATAAAAATTAAGTACATAATATATAAGGTAAATATACATAAAATAGGCTTATTTTGATTCTGCAAAACGAGGCATTTAGAGGCCGTTTTAGGAAAAATGGCCAGTCACGAAAGTTGTAGCCCTTTGAGTTTAGATTAATTTAAAATTGTATTTCAACTCGTTTGGGTAAGCGGTTTGACCGCAACACCTGTATAAGTGGGGCTGTACCTAGAGTTGGGCAGGAACTAAAATGAATGCCCACGCTTCGTCCCTAGTCCAAATGACTTGAAATTTGGGCAGGGGGTTACCCTTAGCCATACTTAGAGGCAGTCCAAAAATGGGAATTTTTGGAGACACTTTGCCAAAAGTTTTTGTTTTAATTTAATTAAGTTAGAGGAATTTATTTGAGTGGTCAAATGACCTCCAAACCTTCCCAAATTTTGTTGAGTGGTCCCTGGCTATAAAACCTAGTTCTGTACAAATTTTCAACTCATTTGGATGAGTTTTGGAAAGGGAGTCACCTATTCTTAACTAGGCAATAGTGAGGCATTTTGAGTCAAAAGTGCACTAGAGGTTGGAACGGTCAAATCACCTCAATTGAGGCGGATATTTCGACCACTGACTTGGAAGGGTTATCATAACTCGCTTGGAGAAAATGGTGTGGTTTAGGGTTGGTTTACCCTAGGATCCAAACTCAAACCATAGATGGAGGGTTTTGAGGGTTGTGAAGGACATGGGGGCAAATGCCCGCGTATTGTCTTGAGATTCAGAAGAGTCGACGTTAACATAATATAAATCATTTGGATGGAATCTTGGAGGATTAGGAGTCAAGTAGATACCTCAACACCCTAATCTTAGCTTTAGGATAAAATACTAATTAAGCATAATCCATCACTAAACATTATCTAAAGGCTATGAAACTCAGGTAGAGTAAGTTTTAGGACGGGTAGAACCTATAACAATTTTATTGGAATTTTATGATGTCTATTTCCAGCACTTCATTTATAACGATTGTTATAGCCCCAATTGATGATTTAATTAATTGTATCTTTCTGATCATTGAAATCTCATCAAATCTTGGAAGTAAATGTTTTAGGACATAATGGTTACCCTTGAATTTTTGTTTAATTGTTAGTTAAGTAAATCCAGTACTTTCTTCACAAATGTTAAAAAAGGCTTTATGGCTTAAAAATTAATTATAGATCATATTTCTTCTGAAAAATTATGAAACTTGGCCAATGCTATTTTTACAATTGGATCTGCATAATATATTTTATTTATAATTTTTGGATGAATATTCCTAGTACTTGATTCACAAATAACGAAATATAGAAGATAATGCTAAAATGGTTTTAGTGCCCTTTTGACGATAGAAAATTTATGATACTTTGGATTTAACATATTGAGATAACATACTATTTATTATAATTTTGTTGGACATCTTGCATGAGAACTTAGGGTAGTTCATGTTCAAACCCGTAGCCCTTGGAATTTTTGAGGAAATTAGTTAAATGCCAGATAAATTAGGAAAATTACCATTTTCTGGATTTAGGTTTATTATTTCATGATAAGTCTCCAGTAAATAATTTAGGGCATTTGGATGAGTTTTGGATCATTGCATAACCGGTTCGACATATAGTCTAGGCTGGTCTACATATAGCATATTGTTAAATTGCAATAGGACATGATCTGGGATAGTGGTTGAAGTTAGTCATTTTGTCATGGTGGATAGATGAGGAGGATATCTCAATAGAATGAAATGAAGAATAGTGAGAGGTGGTGATAGCTAGAGTTAAGAGGTGTTCGGGTTCGACGAAAGATCGTCTTTCCCGAGAGAGGAAGGTTAAAAATCACCCTAGGCTAGTCTATCGTAATATGAGAAGTGAATGGGTAAAGGGAATTCTACCAATAACAATAAGTGTCTTGCGAAAGGGAACGATGGGTTTCAGCTACCATCATAGTTCCTAGTGCCCTTTGAGAGCCCTTCACGGGGAATACCGGGGGCAGTCCTGGGTTAACATAAACTGCATTAACAAACTGACAAGAGTAACATAGTAATTAGGATCTCACATTTCACAAACACTATTAGCACAGGAAGATTGATGGGAGCTTCGGCTCGGTTGGTTAAGAGACTGATGGAATGGTCCGGGGAGCTTCGGCTCGATTGGTTAAGAGACGGACGTTTTGGTCCGGAGAGCTTCGGCTCGGTTTTTGTGTGATTACGATTAAATTTGCATGTGCATAAAAGGAATGAAAATTAAGGTGGTGGGTCTTCGGTATTGGAGGGTCAATGCACCGACGCCAATACGCTGACTCGACAAGTGTGGTTTTTACACTTCGCCAAAGCTAAGTCTGGTGCGCCAACCGGCAAAAGTACGCAGGAGTCTGCTTAGTGCACCAAGCGTTGAGGCGTACGATAGGTCTGACCGGTAATGCTTTACTGGTTTAGAGGTGGGCGAGGCCCAACCCACTGCTTCCTTCTGCCACTACGGAGGTATCTTGGGAGGTAACGACTCCGAAAGGGGTAACTAAAGGTCTGTGTGCACAGAGTCGGGTGTGTGAGTTGCACTTGCATGTTCCATCATACCCACTTGCATGTCATAGCATAATCGATTCATTAAACCCCTGACACCTAAAGTATAAGTGGAATGGGACGCTTATACATTAGGACCTGTAAAACGACCCCTTGGTCTATAAGCTTGTGTGGGCAAGTTTATAAATTAAGGTTAAATTCAATATATATATGTTGCTGTTTGATTACCGACACCCAAACGTATAAGTGGTATGGGACACTTTATACAATGGGAGCCTTGCAGAAGATCCTTTGGCTTATGTGCTTCCACACATAAGTTAAGGTTACTTTACCTACTTTTTGTTTCTGTCATATCTATTATAGAATTGCTAGATTAGTTCCGGTGCCACCTGTTTGCTTTTGATTTAATCTCCACCTTCATGTCCTTCCTTTTCTTCCTCTCCGCTCGGTACCTAGGAGCCATGGGGGAAGGGGTAGGGTATGATAGGGCTTAGTCTTTATGACTAATGGTTTTCGAACCGCATCATTTAGGGGATCGTGGAGCCCAGCATGGAGGAGCAGCCCCAAAGACCGGTGCGCTTGGAGATGGGGCAGTCTAGCTCCGGAGTTCATACAGCTGGGACCGTGAGTCTCGACCTTGAGTAGTTTCTGTCTTTGCTTCCACATGAGTGATTTGTAGTGAGGACATGATTGTACCGAGCTTAAGCCCGTATTTTTAGTACTCTGATATACTATTCTGTGGACACTCCCTTCGTGGAGTTTTATTTCTATATATGTGATTTATTTCAGTGGACTTGCTTTTACTTACTTCATTTTATGCTACCTTTCTGTGATCAAATTGGCCGACAGAATCGACGCCTTGTGGTGATGACCCTTCAGGACGTGAAGGTGTCACCGCAAAGCGGCGATTCTGGGCTTAAGACCCCAGTGTCTAAAAAATAAAAAAAAAAGGGTCTTACAGACAATCCATTATCAGTCTGTCTTACTTGAAGTCCCAAGAAGAACTTCAGCTCACCCATACTACTCATCTCAAATTTCCCTTGCATAAGTTTGGCAAACTTTCTACAAAGGTTGTTTCTAGTAAATCCAAAGATAATGTTATCAACATATATCTGGACTAGGATTCTTGCCTTTTGATTCCCTAAAGAATAGAGTTTTGTCTATCTTTCCTCTAGAGAATTTATTCTCAATAAGAAAAGTAGACAAGGTTTCATACCAATCCCTAGGGGCTTGTTACCAACCATATAGAGCTTTCCTAAGCCTATATACATAATCAGGATAATGGGAATCTACAAAACCTGATGGTTGTTCAACATAGACTTCCTCTTTTAAGTCACCATTCAGAAATTCTGAACTTACATCCATCTGATATACTTTGAACCCTTGATAGGCAGCATAGGCCAAGAACATCCTTATAGCCCTAGCCTTTCTACTGGGGCAAAGGTTTGATCAAAGTCAATCCCTTCCTCATGTCTGTAGCCTTTTGCTACCAACCTGGCCTTGTTCTTAATTATGGTGTCATTCTCATCAAGTTTTTTCTATAGATCCACTTAGTTCCTATAATGTTATGATCCTATGGTTTAGGAACCAGTTCCTAGACTTTACACCTTCTTAATTGATTCAACTCTTCTTGCATAAAATCAATCTAGTTTGTGTCTTGCTGGCTTCTTCAAACTTCCTGGGTTCTATCTGTGACAAGAAACTTGAACATAAAACTGTTTTTTGGTTCTTGCTTCTTGTTAGAACACCTTGACTTGCATCACAAATGATTTGGTGAGCTGGATGATCCTTCAGGTGTCTTCTAGCTGGAGGAAACTTGTCAACCTCATGGCCTTTTTCATTTTCCTCAACCTGATGCTCCTCAGTGTCTTCATCATCCAGTGAGTCTTGTTCTCCCCCTAGACAGCATGCATCTTTTTCTTCATCCATCCTAGCAGGAGCTTCATCATTGATGGTCAGCTTGTCCAGCCTGTCTGTTAGACCTGTAAAACTAACTGAAGAACTAGATAATTCACTGTTAATCAATTAAGACTCATCAAATACAACATGAACTAATTCTTCTACAACTTGGGTGGTTAAGTTATAGATCCTGTATGTCCTACTATTATTATTGTACTCAATAAATATCCCTTCTAGGGATTTGGCAGTAAACTTAGTTTGGTAGTGCTTACCATTAACTAGGACATAACACTTGCTACCAAAGATTCTGAGGTAGGAAATGTTTATCTTTCTGCCTTTCAAAATCTGAGAGGGAGTCATCTTATGTTTCTTATTGATGGAGGCTCTATTGAGTACATGACATGCAGTATTTACTGCCTCTGCCTAAAAGTACTTAGGGAGAGTAGTGCCACTCAGTAGTGTCCTACTTGCCTCTATTAGAGTCCAATTCTTTCTTTCAGTAACACCATTTTGCTGGGGTATTCTAGGTGAGGAGAACTCCTGATGGATCCCCAATTCTTAACAGAACTTTGTCATACATTCAGACTAAAATTTAGTTCCATGGTCACTTCTGATTTTTACCACTGAATTGTTAAATTCATTCTGAATTTGTCTAACAAAGGTCTGAAAAATAGTAGGAGTTTCAGATTTCTGCCTCAAGAAGAAAACTCATGTGAATCTAGAATAGTCATCCACAATAACAAAAGTGTATACTTTCCTACCAAGACAATGAATTAGCATAGGACCAAATAAATCCATATGCAAGAGATATAAACATCTCATTGAATATTTGGTATCTAGTGCATGGAAAGAGGACTTAGTCTGTTTGCCCTTTTGGCAAGCTGAACACACACTCTCTTTAATGCACTTGACTTGAGTTCCATTCCTCACTAATCCCATGCTGAATAGCTGTCCTATAGACTTGTAGTTCAGATGAGCCAGCCTCTTGTGCCATTTGACACATAGTGAAGCTTTCTCACCTGCAACTAGGAAAATGGGTGAGTTATTAAACTCACAATCTAGGTTAAGACAATATACATTCCCTTTCCTAGTGCCAGTCAAAATGATCTCTTGATCACTTGACCTCCTTATTTGGCACTCCCCTTTGAGGAAAGAGATGACATAACCTAGATCACTAAGTTGACTTATACTAATCAGGTTATGTTTTAGCCCCTTCACATAAGCCACTTTAGTGATGGTAATTGAATCACTAGAGATGTTACCAAATCCTTTGATGATTCCTTTTTCTGATCCACCAAAGATCACTTTGGGTCCATTCTCTATGGGTACATAGTCCCTCAAGATTCTTCTTGTTCCAGTCATGTGTCTGGAACATCCACTATCCAAGTACCATATAGGGGTATGGCCACTTGGATTCACCTGCATCAAATAAAGAATCACTCATCCTTAGAACCCAAATTAGTTTTGGGTCCTAGGTTCTTGTTAGTTTGAAAATTCTCATGTTTACCTACAGCTTTTCTGAAAGGTAAACTATTCTTAGTTTTAGCACTTGTATTAAACAAGCAATCCATAGCAAAGTGGCCTACCTTGCCACAACACCAACACTCAAATCTGTTGTACCTTCTCTTTGGTATAGACTTAACAACCTTGTTGCCAGCAGTTCTTTTGTGTGTAGGTGCTGAAGCAGCAAACCCAAAGAATTCCTTTTGAACTTGATGGGCTTGCCTATAGAGTGGCCTACTGGCATTTGCATAATTGCCAATGTGATCTCTATACTCACAGTGACCATGAGTAATTTTATGATCATACTTGTTTGTAGGTTGTATCACCTTCTTAAAGAAAATAGGGGGCTTAGAGGCTAGTGGCTGAACTGGGGCCTTACCTTTTCCATGTGAATTGGTGGCCCTTGTTCTTCCCTTAAAGCCTAAACCAGTCTTACCTTTTTGATAAATGAAGTTGTCTATTAAAGGAAATACTGATTTTGGCTTAGAGAATTTAGGCACTAACTCTTTTTCTTTCTGATGTCTTGCCTCCAGATTCTTGATATGATTTTCCTTGAAAGAGATTGTGCCCATCTGAATGACAGTTATGTTCTTCATTTTGGACACCTCATTCAGTTTCAAATCAATCAACTTGGTTGATTCTGATGCTGTCTGCTTAAGAGATTCAATCTCCTTGGCCTGCTCCTTGACAAGAAGCTTGCTTCTCTTTAGATCTTGCAACAACCCAACATACTCATCAATGAGTTGGTGTACATCCCCTTCAGACTCAAAACCATCCACATCTCTTGATGTAGATGCTTCTGATTCTGATCCAGTAAAATAATCAGACTCTAAGGGAGAATTGTATACCTTGCTTAGACCAGGCTGATCCAGGCACTGATCATTTTCTAACATGGCCATCAGCCATCTATAGCAATGGTCTTCCCCTTCATTTATGGAGTTCAGCATTTATAGGAATTCTAGTTCCCTAGAATCCTCTTCTTTTGAGAACAGCCCAACATATGCTTCTGCATCATATTCTTCTCCTGATCCTGAAGATGAAGAATCTGTCCAACTCTTCTATTTCTGAGCAACAAAAGATTTCTCCTTCTTGCCCTTCAGTTGATGCTTCTTCTTGTCCTTAGATTCAGTCCTCTTGTCTGGATAGTCAGCTATGACATATCCTGGCCTGTTGCAACAATATCAAACAATCTTAGAATTAGTTTGTTTACTAGGTTTTGAGGCAAACCTATCCTCCTTGTGAGTCTTCTTTTTCTTGTAATACTCATCCTTGGAAAAGGATGTTGATGGTCTTTTTCTTCACTTCTTCGTTTTCATGAACCTTTGGAACTGCCTTGTAAAGGTAAAAAAGTCCTCATCAAAGGTGTGGCTGTCTGATGAGGTAGTATCAGGAATTCCTTCTTCTGCCTCAACACTCCTTCTGGGTGGAGAAGGAGATTTTCTCCTGCCCTTTCTTGTGCCTTCAGCCTTGAAGGGTACTGATTTGTCCTTGTAATCAGACTTGCTGCTCTTCTCTTCCTCCTTCCTGAAAGTAAGCTACATTTCATATGATAGCAGCTTTCCAAATAATATGGGAGGAGGTGTATCAACAAGCTTGGCCACCTCTCTGATGGCACAAATCTTTGTGTCCTAATCCTTTGTCAGAGACTTGAGAAACTTGACATTCAGTTCATATGTGCTGAAGACTCTTCCATATGTCATCAGCTCATTAACTATCCTGAAGAACTTTTTGTAGCATTCAGCTATGCTGTCAGACTTGGCTTGTCTAAAGCTCTCATATTCTTGATTCAACATAGATTTACTGTCCTCTCTAACTTCTTCTGTCCCCTCCATGTAGACAATCAGGGTGTCCCATATTTTCTTGAATTTTTTTACAATGCACCAGATTCTGAAATATGGAATCATCTATAGCACTTATAATAATGTTCTGTGCTCTTTTGTCTGGTGTTGCCAGAATGATCTCATCCTTTATCATTTAAGAATAGTTCTTAGGGGTTCTAACATTTGCATCCAGAGTTGATACCTTCATTGGAATGAAGGGTCCTTTTTATACTATTGGTTCCCTAGTTTTGATTTGGGCCATGTCATCTCAATTAGGCTTAATTGACCCAAGAATTATCTATGGTCAATGGTTAGACTAAAGGTTAGTCTACCCTTAGGTTAGATTAGTTGAGATTGAATTGAAATGAAAATGGTTAAGTAGAATTGTGCTCCATGATAGTCGAATGGCGCTCGACAATCTTCGAATGATGATCGACGATCTCAGAGTTATATGAACTCTGAAGTGGGTCGACGATCTGCTTATTCAGATCGACGATCGTGTAGCCTTGGTCGACGATTTCTGTGAAGACAGTTTTTCTTCAGGTCGACGATCTGCTTGTTCAGATCAACGATCTTCGATCTCTTGTCGACGCTTTCTGTCTGCTTTTATAGTCATTTCATTTGATCTTTGGTTTATTTCCTCTTGTTTAAAACATATTTTATTCAGTATTTTCTGCTTAATTTAATGCTTATATTCTTTTGATTATTTGCAATATTCTTTTTGCATTAATTGAGAGATTTGGAAGAATAAAGCCGTTTGTTTTATCAGAGGAAATCGTGCTTTTCTACAGCTGTAATATAGCTGTTAGGATTTGTTTCCTGTGCCAATTTGTAAAATCAAATTGAAAGGATATTTTTTAATATCCTTAATTCCTTTTTGGGAATGACAGAAAAGATTGCAGGTGCAGGTTTCTTTATTTTGTTTTATTCTATTATTTGAAAAGTTTTTTCTAGTACAGGGATCGAGGCTTTTTCAAAAGAAGAGAAGGTTTTATATTATCAGAGAGTCGGCTGAATACAATACAACATACAAGCTCACAGTAGACACAGAACCAGATATCTCAGGAGAAAAGAAAAGTTCTTCTTCCTGAGTTCATCCTGTCTTCAGGAAAATCAATACTCAGAGTTCAAGCTTTCAAGAAGAAGAACCTCCCAGATTGCTGAACATTCATTGTTGAAAACTCTCCCAGATTGCAAAAGCTGCTGAAGAAGAACATTCATTCAAAATATAGAGTCTTCTTCAAGGCTGCATCAGAAAGTCTTCTCAAGCAATTTGTAGATCCTACACCGTGAAGCAAAGCTTCTTCCTGGACATTCTCTAAGCCAGGGGAGCTTTGATATATTCAGAGCTATCCACTAGCTTCTCTGAACACAGAGAAGACATCTTAATTCTCTCTTTCAACCTCCTGTAAAAGGGTTATTACTCCCTTCAAAAGTGAACCATTGGTGGCAGGGCACCTGATCAAAAACCTGTTTGTTGGTTTTTAGGCACCTGATCAAAAGCCTGAAGGGTCTTTAGATCTACCTGAAGCAGATCTACTGGTGGCAGGGCACCTGATCAAAAACCTGTAGTGGATTCCTACCAGGGTGGTAGAAGAGTGGATGCACCCAATTGGGGAACCACTATAAAGCTCTTGTGTTGTCTGTTGCTTATTTTAATCATTGCTCTGTGGATGTCATAGTTTTAACTAGGTTGCTAGTTGTTGTGTTAGGATAAAAGTTCAACTTAAAATTCAGTGAGCTTCTCTTTTATTCACTACAATCAGTTAGGCTTAAGGTTTAAAAAATTTTATTTTTTTTATATTCCACAAATAGCTCTAGAGAAGTGTTTAGAGTCTCCTTAATTTTTTACTCTATTCACCCCCCCCCCTCTAGAGTAGTAAGTATCTTATCCCCTCACTTTCAATTGGTATCAGAGGGAGGTTGGTTATTCAACAACTAAATCCTTATCAGGTTGACTGGTTGAACAGGCTAACACCTGAACCATAAGATCTTGTGATAAGATACTTTGATACCATATACTCTCACATTAGATTCATGGCCTAGTACAAAGATTACTCTAGCACAAGACCTCCAGTATACAACTTAGCCAAGTTTGGCATCTGGAAGGAAAGAATTACACTTTACATGAACTCTATTGATGAAGATATTTTTTCCTCTATCTTAACAGGACCACCAACACCACATGCTACAGCTACTGCTACAACATCCACAAATCTCAGTGTAGTGCCACCTCCTGACTATAATGAAACTTACAAGAAGGCCAAGATAGTTGATGCCAAAGCTATGAATATTCTGGCTTAGGCTATGTCTGATGAGACATTCCAGAAAGTGGCTGATTGCACCTCAGCAAAAGCCATGTGGGACTCACTGAATCAGATTTTAGCTGGATCAACTGATGAAAGGAAGGACAGAAGGTCCAACCTCATATCCCAATATGTGAACTTCAAGAAGGAAGAAGCTGAGACAGTAGAAGCTATGTACACAAGGCTCAGCTCCATTATCAATGAGCTGAGGACACTTGATAAGGAGATCACATTGACAGAAGTCAATGATAAAATACTATTGTGCTTCCCCAGCACATGGGATCTCAGAATCTGGCCAATCAAGGAGTCCAGAAGTACAACAGAGATTTCAACTGAAGCTCTCCTTGGCAAGCTCAAATCATTTGAGCAAGTACTGAAGACCAGGGAAGCTGAAGCTGAAGCCAAAGCATCTACTCCAATAAGGAAATAGCAAACCCTTGCTCTTAAGGCTGATGATGAGTCCAAAGTGACTCAATCAAATGAAGAACTGATGGCACTCTTTGCCAATAGGTTCTACAAGATGGGCAGAAAGGACAACAGAAGAAAGTCATCAAAATATGATGACAAGCCAAGGTATGATAAAATCCCATCTAAAGAAATTGTTTGTTATGGATGCAGGAAGCATGGACACATTCTCCCTGTGTGTCCAGAGACAAAGCATAAGGAAAGGAGAAAAGAGAAGGAACATGAGAAGCACTATTCCAAGACATCTTCTCACAAATATAAGAAGAAAGAGAAAGGTCTTGTTGCAAAGACCTGGAGTGATATTGAGGAAGTTTCCTCTTCCTCCAGCTCCAGTGAAGATGATGAAGAAGAGAAGAAAGCTAAGGAGATTTGCCTTATGGCAATCAATGCCTGCAGCTGCAACTCAGCTACAGAGATGACTGAAGATGAGGAGGATGAATTATCTGATGAAGACCAGGTAATTGCATCTTATGATTTTACCTCTGATGAATTTAAGCATGAATTTAAAACTCTTCGCATAGATTTACTTAGCTCCGAAAAGGAGATTAAGTTGCTTAGAGATAAACTAGCTGGATCAGAGTCTCTATCTAGTGAAAACATTAGGTTAGAATCTGAACTCACTAGATCATCTGAAGAAATCAAATTTCTTAAATTAGAACTAGCTAAAGCTAAGAGGTTAGAAGATTAACTTAATGGCAGAAGCCTTAAGTTGCTAGAAATCACAAGCACTGTCAACACTAGGATAGGCAAAAATAAGTTGGGCTTATGTGTCTCCCCTAGTGAACCCCCATTGCTCCTTGAATACAATCTTTCTACTCAAGTAAAGTTTGTTTCTGAAAAGGGAATACACAACACTGAGGTTATTCAAAAGGCTAAGAAAACCTTAAATAAGATTAAGAGAGCCAAAAGGAAACAGAAATTCATAGAAATACAAAAATCGTCGAACGCCCATCGACGATCGCTACACTCATCGTCGAACGACAATCGACGATCTCTGAACTCACCTGCTGGGTATAACTACGTAGCAATAAGTGATCGACGATCTCAGCCTGAGTCGTCAAACAGAGATCAACGATCGTGGAATCCAGAATCCTTTTCTATAAACCAAGATCGACGATCTGGGTACCGATCGTTGAACATCGATCGACGATCAGAACTAAATTTCCAGAATCACAATAATGCTCACAGAAACCATAAATTTAATAGCAACCCTAGGTCTGCTAATTGGATTATCCCACCTAGGAGATCTCATCTCTTAGGATATCACCCTCAACCTGCATATTCTTTCATTTCTAGTTTTTCCTATGTGAAGAACAATGGACCCAAGGTTACCTGGGTCCATAATGTTTAACTTATATTATTGCAAGTGAAGTCCTATCCTATCACTCAGGACAAGTGGTATTTGGATAGTGGATGCACCAAGCATATAACTGGAAACAAAGAGAACCTTTCAAGCTTCAAAGCCAATTGGGACCAAAGGTAGTCTTTGGTGATTCCAGCTGTGGTCAGACTGAAGGATATGGTAAATTCACCATAGGGTAAGTGACTTTCAAGAAGGTAGCTTATGTCACAGGACTGAAGCACAATCTCATTTCTGTAAGTCAGCTTTGTGATGCTGGCTACCAGGTTTGGTTTTCTAATACTCTGTGCAATATTACCTTGAATAATAAAGTTGTATTAGTAGGCATTAGGCAAGGAAATATTTATCTTGTAGATTATAATTCCACCTTTTCTGAAATTTGTTTATTTAATGAGGTGAGTAGTAATAATACTTTATGGCATAAGAGGCTAGGTCATGTTAACCTTAAGAATATATCTAGGTTATCTAAATACAACCTTGTCAGAGGTTTGCCCTCTTGCCCCTACAAGAAGGAAGGCATATGCAAGGCTTGTCAGCTAGGCAAGCAAACTAAGAATAGTTTCAAAGCTGTAAATAAAAGTGATTCACCTAGAATCCTGTACCTATTGCACTTGGATCTCTTTGGTCCAATAGCTGTACAGAGTCTAGGAGGGAAATTCTATACCCTAGTAATTGTAGATGATTACTCTAGGTTCACTTGGGTGTTCTTCTTGAGAACTAAATCTGATAACTTTTAAGTTCTTATAGATTTTCTACTTTGTATACAGACTGAGTACTCTACTCAAGTTGCCTTGATCAGAAGTGATCATGGTATTGAGTTTGAATCTCTTCTTATGCAAGAATTCTGTGAGAAATAAGGTATCAGGCATTGCTTCTCTACTCCTAGAACTCCTCAACAAAATGGGGTAGTGGAAAGGAAAAACAGAACCCTGATTGAAGCTGCAGGAACATTGTTAGCAGATGCTAATATGCCTTTATCCTTTTGGGCAGAAGAAGTTAGCACAGCTAATTATGTACTGAATAGGAGTCTGATACATAAACTAAAGGGGAAGACTCCTTATGAATTGCTCAAAGAAAAGAAACCTAAAATAGATTATTTTAGAGTTTTTGGCTGTTTAGTTTACATTCACAACAATAACAAAGATTACATTAGAAAGTTTGAAGCAAAGGCTTCAATGGGAATCTTTCTAGGATATTCCCAAGTAAGCAAAGCTTATAGGGTATTTAATAAATCCACTTTGAAAATTGAAGAGTCAGTACATGTATCTTTTGATGAAACTAACATGTTTTATAGATAGAAGGAAATTTCTTCCAGTAACTCTTTACAGGTACCTGACTTGTGCAAGAATTTGGATGAGCTGAAACTCACTCAGGAGATTCAACCTCAACCAACTCTTCAGATAGCTGATTCAGGCAGTGATGAAGACCAAGTAGAAGTGATTGCAATCTACCAACAACCAATCTAATTCCACCTGAGGAATTGATTCCAACTGCTGTTGAAGATCACATACTACCAACTGATTATGTCACACTTAGAGATCATCCTACATTTCAAGTGATTGGAGACATTTCCATTGGTGTGCAGACTAGACATCAACAAAGTCAAGATGTGATGCTTGCTTATTTTCTTTCTCAGATTGAGCCCCTAACCATAAAAGATGCTGAGCAAGATCCCCACTGGATCATTGTCATGCAAGAGGAGCTAAACCAGTTTGAAAGATGTAAAGTTTGGAATTTGGTCCCAGTACAAAAAGGTCAACTGGTTATAGGAACTAAATGGGTGTTTAGAAACAAGTTGGATGCTCAAGCAATTATTATAAGGAATAAAGCAATGCTTGTAGCACAGGGCTACAGACAGGAAGAAGGCATAGATTATGATCAAACATTTACTCCTATTGCAAGGCTAGAGGAAATAAGGATCTTTCAAGCCTATGCAGCCTACCTGAAGTTTAAGGTGTTCTAAATGGATGTAAAGAGTGCATTCCTGAATGGAGAGCTAAAGGAAGAGGTATTTGTTGAACAACCCCCTGGTTTTATTTCTTCAACTTATCCCTCACATGTTTTTAAGTTGCAAAAAGCTCTGTATGGACTTAAGCAGGCTCCTAGAGCATGGTATGAAACTTTAGCTAATTTCCTATTAGAACATAAGTTTGTTAGAGGCATAGTTGATAGAACCCTTTTTATTAAGCACCATAAGGACAAGATCCTGTTAGTTCAAATTTATGTGGATGACATTATATTTGGTTCCACTGATCCCAAACTATGCAAAAGGTTCTCAGATCTAATGCATTCTAAGTTTGAGATGAGTAGTATGGGTGAGCTCTCTTATTTCTTTGGTCTCCAAGTGAAACAAGATGCTGATGGCATCTTCATCTCCCAATCTAAGTATGCCAAAGAATTGGTAAAGAAGTTTGGGATGGCAGATACTTCAGCAATGCACACTCCTATGGCTACTAATGTAGTTATTGATTCTGATGAAAAGGGAAAGCCTGTTGATCAGAAAAATTATAGGGCCATTGTTGGTTCCCTATTATATCTAACTGCAAGTAGGCATGATATAATGTTTGCCACATGCCTCTGTGCTAGATTTCAAGTCAACCCCAAGGAATCTCACTTGACTCTTCTTAAGAGAATCTTAAGATACTTGAAGGGATGCCCAGATTTAGGACTTTGGTACCCACCTAAATCAGAATTTGAGTAGATTGGATACTCAGATGCTGACTATGCTGGCTATAGAGTTGACAGGAAGAGCACCTCAGGGACTTGTCAGTTCCTAGGTGAGAGATTAGTCTCTTGGTTTTATAAGAAGCAGTCTTCTATTTCAACCTCAACTGCAGAGGCTGAATATATAGCAGCTGCTAGTTGCTGTTCAGAAATACTGTAGATTCAAAATCAACTCTTGGATTATGGGTACACACACAAAAACACAAAAATTATGTGTGACAGTACCAGTGCTATTTCCATAGCACAAAATCCTGTTCACCATTTTAGAACTAAACACATAGACATTAGACACCATTTTCTTAGAGACTGTGTTTACAAGAATAAAATAAATCTCGAGTTTATACCCATAGATCTTCAGAGAAGTGATATATTTACAAAGCCTTTAGATGAACAGAAACATCTATTCTTTTTTAATCAACTAGGCATGATGAATGGATCAGACTAAGTGTAAAATTCTGCTAAGTTCAAATCTATTCTGAGATCGTCGAACGGTGTTCGAAGATCGTCGAACAGGTTGAGCTAAAATGTCGACCCTTGGTCTACGACAGCTCTTTGCTTTTAGAGACAGAAATCGTCGATCGACAATCGACGACTCTGCTTCGGAAATCGATCGTCGATTGACGATCGACGACCGATTCTCCTGATCTTCATTCAGAGATCGGCGATTCTATTTTATTTCTAAACGATCGTCTATTTAGGTCTGAAGATAGTCGACGAAGCTCGTCGTTTCGTATTCTGCTTTCAGGACTGTTTCGAGCTCTCATCCCGCGCTTTCTCCTCTCTCTTCTTGCGATTTCTCTCGTCGATTCCATGGCAATTTCCTCTGCAACCCTCTTCGTGATGAAGTTCGATGCCGCTTTCAGTGTTGATTTTGATTCTTTCAGGGACTGCGAACAAGTTTTCCGAGAGATGCTGCAGTTATGTGATGATCAAGGCCTCAAGAAACTCATGTCTACAAAAATCAAACTCCACCTATCATAAATAAAGGAATGGGTTTATACATCTTCTTCAGATGACAAAGCAATGACAGGAACCATCAACGGTGTGGAGGTAACTCTTACTCCCGAAATTTTGACTGAAATCTTTGAGTTAAAGATTTGCTCTGATGAGTATGAGCAAGATGCTGCTGAGTATGGTAGGATGCTGTTAGAGATAGGACATGCATAAGGCATTCCATCTAAGCTCCTGAAAGTAAATCTATCTGTTGGTTTTAAGTTCTTGGCTGACTTGGTTGGAAAAGTGTTGCTTGGAAAGCATTCAGCCCATGACAACATCAACAGACAACAATTTGCCTTGATGTCAGCGATAGTGAATAAGAAATCAATAAACTGGGCTGGATTGATATTTGAATTGCTCAGGAAAAAGAACAACAAGAAAGAGGTGACTCAAGGTAGGCTGATTGGGTTCTTTCTATCAAAGAAAGCTTGCCAGCTGTTAGGCTCTGCTCCTACAGCAATCAAATGCTAGCAAGAGAATTGATCCTTCTTTGTTTGTAAAGTGGAAAAGGACCATCCAGAAATAATCAAAGGCTGGGTCTTCCCCTACAACATCTGAGGGCACAAGGGCTCCTGAAGCCACTTCCCACCCTAGTGAAGAAATTCCTTCTTCATCCTCCTTGCCATCCACCTCCATTGAAACTCATTCTTCTCCTGTGAACCATCCATCACAATCTGCTTCTCCAACTCCAGCTCATCTAGCTGAGATATCAAACTTCAACATAGATTCCATGTTCAATCTGCTTACTCCATCTCCAAATCATTCCCAAGCTACTTCAAATCATCAATCACCCACTAATGATCATCCATCTCATCATAATTCCCCAATTGATGAAGCCCCAGCTCAGAAGAACATCAATTCTGATGTTTCCCCATCTATCATTCCTCCATCATTTCAAATTACACCAGAATTCATTGCCAATATCCTAGACCTCATTACTCCATCCATCAAAACAATGATAACTGAAGCCATTGCCCCCCTTGCTATCTCCATCTCTTCACTTGCTGCTTCCATCACTGCCCTCTCAACCCTTTCTTCATCTCAGGGCCTGGGTTTAGTTTCCACTGAACTCAGGCAGGGGGAGATGCTCAATGATGATGATTCAGGCTCTGCTTGGGCTTGTCAGGTTGTGTAATCTCAAGCAGCAGTGGAGCTAGAAACATGTTCAGATGCAGTTCTAGATGAAGTCTTTCTAGATTCAGTTCAGAGGATAGTAGTAGATATAGATGCTCCAGTAGTTCCAGATGAACTGGATGCTTTTCTTGATTAAGACGATGAGTCCTCTCTCTCATCCCTTGGAGGCCATTATATCTATCAGTCCTCCCCTTGTTCATTTGATCCCCTTCAGGCCATTGTGTGCTATTAGAGACCAATGAGCCTTCAGATTTTGGACAGTTTTATTATTTCTGAAGCAATAGCTGAAGCAGCCTTTGCCTTTAAAATTTTGTCTTGAGGAGATTTTCACTCCTGTAGTTACCAGACATCTAGAAGGGATTATTACCTCCTTCTGAGAAGCTAAGTGGAATTCAGTAGAGTCTTCAGATAAAGGTGTGTCAGTTGTTCCAGAAGTTGAATCTGCTGTATCTTCTGTGCCCTCTACTCTTTGGGATGACACCCCAGGTCCAGATTTGGACTCTCTCTTTGCTCAAGATATATTAGAAGAAGAAAGAGAAAAGGCTCTTCTAAAATCTAAAGAACAAGAGGAAGTTATGCTAAAAGATATTGATGATCTGTATGCAAAACCTCAGTCCTCACATTCTGAGGATGAGGATGAATATTCTGATGATTCAGAAGGTAATAAGAAAAAGAAAAGGACTGCTCAAAAGAAAAAGGAAGGCCATAGCTCCAGCACCTCCTAACCCAGATCATGATATTCCATACTATATTCTGAAAGGAATTGATCCTAAATCTAAGAATTTTGAGTCTTGGATATGGTATTCAAAAAATGCTCAGAAAGCAAGGAAGAAGAGCAGGAAGAACTCTCCTCCTCCCAAGGGGATTCAGAGAGGTCCTCCTCCTCCTCCTCCCTCTGCTAGTGCTTCAGGAAATGTTGCTCCCAGATCTTCTGCTCCTTCTACCAGACCAAATCAACCATACATCTATCAAAGGAAGGGCAAGCAGCCTCCTCCCAGCAGGTCTCATGATCAGAGGCAGACTAGGCATTGAGACAGTCAAAGAGAGCAAGTAAAGGAAGTTATATATCAACAACCAACTTTCTCTCCTCCTCAGGCTCCTAGGTCTCCTCCCAAAGCAAAATTGTCACCTTCAAAGGAAAAAACTTGCTCAGGTCAAGCTAGTAGATGTCAAAAGAAAAAGAGTTATATACTCTGACAAATCAAGCAAGAAATATGATGAGTATGCTCCTCCATCTAGTCTTATGATTCAAGAGCCAAAAGTTTCAAATGTCAAGCCATCTCAAGAGCAAACTGAGAGTTTTCTAACTCAATCAGTAAAATTTAAGGCTGTAAATCCATTGAATCAAGATGATGAAAACACTTATGAAAGTCAAGAGCTTTATCCTAACTTCAAAATGGCTAGACTTTTAGAATTGGTGGGAACTGCTCAGATCAAGAAAGCTAAAGTTGAAGGTAAAGATATCACAGGATTTTCTACTATGTCAACATATAGAAAGAAAGAATTGGACAGATTCCAAGTCAGCTCAGAAGTTTTTGATGCCTCAAAGTATATGGAAAAACATTCTGAAGCTGTTCTACCTAAAGCTGGAGAGATAAAGATTATTGGAGAGCAGTACTTGAAGTTATCAAAGAAGGATGCATGTGATCCTAGAAGAAAAATCACTTTCTCTCCTGCTACTTCTATTCCTCCTTCAGACTTTGTTGATAAATGTCTGTGATGTTTGTTTTGACTATCTATTTTATTCACTCTGTTTGATGATATGTCTATTGTTGTTTATTCTTATCTGCTTGCATTATATTTGTTTTTGTTTGAGTGACATCACCCAAATAGGGGAAGATTGTTGGTTCCCTAGTTTTGATTTGGGCCATGTCATCTCAATTAGGCTTAATTGACCCAAGAATTATCTATGGTCAATGGTTAGACTAAAGGTTAGTCTACCATTAGGATAGATTAGTTGAGATTGAATTGAAATGAAAATGGTTAAGTAGAATTATGCTCGAAGATAGTCGAATGGTGCTCGACGATCTTTGAATGATGATCGACGATCTCAGAGTTATATGAACTCTGAAGTGGGTCGACGATCTGCTTATTCAGATCGACGATCGTGTAGCCTTGGTCGATGATTTCTGTGAAGATAGTTTTTCTTCAGGTTGACGATCTGCCTGTTCAGATCGACGATCTTCGATCTCTGGTCGACGCTTTCTGTCTGCTTTTATCTATAGTATTTTCATTTGATCTTTGGTTTATTTCCTCTTGTTTAAGACATATTTTATTCAGTATATTCTGCTCAATTTAATGCTTATATTCTTTTGCTTATTTGCAATATTCCTTTTGCATTAATCGAGAGATTTGGCAGAATAAAGTCGTTTGTTTTATCAGAGGAAATCGTGCTTTTCTACAACTGTAATATAGCTGTTAGGCTTTGTTTCCTGTGCCAATTTGTAAAGTCAAATTGAAAGGATATTTTTTTAATATCCTTAATTCCTTTTTGGGAATGACAGAAAAGATTGCAGGTGCAGGTTTCTTTATTTTGTTTTATTCTATTATTTGGAAAGTTTTTTCTAGTGCAGGGCTCGAGGCTTTTTCAAAAGAAGAGAAGGTTCTATATTATCAGAGAGTCGGCTGAATACAATACAACATACAAGCTCACAGTAGACACAGAACCAGAAATCTCAAGAGAAAAGAAAAGTTCTTCTTCTTCCTGAGTTCATCCTGTCTTCAGGAAAATCAATACTCAAAGTTCAAGCTTTCAAGAAGAAGAACCTCCCAGATTGCTGAACATTCATTGTTGCAAACTCTCCCAGATTGCAAAAGCTGCTGAAGAAGAACATTCAATCAAAATCTAGAGTCTTCTTCAAGGCTGCATCAGAAAGTCTTCTCAAGCAATTTGGAGATCCTACACCCTGAAGCAAAGCTTCTTCATGGACATTCTTTAAGCCAGGGGTAGCTTTGATATATTCAGAGCAATCCACTAGCTTCTCTAAACACAGAGAAGACATCTTAATTCTCTCTTTCAACCTCCTGTAAAAGGGTTATTACTCCCTTCAAAAGTGAACCATTGGTGGAAGGGCACCTGATCAAAAACCTGTTTGTTAGTTTTTAGGCACCTGATCAAAAGCCTGAAGGGTCTTTAGATCTACCTGAAGCGGATCTACTTGTGGCAGGGCACCTGATCAAAAACCTTTAGTGGATTCCTACCAGGGTGGTAGAAGAGTGGATGTACCCAATTGGGGAACCACTATAAAGCTCTTGTATTGTCTGTTGCTTATTTTAATCATTGCTTTGTGGCTGTCATAGTTTTAACTAGGTTGCTAGTTGTTGTGTTAGGATAAAAGTTCAACTGAAAATTCAGTGAGCTTCTCTTTTATTCACTACATTCAGTTAGGCTTTAGGTTTAAAGCTTTTATTTTTTATAATCCACAAATAGCTCTAGAGAAGTGTTTAGAGTCTCCTTAATTTTTTACTCTATTCACCCCCCCCCCCCTCTCTAGAGTAGTAAGTATCTTATCCCCTCACTTTCATATACAGTAATGTTGATTCTTGGATCAGAAGCTTCCATAAACAATCTAATCCTTTCCTTCCAAATGCCAAAGCAGTCTTTCCTGCAGATAGGAAGTTTCAAATATCAAAACTCCTTTTGATTCTCATTTGAACCCATTCTTGAAATCTGTTTATTGCCTTGGAGATTCACTAAGACTGTTAGGTCAATCTTTGAGCAACCTCCCTCTGATACCACTTGAAAGACTTATTTCAAGAGCCTAGACACCTAGAGGGTGGGGGGTGAATAGGTTCTAATTTTCTTTTATAATTCAGACAATTAACTAGTATTAACACAGCACAGGAAATACAATCTACAGTACAGAAATTACAGCATAGCAAACAACAGATTTATAGTGGTTCCCCAAGATATTGGTACATCCACTTTCCCCCTTCGCCTATCCAGTAGAGAATTGGATTCAGCCCAACTTCCTTCCACTAGCTCAAATCCACAGATCTTACAAATCGGAACAAGATTGGTTCCTACAGCTCAGACTTATACAAGTCTTACCTCAAATTCTTCCCAAGAATCTTACCTCAGGCCTCAGCCTTTATCACTAGGCTTACAACTAATACTATCACATGTCCTACACCTTAGGCCCTCAACCCTACCTCAGCTTTTATAATTATAGGCTTACAACTCAGATCTTACAAAAGATCTTACAAGAAATAAATTGTTTAAGAGATACAAAGATATCACCAGATAGATCTCTCTATATATGTGAGCTTCTTGATCAGTTCTTGAATAAACTGAATCTTCATATTCAACCTGACTTTGCTGTTTCAAAGCTTCTTAATAAAATAAAATAAGGTTGAACTCTTCTTGATGTAGAAGTTGATCTCCTGTCAGCTCCTTCCTTGAATTTAGAATAAGATCTGAATCTTCTCTTGCAGACTGCTCTTGATCTGTCTTCTTAAGGGTTTCCCTTTTTCTTGTTGTCAGATTCTCTTTCCTGAAATAGCTTGATTACTTCCTTAGTTCTGTAATTATTATGGTTGACAAGGATCAGTCCCTTATATAGAGTTTCCTTATGGTTACCGGATGATCCAGTTTGTAATAACCTTCTAACAGTTTCTACAAAGGTGTCATACCTGTTGGTTATGACAGTTGTCGAGTCACAAGTCATGACCGCTAATTCCTCTCAGCAAAACCACTCAGCAAACTGCTTCACATGTGTCGACATAAATATACAAAGTATCGACATAAGTCTTGATGATGTCGACATAACACTCCATGTGTTGACATAGTCATTCTTCAGCTACTCGACACAGCTTTTGTTTGTATGTGTCAACACAAGTCCTATGTGTCGACACAACTGCTCCTGGTCTTGACATAACTAATGATGGCAGATGGCGTTGAGTGTATATCTAGCTGTCGTTTAGTGTGTGTCGAGACGTTGTTGAGTGTGTGTCGATACAAGTCCTGTGTGTCGACACAATCCTTCTGACTCAGTATAGCTATTGCTGTTAGATGGAATTGAGTGTCATCCAGATGTCGTTGAGTGTGTGTCGACACAAGTCCTGTGTGTCGACACAACTGCTTCTGGTCTTGACTTAGCTGTAGACAAATGGCGTTGAGTGTGTGTCGACACAAGTCCTGTGTGTCGACACAAACCTTCTTCAGGTGTCGACACAATTCCTGAGTGTCGACATATGCCTTTCTTCTGGTGTCGACATAACTCCTGGGTGTCGACACCACTTCTTCTTACGGTGTCGACACAATTCTTGCCTTAGGTGTCGACACAATTCTGGGTGTCGACATAGCTTCTTCTTCAGGTGTCGACACAATGCCTGGGTGTCGACACAGGCCTTGCTTCTAGTGTCGACACAACTTCTGGGTGTCGACACAATTCTTCACAAGTGTCGACACTTGTACTTAGAAAAATTTCTTGCAAACCATACACCTGCACAATGAAACTCAAACATCCATCAAATACAAATTGATGTATATCATTGATTAAGATGAGGCTTCTCCAAATCTTGTACATATTTTTCAGTGTACCCAACAGGTGTGGTGAGCATATGTATATATGTCATCGTTATAACATGAAAAGAACCCATGAATGTCAACTTAGGAATGAAAATACACATGTTTGAGGAACATGTGTGTTCCTATAATTGCTTTTTGCAATTTTGTTTGGTCACTTAATGTTGTTTTGTATGACTATACTTGACCAGGAGTGGCACAGGGCCATTAGAGCACCCACTTTCTAATGCAAGTACTGCACCTAATTACGTGCCTGCAACCCCTCCTTCGGTATAAACTATAAGACTTGTGGCTGAGGCGGTGTTTGCGATGATAAACGCCTAGTCAGGAAGGCAAGTACAGCAGCCTGCCCCTATAGT
Organism: Platanthera zijinensis; assembly: GCA_039513925.1. Lineage (NCBI taxonomy): Eukaryota > Viridiplantae > Streptophyta > Magnoliopsida > Asparagales > Orchidaceae > Platanthera > Platanthera zijinensis. The sequence goes on from CM077088.1 coordinate 173,234,088, forward strand.
GGAGTAGGCACCGCTTCAAGCGGCAGAACCTAGAAGGGTGGAACAAGTGGTGATAGAGCATGTGATACCAAGAAGAGCAATAGAGAAGCAGCTCAAACATGTAATGGGCTTTAACCCTCCGGTGTTTTTGGGGGCTGTACCCCCATCCCAGGCCGAAGATTGGCTCTCTCGGATGAAGAGATTCTTGATGGCAATTGATACGGAGGAATGGAAGAAGACCACCATAGCCACCTTCCTGTTGGATGGTGAGGCGAGGTTGTAGTGGGAAGATTTTGAGCTGCATCACTTGGTTGGAAGGAAACTCATTGACGTCCCGATGGAGGAATTCTCGAGGCTATTCTTGGCAAGATACCTTCCCTCAGCTCAAACGATCACTATGGAGAATGAGTTCCAGAGACTGGCACAGGGACACAGTAGCATGGATGAGTATCTCCACGAGTTTACGCGATTGGGTCATTATGCTAGATCTACGTTTGTTGATGAGGAGCGTAAGACCAACCGGTTTTATGAGGGTCTGCGTGATGACTAATGCTACTACTCTCTAGGCCTATGACGCAGGGCTTCCTAACCCTGGTCAACACGGCCCGATTGTTGGAGAAAGATCTGAAGAGAGTCCAAGGGAAGAATGACTTGAGTGCGAAGAAGCCGGTGTTCAAGGTGCCGACCTCCTCAAAATTTGTGTTCTATAAGTGGAATAAGAAAGCTAGGACACTTTGCCCGAGATTATTGGAGCAAACGTCCAAAGTCTGAAAAGAAGCCTGGAGCAACTTATGAGGAGAAGGGCAAGGCATTGGAGTCAACCGCATCACATTATGCCCCAGCCCAGCCTAGAGTGTTGAACCTGGGCCAAAAGGAGGCCATGAAGCAGGCTGACGTGGTGACAGGTACGGTTTTAATTTATAGCATTTTCTCTTTAAATACTTGTTGCCTTGCGCATGTTAGCTTATGACTGGTTGTGCTAGGCTTTGTATCGATCTTTTATTTTCCGGCGAGAGAACTATTCTATATGGGAGCATCGCATTCCTTTTTGTCCGAAGAGTTTATCGTGCATCGGAGTACCTTCTTCGATGGCAAGGGACAAATTGGATATATTGCTGCCTAATCGGTGCTTTATGCGCGCGTATAGAGTTTTTTGCATGAAGGTAGGGATTGGGAGTCATGATTATGACTTGCGAGCATCGCTACTGCCGATAGTGGAGTTCGATGTGATCTTTGGAATGGACTGGCTATCAGAGCAGCGTGCGTACATTAATTGCAGCATTAAGGTGGTCAAATTGGGACTGGATACAGATCGTGAGACGACGTTATGAGGATTGAATGGGTCAAGCAAGACTTTTATGTCTGCTCTCTAGGTGGTTAAGGCGGTTCGTAGTGGTGCGGAGCTGTTTCTCACTTTAGTGGAGGGTTTGAAGCCCAAGCCTAGTTTGGATAGCATCTCAGTTGTATCTGAGTTTCCTGACGTATTCCCTGAAGATCTCCCTAGAGCTCCACCTCAGCGAGAGATCGACTTCACCATTGAGCTAGTGCCAGGTGCCAAACCTGTGTCACGCTCTCCATATCGGTTAGCGCTTAAGGAGATGGCAGAACTGAAAGTACAAATTCAAGGGCTATTGGAGCAAGGTTATGTGCGTCCAAGTTCGTCGTCTTGGAGCACGCCTGTCCTCTTTGTTAAGAAGAAGGACGGAAGCTTATGACTCTGTATTGATTACCGGAAGTTTAATAAGCTAACGGAGAAGAATAAGTATCCGATCCCAAGGATTGATGATCTGTTCGACCAGCTAGTGGGGTCAATTGTGTACTCAAAGTTGGATCTGAAATCTGGACAATATCAGCTGCGGATAAGGGAAAGTGGCATTCTCAAGACATCTTTCAGCACAAGTTATGGGCATTATGAGTTCACCGTCATGTCGTTTGGGCTGACGAATATGCCATCCATATTTATGGATTTGATGAACAGAACGTTCAGAAAATACTTGGACCAGTTCGTGATAGTCTTTATCGACGATATATCGGTGTACTCGCAGTGCGAGGATGATCATTTCAAGCATCTGCATACGGTGTTGGAGACATTGAGGAAGAACCAACTGTATGTCAAGTTCTCCAAATGCGAGTTTTGGTTGTCCTCGGTAGCGTTCCTTGGTCATATAGTTAGTGGAGAAGGGATTACGGTAGATTCGGCAAATAGTTGTTATACGGGAGTGGCCTGTGTAGTCTACGGTGGCGGAAGTCCGGAGTTTTCTGAGGCTGGCCAGCTATTACAAGCACTTCGTGGAGAACTTCTCACGGATAGCATTGCCCCTCGCTACTCCGACAAGGAAGGATCAAAAGTTTGTTTGGTCGCCCGAGTGCGCACAAGCTTTCAAAGAACTAAAGTATCATTTGACCACAGCACTATCTTATGTTCGCCTTGTGGTTCTAAAGGCTTTGAGTTTTTTAGTGACGCCTCTAGGAGTGGTTTAGGTTGTGTTCTGCTTCAGAATTGGAAGGTGATAGCCTATGGATCTCGTCAGTTAAAGGTGCATGAGAGGAACTACCCGGTCCATGATTTGGAGTTGGCGGCCGTGGTATTCGCTCTCAAGCTTTGGAGGCATTAACTTTATGGAGTAAAGGTCGATATATATTCAGATCACAAGAGTCTGGAGTATCTGATTGATCAGAAGGACCTGAACATGCGCCAGCGTAGGTGGATGGAGTTCCTTGGGGACTACACTTACAAGATTCATTATATTCCCGGGAAGGGGAATGTTGTGGCAGATGCTCTGAGTCGTAGAACTCCTGCACAGGCCAACTGGTTGCAGATGCATGACGAGCGGCTCATTCGTGATTTGGAGTCTTTGGAGATCTCCTGTGTTGACAAGGGATCTAGTGCTAATGCATGTTTGAGTTGGACAGAGCTTCAATACGACCTCGCGGACAAGATTCAGCAGGCCTTGGAGTTGGATGTAAGCTTGAAACATCGCTTGGCAGAGTCCGTGGATGGGTCGAATGACCGGTTCGTTGTTTACGATGGCCTTGTATGGAAAGTTGGTCGGTTGTGCATCCCTAATGTTGGAAAATTACGAGAATAATTGATGTACGAGGAACATTTTACCAAGTACTCAATTCATCCTGGGAGCACAAAGATGTTCAAAGACATGAAGAGGTCGTTCTGGTGGCCAGGTATGAAGAAAAACATAGCACTATACGTTGTGAAGTGTCAGACTTGTGCCTTGGTGAAGGTCGAATGCCAGAAGCCAGGTGGATTTCTAAAGTCCTTGCCTATACCAGAGTGGAAGTTTGACGACATCTCTATGGATTTCGTGCACGGTTTGCCGAGATCGCAAAGGGGAACAACGCCATTTGGGTGGTCGTGGATCGGTTAACGAAGGTGTCGCATTTCATACCCAATAGGAAGGATGATTCCGTGGAGAAGATGATGAAGCTTTATGTGGATAATGTAGTCCGTTTGCATGGTGCACCCCGGAGCATCGTTAGTGACCATGAAGGCCGGTTCACATCCAACGATTGGAGGCTCATTCATCAATTGTTGGGTACCAAGTTGAACTTCAGCACTGTAACATCCCATTTCCTATTAGACCTCTTAACTTAGATTGGGTTAGGACATGTGGTGGGGGCATGGGTTTAGGCTAGGTTTGAGCCATGAGGTTAGGGTGTAGTCACATGTGACCCACTATAGGGCCCAAGTTAACCCAAGTCAAACTAGCCCAAATTGGGTCTTAGCTACACATTGGCCCCACCACTATACCCCTAACCCTAATAACAATCTAGGTAAACCATAAGCCATGTCATTGGGTAACCTATTGACTCAAGTCAACCCTTACCCTAAATTGGTCAAACCCACACCTAAAGGGCCAATTAGTCCAAGTAGGGCACCACCATGGCCCAACCCAAGTTTGGTGGTACCATTGGGTTCATGACCATCAAGTGGGTCCAGCCTACTCATCATGTTGACGAATTCAACCTAGAAAGTCAACAAGTCAACTTAGGGCTTAAAGAGAGGAAATGATATGAGCCAAGCCCATTCCTAATGGACTAAGCCCATGGCTCAAGGCCCATGACTAGCCCAAGAGGTCAATGACAGCCCTAACCATCTGAAATAGGAGAGAGAATGCACGCATGGGGGAAACTTAGGAATTTTGGGGAAAATGAGGAGAGAGAAGAGAGGGAAAGAGGGGATACAGACCATGTGGCCCTCCTTCCCTCTGCCCAAGCTCTTAGCTGAGCTTCCAAGGCTCTTTTCAGTAGGATTGAGGGGTTGGTGGACACATGGCAGCCAGGAGGAGCTTCCAAAGTTCATGGTTGGTCACCCCTTGATCAAAACTCCTCCCAAAGCCACTCCCAGCAAAATCTAAGCCCACCATCAGCTTCAGTGAGCCCTAAGGAGCATAATTCGACTGCTGAAGCAAGGAATTTGCTGGAGAAACGTGCAATCAGGCTAGATCTCTGGAGCAAGCCTCGGTCATGGCTCATCGCCACCACACTCGCCGCCAAGCCCGGCTGTAGGTTCGTTTTGCCTCACCTCACCCCGTGCTAGCTTTCTAGCTCACTTAGCCTGTTTCAAGGTGAGAAAGTGCTACTATTTCCAAGATTTTCTTCTAGCTCGGGATCGCCGGAGGAGCCGCCTCCGGCAGCCTCACCGTCGGGAAACGCTAGCCACCACCACAACAGAGGTGGTGGCGATAATAGCCGGCGGTGGCGGCGGCTATGTTGCCCGGAATAAGCAAGATAAACCGGCCCAGGAAGATTGAATCCTGGCCGTTGGCTGATGGGGACGATGAACCGATGCTATCGGTTTCATCCCATATAAATTAATCAATATAATTATTTATGAATAGTGTAATCTGTCAAACTTTTTCAGTGATATTGCATGTTAATTTTAGGCCTGTTAAAAGAATATTCAGAGGTAGATATCAACATGAAAAATGTAGTTCTATGCCTTACATTTAAAATGACACCCTAAAGTCATGATTTGGTGAAGTAGAACTCCTTGTATGACCATTCTACCAAGACTGGTCCTAGGCTAGGGCAGATCTTAAAATAAATGCCCAAGCCAAACCATAAGTCCTCATGACCAAAAATTTTTGTCACGATTGTATTAAGGGTAAATCTAGGCTCTGATTAAGAATGGGATTTTTTGGTCAGACTTTTGCTATAGTATTTGGTGAAATACTAATAATTAAATTAAGTGTATTTTTTGAGATATATGACTCCAAATGCCCCCAAATTTTGGTTGCATGTCCATTAGGTCAATATAAAACCATGGTAAAAATTTCAGGTCATTTTATCCTCTGCATGTTTGGGAAATCTCACATGCATGATATAGGTATGTTTAAATTTTGGGTGTCTATAGTAAAAATAGGAATATGGGGATATAGCCCATTTGGAACATTTTATGTCAATGAAACTTTGGACAGTGGCTTATAGGGATGGAATATACCTCCCATGGAAAGTTTGTGATTTTTGGAATCACAAATCCCATTAATTGGAATTATTGGAAAATATGCCTAGATAGAAAATAAATTTGAATCTAGGGCATATGAATTTATTAAATTCTGAAATTTTATGACAAGTTTTATTAGGACATAGATCACCTCTGGAAAATTTAGGGGACTGTTAGGTCATGTTAACTTGGATTTTAAGTAGAATTGACCATTTTTCCCATTATGGAAATTAATTAAAAATAAGAGAAATTATTGTTTAAATATTATGGAAAAATTTACAGTAGCTTATTTTTATGATTAAATCCTGATAAATTATTTAAGAATTTTTGGATGTCTCTATATGATGAAAACCCTAATAATGGCATTATAGTAATATTGTTCATTTGGATATAAGTTAGGTCAAATCACTGTTTTGGATTTTGAAATTCTATATTTTACTTTATTATATCAAGATGGATCCTCAGTAATTTTCCTAGAATTTCTGATTGTATAAATACTGTACTTCATTTGGAAAGTAGTCAATTTATGATTAAATATTAAATGGAAATTAAATGGAATTTCACATGGGAATATTATGAAACTTGGTAAGAAGTCAAATTTTACCTCATGGAACATCTGATAAATTTCTTAGGTAGACTGGACCATTATATATAATACATTATGTGCAATGCGACCCAGATCACTCAATTAAAAGAATTAATTTAGGTCCTTAACTCCTTAGAAAAATTGTGAAACCTAGGATGGTCAACATCATACATCTTTGCAAACCATGATAAATAATTAGGGGCAGTTAGCCCAAGAGTTGGGAAGACACGTCATACGGGTCAACACTAGGTCATGGGTGCGCTTAGTATAAATAGGATATAACACTAGGACCCACAGGGGATAAGGTTGTCAGTTGAGATGGAGTCTATGTTGGAAACATAAACCCTGGTTGGTGTCCAATAAGTCACTTCTTGATAACGAGTGGTAGAGTGCAAAATCGCAAGGATAGTAACTAAAATGGAGATCGGCGGAATACCTCCGCTCTCCCAATAACATCCTAAGTTATTAGGTTTGTCCCAGAGTAATAACGAAAAATTGGAATGGATCATGGGTAGAAATTAATAAAAGTAAATATCCTTGTGAAAGGGAACTTTGGGCTTCAGCCCATCGTAGTTCCTAGTGCCCCCGAGAGCCCTTCACCGGGCATGCCTTGGGCAGTCCTGGGATTAACCCTAAATTGCTAAGTATAACAAATACTAGATAAGAGTAGTCTAATAGGCTAAGAGAATGTTGTTACAATCTCACCCGTTAAGGGTTGGAGGGTTTTCAGGACAGATAGTCCTGCGAGCTGGATGCTCAAGAGTTTGACATCAGGACGGGTTTGGTCCTGCGAGCTGGAGACTCGGGTTGACATACCTTGCATGTGCATAGAAACAAAACTAGTGGCAGGTCATGCTGTACTGGGCCAATCGTCACACTGATGGCAGTACAGTGACTCTGGTGAGGTGTGAGGCTTGAGGAGACAGTGAGTTGTTTATACTGCGGTCCGATGGACAATCCCCAAAAACGCATTCCCGACCAAAAAAGTCTGGCAGTTGGCCAGCATTAGTACGCAGAGACTCTAGAGTGCACCTAGGACGTGTACAGAGGCGTATAAAGGGTCTGGGCTTGGTAGTGTGTATACCTGCCTAGGAAGCGGAAGCGCCCGTTCCGCTGCTTTCGTCGCCACAATAGTGGTTCGGGAGAGTGATGCTAGCTCCAAAAAATGGGAACTAAAGGCCTGTGATCACAGATTCGTGTGGGTGAGTTGCACTTGTATGAATCATAAAATGCATGCATAACATACATTCATACTAGGTCATTCGCATCATCGACCCTTATCATATAAATTAGTTTGGCCTCTTTTATATAATAAGTTATATTTGGAAATCTTAACTTATAAATTTGTATGGGCATTCATATAAGTTAAGGTACTTCTATGATGGTAACTTAGTAGTAGCATATTCTACTTGCCGTTCTTTACTTGTTTACTTACAGCACCTTACTTACTCTCTGTACAGTTCTTCATACATTACATGTGTTATATATATAAAACTGCTAGAGTAAAAATAGATTGATATTATATATACTTGGTAATATAGCTCCACTGTCACCTGCTTCTTTTTTTATACCCCTTGTTGTCCTCCGCTTCGTCCTCCCGCTCGGTGCCTAGGAGTTACGGGGGCAAGGTGTGGAGGAAATGACTTATCCTTTATGACTAACGGTTGGTTGTGACCAAATCATTTTAGGGACTCGAGGAGATGGAGTACCAGCACGACCAGCAAGACGAGGTGGCAGGACGTGAGGAGCTGATACCACCACCACTTATTACTGCTACTGCAGCCCGTCGTCAGGTAGGATGACTTTACCGATGATAGATTAGCTTCCGCTTGTTATCATTTTGAGAGAGAGAGAGATTTGAAATCATGTACAGGGCATAAGCCTTTTTTTTGTACTCATTTTGGACTCGTTTGTACTTTCATTTTTATTATAAATGATAGTGCTGTGACTTGTGGACTAGTTGTTATATACACTGCTTTTATAATTCTATTTCTCATTTGGCAGAACAGGTTATATGATCGTACTAGCCGACAGGATCGGCGTCTTGCGGTGTCGACTAACCTATGAGTTAGTGTCACCATAAGGCGGCGGTTCTGGGCATAAGACCGGGAGCCTCCTTGGTAAGGGGAGGGGTCTTACAAACTGGTATCACTTGAACAAATGATCATAAGAAAAGAAGTCCACAACACTGGGTCACCCCGCTCGAGCATTAGTTTGCGGACAACTATGAAGCGGAAGCAATGGTGTGCCCATGTGTAAAAAAAGTCACATAATACAGTCCACCTAAGCAATGAGTTAAGCTAATTCTAATATAAACCTTACCTTTATGTAGCCTCTACAGGTCACCGTACTGTAGAATGTGGTCCCTCCCCCTCCAGTTGCCATTCCTTTTCAGCAGACCGAGATGGGACAGAACCTGACGACCATTCTTGAGGCCTTCAGAGCCCAGCAGGTCCCAGCATAGCTACCAAATACGGGATCAAACATGTTATCTGCCATCAAGAGCCTGTCCCCACCGATGTACCACAGGACAGAGAATGCGGTGAAGACAGAAGAATGGCTTGAGGTCATACAGGAGATGTTTGCATTCATCAGCTGGCCTGTCAGCCAAGAAGTACCTTTGGCATCTTCTGCATTGGATGTCCACGCGAAGAGGTGGTGGAAGTCCATTCTAGGGTCCACATATGCTGATAAGGAGCTGTTAGATATCTCATGGGAAGTGTTCAGCGAGGCATTCTTGGATCACTTTGTGTCCACCAAAGACAGGGATTTGCTAGAAGAGAGGTTCTTGAACCTAAAATAGGGGACCAGGTCGGTAATCTGTAGGGATTCATGACACGGATGATAGAAGGTATGCTAAGAAGTTCTACCGAGGGCTTAAGGACTCCATCAGATAGGCTCTACTGTTCATCTCCCATGGCACGTCAACACAGATCATAGAGATGGCCAAGAAGCTGGAGGCAGACCAACTGATGGTGCAGAGCCGAGGAAAGAGGCCTCTAGATGGGTCATCATCCAAGGAGAGCAGTAGGGGCTCCAAGAGAGGCAGGGTGATTGGTTACAAGAGGGGTGGGGATGTAATCGTCCCAACTTCAGGCAGGAGCAGAGGCCTCCTACAGTTTTAGCTCCCCCACCTCTACAGGTTCATGGCCCAATGAAGCAAGATGATCGTGGCCAGCGACAGGTAGTTTCTTATGGGTTCCACCAGTCGGGGAACTATAGATCTGAGTGCCAGCATCAATTTCATCCACTCCCTCCTCCTCCTCCTCCACCTCTAATGGCCCCTCCAGCACAGTAGGGTAGAGGCCAATGACAAGGTCGAGGCTGAGGCCGAGGACATTATGGTCGAGGCTTAGGTAAAAGCAGATGTATGCATTAGATCACACCGAGCCAAGGAATACAAAGGTGGCCATCACAGGTACTTCAATTATATTATGAATTTAAGATTTTTACTCAATATATATAGGACTTGACCTTGTAGAATAAACAACCAAATTAAAAACTCAAACCAACCTCAGGCATAGTCTTTATTAGTGGCAAGCCCGCTCATATAATCTTTGATACGGGTGCCTCACACTCATTTGTATCAGAAGAATTTGTGGAAGGACTAGATGGCGTGGTGATAGAGAAAATCGTATTCTCCAATCTATACTCGATTAAGGCAAGTGTACCTATCGAAATATAGCATAGGATATGAAAAATATCAAGGTCGTATAAAAACTCGGGGCAGGCAAGTACTATTACTCACAACGACTCTATTATCCTACCGAACGATTAATGAGTTTGAAAATTAAAATAAACTAAACTTAAAGAGAAATAAACTATTACGAGAAAAGAGTGCTCGATCGACGATTCACTTCGAAATAAAATAACGGAATAAATTAGTTTAGCATTTGTAAATCTATTAAGACCGTGACGGATCCGATATTAGGAAGTAATCTCGCTAGAGCATTAAATCCCCTAACTTATAGACGTTTTGACCGAAATCTCTTTACAAGTCAAAATGGCCTAAAGTCGCATTATCGAAATGACCCGCACTATTGGATTTGACTCCAATCCGGAGGATTTACGTCATCCTATCTCTAGGGGTGCGTTCAACTCCTTCCTTTCTTGAGTGATCTTTCATATTCACGAGCCTCTCGGCTACTCAAATATGAGATCGAAATCTACTACCGTATACTAGCAATACGGAGTCGATACAAAATAATTTAAGGAAGAATCAAAAATAGAAAAAATACAAATCCAAACATAAAATTAAGAATGCGTTATTTCATCGCAAAGCTTATCGCGATCGGGCACAAAAACTATTTAGCTATGCATAATGAAAAAGGAAATGAGAATAAGAGAAGGAAATGACATTTGCATTACTTAAATAGAAGAGGTACAAAAATTATAATAAGACAATTAATCTACTAAAAGGAAGAAAACAACAACAACAAGGAAAGAACTCTCTCTTACAAAAACTTCACTCTAAACTATTTTTTAGACTAGAACTACTTAACTTCAACAAGAGGGGAAGGGGTTCCTTTTATAGGAGAGGGAGAAGGATCTAGAATAGGGGGAGACAAAAGGGTGGCCGGCCATGTAGATTGAAGAATGTTCATGCATTTCATTAAATGAGGGGAGAGAGGAGGCTACATGCATTGTATGAAATAAATGAAAATGAAATGGAAAATATAAAATAAAGAGAGGGGGGTGAATGGAAGTGTGTAGAAGGGAGAGAGAACGAATGTGGAGGAGAAGGAGAGAGGGATTCGGCCATGTTGATGGAAGGATTCATGCATGCAATAAATGGAGAGAGAGATATTCAAAAATGCATGCATGAGGAAAACAAAAGGTGGCCGGCCCTTGCATGATGGAGGATGCATGAATGTGGAGGTGCATGTATGGAATTAATGAGGGGAGAGGGGTAACATATGAGGTGGCTGGCCACATGCATGAAGGAAGCTTTGTTGGGCTTCAATGGGCCCGAGTAGAGGCTAGGATTGCATCATGGGCTGCTCCATGAAGAGGGGGACTCGGGTAGGCTAGGTGGGCTGCTCCACTAGTGCTTGCATGGGCTCGGGCTGCTTGCTTGAGAGAGGAGGCTCGGTTTTGGTTGCATGGGCTGCTCCATGTGCTTGCATAATGGCCGAGCTTGAGGTTTGGGCTGCATGGTGATGAAGTGGGCTGCTCCAAATGGACTTGCATGTGTGTTGGAGAGCTTCTTAGTGGGCTTGAACCTACAAATAAAACAAAACAAATAACATTAGACATTAGAACATAATATTAATAATTATATCATAACATAACAATAACAAACATAACAAAACAAGACAAAATAACATAACATAAAATAAAACATAAATAAAGTTAGAGATTAAAAAGATAAAACGTAACAAGTACAATAATAAAAATACATATAATAAAACTATATATTTTTATATCATAACATAAAATAAAATTGCGACATAACAATAAAACTATAATAAAACTAGTAATTATAATATATTATAATTAGATATTAAAACATGAAATAACAAGCATAAAATATAAATAAACTTAGGTATTTAGGCTACTAAATTACCCCAAAAACGATGACTAAAAGTAGTCATCAAACTCCCCCATGCTTAAGCTTTTGCTATTCCAGAGCAAAAGGAAGAGAAATATTTATAAGGCATTATAAAATTTTCAATTAAACTAAAAATTTATTTACACAACCATCTAGCCAAAAATAAAATTTAGGGATTTATGAATTAAGTCCTAAATTATGAAATTAAAGTGAAAAGAGAGAAGTATTTAGCCAAAAATTCTCTAATAAATTAACTAGCACTCAAAATGGAGTAAAGTGCAAACAAGGTTAGATTGAAATTATAAAAACCATAACTTGAAAGAAACTTAAGGAAAAATTGCAACCTACTACTTATGCTCTCCCAATATTTTAATATAAAGACTAAGACAATAATATTGGCTAAGGGGTTTTGGGAGGGAATAAACATGAAGAGGTCTTTGAATGGAGGTGGTCATAGTTTTTTTTCACACCCCACATAATTTTGTATTTTTTTTTAAATATATATGTAATACCAGAAAATGATAGACTAACATCCTATCACTTCCCCCGACATATATGAACTTTTAATTCCTCTCTTCATTCATTTTTTTGGGTTGCATATGTGTACCAGAGAATAAGGAACTAACATCTCCTTATTCCCATGACATATGATCTAATAAATAAAAGAAAAAGAGAATTGGGTAAGGATAGGAGTTAAACAAAATTTTTAGAAAATAAACTAAAATACTAGAGAGCAACTACTAGTAGATTGAGATTTCCGAAGAATCTAAAATCATGAGGCAATAATAATCCAAAATTGTTTAGCAAAATTACTACAAAATTGAAACTATTTAAAATGAAAGAGAAAAAGTACTAAATAAATTACTCTAAGCAAATTAAAACCATAAGATTATCCTCAAAACTAAATAACTAAAAGTTAAATTTAACTAAATATGATGAAATAAAGATTAGCAAATAAAAATGCTTATAAACTGACTCAAACTAAATTTCTGAAAATAACAAAAAGCTAAGCATGAGGTTTATTATTTTTTTTGATTTTTTGACATTTTTTCATTTTTTTTTTGGTTTTGAAATATGATTTTTTTTGGAATTTTTGATTTTTCTAATTTTTTTGTTTTTGATAAGGCTAAATAAAAAAAACAGTACTAAAAAAAACTTAATAAAACTATACTAATTTTTTTTTGAGAAAAGAAAGAAGAAAGAAAACAACCATCCCCCATGCTTAAATTTTGCATTGTCCTCAATGAAAAATAAAAAAACAAGAAAGAAAAAAGAAGAAGAAAGGGGAGGGGGGATGCAATAAAGTAAAGAAAAAAAAGGAAAACGACTTCCCCGGAGTCGTAAGGCCGAATGTAGATGTCGCTCCCCCATGCTTGAGTTGGACACCGGCTTAGGCCTAAGGAAGAGAGGAAATGATGGAGCCAAACGAACCGCCGGAGGGGGTTTTATTCCTGCAAAACAAAACAAAACAAAAAGAAAAAAAACAAAAAGGATAAGTAAGGGGTGCCTCCCAAGAGCACTCTTTGTTTAACGTCGTCTGAGCCCGACGTTATTTGTTAGCTAAATGGATAATAAAAATTAAGGTGAAGTGGTAACTCCCTAAGTATGCTCTTAGGGGAGTAAATAAAAAAAAAGAAAAATTGAAGAATCGCACCGACATGCGGTGGAAACTTCAAGAGAATGACGCCCAAACAAGAACGGACGGAGTTATAGAAGAACTCCGCCGTATATAAAGCGGGAAAGAATGGGTCGTCAAAAGAAGAAGAAAAAAAAAGAAGAAATAGAAAGAGGAATAAAAGAAGTAGAAAAAGAAATTTCATCAACGGAAATTTCACAAGGAGAAGGAGAATCTTGTGAAATTTCGAGAGAAGAAGGGGGAGAGAGAACTAAAGGAGAATCATCTAAAATAAAAGAAGAAGAAGAAGAAGACTCGCTAAAATGAGAAAAAAATTGGAACAGTTGAAGTGGAAAGCATAATGGAATCACAAACGTCTTCAGAAGGAGAAATTGGAGACGTCTCGTCATCATCAACGGATAAGAACCACACCGGAATATCCATAGAGGTGTCTTCCAAAGGAGGAAGGAAACAATCTGGGATATCCGAATAGTTATCCTCCTCGAGAGGAAAAAGACAAGCCGGGATATCCGGTGACTTATTACATGAAGAAATTGGAGGAGACGGAGAAGAAGACGAAGAAAAATATGCGACCTCACGAGAAAGATAATCCATAATGGTCTTGAAATGCGAACTAATATTATCAATAGAAGTTTGCAATTCAAGATACCCATTATCGAGAGAATTAAAATTAAAATTTGGGGCGCGGCGCTTTGCGGGGCAAAATCATTAGAAAAATACGGGTTTCCCGCCTCCCAAGTAAGATAAAAATCGGAGTAAGGGTCAAATTGGCCACTTTGACCTTCTCCAGAAAAATTAAAATCAAAAGAGGGAGGGGTTCCCGAAAGACATTCAGAATAAAAATGGTCGGGCGACCCGCAAAAAGCGCAAAAATATGATGATTCCATAAAAAAAATAAAAAATTAACTGCTACCAAAAAGAAAGAAGAAAAACTAGTTTTTTTTATTTGTTTTTTTTAGATACATATATTTTTTTGAAAATAGATTTTTTTTAGTGGATTGGCTGCCGAACTTCCCAAGGGCTACCCGGTGAAGGGTTCACAAGGTACTAGGTAAAATGGTGGCGTTTAAAGCCCCTTACCCTTTTCGAGAGAATTTAGGTTGGGTAGAAAATATATGAGGTGGGTGAATTATAATATAAATAATAATAATAATAATATATAAATTTTTTTTTAAAAAAAATTTAGTAGAAGTAATAAATTCGATGCTTTCGTAATATTGCCAAAAATATCCCCGGCAACGGCGCCAAAAACTTGATAGAGAAAATCGTATTCTCCAATCTATACTCGATTAAGGCAAGTGTACCTATCGAAATATAGCATAGGATATGAAAAATATCAAGGTCATATAAAAACTCGGGGCAGGCAAGTACTATTACTCACAACGACTCTATTATCCTACCGAACGATTAATGAGTTTGAAAATTAAAATAAACTAAACTTAAAGAGAAATAAACTATTACGAGAAAAGAGTGCTCGATCGACGATTCACTTTGAAATAAAATAACGGAATAAATTAGTTTAGCATTTGTAAATCTATTAAGACCGTGACGGATCCGATATTAGGAAGTAATCTCGTTAGAGCATTAAATCCCCTAACTTATAGACGTTTTGACCGAAATCTCTTTACAAGTCAAAATGGCCTAAAGTCGCATTATCGAAATGACCCGCACTATTGGATTTGACTCCAATCCGGAGGATTTACGTCATCCTATCTCTAGGGGTGTGTTCAACTCCTTCCTTCCTTGAGTGATCTTTCATATTCATGAGCCTCTCGACTACTCAAATATGAGATCGAAATCTACTACCGTATACTAGCAATACGGAGTCGATACAAAATAATTCAAGGAAGAATCAAAAATAGAAAAAATACAAATCCAAACATAAAATTAAGAATGCGTTATTTCATCGCAAAGCTTATCGCGATCGGGCACAAAAACTATTTAGCTATGCATAATGAAAAAGGAAATGAGAATAAGAGAAGGAAATGACATTTGCATTACTTAAATAGAACAGGTACAAAAATTATAACAAGACAATTAATCTACTAAAAGGAAGAAAACAACAACAACAAGGAAAGAACTCTCTCTTACAAAAACGCGACATAACAATAAAACTATAATAAAACTAGTAATTATAATATATTATAATTAGATATTAAAACATGAAATAACAAGCATAAAATATAAATAAACTTAGGTATTTAGGCTACTAAATTACCCCAAAAACGATGACTAAAAGTAGTCATCACGTGGAATGATTCACGGGCTTGACGATGATGGTGAGGCTACCCGACGGATCAGAGCTATTATAATCTGCCAAGTACAACATGGAGGCAGAAATTGGCAGGAAGGCATTTGAAGCACCGGCAACGATCCTAAAAATGCCAGAATTTGACCTAATCCTGGGCATGATGTGGTTGCATTAGAACCATGCCCACATCGACTGCCCATCGAAGAGGATCACATTGAGACACGGGGACTCCTACGTCATCGTCGAAGGTATTAGACCTGTCTCCCATCTTTTATTATCATCTGTACAGGCTGTCATGGCCCACGATCAGGGTGAGGAGGTTTATATTATCTGCTTCGATATGGAGGGAGCAGAAACTCCTATGGTAGACATTCCATTGGTTTGGGATTTCTCCGACGTATTTTCGGAGAAATTGCTCGGGTTGCCACCGGCCAGGGACATAGACTTTCAGATTCAGTTGGTGCTAGGAGCGAGGCCCGTATCTCGGGCACCGTACAGGATGGCCCCAAAGGAGCTAGCAGAGTTCAGGACGCAGCTATAGGAGCTTGTGGAGTCAGGATTTGTTCGATCGAGCTTATCACCGTGGGGAGCACCAGTGTTATTTATCAAGAAGAAGGATGGGTCGCTGCGGCTCTACATCGACTATCAGGAGTTGAACCGGTTTTCGATCTGGAACACATATCCGCTGCCCCGGATTGATGAGCTTTTTGATTAGCTTCATGGAGACTTCTAGTTCTCAAAGTTGAATTTGAGATCCGGATACTACCAGCAGTGGATCCAAGAGGAGGTCATTCCGAAGACGGCTTTCGGTTCCCGCTATGGATTGTACGAGTTCACGGTGATGCCCTTCAGGCTCACGAATGCGCCTTCCGCATTCATGAGTCTGATGAACCTTGTCTTCGAGCCTTACCTGGACAAAATTGTCATAGTCTTCATCGATGACATTCTGATCTACTCACGGACATAGGAGGACCACACTCAGCATTTGACATTGGTTTTGAGGAAGATGAGAGAGCACCAGATGTATGCCAAGTTCTCCAAGTTCCAGTTCTGGCTGCAGGAAGTGGCATTATTGGGGCATACTATCAGTGGAGCCTGGTTGGCCCTGGACCCTGCCAAGGTAAAGGCAGTTAGAGATTGGCCGCGGCCAAAGTCAGCTTAAGATATACGCAGTTTTCTGGGACTCGCAGGATATTACCGCAAGTTTGTGGAGGGTTTATCGAGGATAGCACTCCCCCTCACGTCCTTGATGAAGAAGGAGGCAGCTTTTACTTGGACGGAGAAGTGCGATGCAACATTTCAGGAGCTAAAGGACAGACTCACCTCTTCCCCTATCCTTGCACTTCCATCTGGGAAGGAAGGATTTCATATTTATACTGATACCTCATATCATGGGATGGGTGTGGTCCTGATGCAGCACGGACATGTCATCGCTTATGCTTTGAGGCAGTTGAAAAAGCACGAGCAGAACTATCATGTAAATGATTTAGAGCTCAGGGCGGTGGTATTTGCATTAAAGATCTGGAGGCATTACCTATATGGGGTTCATTGTGACATCTTCTCAGATCACAAGAACCTCAAATATATCGATACGCAAAAGGATCTGAACCTTCGTTAGAAGAGATGGCTGGAGTTCCTATGCGACTATGACTACCAGATGCATTATCACCCGGGGAAGGCGAACACCGTGGCAGATGCCTTGAGCAGGAGAGCCGGCACTACTAGACCGGAGCCCCGGGTGATGGCTATGGAGCTGATAATGATGTTGGAGGATATGCATATTACTATGGTTTCCGAGTCCGAGCCAGAGAAATATCGGGAGTACTTGAGTTCCTTGATCATTGAGTGCGATGTATGAGAGCGCATTAGGACACATCAGAGGCTAGATGAAGCTTTGGAGCCGGTATTAAGGTCCCTGGAAGGGGGCAAGTCAGAAGATTATTCATTGCGTGATGACCTCGTTCATTTTCGTGGTCGTGTTTATATACATGTAGGAGGTGGTATCCGGGAGGATATTCTCAGGGAGGCACACTGCTCTCAGTACTGAGTGCACCCCGGTATCACCAAGATGACAGCGGATCTACGGAGAAGCTTATATTGGCCATGAATGAAGAGGGAGATCATCTATTATGTGACATACTGCGAGACATGCCAGCGGGTAAAGGCAGAGTGCAAGAGCCCAAGAGGACTATTACAGTCACTGTGGGTGCTAGAGTGGAAGTTTGAGGATACCACTATGGATTTCGTTCACGGTTGCCTCGTTCCCCACACTGGGCACGATTCTATTTGGGTCATTGTCGATAGACTGACCAAGGTGGCCCAGTTTATACTGATCAGGAAGGAAAGCTTAGTTTATGCTTTAGTGAGGTTATTTGTGGAGTAGTTCGTCAGGTACCACGGCGTTCCCAGGACGATTGTCTCAGATCATGATGGTCGGTTCACTTCTAGGGAGTGGAGAGCGGTGTAGGCGTACTTGGGTTCTCAGCTTGCTTTTAGTAGTGTTTTCCATCCACAGACCGACGGCCAGACAGAGCAGACCAACAGGACTATGGAGGATTTGCTACATTTGTGTATACTAGATACGAGGAAGCCCTGGGAGAGACTGTTGCCACTGATTGAGTTCTCCTACAACAACAGTCACAAGGCGAGTATTGGGATGGCACCTTATGAGGCTCTGTACGGGAGGAAGTGTCGGACCCCACTATCTTGTGTTTAGGATGAGGACCCCAAGGCACTTGGATCGGAATATATAGAGGATACGAATGCTCAGATACGACTGATCAGGGATCAGATGCTGGAGGCTCAGAGAAGGCAGGCCAAGTACTACGATGCGTGGCATCGGAAGTTGGACTTCCTGGTGGGGGACAGAGTGTTCTTGAAGATACGTATGGTGCATGGTTTTTCTCGGGTGCGGAGGCCCAAGAAGCTCAACCCTCGATATATGGAGCCATATTTGATCCTGGAGCGGATTGGCCCCTTGGCTTACAGGCTGGAGATGCTGCCAGAGTTAGGGATCTTGCACGACGTCTTTCACATCTCATCGCTACGGAGAGCTCTCCTTCGGCCAGAGCAGCATATTACCACTAAAGCAGGCCCGGTAGCACCTGACAGGTCAGTTCGTTTAGAGCCGCTCCGAATCGATGATACTGCGGTCTGAGTGTTGTAGAAGAAGAAGGTCTCCCTGGTGAAGGCGTTGTGGTCCAACCATGGATTGGAGGAGCAAACCTGGGAGCCAAGGGATCTGATGCTAGAGCGGCACCCAGAGCTTTTTACCTCAGGTAATACTTAAATTTTGTTTAAAGTTCTTAAATTCTTGTGTGTAGAAACCCCGTAGACCCGAACTTAAATTTCGGGGACGAAATTGTTTTTTTGTTTATTGGGATTTGTAACATCTCATTTCCTATTAGACCCCTTTACTTAGATTGGGTTAGGACATGTGGTGGGGGCATGGTTTTAGGCTAGGTTTGAGCCATGTGGTTAGGGTGTAGTCATATGGGACCCACTATAGGGCCCAAGTTAACCCAAGTCAAACTAGCCCAAATTGGGATCTTAGCTACACATTGGCCCCACAACTATACCCCTAACCCTAATAACAATCTAGGTGAACCATAAGCCATGTCATTGGGTCACATATTGACCCAAGTTGACCCAAGTCAACCCTAACCCTAATTTGGTCAAACCCACACCTAAAGGCCCTATTAGTCCAAGTAGGGCACCACCATGGCCCAACCCAAGTTGGGTGGTACCATTGGGTCCATGACCATCAAGTGGGGCCAGCCCACTCATTATGTTGACCAAGTCAACCTAAAAGTCAACAAGTCAACTTAGGGCCTAAAGAGAGGAAATGATATGAGCCAAGCCCATTCCTAATGGACTAAGCCCATGGCTCAAGGCCCATGACCAGCCCAAGATGTCAATGACAGCCTAACCCTCTGAAATAGGAGAGAGAATACATGCATGGGGCAACTTAGGAATTTTGGGGAAAATGAGGAGAGAGAAGAGAGGAAAAGGGGGGATGGAGACCATGTGGCCCTCCTTCCCTCTGTCCAAGCTCTTGGTTGAGCTTACAATGCTCTTTTCAGCAGGATTAAGGGGTTGGTGAACACATGAGAGCCAGGCGGAGCTTCCAAAGTTCATGGTCGGCCACCCATTGATCAAAACTCCTCCCATAGCCACTCCCAGCCAAATCTAAGCCCAGCATCAGCTTCAGTGAGCCCTAAGGAGCATAATTCGACTGCTGGAGCAAGTAATTTGCTGGAGAAATGTGCAATTGGGCTAGATCGCCGGAAAAGCCTCGGTCATGCCTCATCACCACCACACTCGCTGCCAAGCCCGGCTGTAGGTTCGTTTCGCCTCACCTCACCCCGTTCTAGCTTTCTAGCTCACTTAGGCGAGACATCAGGCTTAATTATGCCTTATTCCATGTGAGCAAGTGCAACTATTTCAAAGCTTTTCTTCTAGCTCGGGATCGCCGGAGGAGCTGCCTTCGGTAGCCTCACCGCCGGGAAACGCTAGTCACCACCTCAACGGAGGTGGTAGCGATAATAGCCGGTGGTGGTGGCGGCTATGTTGCCCGGAATAAGCAAGATAAATCAGCCCAGGAAGATTGAATCATGGTCGTTGGCTGATGGGGATGATGAACCGATGCCGTCGGTTTCATCCCATATAAATTAATCAATATAATTATTTATGAATAGTGTAATCTATCACACTTTTTCAGTGATATTGCATGTTAATTTTAGGCATGTTAGAAGAATATTCAGAGATAGATATCAACAGGAAAAATGTAGACCTATGCCTTACATTTAAAATGACACCCTAAAGTCATGATTTGGTACAGTATAACTCCTTGTATGATCATTCTACCAAGACTGGTCCTAGGTTAGGGCAGATCTTAAAATAAATGCCCAAGCCAAACCATAACTCCTCATGACCTAATATTTTGGTCAGGCTTGTGTTAAGGGAAAATATAGGCTCTGATTAAAATGGGATTTTTTGGTCAAACTTTTGCTATAGTATTTGGTGAAATACTAATAATTTAATTAAGTGTATTTTTGGAGATATATGACTCCAAATGCCCCCAACTTATGGTGGTATGTCCATTAGGTCAATATAAAATTGTGGTAGAAATTTCAGGTCATTTTTACCTCTGCATGTTTGTGAAATCCCACATGCATGATATAGGTATGTTCAAATTTGGGGTGCCTATAGTAAAAATAGGAACATTAGGATTTAGCCCATTTGGACCATTGCATGTCCATGAAACTTTGTACAGTAGCTTATAGGGATGGAATATACCTGCCATGGAAAGTTTGGGTTTTTTGGAATCACAAATCCCATTAATTGGAATTATTGGAAAATATACCAAGATATGAAATAAATTTGAATTTAGGTCATATGAATTTATTAAATTCTGAAAATTTTTCACAAGCTTTATTAGTACATGGATCACCTTTGGAAATTTAGGGGACTATTAGGTGATGTTAACTTGGATTTTAAGTAGAATTTACACTTTAGCCCATTATGAAAATTAATTAAAAATAAGGGAAATTATTGTTTAAATATTATGGAAAAATTTACAGTAGATTATTTCTGTGATTAAATCCCTGTTATATTATTTGAGAATTTTTGGATGTCTCTATATGCTGAAAATCCTAATAATAGCATTTTGGTAATATTGTTCATTTGGAAATAAGTTAGGTCAAATCACTATTTTGGATTTTGAAACTCTATATTTAGCTTTATTATATCAACATGGATCCTCAGTAAATTTCCTAGATTTTTGATTGTATAATTACTATACTTTTTTTGGAAAGTAATCAATTTATGATTTAATATTAAATGTAAATTAAATGGAATTTCACATGGGAAAATTATGAAACTTGAAAAGGAGTCAAATTTGACCTCATAGAACATCTGATAAATTTCTTAGGTATACTGGGTCATTATATATAATACATCATGTGCAAGACGACCCAGGTCACTCAATTAAAAGAATTAATTTAGGTCATTAACTCCTTAGAAAAATAGTGAAACCTAGGATGGTCAACATCATATATCTTTGCAAACCATGATAAATAATTAGGGATAGTTAGCCCAAGAGTTGGGAAGACACGTCTTACGGGTCAACACTAGGTCATGGGTGTGCTTAGTATAAATAACATATAACACTAGGACCCACAGGGGATAAGGTTGTCTGTTGAGATGGAGTCTATGTTGGAAAGATAAACACTGGTTGGTGTCCAATAGGTCACTTCTTGATAACGAGTGGTAGAATTCAAAATCCCAAGGATAGTAACTAAAATGAAGATCGGCGGAAGACCGCCGCTCTCCCAATAACATCCTAAGTTTTTAGGTTTGTCCCAGAGTAACAACTAGAGTTTGGTATGGATTATGGGTAGACATTAATAAAATTAAATATTCTTGTGAAAGGGAACTTTGGGCTTCAGCCCATCGTAGTTTCTAGTGCCCCCGAGAGCCCTTCATCGGGCATGCCCTGAGCAGTCCTGGGATTAACCCTAAATTGCTAAGTATAACAAATACTAGACAAGAGTAGTCTAATATGCTAAGAGAATGTTGTTAAAATCTCACCCGTGAAGGGTTGGAGGGTTTTCAGGACAGTTAGTCCTGCGAGCTGGATGCTCGAGAGTTTAACATCAGGACGGGTTTTGTCCTGCGAGATGGAGACTCGGGTTGAGATACCTTGCATGTGTATAGAAATAAAACTAGTGGCGGGTCATGCGGTACTGGGCCAATCATAACACTGATGGCAGTACGGTGACTCTGGTGAGGTGTGAGGTTTGAGGGAACAATAGGTTGTTTATACTGCGGTCCGATGGATAATCCCGGAAAATGCACACCCGACCAAGAAAGTCTGGCAGTTGGCCAGCATTAGTATGCAGAAACTCTAGAGTGCACCTAGGACGTGTACAGAGGCGTATGAAGTGTCTGGGCTTGGTAGTGTGTATACCCTCTTAGGAAGCATAAGCGCCCGTTCTGCTGCTGCCGTAGCCACAACAGTGGTTCCAGAGAGTGATGCTAGCTCCAAAAAGTGGGAACTTAAGGTTTGTGATCACAGAGTCGTGTGGGTGAGTTGCACTTGCATGAATCATAAAACGCATGCATACTATACATTCATACTAGGTCATACGCAGCCTAGATCCTTATCATATAAATTAGTATGGGCTCTTTTATATGATAAGTTATATTTGGAAACCTTAACTTATAAGTTTGTATGAGCATTCATATAAGTTAAGGTACTTCTGTGATGGTAGCTTAGTAGTAGCACATTCTACTTACTGTTCTTTACTTGTTTACTTAAAGCACCTTACTTACTTTCTATACAGTTCTTCATACTTTACATGTGTTATATATATAGAACTGATAGAGTAGAAATAGATTGATACTATATATACTTGGTAATATAGCTCCACTATCACCTGCTTCTTTTTTTATACCCCTTATTGTCCTCCGCTTTGTCCTCCCGTTCGGTGCCTAGGAGTTGCGGGGGTGAGGTGTGGAGGAAACGACTTAGACTTTATGACTAACGGTCGGTTGTGACCAAATCATTTTAGGGACTCGAGGAGATGGAGTACCAACACGACCAGCAGGATGATGTGGCAGGACGTGAGGAGCTGATACCACCACCACCTACTACTGCTACTGCAGGCCGTCATCAGGTGGGACAACTTTACCGATGATAGATTAGCTTTCGCTTGTTGTCATTTTGAGAGAGTGAGGTTTGAAATCATGTACAGGGCATAAGCCCTTTTTTGTACTCATTTTGGACTCATTTGTACTTTCATTTTTATTATAAATAGTAGTGCTGTGACTTGTGGACTAGCTGTTATATACACTGCTTTTATACATCTATTTCTCGTTTGGCTGAACTGGTTATATGATCGTACTAGCCGGCAGGATCGACGTCTTGCGGTGTTGACTAACCCGTAAGTTAGTGTCACCGTAAGGTGGCGGTTCTGGGCTTAAGACCGGGAACTTCCTTGGTAAGGGGAGGGGTCTTACAAGCAATTCATTTCACCCACAAACAGATAGGCAAACTGAAAGAGTGAACAACATGCTTCGTATGCGTGCATTGGACTTTGGTAAACGGTGGGAGGACCATCTTTACGTGATTTAGTTTGCATACAATAACAGCTACCAAGCCAGCATTCAGATGGCACCCTTTGAGGCTCTATACGGAAGGAGGTGTCGTACACCATTGTCTTGGGTAGAAACGAGAGAATCAAAGCTGTACAAGCGAAGGGACGTTAAAGATGCTACTTCAACGATACGGTTGATTCGGGAATGGATACTTATTACTCAAGACAGATAGGCCAAGTACTATAACTCCAAGCATCAGAACGTGGAGTTTGCGGTGGGCGACTGGGTATACCTCAAGATAAATCCGTTTAAAGGCGTATCAAGGATTTGACGCTTAAAGAAGCTTAGTCCGAGGTATGTTGGTCCTTTTGAGATCTTGGAGCAGATTGGTGAAGCCGCTTATTGGTTGGCTCTTTCGGTAGAGCTGAATGGTTTACATGACGTATTTCACATCTCGGTCCTACGAAAAGCCGTGAAAGAACCAGCGCAAGTGGTTGTTGCAGATCAATTGTCGGTCTATAGTGGGATGACAACAAAAGTTAGCCCCATTCGGATCGAGCATACGAAGGTCAAAAGATTGCGGAACAAAGTTATCAGGATGGTGAAAGTCCGATGGGATAATTGCGGTCGTGAGGAGCTTTCGTGGGAGCGAGAGTAGACCATGCTTGAGGAGTATCCCGAGCTTTTCCACTCAGGTACCATTTAATTCTGTGTACTTTTCCATTCTCTAATTTCGGGACAAAATTCTTTTAAGGGGAGGAGAATTGTAACGCCCCAAATCTCGGTTATGAGTGGGTTTTGTCAACTGAGCAACACAGCCAGGGATACGGGTGTGTCCAAAGCCGTGTCCTGCTCTATGTTTGTCGGGCTGTGTCGATTGAGTAACATGGCCGGGGATACAGGCGTGTCCGAAGCCATGTTTGGCACATGGTCTGTGATACGGGTGTGTCACATGGCCGTGTCCTGTTCGGGCTTGACAGTTTCAGTGTCGATTGAGGCACACGACCAGTAACACAGGCGTGTCCAGGGTGACACGGGCTTGCCCAGTATTGACACGGGCGTGCCAGAGGTCGTGTCCTATTCTGGGGTCGACAATTTCTCGTACGATAGTGAGACATGACATGTGATACGGGCGTGTAACAAGCTGTGTGCGGACCCATGAGGATGATTTTAAAGGCAAATCAGGGCCTTTCATTTTATTTAAGAACGATCCGACGACCAAGAATCTTACCTGAGGCATTATATTCGGGAATTTAGGGTTTATGACTCATTTTCTTTTGACCCAATCTCTTTCTAAGAAGTAGAGAGAGGGGAAAGCAAAGGGAGAAGGAGGAATCCCGGCATTGTTGGAGCTTCGGAGCCCAAAATCGCGAGCCGAGTCTAGATCCGCGGAGGCAAGTCTGTTGTGGTGCTTTTCATCCGGCTAGTTTTCCATGGAACCGAAGCAAACCTCTAGGGTAACGATTCTCTACTTGGACATGTGAAGTTCTTTTCGTTTTTGCATAGGAAACTCCCTCCCGCGAGTGAGCGGTGAGTGTGAAGTATTCCTTTTGGTAGATATGATTTATCCCCATCATTTTGCATTTAGAGTCCGGAATCGAAGTACGGGCGCAGGCATGGTGTGTAAAACCTATTCGGACAAGTTGGTCTGGATCGGTGATGTTTTCCTTATGATTGTATTGTCGGAGAAGACTCCGTGCCATTTGTTTTGGGGGTTTTTTACGTGGTAGATAGAAACAGGGAGCCTTGGGGACTAACTCCAAGGTGCACCCAAAAACTGGGCAGAAACGCATTTCTGCCATCTTGGTGGCCTGAGAGACAACCTTGTATATAACCGGGTTATGTATTATTGTTTGATCGTTACATCGGGATTCATGAAAGCTTGACCTGTGTCGATGGCTTAAATTGACATGGCGGTGTGAGCAAAGGGTTGAGTGGAACCGTACCCGCTCTATGTGGCTCGATTAAAGAGACTTAAGGTACATGACACTTGCCGATGACATAG
The DNA here is from genome assembly GCA_039513925.1 of Platanthera zijinensis. NCBI lineage: Eukaryota > Viridiplantae > Streptophyta > Magnoliopsida > Asparagales > Orchidaceae > Platanthera > Platanthera zijinensis. The sequence goes on from CM077088.1 coordinate 173,259,657, forward strand.
AGGTCGGGTCTTAGGTTTCGGCCGAAAGAGACTTATTAGCTCACAATGTTGCCGTCCTAGGGGCGGTGGTGGACCGAGTTCACCGAGAATGTGCCCTGAGAGCACGGAGTGTGTGGCCGTGTGTGCCTACGCCTGTGGTGAAGTGTGCTTAAATTGTACTTTCACTATCTTGTTTGGTTATACTAATAAAATGCAGGGAAGGAGCACCGTCGCCCCGATTAAGGGGCGGGGTTGTTATAATTTGGTCAGCTTTAGCTGACCGTTGCCTTATTTTGCCACCGTGCAGTGGATTGTTCTTACGCAGCAACAAGTGAGCCTAGTGGCAAATAGCGGACTGAAGCCATTGTTGCTGTGCTAGCCCTCGAAGGCCAAAGCGAAATGTTTTCTTTATTATGTTCATGTGTGGCCGGCCTGCGTGCCGAAGTATGGAAAACATGTAATGTTTAAGTAAACACTTGTAAGGCCCTAAGGACGAGACTTTTGTGTATTTTGCTGTCATTCATTCCATGGGTTAGTGTGGACATTCATGTTGTAGTATTTGGGTTCTTATAACTGTTTTAAAAGCTTCCGCTAGAATACTCTTCGTTAGGATGCGTGTTCCATTGACAGTAATTTGGTATTAATACGTAACTCAACTAACTGTCTGTGATATATGGCGCGGGGCCCCGGCCGGACTTTCTGTTATATTCCATGTGACAGATGGTGGTGTTACACGCCCTCTAGTCAACATCATGCCCTCAGTCAGCAATAAGTAAACCAGTGCAGACTCCTTTGAACACAACAAAAAACAAGCCACAGAGAAAAGGTGCCCAAGACGTGCTACTCAAGCTTCCAAGAATCAGACAAAGCCTCCAGTGCGCTCAAGGCACATCTCCTCCCACTGTAGCATGCAGTAGATTAACTTCGTGATTGGTAACATGTCACCCTCTTAGCCTAGAACTTTCTCTACCCTCAATAAATGTAACGAGAAGCTGTCAGTCGCACTCACATTCTTAAAATGTCCCGTAACACGACAACGAATAGTGATAATCTAGTCGATACTGATCCGACCACGTGTTTTTTCGCTCAGTTGACTGGTTTTTCACATTAAAAAAAGTGTTTTATCAACTTTCCCTTTTCAGTGACTATTTGCGCGCTCGACCGCTCCTGACAAAGAAAATTTAATTTAGTTCAATCTACAATGAGCCTTGAGTTATCCGCAATATAAATGATTGTATTTTAAAATTTTTTATCAATATTAAATTTTAAATAAATTCAAAATTTCATTATTTTTTGGTTTTATTTTTGATATACTCTGATTCACTTTATGTTGTTACAATAGTCATAAAGATGTTGCAGTTGACAAAAAATTGAAAAAGGGCCGCATAAGTGATGATATTTTTATAAGAATGCTACTTGCATCAATGCAATATTATATAACTTCTCCATGAGCCCCTATCCATTAATCCATAATATTGACGTGCTATTTTGTTCAGGTACTGCTATATTGCTTTCCAGTTAAAGATTCATTAATTGGGTGGTTTCCATTTGATTAACAGCTTCACTAAGTAGCACTGACACGATGACAAGGGTGGATAGACTTTTGTGATCATCTTTGTTGTGATGCAATTGTTTTTCTTCCGCACACAACCACTTGAGCATTAACTAAAGTAATGAATGTTGCTTTTAAGAATTAGCTAGTACGCATGTGGAGAGAGTAACCCGTGCCTTATATAGATAGCACCCATTGTTTCCTCGTGGGCCATCTCCGCAAGAGCAATATCTGGCCATTAATTGCCCGCCATCTGGCCATTAGTGTATATTGTGCTAATACACTGATAAATAAGGAGAGACCGGGAAGGTTAAGTTGCTGTAAATGATTTTAATACATTGGATGATAAATATTTATGTAAGTTGATAAATATTTATGTAAGTTGTTATGAAGTGGTTAGTGAAGGTGTCGTAGAACTCACTCCACTCTATTTCCCCATAAGAATTCCCAAAGAAGACGCTATCCTTGACTTACTTCCACCATCTTCCAGCATAACCCACTAAGGAAGACCCAGTGAGTGATGGCAATGTTCCTGGGGGGACTAATTCCGACTAGCAACTCCTGGATGAAATCTAACCACTCTATTTGGACTACAGATTCCGTGTCGTGGAAGGTGGGTGGGGATAAGCCATGAAATTTTCCTAAGCAGTTCGTTTCTGGCTCGGCTAGACGATTCCCACTTTGCTGACTCATGGCAGGCCAGAAGGTGGCTAAGATATTTATAAGGATTCGTTCATTTCAACGACATTGATATTGAAGTATTGGCTTTTAATCCAATATCAATACACATGAGAAATGACATTGAGTTTAAATCCAATTCTTTTGTTCAGACGCATGATTACTTTCTATCATAAGAATTGACATTAATCATTTTTTATTGTTCGTTTGCAGAAAGATTTTCAATCATAGAAATTGACATTGACCAATGCTCTCAATTAAAAATAACAAGTGCGGATTTTTTCGTCCCGCATCAATTTTATTGTCCGGACACGATTTTTCGGCATGAAGTGATGTTTTTGCCAGGGCTTAAATTTTTCGGCTCTAACGCGAAATTTTCGTCCGAACGCGATTTTTTCGACGAGACGCAATTTTTTCGCCCGGACAAGATTTTTCCGCCGAACACGATTTTTCCGCCCGAGCTCAAATTTTTCGCACCAACGCTACTTTTTCACCCGGACGCGACTTTTAATCCCGGACGCGATTTTTTCGCCCGGACGCAACCTTTTCGCCTGGATGCGATTTTGTTCGCCTGAACACGATTTTTACGCCCCGACGCAATTTTCAAACGGGGTTTTCTTCTTCCTCTTTTTCAATGAAAGATTCATATCGTTCGGACGTGATTTTTTCGCTCGAAAGAAATTTTTCACCAGTACTCTTTTTTTTTTGCTTCGACGCGAAATTTTCTCTTCGGGACGAAAAAATCGCGTCTGGTCGAAAAAATCGCGACCGGGCGAAAAAATCGCGACCGGGCGAAAAAATCGCGTCCGGGCGAAAAAATCGCGTCCGGGCGAAAAAGTCGCGTCCGGCCGAAAAATTCGCGTCCGGCCGAAAAAGTCGCGTCCGGCCGAAAAAGTCGCGTCCGGCCGAAAAATCGCGTCCGGCCGAAAAACCGCGTCCGACCGAAAAACCGCGCCCTGGCGGAAAAACCGCGCCCGGGCGGAAAAACTGCGCCGGGCGGAAAAACCGCGCCGGGCGGAAAAACCGCGCCCGGGCGGAAAAACCGCGCCCGGGCGGAAAAACCGCGCCCGGGCGGAAAAACCGCGGCCGGGCCGAAAAACCGCGCCCGGGCGGAAAATACGCGCCCGGGAGGAAAATACGCGCCCGGGCGGAAAATACGCGCCCGGGCGGAAAAACCGAGCCCGGGCGGAAAAACCGCCCCCAGGCGAAAAAATCGCGCCAGTGCGGAAAAATCTTGCCCGAGCGAAAAAATCACTTCCGGGCTTAAAAAACGTCCTCAAACGAAAAAATCGCGCCCGTTCGAAAAATTCGCGGACGTGCGAAAAAAGCGAGCTCAGGCAAAAAAAATGCGTCGGGCCGAAAAAATCGAGCCCAGGCGAAAACACTCACGAGCGAAGAAAACACCCACGAGCAAAAAAATCGCGTTTGGTCGAAAAAATCGCGTCCGGGCAAAAAAATCGCGTCCGGGCGAAAAAATCGCGTCCGGGCGAAAAATAGCGGCCTGGCGAAAAATAGCGTCCTAGTCAGAAAATCGCGTCCGTACAAAAAAGTCGCTTTCGTGTGAAAAAATCTTGTCTGAACAAAAAATCGCATTCATACAGGAAAAAATTACTCCTTTTGAAAAGCCGATGTTTGCAATCTCAATATCCGCACCTGGAGATAGATATTGAACCAATGAGTTTTTAGTTTTGTGTGAATATCTACAACTTTCCACCTGAAAGCCAATTCCACTCTACAATTGTTGATACGAACAACGGAAATGACTTTCATTTTCTTAAAGCCAATACTTTGATATCAATGTCGTTATAACGGGATTTGAATGATCTCTGGCAGGTGAATGGTGTTGACTGAAGGAAGAGTGACATTCTAGTGCTTGGTACGACTTCCATCAGGATCAACTACTTCCACACATTATAGATTCGTATTTGATAAATGGAAGTTTATTATGTATTTTATATGTGATCCGCACATAGGCTCAACTACTTCCACAATGCTAGTTCGTCTCCGAACTGGCAAAGTGAGCTATGTTAATGTATATGCAGACATATAATAGGCTCGGAGATTGAACGGTACGGTTAGAATATCGGGATATCCGATACCCATATTAAATCTATGATTTGTATATATAAACCAAGTTTGGGGCAACAGGTAGTGGATTCCACTTTGATCCACACTCGGGATGTTTCGAGCAACATTCTAATCTCAAAATATTTGCCTTAGTTGCTCGCTCCCGATTCGTGTTCAAATCCCGCTCTCGGGGTCATTCGTCGCTGGCGATTTTCCCTCTCATTCTCTCGATTTATCTCCCGTCGCCGCCCAAGGTGTGTAAGACCCCTCCCCCTTACCAAGGAGTTACACGGTCTTATGGCCAGAACCGCTGCCTTACAGTGACACTAACACACGAGTTAGTCACCACCCTACGACGACGATCCTGCCGGCTATTACGATCATTCAACGTGAATCAAGCCGTTTCACTAGGTAGCGCGCGACGGTAGCTACTTACCGCGCGGAGGTAGCTCGGTTTATAGTGTTGAAAGGGCCGTTTTCTCTTCATTTCCTCTTAAATCTTTGGTTGGATGTTTGGAGGAGCGGCATCGCCGGATATGGAAGATTCTGCTGCCATTGGAGTTACGGGGTTTGGATTCTCGAGGCGAGTTCGGCTCTGCGGAGACAAAGCCAAAGCGATCTTTTCCATCTGACTAAAATCTCTTCTATGATGCCGAAACAGACTTCTAGGGTAATGATTCTCCTCCTTGAATATGTGAAGTCCTCCTTTTTGGCATTTGAGGGTAGACTCTCCACCAACACGTGGAGGTGATTCTCCCAACTGGTAGATCTGTGTATCCCCGTTAGTATTGCATTTTGATCCAGAATCGAAGTGCGGAATATGCATACTGTGTGAATTCCATCGGGACTGGTTGGTCTGCATTGGTGATGTTTTTATGTCCACTATACCGAAGAAGACTCCGTGGTAATTGCGTAGATTTCGGGGTCATAGAGTGAGCAAATGGCTGTAGTGAGAGTACTGGAGGTGGTCTCTAGGAAAACACCCAAAAAGGGGAAAGAACCGCTAGTTTGTCCCCTACCGTGTGGCGGTAGAGCTACCTCCGGTGGTAGCTCCCAGTGAGCACTGTGTTGATTGTAAGGCAGGTCTCGTAGAGACTTGGAGGCCATTGCTTTGAGAGGCCTGTCTCTTGTGGACCTGGAGGCTAGATTGTGGAGATGAGAGCTTGTGTAGCCCAGCTTATGCTGTCGTGAGTGCTGGCCTGGGATCATACCGAGATTATGATTTGTTCGGATGGGAAAGGGGATGCTGACCCGGATTGTGGCTTGTTGCGCCCGGCGATTTGAGCACTGGGAAAGAGCTGAACTGTACCCAACCCTATGTCGATCGACTTGGAGTGAGTCAAAGTGTAAATCACCATGACTTGGTAGTATCCATAGGTGCGTTGTCTATGGATTTGGCCCTGAAAGACTAGACTACTCAAACGTTGCTAGTCATCGCAGAGAACGGAGGTGCAACCCGTTGGGGTCCGGTGCATCGTGAATGTGCCCTGAGAGCACGGGGGGTTGGTCGGTTGTGCCAACGTCTATGGCGAATGCTGCTTGCTTGCACGTTCTGATTGCAAACTTTTATTAATGCTAATGCCTGCAGGGAAGGAGCACCGTCACCCCAAGTGAGGGGTGGGGTCGTTATAATTTGGTCAGCTAATGATGATCATTGCTATTGTTTGCCACTATTGCGGTGGAATGTTTCATGCAGGTACACGCGAGCCAAGTATGAAATAGCAGGCTGGAGCCTAGGATTTCTAAGATTCCTCTTGAAGGCCAAAGCGAAATACCCGTTGTAAACCTAGAAATCCGTGATCCCTCCCAAAGTAGCTAGCTTCGCAAGTCGTGGCCTGATCTAAGCTCTCCCTGGAGGTCGCGGCCTGTCTTAGCCCGCTTTGGGTCAGCCGGATAGAACTTTCTATCTGCTCACGCCGTGCGGCTAGGGCAGTCTCCCAGGTCTAACCGCCCAAGTCACGCAGAAGCTGCGTTATTTGGGGGTGCGGACTATTTCCACAATTCATCCCCAAAGGCCGCGTGGTAAGCTCAGGCTAACCACGCAGTACTCTGTTCCAACAGGCGCGGACTACCCAACTAGGTGGCGGACCACATTGTTATCCGCCCAGACCGCTCGGTAACCGCATGCTCAGCAGGAGGCGCGGTCTGCTCTTCAGCCTGCTCCTGCAGGTCGCGCGGCTAGCAAGGCTAACTACGTTATCGCCAGACGACCACCCTTTCTAAAGGCGCGGACAGCTCTCCGCTACGTCTTAGTCCGCCAAGAAGTAGGCGACCTGCCTCCCGGTCGCCCAACAGTATGCGACAAGCTTCAGGTCACCCAGCAGGTGACAACTCCCTTGTCTCCCACCAGTGGGGGCGACCTACTCCACCTGTCCACCAGCAGTTTGCGGACTCGGTCTCAGTCCGTTTGAGGAAGCACTTGGAATCAGGACCGACAACTCTTCACAAGATCGCACAACACAACGCGGATTCAACTCCAGCCCGCTAGAAGGTGGCGAGCTCACTCCTCCAGCATGGGCGATCTGCTCCTTCTACCCGCTAGAAGGTAGCAAACTGGCTCCATCCAGCAGCAGAGGCGGACTCAATCTGTCTGCCGCGAGCTAGGCGGACACATTATGCAGTCCGCTAGAAGAACTTCAGCTTCCCTTCGTCGGCTTCTTCTCAGCAGTCGGCAACCTGCCTCTTCAGTCTGCAGCGTGTCGCAGACTCAATCGTAACTCACCGCCCTACAGGGGGTAATGTTACCAGGACCGTCTCCCCCCGAGCCTATAAATAGGACCCATACCTCTCAGGGGGACATGACAGTTGACGACCAACCAACACAGCAAACCCTGCGGCCTCCGTCTTTTTTGAAAGTGAAGGTAGATCTTATATTTTCTTTTAGGAAGAGTTAATGCGGAAAATTAAAAATTAAATTAAAACACATAACAGAGCATAGCACAAAAGAAACAGAGCAAGCAAACCAGACGACACAAGGAGCTACAGTGGTTCCCTCTCAATAGGTACGTCCACTCTTCTACCACCTTGGTAGGAATCCACTACAGGTTTTTGCTAAGGTGCCCTGCCACCAATGATCTGATTCAGGTAGATCAAACAGACCCTTTAGACTTTTGATCAGGTGTCTAAAAACCAAGCACAGGTTTTTGATCAGGTGCCCTGTCACCAACGTTCACTTTTGAAGAGGTGTGAACAAACTCTTTACAGGAGGGGGAAGGAGAGTTAGATTGTCTTCTCTATTGTAAAACAGATTAGAGAAGCATAAGAGACTCTTCAGAACTTATGACAGAATACTGTCACGAGGTTCTGAAGGAGTAAGGCCTGAAGAAGACTAGAGATCTGGATTTAGATGTTCTTCTTCAGCTTCCTTATTTCTTCTTCTTCTTCAGAGAAACTCTGAGTGTATCTTCCTGGAACAGGAGCACTCAGGTTGAGGAAGAGCAGAAGAGATATCTTCACAGTTGGATAGATATTGCTGTGAGCAGCTGTATCTTTTCTTTCTTGAAGACTGCTGAATGTTGATGGTAGCAGTCTTCTTTCACATTTGTTCTACAGCTTCGTCTGTGTGTTTCTGGTCACTGTCTTCTTCTTGTATGTTTCGTGTGTGTCGTGTGTCTTCTTTCTTTCTCCAAAAGAACTCTTTAAATAGGTGCAGCAGCAACGGCTCTATTAGAGCAAGACTTTTGTCTTCTTCTCAGATCTTGAATCTGGGCTGCAATTAACACAAAAACAAGTCTTGCAGATATATATCCTATAAAAGGGAAAACTACAGCAGCTGCAATAAATAGACTCATAAAGGATGTTTGATAAATCACATCGGAAATAGCTCTTTACAGCCAACGGCTATAAAGGACAGCTGCAACAATAAAGTCAGATAATAAGACAAAAGACATTGCCAGAAAGAATTGACTTATGCATAAATATAGAAGCACGTTTGCTTTGAGATATATGCATAAGATCAATTAAATAATCCATAATAAAACATGTCAGAAAATATAGGAAATAAAACAACAAATAAAACGCATATAATATTACATATGCAGACCAGAAGATAGTCGAACGATCCTCGACGATCGTCGACCGACCTACTGAGATCGTCGAGCTATCAGTCAGATAGTCGACCGACTTAAACAAAACAGAAAGCGTCGAACGATCCTTAGAGATCGTCGAACGGCCCACTGAGATAGTCGAGCTATCAGGAAGATAGTCGACCGACTCGGGCAAGACAGAAAACGTCGAACTATCAAGAGATAGTCGACCGGAGCTCGACGATCTAGCAGAACGTCGAGCTGGCAAGAGACAGACGATCGTCGACCGGCTGATCGACGATAGTCGATCGGCGTTCGACGATAGTCGAACCCGAAAAAGACTTAGCCAGAATTTTACTGGAAAAGAGAATACTCAACAATGAGATTTTGACCATAGATAAATCTTGGGTCAAGATCTAAAAGGAAAGACTTAACTCAAATCCAAACTAGGGTACCAACAATCTCCCCCTATTTGGGTTAAGTCTTTCACAAACTTAAAACTACTAAAAACAAATAAACTAAACTCAAACAACTTAATAGAGATCCTAGCCCAAATCAGAACCAGGGTTCCAACAATCTCCCCCTATTTGGGTGAGGATCCTATTAGCAAAATAATAAAAATTTGCAAAGCATAAAATATATAAAGAAAAGCTTTGTTTGGCTGGCTGCTTGCTGGCATTTTCAATCTCCCCCTATGTTGATGCAGTACATGTGATTTGGACTCAGCTGAGATGACTTTGAATATTGATTGAGTCATCCAGCTAACTCCTGTAGATAGTACCTGCAGAAGGCTATGGTAGAGATTGCTCTCTCCTTGAAAAAGGGTATGTTAGCAGCAAAAATGATATTTTGTCCAGCAAATTTGATTAAGATTCTGGATCTGAAAAACAAAATCAGATATCTTCCTTCCTATAGAATTTCTTTTCATTAGACGAGATTCAAACTCAGCTGACCAATGCAACTAGAGTAGAGGACTCAATCTAAATGAAGTTAGAAAAGGATCTATAAGAAATAGAGTTATCTGACCGAGAATTTCTTTATACAGAAATCTGAATGAAATATTTGAACATAACATCAATCAGATATAATCAGCTATAAGAAAAGAAGATGCTTCCTAATAAATCTGTTCCTAATAATAAAAGGATTTGAAAATATTTAACTATGAGTATAAAACAGATTTATGAAATAGCAAACTGAGATTGAAAGTTTTGTAGAGTTTGGCCCTGTTCTTGATCATCTCTTCATGTTGGAAATTTTGAGTCTGTAATCCTGCATGACAGAAAACAGATCAAGTGCAAAGGGAACAAGAAGAGATGCAGTTTTTGCTTTTGTGCATGAACAAATGAATGAAGTAAATCTTGAAGAAGAAAAAAAAATGAGGGCAGAGAAAATGACAGGGGAATGCAATTTAATGAGCACAGCACTCATTAGGATAATCTGAAAAAGATTTTGAAGAAAATCTTTAAAATCAGAAAGGCACTGTCTGATAATTCCCTTCCTATAGAATCACTTTATCACAAATAAAAACTTCAACACAGTGTGATGATCCACTGGATCAAGTCTGTGTTGAGTTTTAGTGTAGATAATTTTGTGAAAAATCTGTAAGGATGTAGAATTATCTTACTATGCCTCTTTGAGATCTAAGATTCATCAAAAAGGAAAATTTTCAGACCATAAATGTAATGAGGTTTTATTGGTTTATTAAATAAATTTTTCAAAAAATATTTCATGTATGTTTGAAAAATTTGAGAAAACTTTTGAAAAACAAAATCAATGTTGTTGAATTTTCTTAATATTTCTCTTGAAGGTTTAGTTGTATTCAAGTTAGAGATTGATTTAAGATATTTTGAAATGTAGTTAGTATTGGATATCACCTGATATTTTCTAAGTTCTGATTCAGGCTTTTCCTTGTTGTTTGATGCATTTATGGCCTTTAAGCAGAATTCTTTGGCCCTTGCTTCCTCCTCTTCATCTTCAAATGATGAGTCATCATCGGAGACATCCCAGATAACATCTAGGGATGTTAATTCTTCTTCGTCAAATGAGATGATGTGGCTTCCTTCTGATGTGTCATCCACGGGTTCAGAAGCCATTTGGTGAAGGGAATCCCACATCTCCTTAGCTGTTGAACATTCAACAATCTCTTGAAAAATGTCATCAGACAATGACTGAGCTAGGATATTCATTGCTCGGGCATCAGTTAGCCTGGCACTTTTTGTTGTTGTTGCCGATGTTGGAAGACCTGTCAAAATAGAAGAAAATATTTCTTCATCAATATTGTTCATAAATAATTTGATTCTTGCCTTCCAGATGCTAAACTCAGCTAAGTTGCAAGCTGGAGGTCTGGTGCTTGACCATTCTTCATTTTGTGCCATGAAAAACTCTTAAGAAATAAGTATAAGATCTATCTCAGGGATCTTTTGATTCAGGAGTTATCCTGTACAAACAATCAACCTCCCTCTGATACCAATTGAAAGTGAAGGTAGATCTTATATTTTCTTTTAGGAAGAGTTAATGCGGAAAATTAAAAATTAAATTAAAACACATAACAGAGCATAGCACAAAAGAAACAGAGCAAGCAAACCAGACGACACAAGGAGCTACAGTGGTTCCCTCTCAATAGGTACGTCCACTCTTCTACCACCTTGGTAGGAATCCACTACAGGTTTTTGCTAAGGTGCCCTGCCACCAATGATCTGATTCAGGTAGATCAAACAGACCCTTTAGACTTTTGATCAGGTGTCTAAAAACCAAGCACAGGTTTTTGATCAGGTGCCCTGTCACCAACGTTCACTTTTGAAGAGGTGTGAACAAACTCTTTACAGGAGGGGGAAGGAGAGTTAGATTGTCTTCTCTATTGTAAAACAGATTAGAGAAGCATAAGAGACTCTTCAGAACTTATGACAGAATACTGTCACGAGGTTCTGAAGGAGTAAGGCCTGAAGAAGACTAGAGATCTGGATTTAGATGTTCTTCTTCAGCTTCCTTATTTCTTCTTCTTCTTCAGAGAAACTCTGAGTGTATCTTCCTGGAACAGGAGCACTCAGGTTGAGGAAGAGCAGAAGAGATATCTTCACAGTTGGATAGATATTGCTGTGAGCAGCTGTATCTTTTCTTTCTTGAAGACTGCTGAATGTTGATGGTAGCAGTCTTCTTTCACATTTGTTCTACAGCTTCGTCTGTGTGTTTCTGGTCACTGTCTTCTTCTTGTATGTTTCGTGTGTGTCGTGTGTCTTCTTTCTTTCTCCAAAAGAACTCTTTAAATAGGTGCAGCAGCAACGGCTCTATTAGAGCAAGACTTTTGTCTTCTTCTCAGATCTTGAATCTGGGCTGCAATTAACACAAAAACAAGTCTTGCAGATATATATCCTATAAAAGGGAAAACTACAGCAGCTGCAATAAATAGACTCATAAAGGATGTTTGATAAATCACATCGGAAATAGCTCTTTACAGCCAACGGCTATAAAGGACAGCTGCAACAATAAAGTCAGATAATAAGACAAAAGACATTGCCAGAAAGAATTGACTTATGCATAAATATAGAAGCACGTTTGCTTTGAGATATATGCATAAGATCAATTAAATAATCCATAATAAAACATGTCAGAAAATATAGGAAATAAAACAACAAATAAAACGCATATAATATTACATATGCAGACCAGAAGATAGTCGAACGATCCTCGACGATCGTCGACCGACCTACTGAGATCGTCGAGCTATCAGTCAGATAGTCGACCGACTTAAACAAAACAGAAAGCGTCGAACGATCCTTAGAGATCGTCGAACGGCCCACTGAGATAGTCGAGCTATCAGGAAGATAGTCGACCGACTCGGGCAAGACAGAAAACGTCGAACTATCAAGAGATAGTCGACCGGAGCTCGACGATCTAGCAGAACGTCGAGCTGGCAAGAGACAGACGATCGTCGACCGGCTGATCGACGATAGTCGATCGGCGTTCGACGATAGTCGAACCCGAAAAAGACTTAGCCAGAATTTTACTGGAAAAGAGAATACTCAACAATGAGATTTTGACCATAGATAAATCTTGGGTCAAGATCTAAAAGGAAAGACTTAACTCAAATCCAAACTAGGGTACCAACAATCTCCCCCTATTTGGGTTAAGTCTTTCACAAACTTAAAACTACTAAAAACAAATAAACTAAACTCAAACAACTTAATAGAGATCCTAGCCCAAATCAGAACCAGGGTTCCAACAATCTCCCCCTATTTGGGTGAGGATCCTATTAGCAAAATAATAAAAATTTGCAAAGCATAAAATATATAAAGAAAAGCTTTGTTTGGCTGGCTGCTTGCTGGCATTTTCAATCTCCCCCTATGTTGATGCAGTACATGTGATTTGGACTCAGCTGAGATGACTTTGAATATTGATTGAGTCATCCAGCTAACTCCTGTAGATAGTACCTGCAGAAGGCTATGGTAGAGATTGCTCTCTCCTTGAAAAAGGGTATGTTAGCAGCAAAAATGATATTTTGTCCAGCAAATTTGATTAAGATTCTGGATCTGAAAAACAAAATCAGATATCTTCCTTCCTATAGAATTTCTTTTCATTAGACGAGATTCAAACTCAGCTGACCAATGCAACTAGAGTAGAGGACTCAATCTAAATGAAGTTAGAAAAGGATCTATAAGAAATAGAGTTATCTGACCGAGAATTTCTTTATACAGAAATCTGAATGAAATATTTGAACATAACATCAATCAGATATAATCAGCTATAAGAAAAGAAGATGCTTCCTAATAAATCTGTTCCTAATAATAAAAGGATTTGAAAATATTTAACTATGAGTATAAAACAGATTTATGAAATAGCAAACTGAGATTGAAAGTTTTGTAGAGTTTGGCCCTGTTCTTGATCATCTCTTCATGTTGGAAATTTTGAGTCTGTAATCCTGCATGACAGAAAACAGATCAAGTGCAAAGGGAACAAGAAGAGATGCAGTTTTTGCTTTTGTGCATGAACAAATGAATGAAGTAAATCTTGAAGAAGAAAAAAAAATGAGGGCAGAGAAAATGACAGGGGAATGCAATTTAATGAGCACAGCACTCATTAGGATAATCTGAAAAAGATTTTGAAGAAAATCTTTAAAATCAGAAAGGCACTGTCTGATAATTCCCTTCCTATAGAATCACTTTATCACAAATAAAAACTTCAACACAGTGTGATGATCCACTGGATCAAGTCTGTGTTGAGTTTTAGTGTAGATAATTTTGTGAAAAATCTGTAAGGATGTAGAATTATCTTACTATGCCTCTTTGAGATCTAAGATTCATCAAAAAGGAAAATTTTCAGACCATAAATGTAATGAGGTTTTATTGGTTTATTAAATAAATTTTTCAAAAAATATTTCATGTATGTTTGAAAAATTTGAGAAAACTTTTGAAAAACAAAATCAATGTTGTTGAATTTTCTTAATATTTCTCTTGAAGGTTTAGTTGTATTCAAGTTAGAGATTGATTTAAGATATTTTGAAATGTAGTTAGTATTGGATATCACCTGATATTTTCTAAGTTCTGATTCAGGCTTTTCCTTGTTGTTTGATGCATTTATGGCCTTTAAGCAGAATTCTTTGGCCCTTGCTTCCTCCTCTTCATCTTCAAATGATGAGTCATCATCGGAGACATCCCAGATAACATCTAGGGATGTTAATTCTTCTTCGTCAAATGAGATGATGTGGCTTCCTTCTGATGTGTCATCCACGGGTTCAGAAGCCATTTGGTGAAGGGAATCCCACATCTCCTTAGCTGTTGAACATTCAACAATCTCTTGAAAAATGTCATCAGACAATGACTGAGCTAGGATATTCATTGCTCGGGCATCAGTTAGCCTGGCACTTTTTGTTGTTGTTGCCGATGTTGGAAGACCTGTCAAAATAGAAGAAAATATTTCTTCATCAATATTGTTCATAAATAATTTGATTCTTGCCTTCCAGATGCTAAACTCAGCTAAGTTGCAAGCTGGAGGTCTGGTGCTTGACCATTCTTCATTTTGTGCCATGAAAAACTCTTAAGAAATAAGTATAAGATCTATCTCAGGGATCTTTTGATTCAGGAGTTATCCTGTACAAACAATCAACCTCCCTCTGATACCAATTGAAAGTGAAGGTAGATCTTATATTTTCTTTTAGGAAGAGTTAATGCGGAAAATTAAAAATTAAATTAAAACACATAACAGAGCATAGCACAAAAGAAACAGAGCAAGCAAACCAGACGACACAAGGAGCTACAGTGGTTCCCTCTCAATAGGTACGTCCACTCTTCTACCACCTTGGTAGGAATCCACTACAGGTTTTTGCTAAGGTGCCCTGCCACCAATGATCTGATTCAGGTAGATCAAACAGACCCTTTAGACTTTTGATCAGGTGTCTAAAAACCAAGCACAGGTTTTTGATCAGGTGCCCTGTCACCAACGTTCACTTTTGAAGAGGTGTGAACAAACTCTTTACAGGAGGGGGAAGGAGAGTTAGATTGTCTTCTCTATTGTAAAACAGATTAGAGAAGCATAAGAGACTCTTCAGAACTTATGACAGAATACTGTCACGAGGTTCTGAAGGAGTAAGGCCTGAAGAAGACTAGAGATCTGGATTTAGATGTTCTTCTTCAGCTTCCTTATTTCTTCTTCTTCTTCAGAGAAACTCTGAGTGTATCTTCCTGGAACAGGAGCACTCAGGTTGAGGAAGAGCAGAAGAGATATCTTCACAGTTGGATAGATATTGCTGTGAGCAGCTGTATCTTTTCTTTCTTGAAGACTGCTGAATGTTGATGGTAGCAGTCTTCTTTCACATTTGTTCTACAGCTTCGTCTGTGTGTTTCTGGTCACTGTCTTCTTCTTGTATGTTTCGTGTGTGTCGTGTGTCTTCTTTCTTTCTCCAAAAGAACTCTTTAAATAGGTGCAGCAGCAACGGCTCTATTAGAGCAAGACTTTTGTCTTCTTCTCAGATCTTGAATCTGGGCTGCAATTAACACAAAAACAAGTCTTGCAGATATATATCCTATAAAAGGGAAAACTACAGCAGCTGCAATAAATAGACTCATAAAGGATGTTTGATAAATCACATCGGAAATAGCTCTTTACAGCCAACGGCTATAAAGGACAGCTGCAACAATAAAGTCAGATAATAAGACAAAAGACATTGCCAGAAAGAATTGACTTATGCATAAATATAGAAGCACGTTTGCTTTGAGATATATGCATAAGATCAATTAAATAATCCATAATAAAACATGTCAGAAAATATAGGAAATAAAACAACAAATAAAACGCATATAATATTACATATGCAGACCAGAAGATAGTCGAACGATCCTCGACGATCGTCGACCGACCTACTGAGATCGTCGAGCTATCAGTCAGATAGTCGACCGACTTAAACAAAACAGAAAGCGTCGAACGATCCTTAGAGATCGTCGAACGGCCCACTGAGATAGTCGAGCTATCAGGAAGATAGTCGACCGACTCGGGCAAGACAGAAAACGTCGAACTATCAAGAGATAGTCGACCGGAGCTCGACGATCTAGCAGAACGTCGAGCTGGCAAGAGACAGACGATCGTCGACCGGCTGATCGACGATAGTCGATCGGCGTTCGACGATAGTCGAACCCGAAAAAGACTTAGCCAGAATTTTACTGGAAAAGAGAATACTCAACAATGAGATTTTGACCATAGATAAATCTTGGGTCAAGATCTAAAAGGAAAGACTTAACTCAAATCCAAACTAGGGTACCAACAATCTCCCCCTATTTGGGTTAGGTCTTTCACAAACTTAAAACTACTAAAAACAAATAAACTAAACTCAAACAACTTAATAGAGATCCTAGCCCAAATCAGAACCAGGGTTCCAACATTTTTGTCCGCTAGTGTTGCTCGCAGACTGATCATCTGTTTGCGCGGTTAAGCCCTTTCGGCCTATTTTCCGGCCATGGCTTCAACAACCTTCGCGGTCTTCTCCTCCTAATCACGCAGTCCGCTCGGCCTTGTGTGGCGAGCTGCGGGATCAGCTGTCCGCGCGGTCTGCTGACCTCTTTGGTCAAACATCGCAGCCTCTAGCACTTCTTTCCTCTAGCCGCCAACTTCCCCTTGTACCCTTTGTTTGCTTTTCAATGTAAAGGGACTCATGCTGTAATGTCTGATTCATAATCAAAGGAAAGCCCGTCGCGAGAGTGACATTTAAGCCGCGATGGGAGAACTCTGCTGTTGCTTCTGCCAGCGCCCCCTCTCTCTCTTTCTCCCTCTCGGTCTCATACCACCAGACCTGACCGTCAAAGTAACCTTCTGCTCGACAGTTCCTCATCAACCTTCCCTTTTATCCCTGTATCCTCATCAACCTCCCATTATCCATGCATCCCTGATCTTACGTGTCTGCTTTCACCTCTCAACCTCAGAGGTGCCATTCTCTGCATCAGCTGCTCAGTAGTCTCTTCTCCTCCCCTTCTCTTCATCCTCCCTTGAGATTTCGAACACCCGTTAACTGGAGGTGCTTCATTTCCCGCATCAACAATTCACATGTGACCTTCATATTTCGAGAAGACGATGAAGTCTGACAGTCAAGCAATGACAGACCACCAACCCCCTCAAAACATTCCTAGTGCCAGCGAAGATGCTCTCTGGGAAGCCCTCGTGCTGACACGTTAGGAAGCCGACCGAACTCGCATGGAAACTACCCATCAGATCGCAGCGATTATCAACACCCTAGCAACTATAATTCAGCGGCTAGACTCGCAACCTGCACCAACGACGGTTATTACAGTAAACCTGACAATGGAGAATCCGAGTTCTTATACGCCAACCTTTCGGCAATTGATCCTCATACCTATCCGGCAAGTTACTCTCCTAGGCAGACCGCAGTCCCTTTACGGTCTCCAGTTGCTGGACAAGGGGAATGTTTCTACAAACTGAGTACTCGAACCATCGCTTATTCTGCCAATCACCCAAGAAAAATGCCCAAGTTTTCCACTAAGAGGAAAAGAGGCTCGAAAGCTTTATTATATATAAAGCAACGTGAGAACGAGACTTGGCCCACTTTGTTGAACGTTTCCAAGGAGAGATCTCGGAAGTTGAGAACGTTGATCCAGAATTCTACAAAGTCACGTTGATGGTTGGTTTATAAGAAGGACCAATCAGGTTCGAAGCCTACCTCCGACAGCAAACAAGGTATCAAGAATTGATTAGTCTCTCCAAAGAATATATTCGGATTGAAGAGAGTAATCACAACTACATCTCCAGGCTTGTAACAAAGGGAGTTTTCTCTTCTTCGAACGGACAACCTCCAAAGTCTCCTTGGAAGGATTTTCAACTGCGAGCAAGGAAGGGAAGAATTGGCCAACGTCATCGAGACTTCTTCCCAAGTAAGGATCACTTCTAAAGTAAAAGATTGCAATTTCTAGTCCCTTCCGCTTATCTAGCACAAGCTCTACAAGTAGCTTCAGTTTACCGACAGCAGGTGAATAACTCGCCAAAACCTGAACTGAGCAGAGCTATACAGGAAGTAATCGGAGTCCTGAAAGGCGAGGCTAACTATAAAAGACATTACCACCCAACAGAACAAAGATCCAAAGACTTTGACCAATATTACAAACATCACAAAGGAAAGGGTCATGCGACAGAAGATTGCAGATTTCTTCAACAACTAGCTGAGAAAATGTTTAAACAGGGTAAATGTAAACATTTGCTCCATAAGGATA
Organism: Platanthera zijinensis; assembly: GCA_039513925.1. Lineage (NCBI taxonomy): Eukaryota > Viridiplantae > Streptophyta > Magnoliopsida > Asparagales > Orchidaceae > Platanthera > Platanthera zijinensis. Next base: position 173,277,662 of record CM077088.1, read on the forward strand.
ACCCATCTCATCCATAAATCTCAAAAGCCCAAAGGAGGCAGTCGACTTTCTTGCCTCAAAGTCCCAAAAGCTCCTCATAATCATGGCCGGTTGTTTTTTCTTTACATTCTTCAAATATTTTCTCTCTAAAAACACTTCTAATTATTCTTTCATTCATTTCAATAAAATTTACGTCAGAGATCCCGTACTGACACATTTCCTTTTTCGGAGTGCCTCCTCCTCTATTTTCTCTTTGCCAAAGGGATCGCTGAACCAATAAGATATCGTAGAGTCTTGTTGTTCCCTCTATAGATTGTTCCCGGGCGTAAGACCATGATGACCACATATAGTGGGGAGTGTTCACATATGTGTAGTGGGTGCCGTACAATCTATGCAGGTGGACTTCAGGGCTTCGGATACTAGCCGGTATCTAACATACATTATGCATAAAGGGAGGTACCAGTGTGTTAGCTCTACTGCGCTTCACTAGGGATACATTACAGTTACGATGATCTTTGCTTGACAAGCAATGACGATAAAGTGTAGCCTTGCCTCTTCAATCATCTAATGACTGTAATAGTCGAATAATCTATGGTAACCTCAATCCATGTTTTCGCGGGGCAAACAACGTTGCTGATCTTTCCAAATACATGCAATGTTATAGACCACTTGGCACACCTAGTCTAACTGATCAACACTGTTTGAAACCTGAGGCTTGAGAGCACTGTATCTGCCATTCCTTCTCAGAATTTTGTGCATTTTTCTCTTTTATTCCCTTATAAGGGAGTGCGGCTAGTCCTCTTTTGGTAGGACTACACTCTTGATGAACTTTCTTAGGCAGACGATGCTTTAGCCCCCGGGGAACACCTAGGGTGCATCCAGTTTTTTTGGTCATCACAGGTGTAAAACTTCTTTTATCAAATTCCTTCTTACAGGTTAACAGGTTAAACCCAACCTATATAAAGGATTTCCAACATCTTTTTTTCTTATGCTCATCTTATACTCGTCTTGCTTAAAGCTATATCAGATGATGGTTAGCAAGGTCCCAGTTACTCTTATTAGCACCAATCGTTAATCAGAGTATCTGGTTCTCTTTGTTGACAAACTATTCAGCTAAAATCTAGTCCGTGCTTTAATCTGACAGATCTGGATTTCATATTGGAGATATCATATTTGACCAGAAAAGAAGATTACTGTTGTGGCTTGATCTCTAGTTAATTTTGCTTATTCAGTCAACAACAGGGTTTGATGGGTATTCCTTCTGCAGTTTAATCATATTTATCTTATCACAATAACTTTTAGCAGAAAATTTATCCATAAAACCCTCAGGTATTCGACTTACTTTGCTTTCATATCTACTGCTCACTCTTCCTTTTGCAGATATTAGCAGATATTTGCAAGTTTCTTTCAGGTATTTGCAGCTTACTTTTCTTTCATATCTGCAACTCACTCATTCTTTTGCAGAGATTAGCAAATATTTGTAAGTTCCTTTTAGGTACTTACAACTTACTTTTCTTTCATATCTGCTGCTCACTCTTCCTTTTGTAGAGATTAGCAGATATTTGCAAGTTCTCTTCAAGTACTTGCAACTTACTTTTCTTTCATATCTGCTGCTCACTCTTCTTTTTGCATAGATTAGCAAATATTTGCAAGTTCCTTTCAGGTACTTGCAACTTACTTTTCTTTCATATCTACTACTCACTGTTCTTTTTGCAGAGATTAAGAGATATTTGCAAGTTCCCTTCAGGTACTTTCAACTTAGTTTTCTTTCATATCTACTTCTCACTCTTCTTTTGCAGAGATTAGCAGATATTTGCAATTTCCCTTCAGGTACTTGCAACTTACTTTTCTTTCATATTTGCTGCTCACTCTTGCTTTTGCAGAGATTAGCAGATATTTGCAAGTCCTTTATGGTACTTGCAACTTACTTTTCTTTCATATCTGTTGCTCACTCTTCCTTTTGTAGAGATTAACAGATATTTGCAAGTTTCCTTCAGGTACTTGCAACTAACTTTTCTTTCATATCTGCTGCTCACTCTTTCTTTTGCAGAGATTAGCAGATATTTTCATGTTTATTTCAGGTACTTGCAACTTACTTTTCTTTCATATCTGCTACTCACTCTTCTTTTTGCAGAGATTAGCAGATATTTGCAAGTTCCTTTCAGATACTTGCAACTTAATTTTCTTTTATATCTGCTTCTCACTCTTCATTTGCAGAGATTAATAGATATTTGCTAGTTTCTTTCAGGTACTTGCAACTTACATTTCTTTCATATCTTATACTCACTCTTCTTTTTGCAGATGTAAGCAGATATTTTCAAGTTCCCTTCAGGTACTTGCAACTTATTTTTCTTTCATATTTGCTTCTCACTCTTCTTTTGCAGAGATTAACAGATATTTGTAAGTTCCCTTCAGGTACTTGATACTTAGTTTTCTTTCATATCTGCTTCTCACTATTCTTTTGCAGAGATTAGTAGATATTTGCAAGTTCCCTTCAGGTAAATGCAACTTAGTTTTCTTTCATATCTGCTGCTTAATCTTTTCTTGCAAAGATTAGCAGATATTTGCAGGTTCCTTCAGGTACTTACAACTAGGTTTTTCTTTCATATAATCTTCTTACTCCTCTTTTGCAAAGATTATCAAATATTTGCAAGTTCTCTTCAGGTAACTTGTAAGATATTATCCTTCTATGCCTCCTATCATCTTTGTTTTGCAGAGAATCAATAGAGGACATTCACAAGTATTCTTCATTTTGCAAGAGCAATTCAGGTACACATAAGATCTTCACTTATAATAACTTTTCCTTTGCAGAAGAAAAATAAGTATCTCCAGACCTTTCTGAGGAGAGATATTAGGTTCTATCTCTCATTTCCCTTTTCTTTTCCAATCAGATTTCTTAGGGGTGGATCATGATTTTCGTGGGTCTCCTACTTTTTCGAAGTTCCCTTCGAAACTTAAAATAGTTTGGGCATTATGTTAACCCAGAAATCAACGATCCCTCCCAAGATAGTTAGCTTCGCAAGTCGTGGCCTGCTCCAAGCTCCCTCCGGAGGTTGCAGCCTGTCTTATCCCTCTTTGGGTCAGGCAGATAGATCTTTATATCCTCTCAGGCCGAGCGGCTAGGGCAGTCTCCCCAGTCTAACCGTCCAGGTCGCGCAGCAGCTACGTTCTGCGGGGGTGCGGACTGTTTCCACAGTTCATCCCCACTGGCCGCGCGGTTAACTCAGGCTGACCGTGCTATACTCTGTTCCAACAGGTGCGGACTACCCAAATAGGTGGCAGACCCACATTACTATTCGCCCAGACCGTTCAGTAACCATATGCTTAGCAGGAGGCGCGGTCTGCTCTTCAGCCCGCTCCTGCAGGTCACGCGGCTAGCATGGCTAACTATGTTATCACCAGGCGACCACCCTTTCTACAGGTGCAAACATCTCTCTGCTACGTACCAGTCCGCCAAGAAATAGGCGAGCTGCCTCCAGGTCGCCCAACAGTACACGACAATATTCAGGTCGCCCAGCAGACGACAACTCCCCAGGTCACCCACTAGCGGGGGCGACCTACTCCACATATCCACCAGCGGTTCGCGGACTCAGTCTCAGTTCGCCTGAGGAAGGACTTGGCAGTGGGACCGACAACTCTTCACCAGACCGTACAATACAACACAGATTCAAATACAGCCCGCTAGAAGGTGGCAAGCTCACTCCTCAAGCAGGAATGATCTGCTCCTTCTACCCACTAGAAGGTAGCGAACAGTCTCCATCCAGCTGCAGAGGCGGACTCAACCTGTCCGCCGCGAGCTAGGTAGGCTCATTATGCAGTCCACCAGGAGCACTTCAGCTTCCCTGTGCAAGCTTCTTCTCAGCAGTCGACGACCTGCCTCTTCAATCCGCAGCGTGTCGTCGACTCAATCGTAACTTAACGCCCTACCGGGGGTAACATTACAAGGACCGTCCCCATCCCGAGCCTATAAATAGACCCCCATACCTCTCAGGGGGGACAGGACAGTCGAGGACCAACCAGCACAGCAAAACCCGCAGCCAAAGTCTTTTTGTCTACCAGTGCTGCTTGTAGACTGATCATCTGTCCGCACGGTTAAGCCCTTTCGGCCTGTTTCTCGGCCTTGGATTTAGCCACCTTCGCGGTCTTCTCCGCCTGATCGCGCAGTGTGCTCGGCCTTATGTGGCAAGCTACAGGATTAGCTGTCCTAACGGTTTACCGACCTCTTTTGTAAAACCGCGCGACCTCTGAAACTTCTTTCCTCTAGCCTATAGCTTCCCCTTGTACCCTTTATTTGCTTTTCCATGTAAAGAGAATCAAGCTGTAATATCTGATTCAAAATCAAAGAAAAGCTTGTCGCAGGAGCGACATTTAACCGCGGCGGGCAAACTCTGCTATTGCCATTGCCACCGGCCCCCTCTCTATCTTTCTCCCTCTCGGTCTCAGACCACCAAACTTGACCGTCAAAGTAACCATCTGCTCGACATTTCCTCATCAATCTTCCCTGTTATCCCCACATCCTCATCAACCTCCCATTATCCCCGCATCTCGGATCGTACGTGTCCGCTTTCACCTCTCAACCTTAGAGGTGTCATTCTTCGCATCAGCTGCTCAGCAATCTCTTCTCCTCCCCTTCTCTTCATCCTCCCGTGAGATTTCGAACCCGAGTAAGAAGAGAAATCTAAAAAATTCTCATACGACTACCATGGAATCGGGTTCAATTGAGCCCTAAATCTCTCCTAATCGATCTAGAAAGCTAGCACAAGGGGAGGGGAGGAGAAACGGACCGGTAGGTGGGCTTAGAGGCAGGTGTGATGCCGGTGTGCCATGGACGACAAATCCTCTGGTGATCTAGCTCGTGAGCTTGATTCCCTACCTAAAGCCTTGATCCAAGACTCAAATTCCAATCCTCAGGACCTTCTTAAGCTAATGAGATGGTTGGATTAGGCTGATATTTGCTGTGTAATGAGATGCCATTAATGGGTTGCTGACCATGAGCTTTAGATGCACCTCCTTGGATCTAAGTGTCCACCACTCCTGGAATTCGATTGGGATTGAGCTAGGAAGCTCAGTGATGAGTGTTGGGCAGAGAGTAGGAGGGCCAAGTGGCCTCCATCCCTCATTTCCCTCTTTCTCTCTCTTAAATATAGGCGAAATGACAAAAATGCTCCCATGCATGTCATCTCTCTCCAAAATCAGAGGGTATGTGTTGTAATTGGACTAACGGGCTACTAATGGGCCATGACCCATGGCCTTAGCCCATTAGAATTGGGCTTGGTTCCTTAATTCTCCATTTAGGCTTAATGTTGACCAAGTTTGATTTTAAGGTTGACTTGGTCAAATTGATGAGTGGACTGGCAGCACTTGATGGCCATGAGCCATATGACACCACCAAATATTGGTTGGACCATGATGATGCCCTACTTGGGCTAATTGAACCCATGTGTGTGATTTTGACCAAATTAGGGTTAGAATTGACTTTAGTCAAATTGGACCAATGGGTGACCATGTGATGGAGCTTTTAGGTCACCTAGGTTTTCTTTAGGGTTTGGGATATAGTGGTGAGGTCAATTTGTACTTGTTGTTTCAATTTAGGCTAGTTTGACCTAAGTTGACTTGAACACTCTAGTGGGCCCCATGTGAGTTCATCCTTAATCATTGGGTCCTAAGGCAGCTACCTAGCCTAACCCCTTCACACTCACCACATGTCTTACCCTAATTTGACTCAAGGGGTCTAGAAGAAAAGGGGATGTAACAAATCCTAATAAACAAAAAAAAATTCCGTCCCCAAAATTCATGTTCGGGTCTACGGGGTTATAAGCATAAAAAGTTAAGAAAATTTTTCAAGGGCATTTAAGATGTTCCTGAGGCGAAGAGTCCTGGGTACTGTTCCTGCATCTGGTCCATCGGCTCCCAGGTGTGCTCCTCCCGTCCGTGGTTGGGCCACAACACCTTGACTAAGAGAACCTGTTGGGTCCATTGATCCCAATGTCCTGGATTTGAAGATGGCCTAGCAAACAATGTATGCACATATGACGATCTAACTTGTGCTCAAGTTTAGTGATTACAGGATGTTCTAGTAATAATAATGGGACATGTAGCCAAATTTGCTAAGTCAGGTAAACACTTACCTAAGATGTGGATAGACAGAAATCTGTCTAAGTCCACAGACGTTGAGTGAAGGTTACTCACTCAATGCCAGATGACTTATAACACTGAGTAGAGCATATATATTTAAAGCCAAAGGAGTGGCAAGCTGAGAAAGTGTCTAAGTCCACAGGCGTTGAGTGAAGTATACTCACTCAACGTCATACAACAAAAGGTTTTGAGACAAGCTCAGTCAGTAAAAGCCACAGATAATCTGTGCTGAAATTTGACTAAGTCCACAGGAGTTGAGTGAGGCAAGCTCACTCAATACCATGTTATAAAGCGTTGATTGTATCTCATTCAGTCAGTACCTGTGTTTTTAGACACAGAAATTTGGCTAAGTCCAAATGCATTGAGTGGAGCTTACTAGCTCAACGCCAAGGTGAAGAAAAATCTTGCTAAGGCAGAAAGCGTTGAGTGAGTCATGATCACTCAACGCTCTCAATGCCATGATTCAGAAAATCTGGCTAAAAGCAAAAGATGTTGAGTGAGGCGTGCTCACTTAACGCTCTCAACTCTTAAGATGCTGAAGAAGCAGGAATATGACTAAGGCATAAAGCATTGAGTGAGGTGTGGTCACTCAACGCTCTCAATGCCTAAATTATAGGTAGCATTGCTAAGGCATAAGGCATTTAGTGAGGCATGGTCACTCAACTCCCTCAACACCAAGCATGTAGAAAAGGCTAAAGAATAAGCGAAGGAAAAAAGCATTGAGTGGTGCTTGCTCACTCAACACTGTCAACGCTTAGATAAACATAATTCTGTCTAAGTATTTTGGCACTGAGTGAGACTTGCTCACTCAACGCCTATGCTAATGTTGCTTAATTTTGGATAAGTCCATAGCTGGTGATGTCTGCAAGTCAACAACTCAAAATTATTCAAATTGATAGCGGGAAAGCTACAGTACAAGCCAAAAGGCGCCGCTGAGCTACTGTACGACAGAAGATGTTAAAGCAAGGTTGCAGCTAGCATTAAATGTGTGGGGACCACTGCTCAATGAGCCCTTGGGACATAATTGATAAAAGGATAAGCTTTTATAGAGGAAGATAAATTTCAAGGAGTTGTTGATGTGCTTCCTCTTCATCGCCATTGTTACTTTGACTGAAGCATAGGAAGCTCGAGTCAGCAAGACTAAGAGCAAACATATTTAGTTGTTTGTCTTCATCATCGACTACAACAAGATTAGAGCAGATCTCTGAAGAGGAAAAAGAAAGTTAGCTGGTGCCATTTTCTATCTACACCAGCAAGTTCCTCACAGATCCAACTATTCAACTCTAAAGAACATTTACTGGAGGCTGTGGAGAAGAAGTTAGGGCTGAATATTCTCAACCCAGGAAAGAAAGAAGAAGCTGAACAGTTATTCTGCAAGTTACTTCAAGCACAAGTCAAAGCAAGATCTATATCCTTGTTATTCTGAAGTAGTTGTGTTAAGAATCCTTCAGCCCAGGTAGCAGCAAGTTCTGCTGTAGTCACTTCACAGTTCCAGCAGGAAAATTCCCTGGTGCTGTGAAGAAAAATTTAGGACTGAGTATATCTCATTTCAAGTAATGGTAGACTCAGGAAATATATTCCCGGAGTGTAAGTTGGGCTAATTCTATCTCAGTCAAGGTAGATTGGCATAGAGAAATTTCTCTTGTGTCCAATCAAGACTCACCAACCCACTTCCATCTTGTAGGTCCTCTTGGATCTGTGTGATATGTGCATGTTTTCATTGAGGTAGGATCCCTAGTGGATCTGAGGTAGGGCTGTCCTCCTAGCCTGAGTGTAGGGCCTTTGGGCTGAGGTAAGTGATTAGCTAATCACTGAGTTGTAGGCCCTTGTGGCTGAGTTTTAATTCTTGGAGGATACTGAGAGATCATGAGGGATATGAGGTGTAAGCTCTTTGGAGTAGAGTTTTGTAGAAGAGCCTAGTCCAACAAGATAGTTGGATAGGTGGGAGGAAAAGTGGATGTACCCGTATTAGGGGAACCACTATAAATCTTATGTGTGCTCTTTATGTTTGTTGTGTTACAGATTACTTATCTTGAAAGCATAATCCAACCAATTAATAAAGCACCAAAAGAAAAGAAAATAAAAGATAAGTCACTAAGGACTAAGAAACCTATTCACCCTCCCTCTAGGTGATTTAGCTATCTTTGAAAACCAAGACTTTCAAGTGGTATCAGAGGGAGTTTACTCAAAAAGGACCTAACAGTCTGAGTAGACCTCAAAAGATAACTATAAAGGTTTAAACTTATGTGTTCAAAAGTGAACCATAAGGTGTGGAGATAAATGGAGCTCCAAGTCTATAGAAAAGACAAGAAAAACATTGGACTGATGACAGCTCTTGCTGAAGACAAAGTCTATGCAAACACAAGTGCAAAGATCAGGGCCCCTCTATCACATTCAGATAGTGACTCAGAGGTGGATGAAATCGAGGAAGGTGAATGCAGATGCTATAGGCAGATAGTTACACCAGAAGAACAATCTTGTCAGGATCATCCTGGACAAAATGAGGTATATTCCCCATCTAGCTCATCCTTTGAGTCTGGATATAAATCCTGCTCAGACTCTGATGCATCCTCATTAAGTATTGATGGGACTCCTCTGTCAGAAGATGATTTCAATCAATTGATTGAAAATCATGCCACACTTCTGAAAGCTTTCAAGAAAAGAAAGATTCTTTTTAAGAAACAAGTAAAGGAAATTGCCTCCTTTCAGCTTGCTTCTTCCCAGCAAGATGAGACTTCATCTTTGCTATGTCTAAAAGAGAGGGAATCGGATCATCTGAAGATCATGGTAGATATTTATGTTGAGTCCATCAAATATAAGGACTCTATCATCAAGTATCTTGAAGAGAAACTTGAAAGTGAGAAGAGGGTTGTGGCTAATTTCTCTAAGATAGATTTTATCAAGAGAAAATCTAATTCTGAGTGGATTTCTAAAGCTATCCAATCTCAGAGGAGAGGCCAAGCTCCTGTCAGGCCTCAGTCAACCTCTCACAAGGTAATTCTCTCATCCAATAGGTATGACCAAGACTGTAAGTGTGGTCACTGGAGGTGTGGGAATCATTCTTGTAAGATTACCAAAGTACCTAACAATAGAAGAAGAGAGGACACGTGATTTAGTGCTCAGAAGGCTCACCATGTAGAATTCAAAAGGGCCAACCTGGACCTTTTGTATTTGGTTCCCCAGCCCCCTTATTCAAGGATGTGGCTATAGCATAATCTAAAGTTCTTCCAGCAAGTACTCAAACCAAAGGAAGCCAATCAGTTAGGCTACCTTGGCTATCCTTAAATCCATGAAGAACATGCCATCTTCAAAGAAGGTTGTTGATAATGATGTTCAGAGTAAGCCAGTTCCCTCTAAAGGAAGACTCACTTTTGGTCAAGCTCTTGCTGAAAGAAACAAGAAGAAGGCCACAGTTCTCCCCACTAAACAGGCAGCCAGAAGTGGCTTGCATACTTCAAGGTGTGTTCAAAAAAGGAGATATAACATCCATGAATGTTGGTGCTGTGGTAAAGTGGGCCACTTTGCCATAGATTGTTGGCACAACCCCACTATGCTAAAGGCAAAGTAGTGTCTTCCTGATAGGACTCCTGTAGGTAGACATATGCATTCTTATGCTAACAGGAACCTAGGACCCAAGTCAGCTTGGGTTCCTAAGGTAAGGTAAATTCTGTTTTGCAGGACAGTTCAAGTGGTCATACCCATTTATGGTCCTTGGACAGAGTTGTGCCAGACCTAAGTCTTGGTACAAGGATTGGATGAATTTACCAGCATGCACAAGATACCTAACATATATGCAATTGTTGAGGGGGAGCTAGGTGGATTAGTTAGATAGAGGCAGATGGAAATCTGTGGCCAAAAAGGAGACTTTGCAGGATGCAAGGAAGTGGCTGTGAATCCAGCATTTGATCCAATGCTACAGGATAAAGATAAGTAGAATTCATCTGGTTTATGACTCTACTAAATGTTCTCTTAATTGCTAAAACTATGCATTCTAAAGATAAGGTAGTTTAAATTAAAGTCTGAGAAGAAGTAAGACAATTGTCTAAATACTTGTCTCAATAAATTAGTTAGTGGCTCACATGTTCACAATGCCACAAGATGTAACTAGATTCAACATCCTAAAAATTAACATGGGCATGTTGAAGCTAGTTCAAATTGGACTCCACTAGGACACATTATAATGTGCATTGCAGGTCATCTTAATCCCTGCTGAGTAGGCAAATTTAGCTATCCTTGAAATTTGCCACTAGATGCAACTATACTCAACATCTTCAAACTTGACATAGGCATGTTGAATTTATGTTTAGTTGCACTCCACTAGCACACTCATTAAAATATATATATATATATTTTAGCAAGAAAATTTTAACCCTGCAAGATTGGTCAACCCAGTAAGACTTATGAAAAGTTATCTGTGGGCGGCTAAGTAAGAGGACTGTTCCTTTATAAGTGTCTTTCCGCCTTCTCTTTATAATTAACTATAAATAAAAAGCTTATGCATAAAGCAAAGTCACTATTCTTTGCCCTCTCTGAACATTGTTCTAACGATTGCATGCGAAATGACGCCCAAGGGACAAGATTTCCTATTCGAAGGTTCGGAATTGGTGAGAAATGGATTCAAAGATGCTCCTGAAGAGGTACATATGTTCTTCATCTTCTCCGAACATCTGACCTTGAGTTTATCATGTCGAAACCCTGTTTACTAAGGAAACAGGAGGTTCTAGAAGTATACTCTAATGTCAGGGAAGATGCTACAGCTGGCAAAATAAAGTCGACTGTAAGTGGAACAAAAGTCAAGATAACACAGAGAAGGCTAGCTAAAGCCCTAAAGCTGACGAAGTTCTCCACAACTGATGACGAAGACGAACTATCACAAGATGATGTTAAGACTGCCTTGAAATGGTGTGAGTTGTCCAAGCACGCAGCCCGATCAATCTGGTCCACTGCTTAAAGAGCCGTTGGGACATAATTGATAAAAGGAAAAGCTTTTATAGAGGAAGATAGCTTTCAAGGAGTTGTTGATGTGCTTCCTCTTCATCGTCATTGTTGCTGTGACTGAAGCATAGGAAGCTCGAGTCAGCAAGACTAAGAGCAAACCAAGTTTGTTGTTTGTATTCATCATCGACTATAACAAGATCAGAGCAGATCTCTGAAGAGGAAAAAGAAAGTTAGCTGGTGCCATTTTCTATCTACACCATCAAGTTCCTCACAGATCCAGCTATTCAACTCTGAAGAACATTTGCCGGAGGCTGTGGAGAAGAAGTTAGGGATGAACATCCTCAACCCAGGAAAGAAAGAAGAAGTTGAATAGTTATTATGCAAGTTACTTACAGCACAAGTCAAAGCAAGATCTATATCCTTATTGCTGTGAAGTAGTTGTGCTGAGAATCCTTCAGCCCAGGTAGCAGCAAGTTTTGCTGCAGTTACTTCATAGTTCCAGCAGAAAAATTCCCTGGTACTGTGAAGAAAAAGTTAGGACTGAGTATATCTCAGTTCAAGTAAAGGTAGACACAGGAAATATATTTCTGGAGTCAAAGTTGGGCTGAATCTTTCTCAGTCAAGGTAGATTGGCACCGAGAAATTTCTCTAGTATCCAGTCAATACTCACCAACCCACTTCCATCTTGTAGGATCCTCTTGGATCTGAGTGATAGGTATATGTTTGCTCTGAGGTAGGATCCCTAGTGGATCTGAGGTAGGGCTGTCCTCCCAGCATTAGTGCAGGGCCTTTGGGTTGATTTAGGTGATCAGCTGATCACTGAGTTGTAGGCTCTTGTGGCTGAGTTGTAAGTCTTAGAGGAGACTGAGAGATCCTTAGGGATATGAGGTGTAAGCTCTTTGGAGCAGAGTTTTGGAGAAGAGCCTAGCCAACAAGATAGTTGGATAGGTGGGAGGGAAAGTGGATGTACCCATAATAGGGGAACCACTATAAATCTTGTGTGTGCTCTTTGCATTTGTTGTGTTGCAGGTTACTTATCTTGAAAGTATAATCCAACTAACTAATAAGTACCAAAAGAAAAGAAAATAAAAGATAAGTCACTAAAGACTAAGAAACTTATCCATCCCCCCTCTAGGTATTTAGCTATCCTTGAAAACAAAGACTTTCAGAACCTTCTTCCTTAGGACTCGAACTGTTGTATCATCGATCCAGATTGGCTCCAAACGAACTAACCGATCGGATGCTACTGGGTCCACGGTAGCTATGATGTGCTGCTCCGTCCTAAGCAAGGCTCTCCAAAACGATCGAGGAGATATAGAAGACGTCGTGCATGTTCTTCTAATTCTCACGGCAGCTCCAGCCAGTATGCCAAAGGACTGATCCGCTCCAGGATCATGTAAGGCTCAATAAATCGAGGGTTGAGGTCCTTGTGCCTCCGTACCCACGAAACTCCGTGCACTAGACATATCTTCAAAAAGACTTTGTCTTCCACCTAGAACTCTACCTTCTGATGGCTCTCATCGTAACTTGGTCTGCCTACTCTTTGAATCTAGCATCCGGTCCTTGATCAGCCGTATGTGTGTGTCTATGTCCTCACTACAATATGATTCGAGTATCCTTGGATCCTCATCCTAGACCTAAGATAGCAGCGTTCGACACTATCTGCCATATAAGGCCTCGTATGGCGCCATCCCAATGCTTTCCTTGTGGCTTTTGTTATAGGAGAATTCTTTCAGTGGCAATAGCCTCTCCTAGGGCTTGCCAGTATCCAAGATACATAAGAGAAGCCGATCCTCCATGGTTCGGATGGTCCACTCCGTCTGACCATCAGTCTAGGGGTGGAAAGCAATTCTGAAAGTAAGTCGAGAACCCAAGTATGTCTGTCTACTCTCTCCTCCCTAGAATTTAACTGACCATCACGATCTGAGACAATTGATCTGGGCATGCCGTGGTATCTGACATACTGCTCCACAAGTAATCTCACCAAAACTGCAACTGGTTTGTCCTTCTTGACTGGAAAGAATCATGCCACATTGGTCAATCTATCGATAATGATCCAAATAGAATCTTGCCCAGCATTGCAGCGAGGCAACCCATGTAAAAAATCCATGGCAATGCCCTCAAACTTCCACTCTAGCACTGACAATGGATGTAGAAGTCCTCCTGGGCTCTTACATTCTGCCTTCACCCACTAGAATTTCTCACAGTGTGTCACAAATGATATAATCTACCTCTTCATCCTGGGCTAGTACATGTCATTTTGTAGTTCTGCCGTCATCTAGTGATCTCGGGGTGCACTGAGTACTCAGTGCAGTGTGCCTCCCTAAGTATGTCCTCCCGGATCCGAACTCCTGCAGGTATATAGATGCGACCAAATAAATGAATGAGGTCGTCACGCAGTGTATAATCCTCTAATATGCCACTTTTCAGGGCTCTAAATATGGGCTCCAAAGCTGCTTCCCGTCTCTACTGCGCACTGATACAGTCTCGTAAATCACATATGATGCTCAAAGATGCCAAGTAATATCTATTGATCTCTAGCTCGGCCCTGGAAACCATGGTAATATGCTTATCCTCCAGCATCTATATTAACTCCATGGCCATCACTCGGGGCTTCAGTCTAGAAGTGACAACACATCTGCTCAAAGTATATACTACTGTGTTCGCCTTCCCCGGGTGATAGTACATGGTATATTCGCAGTCGCATAGAAAATCTAGCCACCTCCTCTAGCGTAGGTTCATATCTGATAGAATTAATTTCAAGATAACCCAAACACTTAGAGGAGGAGGGGGTGAATAGGTTCTTTTCCTTTTTTACTTAAGGCAGAATATTTTTCCAGATCTAAAAATAGAATCTAACTATTCTACAGCAATCACAACACAGAAATCACAATCACACATACATCATAGATTGCACACAGGTTTATAGTGGTTCCCCAAGGTCTGGGTACATCCACTTTCCCCCTTCACCTATCTAGCAGTGTGCTAGATTCGTCCTAACTTCTTCCTTCTTCTCAGATCCACAGATCTTACAGCTCAGAACCCTTAAAGGTTCCTACAACTCTGAACCCTATAAGGTTCCTACAACTCAGGCTAACAGCCCTACCTTAGCCTTGCCACAAGGCCTACAACTCAGAGAACAATTTCTCCTACACTCAGGCTCAAAAGCCCTACCACTCAGAGATATATATCTCCTACACTCAGCCTTTATAATATAGGCTTACAACTCAGATCTATGAAAAGATCCTACAAAATTTGATAAGTGTTTATATGGACTCTTACCCTTGTTGAGAGAGAAGGGATAAGAAGTTTCTTGATCAGCTTCTTGATAAAACTGATGGCTGAAATAAACTTGTTCTTAGCTTTCTTCAAAGCTTCTTGAATCTGAACTGAGTAGGGTTGATCTCCTTTAAAGTTGACTGGCTGCCAGCTTCCTTCTTTGAATCCAGAAATAGGTCTGAATCCTTCTTAGCAGATAGTTCAAGATCCGCTTCTTAGAAGACTTGTAAATATCTCCACCTTTACTTCAACAGCTGAAGATCTCTCTCACTCTTCAGAACTTATGAAGTTTCTTCAGAATTATTGCTTGAATTCTCCTTAGATCTTCTCACAAAAATCTTCTTCAGTGTGACGTGCACTTTCTTGATCAACGATCAATACTTCAATAGTTGTGCCAATCTTCTTCAGGTTGGCTGATCTTGTTTCTAACCAACTTCTGACAAGTCTGACAGCTTCATTAAAGTTGTTGGAATGCACAGCTGTCAAGTCTCCAGTCAGTTCTTGAACCTTTGTCTTTGTCAGCAAAGCGTCGAGACTGATTGTCATTATGTGTCGACACAAGTAGATAAAGTGTCGACACAAGATTTGCTGATGTCGACATAACTCCTTTGGTGTTGACACAGCTTCTTAACACGTCATCTGTAGAATGTGTCGACACTGCCTCTTTGTGTCGACATAGACACTTCTTCACTACACAGCAATCAACATTGTTGAACTCTGCTGAGTGTCGACACTCGTCCTGTGTGTCGACACAGTTGATATTGTCTCAGAATTTGTGTGTCGACACTGCCTCCAGGTGTTGACACAGTTGATGTCGACTAATACTCCTGTGTGTCGACATTGCCTCCCGGTGTCGACACAGTTGATGTCGACTAATATTTCTGTGTGTTGACACTGCCTCCCGGTGTCGATACAGTGGATGTCGACTAATAAATTCTATGTGTCTACACAGTTGCTTCAGGTGTCGACACAGCTTTTCCAAGTGTCGACACAGACTTCCTTAAGTGTCGACACATGGACTTAGAAAGTTTTTTCTGCATTTTAGCCAATACTTAACCTGCACATATAAACTCAAAATAACATCAAATACACCTTGATGTATATCATTGAGCTAAGTGAGGCTTCTCCAAATCAGGTACACATTTTCCAATGTACCTAACAATCTCTCCCTATTTGGAGAAGTCATAACCCTTTAGTCAATGATATACACCACTTATAATAAACAAACATTATGATGTATATAAATATTATATGATAGGGCAACTTATAGGCAAAACATATATCAAAATCACATCACAGAATAAGAATGCAACTTGAATGAACATGAAACATTGTTTTGTTTATATTAACAAAAAGTTTCTTAACAACTGATTACATAGATTTCTTTTAAAACTAAAAATTACATTGTTCTAACAAAATTTAGTAAATCTATCCTAAGGCTGATCAGGCTCCCTAATGACTATTCCTTTTCCTGGCTTAATCTAAGCTTGCACAGGAGGTTCTGCATCATCAATAGGCTTTTTCCCTTTCAACTCTGCCTTTTTCTGAACTTCAGCCTTAATCCTTTGCCTTTCAAAATAATGAAAAGGCTTAGGAAAGTACTTGCTAGGCTCATGAGCATTAGGAGGTAGCTTACCAATCTTAGCCTTTCTTCTGTGCTGCACAATGGCTTCCTGTCTTGCCTCATACTTCTGCCATTCCTGTTCATTATACCACTTGCCCTTTTCTTGAACTTGATCTTTCACAGCTTTCCAGACAGTCAAAATTATATTTCTTGAAGTGGGGCTCCACTGCTCAAAATCAGGCTTTAACTCAGCCTGTTCTCTGAATCTTTTCTTTGAATGTTGAGCTTCCTGCTGAGCTCTCAAGGCAGCTTCTGGCATATCAACTTTCTCTATAATGACATTTTCAACATCCTATGGAGGACTGTACATTGTCTGAACCTGTTGTTGAATCATATCAAAATTTGCTGGAGGGTAGATGATCTGAGCAACTTCAGGTTGATCACCTCCAGCATAAGCAGGTTGCACACCAGATTCTGCAACATTGTCATCATCATAAAGGGGTGGATATCCCAGAGTGGATCTGATGCTATTAGATATCCATTTTGCATGATCTGAGCCAGCATTGACTAACACTCTCTCCCCCTTTATGGCTTCTCTTACAATGTGATCTCTTAAGTCATCCTTTTGAAATCTTATTTGGCCATCAAGAAAATTGACACCATCATTAAAAAATGATTTTAACTTTAGAAACTGATCAGAAATTATTTTCTGAGAAGTAATAATGGCTGTCTTAAAGGAATCCAAGGCTTCTTGTAGCTTTTGATCAAATTCCTCTTTCTCCTTAACCCTTGCTTCAGTCATTGCAATAACTGTTTTCTTTACTTCAGTGACTATCTCATTGTGAGATTCAGTCAGATTGTCATTCATTCTAATCTGATTTTCAAGGACATAGCCTTGTTTGACAGCAATATCATTCACTTATTTCTTGACTTTTGCTTGTTGCTTTGCTAGAAATACTACAGCATTGCCCCCCTTGTGGAAGAAATCTGTCATCTCTTTCTTATGGAGATTGACTTCAAATCTTATGGATTTAATATCTTGAGTCAAATCAAATTGAAGTGATTTATGGCTTTCATCCACATATTTCTCAAGAGCCATTCTCTGCTCATCCAATTTAACTTGCAAAGCCACCATTAATGAGCTGTAATCAGTCTCTAGGGCTGGTTGTGAAGTAGTAGCTTGCAAAGCCTTCTTATAGCTCTGGCTTCTCCTCTTGAAAACCATCAGTTTTCTTTTCTTTATACTTGCAATCTCCTCATCCTCAGAAGCAGAGGTACTGGCAATATTAACTCTTTCTTTAGGACAAGGAGGCAGCTCCTTTTCAGTCCTATGCTGCACCCCCTCAATGTTAACTTGCTCCCCCTCATCTGCTGCTCCCTCTATGTCAGGAAACAATTCTTCCAGAGTGAATTCTTGTTGAATGTGAACTGGTGATACAACTGTGTCAGGAGCATCAGCAACTACAGATGTATCCTCCATGATCACATCTAGTGCTGGACTGTTGACATAAGGTGTTTCAAGAATAGATTGTGAATCCATTTCACTTGCCAAGTGAATTCTCTCTTCCCCTTATACCTGTGCAGTAACTGTCTCCCCCTGCACTTGTGCATTCTCAACATTGTCTTGTACTTGTACACTATCTAGCTCCCCCTGCACCTGTGCACTAACTGTTTCCTTCTGCACTTGTGCAGTCTCAGTAAGGTCCTGTTCAGGAGATTTCTCAGCAACTTCCTGTCTTTCTATATCTGGTAAGTCCTTTGTTAGGACTCTATCCCATCTTGAGATGATCCTGATGTCCATTCTTCTCATATAATTGATTTTAGAACTAGGAATCTGGTTCATTACTTCTGGAATGACTCCAACCAAGTATAGACTCATTATTCTAGCCAAATTAGGCTTCTTGATGCTTTCTTTAATCCTCTCAAGAAGTACTACAGACCAATCTGTGTTGAGTGTTAAGATTATCCTTGTCATGAGGCTGAACATATAGGCTGAAATCCTATCATGTTCCCCGTGGCTTACACAGAACCACCTTTCCAACCACTTCTGAAAGGAATTTACCTTGTTGATTCATCCCTTTCCTGTTAATTCCAGCTCCAATCTTCAAGGTGGGATCCAATCCACACCATTATAGTGCCTCCCTTGTTTTTGATACTGGGACTTCTTCTTCATCCTGAGTTCTTGGAAGATGAAGAAATTTTCTCAAACTTTTCAAGGTCACTTTGACTTTTGCTCCATGAACTGTAGATCTAATCTTAAGGCCTGGTTAGTCTATTATTGCTGCAGCATAGAACTAAAAAACCGCCTTCTTCCAAATCTTGGTAGGTTCGGATATCAGAAACTCCAAATCACTTTCAGCAAACAGTGTAATTACTCCTTTAATCTCTGACTCTGCATCATTAAAGGCATGAAAAACCACCTCATACCCTTCGTTAATATTATCTTCAATCTTTGGCACCATTGGGATGGAGAGAAAACTTTAATTGAGAGAAGAGAGTTGGTCGACACAAGGGTTTAGTCTCAAAAATTTAGAGAGCGTGTCGACAGAATATGTTCTCGACCTATTTATACCCTTCTAAACAAAGAAGGTCAATAAGCGGGCAAAAATTGTCTAAAAGTGTTGACACTATTGAAAAGTGTCGACACATACTTCTATTGTCTCGACCACGGCGTTGACTACTATGTGTCGACACCAATTGATGATATATCGACACTAGACATACTTAGTAGTTCATCAAAAATTCTGTCTCGACTCTTATTGCAAGTGTCAACACAATTTCTGGAAGTGTCGACACCATTACTCTGGTTGTGTCGACACCACTAACTTAAGTGTCGACACCACTTCTCTGGATGTGTCGACACAGATTTACTGAAGTGTCGACATCACTTCTCTGAATGTGTCGACACAGATTTATTGAAGTGTCGACATCACTTCTCTGAATGTGTCGACAAAGATTTACTTAGCCAAATTTGTGAGACTAATCTATGTTCAACATTCCTAATTCAATTTTAAATTTATTGAATTTAGTTTCATCTAGAGGCTTAGTAAAAATATCTGCAATCTGATAATCTGTTTTGACAAATACTAGTGAGATGTCCTCTTTCTCTACATGTTCTCTAAGAAAATGGTATCTTATTTCTATATGCTTAGTCCTACTATGTGAAACAGGATTATTAGCAATAGAAAAAGCACTAGTAGAATCACAAAATAAAGGTGTTCTACTTACCTGAATACCATAGTCTTCTAGCTAGTGCTGAATCCACAACAGTTGTGCACAGCAACTTCCTGCTGCAACATATTCAGACTCAGCCGTGGAAATTGCCACACTAGTCTGCTTCTTACTGCTCTAAGACACCAATCTTCCTCCTAGAAATTGACAGGTGACTGTTGTGCTTTTTCTATCTTCTTTGCAACCTGCAAAGTCTGTATCTGAATAGCCTGTCAGTAGAAAATCTCCATT
The DNA here is from genome assembly GCA_039513925.1 of Platanthera zijinensis. Taxonomy (NCBI): domain Eukaryota; kingdom Viridiplantae; phylum Streptophyta; class Magnoliopsida; order Asparagales; family Orchidaceae; genus Platanthera; species Platanthera zijinensis. The sequence goes on from CM077088.1 coordinate 173,297,019, forward strand.
CCTAGGGTACCAAAGGCCTTAATTAGGTGTGCCCTTTAGGTATCTCAAAATCCTTTTTACTGTAGTGTAATGAGATTCTTTAGGGCATGATTGGTACCTAGCACAGACACATGTTGCATACATAATGTCTGGTCTACTAGCAGTTAGATATAGAAGAGAGCCAATTATTCCTCTATACAAAGACTCATCTACAGGTTTACCTGTATCATCTTTGTATTAGGAATACTTATTCCCATAGGAGTTCTCATGGTGGAGGATGATTCTATACTATACTTCTTAATTAACTCCTTGGTGAACTGAGACTGGGATATGGACAAGCCATCATCAGTCTGTCTTACTTGAAGGCCCAAGAAGAACTTAAGTTCCCCCATGCTGCTTATTTCAAACTTCCCTTGCATAAGTTTAGCAAACTTCTTGCAAAGTTGTTTTCTGTAGACCCAAATATTATGTCATCTACATAAATCTGGACTAAGATTATCTTACCTTTGGATTTCCTTAGGAATAGAGTTTTGTCTATTTTCCCCCTTGAGAATTTGTTCTCAATAAGGAAAGTAGACAGGGTTTCATACCAAGCCCTTGGGGCTTGCTTTAGCCCATATAAAGCTTTCCTAAGTCTATAAGCATAATCAGGTTTAAGAGAATCAACAAAACCTGAGGGCTGCTCTACATAGACTTCTTCTTTTAGATTTCCATTTAAGAATGCTGATTTTACATCCATTTGGAATACCTTAAAGCCTTGATATGCTGCATAGGCAAGGAACATCCTAATTGCTTCCAGTCTTGCTACTGGGGCAAAGGTTTGATTAAAGTCAATACCATCTTCCTGCCTGTAACCTTTTGCAACAAGTCTTGCTTTGTTCTTCACAATGATTCCATTCTCATCCAGTTTGTTCCTAAAGATCCACTTTGTTCCAATGATGTTGTGGTCTTTTGGTTTAGGAACTAACTCTCAGACCTTGCACCTTCTGAACTGATTCATCTCCTCTTGCATGGCATTAATTCAATGTGGGTCTAGAATAGCTTCTTCAAAGTTCTTTGGCTCCTATTGAGATAGGAAGCTTGAGCAAAGAACTGTGTTCAAGTTCCTGCTTCTGGTTTGCACTCCATGTCTTTGGTCATCAATTATCTGATTTGCTGGATGATCCTTTAAGTGTCTAACAGCTGGAGGTAGATTATCTTCTGGTTGAACACCTCCAGTCTCTTCAATATGCTGCACCTCTTGGTGTACATCTGCATCTAGAGAGTCTAGTACTCCCCCTGGACAGTAGCCACCATTTTCCACTTCCTGCTCTTAAGTTGTTTCTTCTGTAATGGTAAGCTTGTCCATTTTCTCATTAATACCTGTAGAACTGCATGAGCTACAAGGTAACTCACTATTAATCAGTCTTGTTTCATCAAAGATAACATGTACAAACTCTTTTACAACTTGAGTAATCAAGTTGTAGAATCTATAAGCCTTACTATTGTTGATGTACCCAACAAATATCCCATCTTGGAATTTGGATGCAAACTTAGTTAAATAAGACTTGCCATTGTTAAGGACATAGCACTTGCAACCAAAGATCCTAAAATGGGATAAGTTTGGTTTTCTACCCTTCATGATCTCATAGGGAGTCTTTTACTGGCTTTTGGTGATAGATGCCCTATTGATCACATGACATGCAGTGTTTACTGCCTCAGCCCAAAAGTACTCTGGGAGAGAAGTGTCACTCAATAGAGTTCTACCAGCCTCAATCAATGTTCTATTCTTCCTTTCAGCAATACCATTTTGCTATGGTGTTCTAGGTGAGGAAAATTCTTGAAAAATCCCAAATTTTTCACATAGTTTTGTCATACTCTCAGATTGAAATTCAGTGCCATGGTCACTTCTGATTTTGACCACTGAACTGTCAAGTTCATTCTGAATTTGCTTGACAAAGCTGTATAAAACACTTGGGGTTTTTTATTTTTGTCTCAGAAAGAACACCCAGGAATATCTAGAATAGTCATCTACCACCACAAAAGTATAGACCTTCCTACCTAGACTATGAACTGGCATAGGACCAAATAAATCCATATGTAAGAGGTATAGACATCTCACTGAATCCTTGTTTTCAAGGCTATGAAAAGAGGATTTTATCTGCTTGCCTTTTTGACAAGCTGAGCATATCTCATCCTTTATGCACTTAACTTTTGGACCATTCCTTACCAACTCTTTACTAAAGAGTTGGCCAATAGTTTTGTAGTTAAGATGGGCAAGCCTCTTGTGCCATTTGACACAATGAGAGGCTCTCTCATCTGCTACAAGACAAATAGGAGAACCTTTGTTCACACACTCAAAATTAAGACAATACACATTCCTTTTTCTATATCCTATCAAAATGACCTTTTGATCACTTGACCTTTTGATATGACATCCATTCTTAACAAATGAAATGTCATATCCTAAATCACTCAGCTGACTTTTGCTTATAAGGTTGTGTTTCAAACCCTTCACATAGGCCACTTGAGTGATAGTAATCTGGTTACTAGAAATATTACCAAATCCTTTGATGATTCCTTTTTCAGAGCCACCAAAGATAACTTTAGGCCCATTTATGACAGACAAGTACTCCTTCAGCAATCCCTTTGTTCCAGTTATGTGCCTGGAACATCCACTGTCCAAGTACCATATAGGGGTATGGTGACTTGGACTCACCTGCAATAAAGAATTACCTCTCCTTAGAACCCAAGTAAGTCTTGGGTCCTTGGTTCAAGTTAGCTTCATACTTACCAAATCTACCTGCTGCTCTTCTAAAAGGTAGACTGTTGTTCTTCCTGACACTAGTGTTGTGCCAGTAATCTATGGCATAATGACCTGTCTTGCCACAGCACCAGTATTCATACTTGTTGTATCTATTTTTGGATACATTCTTGGTACTGCTGCAGCTACACCCACTATTTTCTTAGGAACATGAGGTTTATGGACATGGGCTCCCTTATTGACATAAACAACCTTGTCATTCAAAACTCCAGTCTTACTATGACCATGAGTATTCTCAAAGTCATATTTGTTAGAAGGCACTTGTACCTTTCTAAAAACTACATGGACTTTAAAATTCAGTAGCTGGACTGAGGCTTTGCCCTTTATCTTGAATTGGACAACCCTGGTGTTTCCTTTAAAGCCTATTCCAGCCTTTCCCTTTTGAGCCACAAACTCATCTATTAAGGGTAAAACTAATTTTGGCTTGGAATAACTAGCCACCAAATCTTTTTCCTTTTGAAGTCTGGCTTACAGACTTTTAATTAGATCATTTTTGTATGTGATTGTGCCCATCTAAATAACAGTTATAGTTTTCAGTTTTGCAATCTCATTCAATTTTTGATCCAACTCTTTCTCTAAGTCAGATGCAGCCATCTTAAGATCTGCAATTTCCTTAGCCTAAGTTTTGGCAAGGTTTTTGCTTTTCTTTAGTGCCTGCAACAAGTCCTCATATTCATCTATCAGCTGATTAATATCACCTTCAGACTCAGACCCATCCACATCACTTGATGCAGATGTAGCTGACTCTGTGCTAGTACTATAATCTGAATTACTAGAAAAACATTGTACCTTGCTAGGACCAGGCTAATCCTAGCACTTGTCTTCTTCTGATACAACCATCAGTCACATGCACTGATGGTCTTCTTGTGCATAGATAGAGTTCAGCAATTGCATAAACTCATCTTCTTCATCTGCTGCATATAGGCCAATGTATGTCTCAGATTAAGATTCAGACTCTGAAGATGATTGGTCTGTCAAGCTCTTCTCCTTCTTAGCAACAAAGGATTTCTCCTTCTTTCTCTTTTGTTGAGTCTTCCTTTTATCAACAGACTCCTTTCTTTTGTCTGGACACTCAGCCACAACATGTCCATGCTTATTACAGCAGTAGCAAACAATCTTTGATGTTGTAGATTTGCTAGGCTTAGACCTGCTCCTGTCCTTCCTTGATGACTTCCTCTTTTGATAATAGTCATCCAATGGCTGAGATGTGGAGGGCCTTGATTTCCACTGCTTCTTCTTTAGGAATCTCTGAAACTGCCTTGTGAAGGCAGCAAAATCTTTGTCTGAGTCACTGTTGTCTGAACTTTGGTTGTCTGAATTATCTGAAGTAATTTCAGCAACAAACTCAGGAGGTGATGGAGACATCCTCCTATTCTTCCTAGTGGCTTCCACCTTGAAGGCCACAGACTTTTCTTTATGCTCCCCTTTAGCACTTTTCTCTTCCTCTTTCCTAGCCATCAGCTGCATCTCATTTGATAGCAATTTTCCAAACAAAGTTGGAGGAGAGATATCTGCAAGTTTGGCCACTTCTCTAATGGCACAAATCTTAGTGTCCCAATCCTTTTTCAAGGATCTTAGAAATTTATCATTCAGTCCATATGTACTGAAGATCCTTCCATAGGACATCAGCTCATTTACTATTCTATAAAACTTCTTATAACACTCAGTTATACCATCTGACTTTCCTTGTCTGAAACTCTCATATTCCTGGTTCAGCATAAATTTTCTATCTTGTCTGACTTCTTCAGAACCCTCCATGTAGACTATCAAAGTGTCCTACATTTCCTTGGAGGTCTTGCAGTGAATCAAATTTTGAAAGGTTGAATCATCTATGGTAATTACTATAATATTCTGGGCTCTTTTATCCATAGTTGCCAGGATGATCTCATCCTTAGTCATCTCAGAAAAATCTTTGGGAGTTCTTTTATTTGCATCTAGAACTGACACCTTCATTGGAACATAAGGACCTTCCATTATAGTAACGTAAATCCTTGGATCATAAGCCTCCATGAAAAGCCTGACCCTTTCTTTCCATATTCCAAAAATCTCTTTCCTGCATATGGGTGATTTCATAGAACCTAGTTCCTTATGATTTTCTCCTGAACCCATTTTCTTGATCTTGAATCTGCCTTAAGGATCTTACTCAGACTGTTAAGTCCTTCTTTGAGCAATCTCCCTATGATACCACTTGATAGAATTAATTTCAAGATAACCCAAACACCTAGAGGGGGGTGGGGTGAATAGATTCTTTTCCTTTTTTACTTAAGGCAGAATATTTTTCCAGATCTAAAAATAGAATCAAACTATTCTACAGCAATCACACACACATCACAGATTGCACACAGGTTTATAGTGATTCCCCAAGGTCTGGGTACATCCACTTTCCCCCTTCACCTATCTAGCAGTGTGCTAGATTTGGCCTAACTTCTTCCTTCTTCTCAGATCCACAGATCTTATAGCTCAGAATCCTGAAAGGTTCCTATAACTCAGAACCCTATAAGGTTCCTACAACTCAGGCTAACAACCCTACCTCAGCCTTGCCACAAGGCCTACAACTCAGAGAAAAAATTCTCCTATACTTAGGCTCAAAAGCCCTACCACTCAGAGATCTATATCTCCTACACTCAGCCTTTATAATATAGGCTTACAACTCAGATCTATGAAAAGATCCTACAAAATTTGATAAGTGTTTAGATGGACTCTTAATCTTTTTGAGTGAGAAGGGATAAGAAGTATCTTGATCAGCTTCTTGATAAAACTGATGGTTTAAATCAACCTGTTCTTAGCTTTCTTCAAAGCTTTTTGAATCTGAACTCAGTAGGGTTGATCTCCTTTGAAGTTGACTGGCTGCCAGCTTCCTTCTTTAGAATCCAAAAATAGGTCTGAATCCTTCTTAGTAGAAAGTTCAAGATCTGCTTCTTAGAAGACTTGTAAATGTCTCCACCTTTACTTCAACAGCTGAAGATCTCTCTAACTCTTCAGAACTTATGAAGTTTCTTTAGAATTCTTGCTTGAATTCTCCTTAGAACTTTTCACGAAAATCTTCTTCAGTGTGACGTGCACTTTATTGATCAACGATCAATACTTCAATAGTTATGCCTGTTGTTATTATTCATCTCTTTTCATTTGACAGAATCCATCTATATATATATAGACTTAATCCATGGTAACCGGCTGATCCGGTTTCTAACCAACTTCTGACAAGTCTGACAGCTTCATTAAAGTTGTTGGAATGCACAACTGTCAAGTCTTCAGTCAGTTCTTGAACCTTTGTCTTTGTCAGCAAAGCGTCGAGACTGATTCTCATTATGTGTCGACACAAGTAGATTAAGTGTCGACACAATCTTTGGTGATGTCGACATAACTCCTTTGGTGTCGACACAGCTTGTTGACACTGCATCTGTAGAATGTGTCGACACTGCCTCTTTGTGTCGACATAGACACTTCTTCACTAGACAACAATCAACATTGTTGAAACTCTGCTGAGTGTCGACACAAGTCCTGTTTGTCGACACAGTTGATATTGTCTCAGAATTTGTGTGTCGACATTGCCTCCAGGTGTCGACACAGTTGATGTCGACTAATACTCCTCTGTGTCGACACTGCCTCCTAGTCTCGACACAGTTGATGTCGACTAATATTTCTGTGTGTCGACACTTCCTCCCGGTGTCGACACAGTCGATGTCGACTAATAAATTATTTGTGTCGACACAGTTGCTTCAGGTGTCGACACAGCTTTTCCAAGTGTCGACACAGACTTTCTTAAGTGTCGACACATGGACTTAGAAACTTTTTTCTGCATTTTAGCCAATACTTAACCTGCACATATAAACTCAAAATAACATCAAATACACCTTGATGCATATCATTGAGCTTAGTGAGGCTTCTCCAAATCAGGTACAAATTTTCCAATGTACCCAACAATATCCCTCTATGTATTGATATATTTGAAGTTCTTGTGATCCGAGAAGATCTCACAATGAACCCTGTACAGGTAATTGCTCCATATCTTTAAGGCAAATACCACAGTCCCGAGCTCTAAGTCATGTACCGGATAGTTCTGCTCATGCTTCATTAGTTGCCTCGAAGCATATGCTATCACATGACTATGCTGCATCAAAACTGTACCCATCCCCTGGTATGATGCGTCGATGTAGATGTGAAATCATTTCTTCCCAGATGGAAGTGCAAGGATGGGGGAGGAGGTGAGTCGGTCCTTCAGCTCCTGTAATTCTCCCTTGCACTTCTCTGTCCAAGTGAATGTTGCATCCTTCTTAGTTAAGGACGTGTGGGGAAGCGCTATCCTCGAGAATCCCTCCATGAACTTGCGATAGTGGACTGCTAATCCCAAGAAACTTCAGTGTCGAATTTTTATGGCTAGAAGTGGGCAGCCTGGGCGGCCTAGGCGGTCTGTCCACACGGCTTGTGTAGATAGATTGGGCGACGTGTCAGGTCGGCTTGAAGTGGCTAGTAATCTGTTCCTTGAGGTACCCAGGCAGATAAGATGGTTATCCACTCAGTTTGCCTATTTGTGCACTTATTCTAGAGTCTGCCGATTTTTTCCGGACATGTCTTTGTATCCTCTGGTGCTGTGTTCACACAAGGGATGGCTGGTGGTGTGGACTTGGTCTATTTATTGTACCAAGTCCAGGTGCGCTTAGTCTAGTAGGTCGCATAGTTTATGCGGACTTATTTATTTGTCCGCCGAGTTTTAAAGATAGTTTTTGCCTTTGCTGTGGGCACGTTGTGTGCGAACTGGAGTCGAGTCCGTAGGCACATACAGACTAGAGGTGTCCACTACAGTGCGGACTGTTGCTGTTTCTGTAGTGCCCAGCTTTGGTGGTGCGACCTTGGCGGACTGGCTGTCTAGCCTTGTTGTGGAGGTCTAGTTTGTTTTCGTGGCTATACGGATACACTTGGTGCTCATCGCGAGATAGGAAGGTTATCTTATCAACTAGGGCGGTGATCACATTCCTCTCTGCGCCTATAAATAGGACCCCCTGTCACATCATCGATACACCAAGTGAACAGTAAGTGAACTTGGGTAGTTGCTGCGAACTGGGTTTTCAATCCGCATGGTTTGAAGTGCTTGACCGGTTTTTGCTGAGCAGGTTGTGCGGATAGCGCTGAGAAGCCAGGGACTTGGTTCTGACTTCGGTCAGGGTCAGTACAGACTCTATGGTTTGTAACCAGCGGTTAGCAGTAGGTTGCGACTTGCAACCATGCGGTCTTATCTTCTACAACTTGTTTCCCAGTTCAATAAGCTGTCCGGTCTGATGGCTTGTTCAGTTCGGCAACAGAAATTCGCGTGATATGACGGCTAGGCAACCTCGCAGTCAGGCAGCTTGCACTTTAGCAGACAGAATTCTTTTAAGCATTGGAATACGGGTTGTCCGCACGGCTTGGTTGCAGTTTTGCAATAAGGTGGCTTCAACGGACTCCTTAGACAACTTGGCAGGGTCGGCGACATCTTCATGAGACCACACGGTTTGTTTTTCGTCATGTTATTTTTTTCTACTTCCATTGTATACATCGACGAATCATGTATCGCAATGTATGACTCGTTTTGTAAAGATTTTTTAATAGTACAAGATTCTTGCTCTTCTATTGGCATTTTGTTTTCTTGGGCTCAGATAGGTTGAGTGTTCCTGCGCCTGGTTCCCATTTTCCATGAATCATAAATTTTTACATGGTATCAGAAGGATCAGAGGCTGAGCAGTGATCAACCGTAAGTTTGCTTTGTTGCTTCTGGGAGTCTAAGTGAACAAGGGTCAGTGCAATGGAAGGAGGATTTGCAAGAGGTCTTGGAATTGAGCTTCTTACATCGACTAACTTTAAAAAGTAGAAGTCGTGTAAGGAAAGCTATCTTCTGGGAAAGGACCTTTGGGAGGTCGTCTGCAGAGATGAAAGACAAGAGGTTATTATTGCTGCGGGTGCTGATGCAGTGTGAGATTGGAGGAAGACAAATACGAAAGCAGAGTTTACTCTTAAGCAGGCTATCTCACCGGAACTCTTTAACCACATCATAGGATGTCGGACTACTGCGAAGATTTGGAATTCCCTCGATGGGTTGTTCAATAGGAAGAATGTAGCTCGACTATAATTTCTGGAGAATGAGTTGGCAAGTGTCACTCAAGGAGATCTCCCCATCTCGATATTTTCCTGAAGATGAAGAACTTGTGCACTGAGATTTCAGAGTTGACCCTTATGAGCCTATTTCGGAGGCAGATCTGAAGAGGCACATAATACGCGGTTTGGAAAGGAGTATGTCGCCTTTGTCACTTCTGTTGAAGGCTATGCCACTCAGGTGCCTTTGTTGGAGCTGGAGAACCTACTGGGTTCGCAGGAGAGCATAGCTAGACAGATGTCTGGAGTCACTGTCTCTGAAGGAGGTAGTGAGACACTCTTTTTAGGGAAGAAGAAGATATGGGAGAAGAAGAAGACTGATGCTGGTTATGGTCCTTCAACTTCTTATCAATAAGAGAGGAGTGCTGCTCCTAAGAATGGTTGGAAGAAGAAGGATTGGCTTAAGTGCTACAGGTGCAATCAGTCAGGTCACTTCAAGAATGACTGCAAGGTAAAGCTGTAATTGGGGCATGTCGCATATAAAGAAGAGAATGGTTCCAATGCAGAGGAAGCCAGATGGGGAAATGCTTTCATGACAGGCACGTGTGTCTGTGTATTGTCCACTATCGACTACAAAGATGACTGTATTGTGGACTCAGGGTGTGGTCACCACCTCACCAGGGTTGAGTCGAAGTTCTCCTCTCTACACACGTTCTCAGGTAACGAAGCTATCATAACTGCTGATGACATTATTCATGCATTCAAGAAAGAGAGTGTCGTTTCTTTAGGTAGTGATAATGGTCCACTCATGTTGAGGAGTGTTTATCACATACCAAGCATGGAGAAGAACCTCTTCTCAGTGACCAACGTAGTTGATGTAGGCTATCACATTCTATTCGGCCCAACAGAAGTGAATTTTCTCCGCAATATATCAACGGTAAGGCTGATGTTGATCATGTAGGGAGAAGGGTAAGGGACTTGTTTGTATTATCAACAAGTTCCTATGTTGGTCGGATGAGGGTGAACGATAGTGCAACTATCAAGCATGAGTGGCTAGGACACATTGGGATGGACAAGCTGAAAGCCATATCAGTAAAGAGCCTTGTAAAAGGTTTACCTCGGTTGTCATCCTACGACGACGGTCATGTCTATGCGGGGTGTCAATATGGAAAGGCTAATCACCTTTCATTTGAAAAGTCGCAGACCAGGTGTAAAGCACCATTGGAATGTATACATGGTGATCTGATGGGGTAGACCATCACAGCCAGTCTTGGAGGCAGCAGATATATGCTGGTTTTGATTGATGACTACACGAGGTACACTTGGGTGTACTTTATGAAAGAAATGTAAGACGCATTCCGTTTATTTGTGGATTTCAAAGAGCTAGTTGAGGGCTGGCTTGGCCTTGGGTCAAGAAGTTGAGAACAGACAACGAAGGTGAGTTTGTTTTAACTGAGTTCTCTAACTTCTATAGGAAGCACGATATCCAAAGGTAGCTCACTCTTGCTCATACTACACAACAAAATGGAGTAGCAGAGCGGAAGATCCGTCATTTGACAGATAAATGCAAGCATTGGCTTCATGCCAAAGGCATTCCAAGGTCCTTCTAGGCGGAAGGGATGGCATGTGCAACTTATGTCATCAATCTGATGCCTCTCAGTTCGATCAAAATGAATTCTCCTCATTAGATGATGTTTAAGGAGAAGCCTCGAGTTGGACACCTTCAGTTATTTGGATCGACCTGCTATGTACATGTCCCAGATTCTCTCAGGACAAAGCTAGATGCGAAGGCGAGGAAGCTTGTCTTTGTGGGCTATGATGAGCGGAATAAAAGATGGAATTGTTGGATCCAGTGAAGAAGAAGTTTGTTGTTTCGAGAGACGTGGTATTTGACAAGCTGACGTCATATGGAGGTGCCTCCTCTATGGAGCTGCAGGAGAGTAGGTCGGATGGCGAGCAGGAGGACACTGCTAAGGATTTTCAGGTGGAGATGCCTGTGTCACCAGGATCTTCAGGTGTTTCTAGCTCCGGGGCGGAGGCCTCTGGTTCAGGAACTTGGGGAGCGATGCTCCAAGTTTGCCTGGGAACGAAGCTGATTCAGAAGAGGAAGCGGAGGTGGTCAGCAAGTGTCAGAATCTTCGGAGATCGATGAGGACCATCAGATCACCGGCTCATTATAGCAAAGGAAACACAATGAGCTTGGTCTCTTGTTTCTTTGCAGGCCCTCTGGACGAGCGAGAGCCTTATAACTTTGAAGATGCCACTGGAGTCAAGGAGTGGGAAAATGTCATGGATGTGGAGATGACTGCCCTCAGGAAGAATGAGACCTGGGACCTTGTGGCCAAGGTTGATGTTATTACTCCTGTGACATGTAAGTGGGTGTATAAAATGAAGAAGAAGGCGGATGGGAGCATCGAGTGGTACAAGGCTCGCCTTGTAGCTTGAGGATTTTCTCAGTAGTATGGAGAAGACTATGAAGAGACGTTTAGTCTTGTGGCAAAGATGACTTCAGTTTGGGTGGTGATGCCTTTGGCGTCTTGCCAAGGATGGAAGATGTGGAAGCTGGACATAAAGAATGCTTTTCTTTACGAGGAAATTGATAAAGACATCTTCATGGTTCAGCCGCCTGGATAAATATCTGAATATCATACAGGATACGTCTGTAAGCTTAGGAAGGCCGTTTACGGCTTGAAGTAAGCTCCGCGGTCATGGTATGGGAAGATCGCAGAATAGCTCCAATTCTGGGTTATCTTGCCTCCAATTTAGATTCGAGCTTGTTCATCAAGAAGAAGGGGGAGCTTCATGTCTTGGTGCTGCTATACGTGGACGACATGATCGTCACGGGAAACTCCAAGGAGGAGGTGGCTAGGCTTAGGGCAGAGCTAGCCTTTCAGTTCGAGATGAAGGGCTTGAGTGAGATCCACATGATGCAGGCTACATCCCTCGACGGATCGTCACGGACAAACGACACCGAATCACTCTCTCACATTCCAATTCTACGCTCGAACAAACAAAACGCATCACACCCAATTTGCGAGATTATTATTCTGATGTTAACGTATGTGAAGGATCAAGCGCATACCCAACTGCACCAAAAGCCCGGACTGTTGGAGTGGGCGATACTTAATTTCTTAAATAAGTAGCAAAGCGCCACGGGTCAAGTGAAGGAATGCCGGACCCAACAATCCACCCACCCCCCCGGCGTCCAGCACAACCCGTCGGCTCAGAGGTGGGGTTACCACATGGCCCACATGGCTAAAAGGTGGGGGTTACCACATGTCCACAGTTTGCTTGACCCGCCGGACCCACACAGGTAGAAGGGAAAAATCAGGATTTAATAGCACCCCCCCGATCTTGAACTCGTAACCTCCTCTGATACCAATTGAAGGATCTAGCGCATACAAAACTGCACCAAAAGCCCGGACTGTTGGAAAGGGTGATACTTAATTTCTTAAATAAGTAGCAAAGCGCCACGGGTCAAGTAAAGGAATGCCGAACCCAACAGTATGGGTTCGCCACACCCTTGGAGATTGAATAGAAGCTATAAGCCAATATCCTCTCAATCGAAAAGGATCTACCCGATCTGGCCGAGCGTGTGTTGTACCAAAAGAGATCTACAGAAAATTAACGATTCAGAAAAAGGTAGATCTCTCCCAATAAAAAGAAAATGAGATCCACCAAGCCTCACAAATTTAAATTGATTAAGAGAAACAACACATTCGATTGGATCTAGAACCACGATTAAATCAAAATTTTGCAAATAACGCCAAAGCAAACCACCACAAGATTAATTTAGAGAGAGAATCTCACAAAGGTAGAAATTTCATTACCCAATCGGAAGGTGTTTCTGATGAAAGTTTCACTCTTCTATGGTTCCGCCGGAGTCGCACTGGATGGAGAGAAACTCATCTGCCATCCTCGATTCACGCTGGAGAAGATTCGTTGTTGTCGGAGAGAATAAACTAGGTCGAGATCCACCAAGAAGGAGATCCTAGGATTGCCGAAATCTTCAAGGGGAAGGCAGGTGGTACAGCCTTCGTCGTGCAATATGTTAGGGAGGAGAAAAGGGGAGTTGGAGTTGAGAAGAGAGGAAGAGGGGATCGGGTGAGGAGAGGGAGGTGGCCAAACTTCCTATGGAGAGGAAGGGGGGCGGCGGCCAAGAGGAAGAGGAAAAAGAAGGGGGAAATTCAAATTTTAATTTTAAGTTTTCAATTCATCAATGAATAATATTCCTACAAAACAAGGCCTTATATAAGGCCAACAAAAGTCTGGGCTATATGCAGCGCAAATTAAACATAAAATGTCCTAACTAAAAAAAGGAGGATTTGGATAAATACTGCCCAGATTTTAAGACAAATAAATAACAATAAAATTAACATAAGAAATAAAAATATTAAGATAAAATCTTGCACTGAGGGCGGAGGTCGTTGCGTCGTTCAACAATATTTCTACGGCGCCGCAAGTCTTTGATTGTAGAAGGCGGGGGGGGGGGGGGGGGGGGGGGGGGGGGGGTCTTTTGAAAGCATGTCGACACCATTATCCCCATACCGGGGGTCGTCGTCTGCATCAATCCTCCCATGCTAGAAAGTACTTATCACCGATGAGTGGACTTGCATTTACTAGTGCAAAAGAGCATCATCCAAAAGATCCACTTCCGATTCAAGTAGCCAAGAGTCATCAGAAGTCGGACGATCACACCACCAGATTAAGTAGCGGCAAATGTCACAACTTTGAGATTTGAGCATTGATAATACATTTTGTAGCCTAAACAATTATCGTATTTTCTAGTTTTGAAGGCGATAATCGTGTCTTATTAGCTTAATTTTTATCTTTCTTATGTAAATATTATTGCCACAAACATTTTCTTGTCTTTTTGCAGGTTTCCAGAATTTTGGCCAGAAATGACCTTACACGCCCCCTGTCACGCCCTCCCTGGGCGTGTCACAGGGCGTGTCACCCGATCCCGAGGAAGCTTTCTAATAGAGACAAAATAATAGGAAAAGCGTCTGTCACGCACCCCTGACATGCCCTCCCCTGGCATGTCCCAGGGCGTGACACAGGGCGTGTCACCCTCTGCCCGAAGCCTGTTTCCGCATTAAATGTTGTTTTGCCTCAGCACGCCAACAGTACTGTCACGCCCCCCGTCACGGGCATGACCAAGGGCGTGTTCGCTTCCTTTTCAAAGACTGACGGATTTCCGACCAATGATTGTGACTTTACGTACGTGTCACGCCCCCCCCCCCTTCACGGGCGTGACCCAAGGCGTGTCAGCCATCGTACAAAAGCAATCATCCTTCATGCCAGAATCCAGAACCCGAGTTCAACCCCATACGTGTCATGCCCCCTGACACGCCCTCCCCGGGCGTGACCTAGGGCGTGACCAACCCGTGAAAAAAATCAAAATTCAGATGTCCCCCCTTCCATTTCAGACAAGTTTTGGTTGAAAGGGGAGGTGCTGCCCTTTTATTTACTAGTTTTTTTTATGCTTTTTCTCCCTCTCTCTCTCTTTCTCATTTCATGTTTTTCCTTAACCCTAGCTTAGTGCTTGCTTTGTAATAGTTTTTTGTGTAATTTTTGCACTTGCTCTAGTTGCTAATTGTAGGGCTAGAATAGGATTTTCATTCCATGCAATTGTAATCTTTCATTTCAAGTGTAGTTCTCTTTCTTCATTAATATAAGTGCTCCTTGTTTACTTTGTGTTATTATACTTTACTACTCATCCCCCCTCCTCCACTTTGCTATGATTAACTAATCCTCCTTGTACTCGATCTTGACGATCCGAGGTTCGAGTGATTAAGTTATGATGCTTTGAATTTACCTTTTCTTTTTAGGGTTTAGGCCTTTGAATTTCTCTTGATTTTTCTCGTTTGGAATTATATTGTCGATATATAATTTCCAATATAGATTTCATTCTTGGCTAGCTGAGAGGCTGATAGTTTGAAGTGAGAATTCAAGAGTAAAGAGAGTTGTACGCACCCCTCAAGAGATGCAGACGTCCAAATCTCCTTGATTGGAGTAAAATTCAATAGTGGGTTCACCGCGTAAAGTGAGTTTTAGGCCTTCGATTTAGATGAGAGTCGGTCGGACCTTCCTAAACTCAGTTTGGCACGACTTCGAGAGAAGCGTTTCAAGATTTAGGAACTTCCACGGTCAAGCACCTTTCACCCTATTAAGTTTTGGTTTATTTATCGTGTTTTTAATCGACTTTAGCCGAGGTGATTCTCGATCGAGTGCATTTCCATTTCATCGTTCTAATCCTTTATTGTAATCGTTTAATTTATGCTCTCTACTTAGCTGCATTTAGCTCTCCTTTAGTGCTATTTTCCTTTCATTAAGTGAGTTTAATTTTCTATTTATCCCTAAAGATTTTTCGTCGATAAAATAATAGTCTTCGTGTGAGTACGTGTACTCAACAGTTCCCGGATTTCAATACGACACTTGTGCCCCCTAGTTACAGTTCGATAGGTATACTTGTCTAATTGGATTGCTAGTTTGGCTCTCTTTTCTTAAGCGAAAATCGATCACCAAGCACTTCATCCTTGTTTATCCTGACAGAAAATAAGGAGGTCTTGGGTGACCTTGGAAAAGCATTAGTCAAAGAAGGAGAAAAAGTTTCTACATCAACATTCAACGTACCTCCAGTGGTAACCATAAAAGTGAGCGATCTAGGACCCAACTCACCCCTCAACCCATTAGGAGACACAGTGGACGGAGAAAATGGAGAGGTAGATAATTCAAGTGGTGGAGAAACATATTTCGTTAAATCCGAAACATTGAAAATAGGGGATATACCCCAATCAGTGGGTATATCCAAAAGATATGCGTTTTCTCCTAACTTCTTTAAAATTTGAAAAGGACCGGCTCGCCGATTCACCAACTTTTTT
Source organism: Platanthera zijinensis (assembly GCA_039513925.1). Taxonomy (NCBI): domain Eukaryota; kingdom Viridiplantae; phylum Streptophyta; class Magnoliopsida; order Asparagales; family Orchidaceae; genus Platanthera; species Platanthera zijinensis. The sequence continues at coordinate 173,312,751 of CM077088.1, forward strand.
ATGGAGCCTGAAGGCATCCGTTCTAGGATGAGACGCACCAAGACTAAATCATTATCATTAAAGTGAGACGCTCTTTTATGTACGTTAGCATGAGATTGATAAGATGCATATTGGGTGGTTAACGTTTATGAATGTGCTTATGTAAATTGTGAACATGTAGAGTAAACTCTTATGCAAAGTTACTTGATTTATAAGATGGTGGTAACAGAACTAAATCAAGTGGCACTGGAGCCTTATAGCTGTGCACCATTTCATTGGGGGATAAGCCCGTGGATATATTTTTTGAATTATTGTATACAAGATGGGCATGGGGAAGGATCAAGTCCTAGGTGCTCAAATGGTCACCCACAAGACAACGTAGTAAACTACCTAAACTTCAGTATACTACTTCCGTTTGCCCATCCATTTGCGGATGGTAGGCCGAAGAAAACAAAAGTTTGGAACCCATAAGCTTCCACAGGGTTTTCCAAAAATAACTATTAAATTTTACGTCCCTATCCGTTACTATAGTCTTGGGGAGCTTCAATGTTCTGAATCGAGAGCTAAGTTCAGATTTGTTGAGGCAAGGCGGTTGTGGTGATATCCATCCGACTAGATTTCCATGGCTCCAAAGCGATCGTCAAGGGTAACGATCTCCTTCTTAGACAAGTGAAGTCCTCCTCTATGCATGTGCATGGAATCCTCCACCAAGAGGTGGAAAGCGTAAGTGATTCCAGCGGGTTGATAGTTGATATCCCCGGTTGAGTCTGCATTTAGATCCAGAAATGTGTAGTACGGAATAGGCATGTTGTGTGAAGCCCATCCGGACGGGTGTTCTGGATTGGTGATGTTTATATTGCGAACCTGAGAAGAATCCGTGTATGAAACGAGTATTGGACGGAGTTTGTGGTAGTACTTTTGAATTGTGAATTCTTCCATACCAAGGAAGCTCTTGGTGAGCTCCTTGTGTTTTGTGTGTTGCGTGAATTGTATGCTCTGCGCGAGCTGTTTGCTGAACCGGAAAGCAGCTCTGCGTGAGCTATGGATTGAACAGGAAAGGGAAAGCCGACCCGCGTCAAGATCTGCGCTATTGACGAGTTGAGCAATGGGAAAGGGCTGACCTATGCCTGCGTGGTGAGAGATCGATTGGTGGCAATGCAAATGGGGGGCTGCGGGCCTTCTCGGGTTATTGCACAACAGTGGTGGGTCGATCTGAAATTCTCAATGGTTACCGTGAGGTGAACACCTTTGATTGGGATGGGCGATGATGTCTCCATCATGCGTGTTGTGGTAGACTAATGCCCATAGCCAACAAGTTAAGAACCTCAAATCGGTGGTGGTACTTAGGATGATTCGGTACACTATAAGCGTGCCCTAAGTGCACGTAGCGTTTGGCACGAAGGCCGGCATTTGTGATGATGTTGTGCGTGAGAGCACTTGTTGTGATATTTAAATATTGTGATTGCGATTCATGCAGGGAAGGAACCACTGCCCCGGGTAAGGGGTAGGGTCGTTATAATTGGTCAGCTGAATGCTAACCATTTCTTTGTTTATCACCCTTAGGGTGGATGTCCATATGCAGGTGCTGACGGGCTGACTTGGATTGAGCGGGCTGAATCCCTTGCTGCTTGTAGGCCCTTGAAGGCCGTGCGAAGAACTATATTTTCATGTGTGGCCGGCCTGCATGTCGATGTATGAAATCACACCTATAAAGAGAAACATTTAAGGCCTTAAGGCCATGAGTGTTTGTGGTTGTAGACATTCCTGGTGATATATATAAATGTGTTATTTATATATTTAGTGGACATTCAATGTGGTGAGTTCTTGCAAGTTAAAATCTTCTGCTAGAATGCTCTGAGTTAAGATGCGAGTAGAAAGGATTTTGATATTCATATGTGATTCTGTCGTTTGTCTGTGAAATATGGCGTGGGGCCCCAACTGAACCCTCTGTTATATTCCATGCGACAGGTGGAGGCATTACATAGCACGCGGCGATAGCATCAGGTGTCGTTTCGTAACTGACGTTGACTATCTCGCGGCGTTAACATCCTATCTTGCGGCGATAGTGAACCATACCAGCGTGCCCACGTGTCGCCCTATGATAGGAGGGCCTGAGCGGTTACACGCGAAACCAGGCGATACCGTGTAGCGGTAGCTAGTTACCACGCGGTGGTAGCTTTGTTTATATGACTGGTTTGGTCGTTTCCTCTTCATTATTCTGGAGTTGGAGAGTTTGGCCTGGTTTTCTTGAGGAGGAGTAGCAGCGCAGTAAGAAGGGAGATCTTTCCACCATTCATGTTTCGGGTCTCGGACTCGCAAGGCGAGTTCGGATTTATGGAGGCAAAGTCAGAGCGACCGTTTTCAACCGTCTAGATTTCCCCCATGGAGCTAAAACGTACATCAAGGGTAACAATACTCTTCCTTGGACATGTGAAGACCTTTATTTTGGTATTAGAGGGTAGACTCTCCATGAACATGTTGAAGTGGTTCTCCCGACGGGTAGATCCCTGTGTCCCTGTAGTATTGCATTTAGATCCGAAATCAAAGTATGGAAATGGAATGTTGTGTGAAGCCCATCCAGACGGGTTTGTCTGGATTAGTGATGTTTATATGTTTTTGTATGTTGGAGAAGACTCGTGTTAATCGCGTAGATCTCAGAGTCAAGGGGTGTGTAGATGACTGCATTGAGAGTACTGAGGGTAGTCTCCAGGAAAACACCCGAAAAAGGGGAAGAACCGATAGTCTATCCCATACAGTACGGCGGTAGTGCTACCACCGGCAATAGCTTCCAATAAGCTATGTTTGATTGTAAAGTCTGTCTCTGGGAGACCTATGGGGTATTACTTGTGAAGCCTATCTCTAGGAGACTTGTGGGAGATAATTTGTTTGAGCGTGAGCTTAGTTTGCTCAGCTTTAATGTGATGGCAGTGGGATTAATTTGCCCTGCCAAGGTAGCCATGAGTGCAAACCTAAGTGTTGGGTATTGTATCAACAAATATTTGGATTTGAGGAAGCCTCCAGTCAAGCTAAGATGGATTCACAATGTATTTGACAATCTTCTATTAAGTTGTGCTTGCAGCTATTCCATGCAAAGTACACACCAATGTCAGGGTGCAGTGGGTCAATATACACGGGTCTGCGCAACGTAATCCCTCATTGAGTAGATCAGTGTGTTGACTCACGTGTGCTCTCTCAATTGGAGTGTACTTATTTTCAAGTAGAGGGTCGAGGTAGATCATGAGCAGAAAAGGAGCAAGGATGGGTCAAAGACCAAGTTCATAAGAAGGAAGAGAAAAATCGTCTAAGTCAAAATCGACGGGAATCACTAAGTCATTCCCGCCGACTTCGACGGGAGTCACTTGTGATTCTCGCCGATTCGACGAGAATCAGGCTGCATTCCCGCTGACCTTGTCCGGATGACTGTTTTCCTATAGAAATTCTGCTAAGGAAGAATCGACGGGAATCACCAAGTGATTCTCGCCGACTTCGACGAGAATCGTTGTGATTCTCGCCGAATCGACGAAAATCAGTTTGCATTCCCGCCGATTCCAACCGGTTGACATGGTTTCCAACTGGAATTCGGCCAAGGCAGAATCGACGGGAATCGTGAGTGATTCCCGCCGACTTCGACGGGAATCACCACCGATTCTCGCCGATTTTGCCTTGGGCAATTTTTCTCGTTCGCTGGACCAAACCGCCTTGCCATGCGCTGTTTTGGCCGGGGCTACGGTTTCTCCTTGCTGGCCCCACAACGGTCATTAGGGTTGGCTCTGGTATATATAGTCGCGTATTTTGAACATGAAGGTAGCGATTCACGGAAAATCTGAAGTAGCCGACGCGTGCCCTAGCAGATCGCGGAACGTCGCCGATCGCTGTCGCCGCTCGCAAGCTAGTTGTCGCCGCTGATCTCAGAGGTTCTCTGATCTTCCGACGACAGTACCGAGGCAAGACAAGCATCTCACGCATCTCTCTTGAGATCTCTTGTCTCTCGATTCGTTGAACGAGGTTAGTTCTTCATTCCGAATCGATTGAGACGACTGATCCGACTGAGATCGTTCGTAGACCTTGCTTGCTTCGTCAAGAAGTTTGGATCTACAAAGTATCGCCCCCGCAGTCGCTTGCCGCCGCCGATCTTGATAAGATCCTCTCCAAGAGAGAACTCCGATCGTTGATTCTTTGTTACTTCAAAGAAAGCTTCAACGAACGAAGAAGGACATCGGATTCTCCAAAAGCCTTGTTTGTATCTTCTTATACATTTAATTTTTGTTTTGTTGTAAAGGAATTTTTATTACTAGTTGTAAGGGTTGGGTGCTACCCGTGGTGGTGGAGTAGTGACTCCTTTGGTTGGAAGGGTTCCTTCCGTAGTGTGAGGATTGTATTTCAATCCGTTTGGAGAAGTGACCGAGTCGTCCCATGGTGGGAGATAGGTCGAAGGGGGAAAGTGGACGTACCCAAATCGGGGAACTACTATAATTTCTTGTGTGTTTTCTGTGCTGTGTTAGTTTATTTATGCAGGTAAATTTTATTCCGCAAAAGAATGCACGACACCTATTCCCCCCCCATAGGTTGATTTAGTCGACACTAGATACTTTCAAGTGGTATCAGAGGGAGGTTACTCGTCAATAAGGTTAACACCTTGAGTAAGATCCCGTGTCTAGTGTCAATAAGAAAACAAGACTCAAGCATGGTGCTATACACTGATGTCTCTCCCCTGAGACTGCCTGCCTGCACCAAAGACTATTATCCCATATGGAAAATTAGAGTCCAGTTTCATCTGGAAGCCATTGAACCCCGGGCTTTATTCATTGTGGAAGAGGGTCCCTTAATTCCCATGAAGGCTTCTGACTTTGGAGAAGATCTCCAAATCCCTAAGAGTCCCGCAGAGATGTCTGAAACTGAGATCTCACTGTTCAACTTGGACAAGCTGGTACGACAGATCATCTCTGATATTTGGTCAGGCTCTTCTCATACAAGATTGGATAAGTGCAAGACTGCAAAGTCCATGTGGGAAACAATCTCTGACCTCATGGAGGGAAAGAAGACTGCCGGGACTGAATGCCAGCAAGAGGATGAAGCATATATGTGGGTCCTCGTCTCTGATGATGAAAGTCAAGAACAACTTCTCAATATCAGGGCTCCAGTTTCTCTATCTGAGACTGAAGAAGAGATTGAGGAATGCAGTTGTGATGAAGCTGAAACCTTAGTCTTTGCAGACCTTAACTCCAACCCTGATCAGCACAATCAGGATCAGTTATCTTCCTCTTCTTGCTCCCTTCTTCTTGTATCTCCTGAAGACAGGAGAAGTTCAGAGGTTTGTCCATCTTTTGATGCTAAGGAAATAGACAGTTTTAATCAAAAGATTGAAACTCTTGATTCCCTTCGTAGTGCCCTTCAGAAGAGCAACTTGCTTGTTGAGGAACAAGCTATGGAAATTGCTCAGTTGAGGACCATGATGGACCTCCAATTGGAATCCATCAAGGTGAAGGACTCAAAGATCTCGGATCTAGAGTTTTCTCTAGATACCGAGAAGAGAATAGTATCTAACTTTTCCAAGTTAGATGCTATTAATAGAAAGGGAGAAAATGGGTGGATTTCACGAATTATAAAATCATGGAGAAATGGGGAAACTGTTTTCAGGCCCCCCACACCGAATAGGAAGGGCACACATCATTCCTTCAGGTATGACCATAAGAACAACTATGGTCACTGCAAGAATGATCGGGACTCATGTGGAAACACCCATAGTGCAAGTGCTGTTATGGCTACCCATGAGAAAATACACACAGCTCATCATGAACAGTTTGTATTTACGGCCTCAGCTCCCACACTTCATGACATTGCAGGAACCAACTCTCACAGAATATATTCCCACCCTAGGACAAAGGGAAAGGGAGTTGGGAAACATGTAGCAAGCATTAATGGGGCCCCCGGACATGTGCTGGCTGAAAAGAAAGCACCACCTCCCAGGCCTCAGGACACTCACCACATGTTCTCCATCCGTCCCCCCTCGAGTCTCAGTGGAAAGGGTAAATCTGTGAGCAAAACCTACTCTGCCCCTGTCAGACCTAAGATCGTGACTAACTCGGTCAGTAGATCCGGTCAGAAAAGGAGATATAATATTCATGAGTGTTGGTGCTGTGGCAGAGTGGGTCACTTTGCCATAGATTGTTGGCACAATCCTTCTGTGCCAAGGGCAAGGGTATGTCCACATCCTTTGGCAAGAGATAGCCTTCCTGACAGAAATCCTGTAGGAAGGCATGTTGTATTTTATGCTGACAAGAACCTAAGACCCAATACCTATTGGGTTCCTAAGGTAAGGTAATTCTTTTTTGCAGGATAGTCTAGGCACCCTTGAACCTGATGGGACCTAGACAAGAGATGTTCCAGGCTTGCTATAGAACTAGTATATGAGACCAGAGATAATGCTAACTACAGTGTCCTACTTGAACTTGATACCCGTTGTACTTCAAACAGTGGATCCGAATGATCAACCTAATGATCCATGGTACGCGCATTCAGTTTTGAAAATTGAATCGTATTACACAGATGTATATATATATATATATATATATATATATATATATATATATATATATATATATATATATATATATATATATATCCAAACACCTGTGTAGATTCCCCTTCAAGATATATATATATATATACACACACCTGATTGAAGGACACAGAAGCTAATATCCATATGATCCATATTGTGGAAACTGATAAACTGTCAAAATTTTGATATGGTGAGAAAGGGGGTGTCAAATGGTCCTATGACTCTCAAGAGACTTGTATCAATAGTTGAAACTACAATATTACATTTTGAATCCAACAAGGATAAGCCGGGGTTTATTTCTAGTGTTAGCCTTCCTTGAACTCAACTTAGCTATCATAAGAAAACTAGATATCCTTTGTTTAGAGGAAAAATAAAATCTAAGTGAAATAAATAGGATTCCTGTCGATTATAATAATCGTGCGGAAATAGAGGAAAAATCTATATCGGAAATATCGAAAACCTCCACAACCAACATAAATATCGGAAACAACGGCAAAATTCGGAAATAAATAGCGGAAATAGCCCTACCGACCCTTCGCATTCCCATCGACTATACAGAAACAGCTTCCCAGCGGAACCTGTGAAATCGTGTCTGCCTCTCGTCGACTCCTGTCGCTCCCGTCGAGTGTAGTCCGCCAGCTGTCCTCTCCCCATCGGCTCAGTTTTCCCGTCTCCGGCATCTGCTCAACGCAAGTGTCTCGCCGATTCACCGCCAGCATTCCATCCCAATGCAAGCCTCTCATCGGACTAGGGCTTCTCTCTGCTCACTGCCTGCCTAGAGTTTTCTACCTTCCCCCCTCCGAGTAAAAGGTAACGACCGTTCTTCCTTGAATCATTAGCTTGTTTGTAACTTGTTTAGTTCCTACAAACTATAAATTTAGATAGAGTTAAGTTCATTGAGTGTAACTTGTTTAGGTTTATAATGGCTCCTCGAACAACGGTCGGGCTCCTCACTGAGAGTGAGTTGGTTAGGACTGGTTTTGCCCATGCTTCTGATGAATTAAGGAACATCATCTTGATGCTAGAACAAGCCGGGCTCTCCTTCATTCTCGAGCACCCGTGCAAAGTCCTAGACAAGGAAGTCCTTGAGTTTTACGCAACCGCCAAGCTACGTCACGAGGACACCCTAATAAAGAGTAAGATAGCTTGACTAAAGATCAAGATAACTGCTGCAAAACTATCACATCACCTCCAGCTCACCAGCTCAGTACAAGAGGACTATCTAGATGAAAATGATCGTGCGAGGACACTACTGTTCTGTGGAGTAGCACGAGGGACCAAGGCTATAAAATGCAAGGACAAGAACGAAGAAGGAAATCTCCTCTCTGATATCATAGGGAAGGTTCTGATCTGCAAACCTGGCTCCCATGATCATATATCAGGTGATATGTTTAAGATCCTGATGGCTATAGTGTGCATAAAGAAATACAACCGGGGGCCATGTTATTTGAGAAGATAAAAGATACCCTACGTACTCCTAACTTAGGGAGAATCATCAGCCTATACCTGAATCAGATGGACGGAGATAGATTTGATATGACTAAGGGAGTTCCCCTTCACTACCTAAAGAAGATGGACTCCAGCGTCTTTGATAGGTGGGAACAAAGAATTGCCCAAGGGGGTGCGTCTGGAACACATGTTGATGAAGAAGACAGAGCTTAGGAGTTCGGAAATCCTTTGGATGAACCCAGTGAATTTCCTGATCTGCTGCATGTAGGAACTGAGGGGGAGTCAGTACCCAGTCCTTCTGCTGCTATTCGGATGGAAGTCTCAGCTTCAGATCAAGCAGACGTCGTTGCTGATATTACCCTGATCGCAAAGGATGCAGTGGATACCCTCGCTACTGATCAGGCTGACGAGGAGGAAGTAGAGGATGATATGGAGAATACTGCTGCTGATGAGGATGATGTGGATGATGTGGAGAATGATGATGCTGATGAGGATGATGTAGAGAATGCTGCCACTAATGATTTGAAAAATGAGCAAGCTGGAAATGAAATGACCATGAGGGAGATTGATGTTGATCTCCCCTCTGAGGAACAGGTTCAGGTAAAAGTTCCTGATGTCTCTGGCGCAACAATTGAGGGGCTCCCGGCAGGGGATGATGAGTATATATGGAAAAACGACAGAGGCCCCCTAATTCCCCCCTCAAGAGACCGTGAATCTATCAAGCTCCACAAGTGTATCTGAAGAAGAGAATCCTGACTCACAGAGTCCTATCCCCCCAGAACACGACCAGGCCATCCATCAGGATCATCCGCTAGGACCTAGCCGTGCAAATCACACGGTAAATATCATTCAAGGTATAGTGGATGAACTGAAGGCCTCCTTTGAACGATCTCACAACAAGGTACTTAAATGAATAAAGCAGTCCGAGGATCTGATGCTAAAGAATGTTGTGGATATAAATCATAAGCTGGATATAATGGAACAAAGATTTGACGCTAAGTATGCTGAGGCCGGCACTACCGTCAATCTGTTGATGCAAGGGCTACAGAAAAATACAGCTGACCTGGCAGTGGTAAATCAAAATGCACATGTCGTGGCCAACAACATCAAATTGTTCGATGCCAACATGGTCACACTTAACACGAATCAGAAATCCCTGCTGGACGATTTTACTCGGAATGGTAAGCATATAGATGAGTCGCTGCATTCTTATGCAAACTCAATTGCTCAAGAAGCCAAAAAGGGGGAGGAGGAATATACAGCTAAGATGGCAGGGTTAGAGCAAATCATGGTCGAAAACTTCAAGCAATTCAACGAGTATGTTTTTGATAGTTTTCATTGGCTAGTTAAGCAAGCATCAGGTATACATATTCCGGTTGCTCCTACTGATGAGGTTACTACAGCTGCTGATGAGGTTGCAAGTGCTGAGGAGTTTCCTTTGAGTGAAGCTGATGCCAGAAAGGCTGCCAAAGCCGCTTTCAAAGCTGCTCACAGTGCTATGTTTGAACAAGAGGCCATTGCAAAAGGGAAAAGAAAACTTCAAGAAGGAACTTCCAAAGAAACTCCAGCTGAGAGGAAATCAAGATTGAAGGAAAGTGAAGTAAAGAATGAACGATGGAGTCCCGTGTCTAAGAGTATTATACTGGATACATTCTTGCTATAATAGCGGGGAGAGATTAATAGAAATGAAGTGTACAGTCAGTATGATTGGGAAATGCACAAAGAATATGAGGCTAAAAGAAACATATTCTTCAGGACAAACACTATGCAGAATAAAGCTCCTCCCTCAGGTACTACCCGAAGCCTAAGGAATATTTTGAAAGGCAAAGCAAGAAGTACATGGCTGAACAACTAAGATATGCTCAGGCAAAGGAGGGATAGACTTGGAATCTAGATTTGTTTTTATTTTTTATATGCGTGTATATCTTTTCTTATATTTAAATGAACACCCTTTGGATATATATATATATATATATATATATATATATATATATATATATATATATATATATATATGATCACATGCTGATTCATTTGTTGTTCTGAATGCGTGAAATTTTATTATTCTGAATTCTTGTCTCGCACATTTGTTATATATATCTTCTGGTTGGTGTAATTCATTTTAGCAAGTAGGATTTTTGCTTCTTCAAATAGGGGGAGATTGTTGGGTATTGTATCCATAATTACCTGGATTTGAAGAAGCCTCCAGTCAAGCTAAGATGGATTCACAATGTATTTTAAAATCTTCTATTAAGTTGTGCTTACAGCTATCCCATGCTAAGTACACACCAATGTCAGGGTGCAGTGGGTCAATATACACGGGTCTGCGCAACGTAATCCCTCGTTGAGTAGATCAGTGTGTTGACTCACGTGTGCTCTCTCTATTGGAGTGTACTTATTTTCAAGTACAGGGTCGAGGTAGATCAAGAGCAGAAAAGGAGCAAGGATGGGTCAAATACCAAGTTCATAAGAAGGAAGAGAAAAATCATCTAAGTCAAAATCGACGGGAATCACTAAGTCATTCCCGCCGAATTTGACGGGAGTCACTTGTGATTCTCGCCGATTCGACGAGAATCAGGCTGCATTCCCGCCGACCTTGTCCGGATGACTGTTTTCCTACTGGAATTATACTAAGGCAGAATCGACGGGAATCACCAAGTGATTCTCGCCGACTTCGACGGGAATCGTTGTGATTCTCGCCGAATCGATGAGAATCAGTTTGCATTCCCGCCGATTCCCACCGGCTGACATGGTTTCCAACTGGAATTCGGCCAAGGAAGAATCGACAGGAATCGTGAGTGATTCCCGCCGACTTCGACGGGAATCACCACCGATTCCCGCCGATTTTTCCTTGGGCAATTTTTCTCGTTCACTGGACCAAACCACCTTGTCGTGCGCTGTTTTGGCCGGGGCTAGGGTTTCTCCTTGTGGTCCCACAACGGTCATTAGGGTTGGCTCTGGTATATATAGTCGCGTATTTTGAACATGAAGGTAGTGATTCACGGAAAATCTGAAGTAGCCGACGCATGCCCTAGCAGATCGCGGAACATCGCTGATCGCTGTCGCCGCTCGCAAGCTAGTCGCCGCCGCTAATCTCAGAGGTTCTCTGATCTTCCGACGACAGTACCGAGGAAAGACGAGCGTCTCATGCATCTCTCTTGAGATATCTCTTCTCTCGATTCGTTGAACGAGGTTAGTTCTTCATTCCGAATCGATTGAGACGACTGATCTGACTGAGATCGTTCGTAGACCTTGCTTGCTTCGTCAAGAAGTTTGGATCTACAAAGTATCGCCTCCGCAGTCGCTTGCCGCTGCCGATCTTGACAAGATCCTCTCCAAGAGAGAACTCCAGTCGTGGATTCTTCGTTACTTCCAAGAAAGCTTCAACGAACGAAGAAGGACATCAGATTCTCCAAAAGCCTTGTTTGTATCTTCTTATACATTCAATTTTTGTTTTGTCTTAAAGGAATTTTTATTCATAGTTGTAAGGGTGTGCAACCCGTGGTGGTGGAGTAGTGACTCCTTTGGTTGGAAGGGTTCCTTCCGTAGTGTGAGGATTGGATTTCAATCTATTTGGAGAAGTGACTGAGTCGTTCCGTGGTGGGAGATAGGTCGAAGTGGGAAAGTGGACCTACCCAAATCGGGGAACCACTATAATTTCATGTGTGTTTTCTGTGCTGTGTTTGTTTATTTGTGTAGGTATATTTTATTCCGTAAAAGACTGGACGACACCTATTCCCCCCCATAGGTGGATTTAGTAGACACTGGATACTTTCACTAAGTTCATAACAGGGTTATGAATAGTATGGAAATGGGAAAGGGGATGCCGACCCGCATCGTGGCTAACGCTTCTAATGAATTGAGCACGGGAAAAAGCTGAATTATACCCAACCCATGTCGTTCGTCTTGGAGTGAGTCATACAATGGATCTGCAGATTGTTATGACTTTGTTAGAGGCTTAGGGCATTGCCTCTGGATTAGGCCCTTGTGAGGCTAAAAGCTCAAACGTTGTTGACCATAAAAGGACGTTGGTGTGACCCTTGAGGTCCTGTACACCAAGAGTGTGCCTGAGAGCAAGGGGCGTTGGGCGTTTGCGCCAACGTCTATGGATAACGGTGCTTAAGTTACACATTTGATTGCCAATTGTTATTTAAGCTAATGCCTGCAGGGAAGGAGCACCGCAACCCCGAATGAGGGGTAGGGTCGTTATAATTTGGTCAGCTAATTTTGACCGTTGATTTTGTTTACCACCTTGTGGTGGAATGTTGCATGCAGGTGCTACTGAGCCAAGCGGGAAGTAGCGGGCTGGAGCCCAGAAATGCTGTGCTGGACCTTGAAGGACAAAGTGAATACTTGTGTTTTTTTATCGTTCATGTGTGGTTGGTATGCGTGCCGAAGTATATAACACATTTTAATTCAAGTTGAATAATGTAAGGCCTTATGGCCAAGACCTTATTTGTGTATTTGTTTTTACATTCCTTTGTAGTAGTGGACATTAATGATGTTTGGTTCTATTTATAACCTTTAAATTACTTCCGCTAGAATGCACTCTGTGTTAGGATACGAATGGTTGGATTATGGTTTCAATTTAGTAACTCCTTGGTCTGTCCGTAGTACATGGCGTTGGGCCCCAGCCGGACCTTTTGTTATATGCTATGCAACGGGTGGGGGTGTTACAAGTTTGTATCAGACTCTGGTGTCAGTCTTCCTTTTTTGAATTCATGGAGTAATTCTTTTAATGTGTTGTGAGCACTTGTATGTGCGTTGCAGTCATAACATAAAAGAACCTATGAATGTCTACTTAGGAATGATAATACACATGTTTGAGGAACCTGGGTGTTCCAATGATTGCGTTTTGGCAATCTGTTCGTCGCCTAATCGAGTGTTTCTAAAACTATAGGTGAATAGGAGCGGTGTAGGGCAGTCGCAACAACAACACTCTGCGGAGAGTAGTATGACTAACAATGCATCTGCAACTAATTTTTCTACAGAAACCATATGAATGGTAGTGGAAGCAGTGTTCGCTACCCATCATGTGAGGCATGTATGTCCCCTTGTCCCTGATATGGCGTCAATGTCGGTTGGCACTATTGAGCAAACTACAATAAGAAGAGCCTCAGATAAGGAATTGAACATACATCTGGTGCAGGGAGCGACTCAGTTGATGAGTATTTACATGCATTTTTCACGATAAGGCGCTTTGCAGAGTTTGTGTTGGAGGATGAGCAGACTATAGTTAATAGATTTTATAACAGTTTGTGCGATGATTTACGACTTCTATTGGTAGGACCAAAGTTATTGGGATTCCGAGCATTTGTGGAGCCGACTAGATCTTTGGAAGTAGATTTGTGAAAAGTCCACAAGTCTCCAGTGTGCAGGGTACCGAACTCTGTAGTTTCTACAAAGTCTGAATACCGCAGGAGGTGTCATAAGAGGTCTAAAACAACTACTGGTCAAGCTCCATATGCTTTCCATACTTGTGTCAAGATAGTACACCTTTCCCGTAATTGTCGTGCTGATGCCCTGAAGACAAAGAAAGCTAAGTCAGGAGCTGTTACAGAGCAAGTTCTACTTACTTGCTATATGTGTGTCAAGATTGGACATATTGCCAGAGAATGTCGGAGTGGTACTCCAGTGACAAAGGAGACTGAATCTGAAGCAACCAGTGGGCGAGACCCAATGATATGTTATTCTTGTGATAAGCCGGGTCATATAGCCCATAATTATTGGAGTGGGCTTTCGAAGATAAAGGAAAAGGCAGGAGGCCATGAGTAAAGCGACAAGATGATAGGTACAGTTTAGCTTATAGCTTTTATACATATGAAATCATTTGTTACTGGCTTATTATTATTGTAAGTAGGCTTTGTCCCACTCTTGGTTGTGGAGAGTACTATTCGTTATAGGACTTCTCGCTCCTTAGCATCCAAGGTTTTCGTATGGTTCGTCCTAGTGCTTCCCATTTTATCGATTATGGGTATACAAACCAAACAGAAACATTGTCGTTAAAGATCATAGGTGGTTTGATCTTAGGTATGGACCTACTCTCGGAGCAGCATGCATGGGTTGGCTACAACCCAAAGGGGTTATACTTGGGCAAAACACGGAATGTGAGACTAAGTTAGCAGTTCTTAAGGGGGGTGGGGCGGAGTTGTTATTAACTCTATTAGAGAGTAAGAATCCCAAGCCTGGGTTGGTTGGTGTTTTGGTGGCGTCGGAGTTTGCCGGCATTTTCCCCGAATATCTCCCTGGAGCCCCACCTCAGAGAGAGATCGATTACACCATCGAGTTGGTGCCAAGTGCCAAACCTGTGTCGCGGTCTCCTTACGGCTTAACACCAAGAGAAATGGCTGAGTTGAAAGCATAACTTCAAGAATTAATAGGGCAGGGGTATGTACTTCCAAGTTCATCACCTTGGAGCGCCCCAGTCCTCTTCATGAAGAAGAAGGATGGTATTCTGCGAATGTGTATCGATTATCGGGAACTCAATAAGCAAACAGAGAAGAATAAGTACCCGATTACGAGAATTGATGATCTTTTTGACCAGCTAGTTGGATAGACTGTGTATTCGAAGCTGGATTTGAAGTCTGGTTACTATCAGATAACCAAAAATGGCCAGCTTCTCCCTAACTATTCTACAGAAGTCAAAAATGGGGAGAAGAAGCAGAAAATCAAGGGGAGATGCCAAATGGTATGTAGGTGATAAACCATGCAGCAAAGCAGGGGGAGTAAGTGATGCTCACTATACTACCAGAAAATGGCAGAAAATGGAAGAGTGGTAACTCTTAACTATCTTGTGTTATAAGTTGGTGTATCTTGTTACTGCATTTGTTAGTGTATATCATTGACAAAGGTTTTTCAAGTGATGTTTTGAATTCTTCAAATAGGGGGAGATTGTTGGGTCCATTGATCCCAATATCCCAGATTTGTAAGAAGTCAAACAAGTCAATGGTATACACATAGTTGTATTTGATATATGTTTAAGTTCATGCATGCAGGCTAGTCCTTATTATATTGGTTGGACATGTGGTCACAAGATAGGCATGTGGAGATACATAAATTTTATCTAAGTACACAGGCATTGAGTGAAGCAAGCTCACTCAATGCCAGATGCCTTAAGAAAGGAAGCTGGACAGAGAAATTCCACTAAGTCCACAAGAGTTGAGTGAAGCAAGCTCACTCAATGCCAGAAGTCAAGGATAGTTAAAGGCAAAGTTTTAACAAGCAGGAAAATCAACTAAGGCAAAAAGAGTTGAGTCTTGTCAACTCACTCAACGCCATGCACCATAATTCGTTGAGTAAAGCTGCACAATTCAAAGACCTATAGTTTCTGGAAAAGAAAAATATACTAAGTCCAAAAGCATTGAGTGAAACTTGGCCACTCAATGCCATGCAGTGTCTGTCAAAGCCAAAGCAAATCTATCAAAGAAATTCGACTAAGTCCAAATGCGTTGAGTGAAGTCAGTTCACTCAACGCCATGATAATTCAGTCAAAGCCTTGGAAGAAAGAAAATTCTATCTAAGTACAATATCGTTAAGTGAAGTCAGCTCACTCAACGCCAAAGGAAGAAAGCGTTGAGTCATGATGCTACTGTCAACGTCGAAGAAGAAACAAGCATTTGGCTAAGGCAAAAAGCATTGAGTGAAGCCAGTTCACTCAACGCCTTGTCAAATGTTGAGGCTGAAGGAGAAAGCGTTGAGTGTAGTCAACACACTCAACCCCTTCATGCAGACCAGAATTTTTCTAAGTCCAGAATCATTGAGTGAAGCCTGTTCACTCAACGACATAATTGTAGAAAGAGCTAAAAATTATTCTAAGTCAAGAATCGTTGAGTGAAGACAGTTCACTCAACGCCCTCGACACCAAGGATGCAGAAAGGGCTGAAGATCAAGCTAAGGAAAAAAGCGTTGAGTGAAGCTTATACACTCAATGCTCTCAATGTTTGAATAAGCTAAAGAATTTACTAAGTTCCGAATCATTGAGTGAAGCTTATACACTCAATGCTCTCAATGCCTGGACAAGCTAAACAATTGACTAAGTCCAGAATCGTTGAGTGAAGCCCATTCACACAACGCTCTCAATGCTTGGAGTGATATTGTTAAATTCGTAAGTCTATAACCGATGACGTCAGCAAAGTAAACAAAAGTCAAAAAATTTCTAAAATGATCATGGAAGAGCTACAACTCATAATTAACGTTGCCGTCAGTCTCATTCTGTAAAACGAAGGATATAATTAGCCGTTAAAACAATGACACATGTCAATCATCTCACTGGATGACTAGATTATAAGTAGAAGATGAGATCTGGATCAAATAAAGTTTTCTGAGGGATCAATTCATTACAAAAAAGTTGTGCGGGACTTCGTCTTCTTCCCCCGTAATTGTTGCAGAGACAAGAGCATCAATTCAATAAATCTGAAGGGTCTCTGAGTTAGCTGCTGCAATCAACATCTGTAACAACAGGATCGAAGGAGTTCTCTGAGGAAGAAGAATCAGTCAAGGCAATCCCTAGCTGAAGTTGCTTCAAGATCCAATCTGAACCAAATCTAAAGATCAATCTCTGGATCATTAAAGATATTTACTGTTTGGGTTTTCTCACGACAGAAGGAAAGGCAGAGCAATCTAATTTCTGCAAGTTTAGGTTAGCTGATTGAAGACCATAATTCTTGATTTTTCCCCCTTCATCAGCTAGATTCTGAGATTACTTCCAACACAAGCAGGGGATTCTTGAAGAACAACAATCCTGTTGCTATGATGAAGATAGGGCTGAGATTCACTCAGCTCAAGAGGCAATTAACTTAGAGATTAATTTCACTTGTGTCAAAACAACTTTACTCTTCTATTTCTGTAGGATCTGTTTAAGATGTGTGTTGTAAGCCTAAATTATAAAGGTTGAGTGGTAGGATCCAGTCTTGGATCTGTGCGATAGGGCTATTTTCTTAGCCTGTGTTGTAGGGAATTTGTGCCTGTTTTAGGTGATCAGGTGATTACTGAGTGGTTTGGCTTGTGTTCTTATGTTGTAAGTCTCAGTGGAGACTGTGTGATCCGGTGGGATCATGTTGTAATCTCTGAGGAGCAAAGTTATTGGAGAAGTGCATTGTCAAACATTTTATTAGAAATGCGGGAGGGACAGTGGATGTACCCATATACTGGGAAACCACTATAAAGCTACTCTATTGTCTGGATGATAACCTTGAAAGCATCAACAATCATATCATTGCATACAACATAATCTGATAAAGGTTTAAAGTAACTAAAAAGCTCAAGAAACATATTCACTCCCTCTAGGTGATTAGCTACCCTTATTCAAAGACTTTCATTGGGCATGTGCAAAGCGAGGACAACCTCACAGACCTCTTCATGAAGCTTCTATCGAAGGGGTCATTTACTCGGCTATGGGCATTGCTTGGGCTGGTTTCCACTTCTCACTTCAAGGGGGAGTTTTGATTTTTTTTGAAGTGGAAGTGGGCGGTCTAGGCGGTCTGTCGATGTGGCTTGTGCGGACAGGGGGGCGACCTGTCAGGTCGGCTTGAAGTGGCTGGCGATCTGTTCCCTGAGGTAGCCAAGCAGATAAGAGGGTTATTCACTTAGTTTGCCGGTTTGTTCACTAATTCTAGGGTCTGCCAGTTTTGTGCCGACTGGTCTTTATATCTGCTGGTACTGTGTTCACACCAGGGATGGATAGTGGTGTGGACTTGGTATGTTTGTTGTACCACGTCCAGGTGTGCTTAGTTCGGGAGGTCGCATTTGTGCGGACTGATTTCTCTATCCGTCGAGTTTGGAAGATACCTGTGTGCCTTGGCTGTGGGCTCGTAGTATGCATACTGGATTTGTGTCCACATGCATGTGCGGACTGGAGATGTCCGCTGGAGTGCGGACTATTGTGGTTTTCGTAGTGTCAGACTTTGGTGGTGCGACCTTGGCAGACTGGCTGTCTAGCCTAGTCGTGGTGGTCTTGTTTGTATCCGTAGCTATGCGAGTACACTTGGTTCTCGTCGCGAGATAGGTTGAATATTCTATCAACTAGGGAGGTGATAACATTCCTCTCCACGCCTATAAATAGGACCCCTCTATCACATCATTGATACACCGAGTGAACAATAAGTGGCCTTGGGTAGTTGTTGCGGACAGGGTTTTCTATCCGCGCGATTTGAAGTGCTTAACTGGTTTATGCTGTATAGGTTGTACTAACAGCACTTAGAAGCTAGGGACTTGGTTTTGACATTGGTCATGGTCAGTGCGTACTCTGCGGTTTACAACAAGTGATTAGCAGCAGATCACGACTTGCAACCAGGTGTTCTTCTCTTCTAAAACTTGTTTCCTAGTTCAATAAGCTGTCAGGTTTGCCAGATTTTTCAGTTCGGTAGCAGCAGCTTGCGTGATCTGGCAGCTAGGCAACCTCGCGGTCAGGAGGCTTGTAGTTCAATGGACAGAGTTCTTTTCATCATTGGAATAATGGGTAGTCCTCATGACTTGGTTTCGGTCTTGAGACTAGGCGTCTTCAGCGGACTCCTTTGATAGCTCGACAGGGTAGGTGGCTTCTCCTTGAGACCGCGCGGCTTGTTCTTCGCCTTGTAATTTTTCTTCTTCCATTGGATACATCGGCAAATCATGTATCGCCATGTATGCCACTCTTTATAAAGATTTTTTAATAGAACAAGATTCTTGCTCTTCTATTGCCATTTGGTTTACACGGGCTTGGATGGGTTGAGTGTTCCTGCGCCTGGTTCCCGTGTTCCGCGAATCACAAATTTTTATATATAGATATCTAAGGCTGATTTCGGCCGCGACCAATCTCTCACATCTTGCAATTTTGCCGAGTCCACAGCCAACCCGGCTCCACTGATGATGTGTCTGAAAGAAAAGGGGGGAGATAATATTTGAATAACTCTAGAGGGGGGGGGGGGTGAATAGAGTTTATAAAAAAAACCTTTTATCTTTTTATAAATATTGTGTTAAGTGACAAAGTAGGTGATTATATATATCTATATATATATGTAGCTAAGCAATGATATCAGGGATAAAGTAAAAAACTATACTAAGCTAACCACAGCACAAGCACAAAGGAAACAACAAGCACAACCCAGACAACACAAGAACTTTATAGTGGTTCCCCAACTGGGTACATCCACTCTTCTACCACCATTGGTAGAAATCCACTACAGGTTTTGATCAGATGACTGCCACCAATATATCTATTTTTAGGGAGATATATCAACACTTTGAACTTTTGACCAGGTGCCCAAAAACCAACCTCAAGTCTTTTGGAAGGAGACTTGTAAACCAGTGTAACTTTTTAAGGGAGTTAAAACCCTGTACAATGGTAGAAGGAAAAGTTTATGAGAGTATTCTCTTTTCTCAATTAGCAAACTGAGAAGACTTTGTGGATTCAGACTGTTGCCAAAGCTCCCCCTGAGATGTTGATGGTTCAGGATCAGAAGCTTTACTAAGGGTGAGGTAGGCCTTCAGCTTTGTAAGACCAGATCCAGGAACTCTAGACAGATGGAGATTTGTTGTCTCCGCAAGATCCTAGAAAAGAAGAATAAGAAGACTCTAGATATATTATTGTTATTCTTTTTCCTTTTTATTCTTCAGAGCACTATAAGAATAGAGATTAAGAGCAGCTCTAAAACAATGAACCTGAGAGCACTTTTCTTCTTCCTATACTGTACTATTAGAAAACTATGTTGTGCCTTTTTTCTATAAAAACTCTTGTGTCTCAAATATCTCTTTCTGTGTTGCTGAATGATTCTTTCTAATAGAGTATATCAAAAACAAACAGCAAAAACTCCTTAGCGAATTCAAATCATGCAATAAATGCGCTGCTAGAAAACTGGGAAGGAAAATGGCAAGCATGCCTTTTCAATATTCATTTCCTCATCTGTCCCGAGAAATATGTCAAGTAAATTCTCTGATGAATACCATAATCAATGCTGCCATAAACGGCTATATTCATAGGGAATATAAGCATTGATTACTAAGCAAAATTACGACTTAATATAATAAAGGAACAGATATGGAAAAATAAGGAACAAAACATCTTACATTTTTCGTCGACCAGGGAACAGATTTCGTCGAGCTGCAATCGGAGATCGTCGAACTGAGAAATCCTGTTCTTCGACTGGAGCTCTGCGAACTGAATACTGAATAAACTAAACTGAAACTCTGCTCCAAGTTCGTCGACCTAAGAGTCTGCTCTGTATTGAAAGATCGTCGATAATAGAATTTGAATCACCAGATTAGTCGAGCTGAGAAATAGACTGAGAGAAAATGTCGACCACAAAATAACTTCTTCTGAAGGATATCGTCGACCTGAGTACTATGATCGTCTTGATCAACTTGGAAAAGGATCTGCAAGCTCTTCGAGCTGAGTTCGACGAAAGTCGAACTAATTTTCCAGACTGCATAGAATCTTCTAAGGCTTCAATCTAAGGCACTCTTCAGGCAGGTCCATTGAGATGAACTTTGGAGGACTGTCCTAAGACCTAGAAAGCAAAATACTTGCCCTGACTATACAACATGGGTCAATAAGCCTAAGAAGTGAACCTAGCCCAAATCAAATTAGGGGTTCCAACAATCTCCCCCTATTTGGGTAAGGTTACTTCAGAAAACAAATAACAACAAAAAATCATAGCAAAAGATATAGAGCTGATAGAATAAATAAGCAAACAACAATAATAAAAGATATGGACAGATATTGTTCAAAACATAATAAAAACAAACAGCACAAAAAAAAAATCAAGGGTCCTTTGGAGGAGTAGAAGGTTTTGCAAATAATATGGTTCTGTTTGGATCTGTTGCATCTTTAAGAGTCATCTTCATATCAGCATCACCAAGGGTCTTCTGGGTAGCAGCCCTTGGAACTACAACTTTTGGATGGAGATTCATGTATTCATAAACATTGAATAACTTTCCAACCTGTATCTCTCTAATTCCTTCTTCCTGTAGGAAGACATTTTTGAGAACTGAGAGGCATCCTTGCCTTCTTCTCTAGCTTTCCTTATCTGAGAGTGAGCTACAAGCTCATTGAATCTTGCATTTCTAGTATTCGGGTCCAATTCTGGATCATATGTTATAATGGGAGGAGTCTCTGGGCTTTTACTTTTTCTGGGAGAGAAAGGGGCTCTAGGAGGGCTGAACTGCATAGCTGGAGGATGAGCAAAACTTCTGGAAGAGGAAGAGTGTTTCTGAGGAGGATACTTGCTTCCAAAAGAGTGAGAAGCTCTTCCTTGCCTGGAATATGTCTGAGTGACATTAGAAGATCTCTGGCTAGCAAGTCCAGTTGCACCTGTAGTTGGAGGAGGAGGAGGAGGAGGAGGACCTCTCCCATACCTTTTTGGAGGAGGAGGGGGAGAGTATCTCCTTGATTTCTTCCTAGCTTTCTGCTCATTCTTTGAAAGCTTCATCTAGTGAGGCATACCTTGATAAGGCTTGATATTATTGAGAATATAGAAGGGGATATCATTTTTGGGATTACGCTTGAGAACTGGTGCTGAAATTTTTTTCTTAAGCTTCATTTTCTTTGAACATGAATCATCTTCTGAATCATCATCATCTTCATCATTAGAATCTTGGAAATCATATAAATCATCTATTTCCTTGAGCTCTTCTACTGTAATCTGGGGAGGAGGAGCCTGAGGAGCAGGATCTTGAACTGGGACCAGAGAAATAATTTCTGTTGGAGGAGGCACAGCTGGAACTGGATCAGTCATAAATACATATTTTGAATCCTCTAACAGAAAGGAGTCCAGTCAGGCAAAGGAGAGTCATCCATCACATAAGTGGGAGGATACATAACCTTGGGCTTAGCCTCAGATATCTTCTCAAGTACAACTATATCTGGCTTAAGGATTACATCAAAACTAGCCTTAATAGTAGCTATCATCTCTGATCTAACAGGAGCTGTATAACAAACAATATCTGTACAATACTGATTGGAAACAAATGAAATAACAATTATGTATATGAGGTCAAAAGAACTCAAAACTGAAAGCAGGTAAACATCTGGTGAGATGAAACAGTCTCCAGATTCAATGTCATGATCTATATCAGATGTCTCAGAGTCTGTATCCAAAAATTTAGGAAGTTTTACATACAGTTCTGCATCAGGTAATTCTGTATCAACAATATCTTCACATGCTGCTATTATTTCTGCTGCTGGAGCTACTAGAGCTGCTTCTTCATTGATGATACCCTGCCTGGTTTCAGTAGGCACTAGAGCCCGGCCCCTGATAGAAGAAGGAGGGACAGGGAGGGCAAAAAGCTGAAGAGCAAGAGTAGAGATGGAGGAAGCAAGAGGTGAAATGGCCTCTGCTATGAGTTGTTTTAGAAGGGGTTTTATGGATTCTAATATGGAAGATATGGAGGGTGAAGGAAATTCTAAGAATTCTTGTGGGGTTTGGGTAGAGACAGATGGATTGACAAGAGAAGATGAGGGATGAGAATCGAGCAATTGCTCATCTAGAGGGGATGGAGAATGACTTGGAGATGAAAGAAGATTGAAAGATGGTAAGGATGATAAATTTTAAGTGGAGGTATATCTGCAAGATGAGAAGGAAGGGGGACAAAGGAGGAGTAGCAGAATCTTGGAGAGAAAGCTTGTTGTAGATGTTGAGCTGGAGAAGAAATTGGTGTTTGTTGAGGTGTAGATTGATGAACTGGTGAAGAAGGGTGGATGGGGGAATAAGGTGGTGTAAGAGTAGGTTGATGTGCTGGAGCTGAGGAGATTTATTGGAGGGATGTTGAAGGAGTTTGGACAGGAGGAGGAGGAGGAATTGAATTGTCTTCTATAGGGTGGGGAGTGGCTGTAACTGCCCTAGTACTCTCAGAAGTCTTTGAGGAGGAAGCCCGTGAAGGCTTTGGGATGTTCCTCTCCCACCTGCAAAATAGGGCGCACAAAAGCCTATTGGAGGCATTGATGAATACTATCTGGGTGACAATTAAATCATCAGCCTTGGTTTTCAGAAACAGGCCTAGAATCCTGGCAAAATAGACTTCTTTCTTTGAATTCTTTCTCCTGATCAAATCGAACAACACATGCCCCCAGTTAACTTCCTTTTTGTTAACCAAGGCGCACATTACAAGGAATTGGTGCCTTGTAATGTAGTCGTGGGTAGTGTGTTTCCCAAACAATACCTTACCCACAACATCGGCCAAAAACTTGTACGTTGCTGACAAGTTCTACTTCAGCAATTTGTTAGGGTTTCCTTCTGAGTGATCCATCATATCCAGCATGTTCTCAAATTCACCATGCTCTAACTCGATATCATTCGAGCCATTAACAAAACCAAAAACTTTGGAAAGAACTGCAGGGGTTAGAGTAACCTGAGTTCCAGCAATAGAGCCAATCATTTCTTCATCATAGAAGGAGGACGAGTAGACCCACTCGTGAATTTCTATAGCCAGAAACTTTATCCTTTCAAACATCAAACGCTTCAGATTCTGCTCCTCAAACAATTGGAGGATGTCGAGGAAGATTTTGTCTGAATTCTTGAATGAATCAAAGTCTATATCAAAGCCTGTGTCGAACTTCATTCCAGCGAGAGTAGATCCTGACGAGGCCATCATTCTAAGAGAATCACCTGCACAAGCAAAAGTGATCAAGAGCAAATGGAACTGAAAGTGCGGGATAAAGCTCGAAGAAGAAAGCCTAATAAAGGTTTTCAGAATATGAATCGACAAGATCAGCCCAACGAAGAAGAAAATTCTTCGATCTCCCGTCGACGAAAATATCCTGAAGAGGTAAATTCGTCGATCTCAGAAATGAAGAGATGGAACAATTTCGTCGTCCTCAGAAATGTTTCCTGAAATAGAATCGTCGATCTCTGGTTGACGAACCTGACTTCACATAGAGATTTCGTCGATCTCCGTTCGACGAACTCCAAACGAAATTATTTCAAATTGTCGATCTCAGGTCGACGAATTATTATCAAATCAATTACCACAAGGACAGATTCGAAATTAAGTCTTGCCATTTATCATTCCAAGCTGATTCATAAAGAACAGATGTTTGATTTAATCCAAGGGTTTGGTGAAGATATCTGCCCTTTGCAAATCAGTGGAGACAAACTCAAGTTTAATTTTCTGCTTGTCCACACAGTCTCTTATGAAATGATGTCTTATATCGATATGCTTTGTCCTAGAATGATGCAAAGGATTATGTACTATAGATATAGCACTGGTACTATCACAAAATATGGTTGAATTATTTAGATTGAAACCATAATCAAGGAGTTGGTTTTGTATACACAAAATCTATGAACAGCAACTACCAGCTGCCATATACTCAGCCTCAACAGTTGATGTAGATACAGAAGTTTGCTTTTTGCAAAACCAGGACACAAGTCTATCACCTAGGAACTGGCATGTTCCTGAAGTACTCTTTCTGTCCACTCTACATCCAGCATAGTCAGCATCAGAAAATCCAGTAAGCTCAAATGCGGACACTATTGGATACCGGAGTCCTAGATTAGGACAACCCTTTATATATCTTAAAATTCTTTTAATAAAAATAAGATGAGATTCTTTAGGGCTCACCTGGAACCTAGCACATAGACATGTAGCAAACATGATATCTGGTCTGCTTGCTGTGAGATATAGTAGGGATCCAACAATGGACCTACACCTGGTCTGATCAACAGGTTTTCCATGTTCATCATAATCTATTACATCATTGGCAGCCATGGGAGTCTTAATAGAAGAAGCATCAGCCATCCCAAATTTCTTAATAAGCTCATTTGCATATTTAGACTAGAAAATAAAAATGCCATCAGGAGATTGCTTCACTTGAAGACCTAGGAAATAAGATAGCTCTCCCATGCTACTCATCTCAAACTTTGAATGCATTAGATCAGAAAATCTTTTGTATAGTTTGGGATCAGTAGAATCAAATATTATATCATCTACATAACTTTATACTACTAGGATTTTATCATGATGCAATTTAGTAAAAAGTGTCATATCTACCATGCATCTAGAGAACTTGTTTTCCAAGAGAAAGCTGGCTAAGGTTTCATACCAAGCTCTTGGATCTTGCTTAGACCATAGAGATCCTTATACAATTTGAAAACATATGAAGGATGAGTTGGAGAAATAAAACCTGGAGGTTGTTCAACATAAACCTCTTCCTTTAGCTCTCCTTTCAAGAATGCACTCTTGACATCCATCTGGTAGACCTTGAACTTTTTAAATGCTACATAAGCAAGAAAAATCCTGATAGCTTCTAGCCTTGCAACAGGATCAAAGGTTTGATCATAATCAATGCCTTCCTCTTGCCTATAGCCTTGAGCAACAAGCCTTGCCTTGTTCCTCACAATCACACCTTAAGCATCAAGCTTGTTCTTGAAAACCCACTTGCTCCCAATTACTGGATAGCCTTTAGGCCTTGGAACCAAGTCCCAAACTCTACATCTCTCAAACTGATTGAGCTCCTCTCGCATTGCAATAATCCAGTGGGGATCTTCCTCTACATCAATTATGTATTGAGGCTCAACTTGAGAGAGAAAACTGGCATGCATCACATCATGGTTGACTTGATGCCTTGTCTGTACACCTACTGACATGTCTCCAATCACTTGAGATCTAGGGTGATCCCTTAGTGTGATAAGATTTGATGGTGGATTTAGTTCAGCAACAACAGTTGGAATGAAATCCTCTTGTGGAATTACATCTGCTGTTGGAGGAAGTTCAACTGCTTCCATAGTTTCTTCTTCACTTTCTTCATCACATTGTGGAGGAGGATGTGATATAAACTTTGGTGTAAGGTTTAGTTCATCCTTTTTCTCACACAAGTGAGGTACCTGCAATAGCTCATTGGTAGAAATTTATTTCTCCTTGCAAAACATATTAGCTTCATCAAAAGTTACATGCATAGATTCCTCAATTTTTAAAGTTGATTTATTAAACACCCTATAAGCTTTGCTGACTTGGGAATATCCTAGAAAAATTCTCATTGCAGACTTTATTTCAAGTTTTCTAATATATTTCTTGTTATTGTAATGAATATAGCATATAAAACCAAATACTTTAAAATAGGTGACTTTAGGTTGCTTCCCTTTCAGTAGCATATAAGGAGTCTTATTCTTAAGTTTGTGTATAAGGCTTCTATTCAGCACATAATTTGCTGTGCTTACAGCATCTGCCCAAAAGGATAGGGGCAAATAAGCATCTATGAGTAATGTGCATGTAGATTCAATTAGTATTCTATTCTTCCTTTCAGCAACCCCATTCTGTTGAGGTGTTGTAGGAGCTGAGAAGCAATGTCTGATACCCTCCTTCCTACAGAACTCTTGCATAAGAAGAGACTCAAACTCAGTACCATGATCACTTTTGATCAATGCAGCTAGATTAGAGTATTCAATCTGTATTTTTTTGAGAAAATCTATAAGAACCATGAAAGTATATGACTTAGATCTCATAAAGAATACCCAAGTGAATCTAGAGAAGTCATCTACAATCACTAAAGTATAAGAATTCCATCCAAGGCTTTGTACTGCTATAGGGCCAAAAAGGTGCATATGTAGTAAGTACAATATCCTAGGTGAGTCACTTTTGTTTAATAATTTAAAACTACTTTTGGTTTGCATGCCTAACTGACAAGCCCTGTAGAGGCTTTCTTTCTTATAGGGGTAAGAAGGCAATCCTCTAACAAGGTTGTCTTTAGAAAGCCTAGCAATGTTTCTCAAATTTACATGACTTAATCTTTTATGCCACAAATCATTTTGATTGCTAACAAGATTAAATAAACAAATTTCTGAACTGGAAGATTTAAAGTTTACTAAATATATGTTACCTTGTCTAATTAAAGTTAAAACAGTTTGATTGTTTGCAGAAACAATACATTGAGATTCAGAAAAGCAAACCTGATAACCCGAATCACATAACTGACTTATGGATATGAGGTTATGCTTGAGACCATTAACATATGCCACCTTTTTGAAAGTGACATCTCCGCTGTTGAAGTCTCCATAGCCTTTAGTCTATCCAAAGCTTGAATCTCCAAAGATTACTCTTGGACCAAGCCTTGCCTTAGAGTTGATGAGGTTGTCCTTGCATCCAGTCATGTGCTTAGAGCACCCACTATCCAGATACCACTTATTTTGAGTGATAGGATAGGTCTTTACCTGTAATGAAACAAATTAAAAGTTCTTGACCCAGGTAACCTTGGGTCCTTGTTTCTTCTCAAATGAAAAATTTGATATAAATAAACATTCAGGTTGGCTCTTATAACCAAAGTGGTGAAATCTTCTAACAGGAATTATCCATTGGATGAATGGTTTGATGTTCTCCCTATGTTGATTAGGTTTATTGTTATAGTTTATGTTGGAATTTAAATTTCTGTAATTTATATCTGGGATTGACAAATTCTGGTGAGTTTGTCGACCTGAGCTCGACGGATTGGAAAGAGATCTACGATCTCTGCTCGAAGAATGAAAGTATTCATTCTCAGGGCACCAATGTCATCGATCTCTGGTCGACGAACCGTATTGGTTTCGTCGATCGTAGATCGAAAAATACTTATTATTATGGTTTGTGTTCAAGGTTCGTCGTTTTGAGGTTGACGAACAGTTCACGTTCTTCGATCTGAGTTCGACGAAAACTGCTGAACATTATTATATCTATTATTTTTTTTGTTCTTAGATTTTTGTTTTATTTCAATTTGCTTTAGAACTTCATTATCTTTATTAACCTGTTCAGTGTTCTTCTTTCCTTTATCAGAAATGAATTGAGTTCACTAGATGAGGCACCTAATCCTAGTTTACTGTTATTAGTCCTAGCATTTAAGGCACTGGTTATATCTAGCAATTTCATGCTCCTGCCATTAGAGATTCCTCTAGTTTCTTGGCCTTGCTTAGTTTAATTTTCAGAAAAACTCTTTGTTCATTAGCTGAATTGAGTTCAATTTACAATTTAGCATTTTCAGCAAGATATTTATCTTGAGCAATTAATTTCTCTATAAGAAGTTTGATTTCCTCTCAGAGCCTATTAAGTCCAAGCAATGATTTTTAAATTCAGATTTAAATTCTTCTGATTCAAAATCATAAGAAGCAATTACCTTATCTTCAACAGACATTGTGTAACACCCCTATCCATCGCATAGCATATAACAGTAGGTTCGGTCGGGGCCCGACGCCATATACCACAGACAGACCGGTGGGATACTAAATGAAACCATTCAACCAATACACACGTCCTATGCCGAGAATCTAACGGAAGCAATTTATTAAGTTACAATAATAAGAACCCTGCCAACAAGCATGAATGTCCACTAACAGAAAACCTAGTAGGAATGAACTACAAAATACACAAAGGTACTGTCCTTAAGGACTTACAATAGTTTGTTCAAATATAAGTGTCTTAGAAACCTCGACACGGAGGCCGGTCACACATGAGAATACAAGAAAACACTCAAAAATTCGGCCTTCAAGGGCCGGCTCAGCAATCTGGGCTTTAGCCAGCTATTTACCGCTCGGCTCCGCAGCACCTGCAAGCACATTTCACCGCAAAAGTGGCAAACAAGAATAACGGTCAGCTAAAGCTGACCAAATTATAACGATTCCGCCCCCAAACTGGGGCGGCAAAGATTCTTACCTGCACTTGTTAGCAAAACAAGAAACATAGTGAAGAAACATCACATCATAGGTGCACGCACACACGACCGTACACCCCGTGCTCTCAAGGCACTTACTCGGCGAAGCCAGTCTGAACCCAGTCCGATCCTCGACTCCACCACCACCCCCAGGGTGGCAAACCTCGTGAGCATTTGGTCTTTTCAGCCGTAGCCTAGACTCGATCTCCAAATCATCGGAAAGTGCCACATTAACTTTAGGTCTCTTTAATCGAAACAGATGGAGCAGGTAGGGTTCCACAAGCCCGTTGCTCACCCCTCCATGGCCATTTGGCCTTTGACGTGGGCCAAGCTTCCCCCAGTCCCAACTATCGATAAAACACGGTACATAGCCCCACTATATAGCTGGCTCTTAGGCCACCGAAATGGCAGAAATGCATTTTAGCCCAGATTTTCGGGTGCACCTCGGGGTAAATCCCAGAGATTCCCTGATGCATTCTAACGCATAGCAACCCGAAAACAAACAAAATGCATGGAGTCTTCTCCGGCATAAAATGCATAGCAAAACATCACCGATCCAGACCAACATGTCCGGGTAGGCTTCACACACCATGCATATGTCCGTACTACGATTCCGGACTCTAACAAGGGGGACTTTACATTTCTACCCCAAGGAATATCGCAAACTCACTGCACACTCGCGGGAGCGGGTTTTCCCATGTAAAGGAAGAAGAGCTTCACATGCTCAAGATGAAAATCATTACCCTAGCATTTTTCCTTGACGCCATGGAAATCTACGCGGATGAAAAGCACCGCAATCTCCTTGCCTCCGCAGATCCGAAGTCGGCTCGCGATTTGGAGCTCCGAAGCTCCGCCGGTGATCGGATCTAGCCTTCCTTCTTCCTCCTTGCTCTCTCCTCTCTCTAGATCTTAGAAAGAGAGTAACCCAAGAGAAATGGGGTTTTCTCAGCCCTAAACTCGGGTTTATCCTTGGGGAAACAACCCCCAGCCATTAGATCTCAAAATAAGGAAACGGACGGCTATGATCTAGACTTGAAATCCAAGATCTGGGCCGAACACGGCTTGCGACACGCCCGTGTCCAAGGCCGTGTCACCCATTCGCCGTCAAAATCGTCGCATCCCAAAAAGAACACGGGCACTCGACACACCCGTGTTAGGCTTGACACGCCCGTGTCAGCCAGTATACACCCGTGTAGCTGGGCGTGTGCCTCCATTGACACAGGTCTAGAACGTCAAGAGCACGACACGGCCATGTAATACGCCCGTGTCACATACCGTGTGCTGGACACGCCCTGGGACACGCCCGTGTCCTAGGCCGTGTAGCTGCCTTAGCACAACTCGACAAATGACCGAGGAGGACACGGGTATTCGACACGCCCGTATCGAATTTGGCATGCCCGTGTCTGACCCGAACACGCCTGGGCTCAGGCCGTGCGTCCACACTCAACGATCGTTGAGTGAAAGGCTTTGAGTGCCTGACACGCCCTGGGACACGCCCGTGTCCCAGGCCGTGTTCACCCCCCGACGACCGTTGACTGCAAAATCATCGACCACGTGACCAGCGTCAAACCCGAGCACGACACGCCCTAGGACACGCCCGTGTCCCAGGCCGTGTCACCTCTACCAAATCCCAGATTTGGCTCAAAATACCACCTGTCACTCTTTTAAGTTTCGGGGCATTACAACTCTCTCCCTCTTAAAAGAATTTTGTCCACGAAATTACCAAAGGAAAAGATATACAAAACCAAAAGTGGTACCTCAGTGGAATAACTTTGGGTACTCCTCAAGCATGGTCTGCTCCCGTTCCCAAGAGAGCTCCTCACGACCGCAATTGTCCCAATGGACCTTGACCATTCTGATCTCCTTGTTACAAAGTCGCTTGACTTCAGAGTCCTCAATATGAACGGGCTTGACCCTCATCGTTAACCCTTCGTCCACCGGTACTCGATCATCTGTGATCACCTGCGAAGGCTCTTGCACCGCCTTCCGCAACACTGGTATGTAGAATACATCGTGTAGACCACTCAACTACACTGATAGCCTTAGGCAATAAGCCGCTTCACTGACCCGCCCCAGAATCTCAAATGGTCCAAGGTATCTCGGACTCATCTTCTTTAAGCATCGTACCCCTGAAACACACTTGAACGGCTTTAACTTCAAATACACCAAAACACCAACCGCGAACTCCACGTTCCGAGGCTTGACATTGAAGTATTTGGCTTGTCTAACCTTAGCATTCAGCAAATGCTCTCGAATGGTTTGCACCAATGAAGTAGCGTTTTCCACCTCTTGCTTTTGTACAACCTTGCCTCACCCATTTCCAGCAACGACAACGGCGTGCGACATTTTCTACCATAAAAGGCCTCTAAGGGCGCTATTTGGACACTCGTTTGGTAGCTATTGTTGTGCGCAAACTCCACCAAATACAGATAGCGTACCCACTGCTTTTCGAAGTCTAGAACACACATGCGAAACATGTCTTCCATCGTCCTGTTGCCCCTCTCGGTCTCCCCATCCGTTTGCGGATGAAAGGCTCTGCTGAACTTCAACTTAGTCCCCAGCATTCGCTGCACCAACCTCCAATCATTGGACGTAAAACGCCCATCTCGATCTCCCACGATGCTGCGGGGCACACTGTGCAGTCTGACTATATTATCCACAAACAGCTTCGCCAGTTTCTCCATATAATCATCCTTCCTATGCGGAATGAAGTGTGACACTTTTGCTAACCGATCTACGATCACCCAGATTGCGTCATTTTCCTTCTGCGACCTTGACAAGCCGTGCACAAAGTCCATCGAAATGTCGTCGAACTTCAACTCCAGAAAAGGCAAGGATTTCAAGAAACCCCCTGGCTTTTGTCACTCTGCCTTCACTAAGGCGCAAGTCTGGCACTTAGCCACAACTAGTGCTACAACCTTCTTGAGTCCTGGCCACCAGAATAACTTCTTTAGGTCTCGGTACATCTTTGTGCTCCCTATGTGAATTGAGTACTTGGTATGACCGTACACCAACTCCACCTGTAACTTATCCACATTTGGGACGCACAAACGATTGTCCTTCCTTAGTAGCCCATCTTAGACTGAAAACTGGGAATTTGACCCATCCAATGCTGCATCCATGAGCTTCTTCATGCTGTCATCCAACTCCATAGCCTGCCGAATCCGATCAGCCAGGCCACACTGAACTTCCATCCATTTCAATAATGCTTTGGCGCTAGTCTTCTTGTCCACACAACAGATCTCTAATGCCTCCAACTCCTGTATTAATCTCTCATCATGAATCGACAACCAATTGGCTTGGGCGGGAGCCCTGCGACTCAACGCATCCGCAACTACATTGCCTTTTCCGAGTACATAATGAATTTTGAGCGTATAGTCTCCCAGGAATTCCATCTATCTCTGCTGCCTCATGTTCAAATCCTTCTGATCCAGCAGGTACTTAAGGCTTTTGTGGTCGGTATAAATTTCGACCTTTACGCCGTACAAGTAGTGCTTCCACCGCTTTAGCGCAAAAATTACGGCCGCAAACACAAGGTCGTGGATCAGATAACTCCTTTAGTCCACTTTCCGTTGACTCGAGCCATACGCTATAACACTTCCATGCTGCAGCAGCACACAACCCAAACCACTGCCTGAGGCATCACTGTAAATCTCGAAGCCTTCGGTCCCACTTGGCGAACCTAGAATAAGCGTCGTGGTCAATCGACTCTCAACCTCCTCGAAAGCTTGTGTGCACGCAAGCATCCAAACAACTTTTGATCTTTCCTCATCAAAGTTGTGAGGTGGGGGGGGGGGGTAACTCTATCTGCGAGAAGTTCTCTATGAAGCGCCTGTAGTAGCCGGTCAGCTCCAGAAAATTCTGGTCTTCCGTTTCTGAAAGCAACACAGGCCACTCGCGTATCATAACTATCTTTTCTGGATCCACTGCAACACCCACTCTACTAACTTTATGACTGAGGGACGCTACCTAGGATAACAAAAAACTCGCGTTTGGAGAACTAGGCATAGAGTTGGTTCCTCATTAGCGTTTCCACCACCGAAAGCAGATGCTTGAAGTGATCCTCTTGCTCTGCGAGTACACCAATATGTCGTCGATGAAGACGACCACAAAATGGTCTAGGTACTCCTTGAACGATCTGTTCATCAAATCCATGAACACTGACAGCACATTAGTCAGCCCGAACGGCACGATGATAAACTCGAAATGTCCATACTTTGCGCCGAACGCTTTCTTTGGGACATTGCTTTCCCTTATCCTCAGCTTATAGTAACCAGACTTAAGATCCAATTTTAAGTATATCGATGACCCAACCAACTGATCAAAAGATCAACCACCCTTGGGATCCCATACTTGGTCTTTTCCGTTAACTTGTTCAGTTTCCCATAATCGATATAGAGTCACAACCTTCTGTCCTTCTTCTTAACAAAGAGGACCGGCGCGCTCCAAGGTGACAAACTTGGATGCACATAACCTTGCTCCATTAACTCTTCCAGTTGAGCCTTTAGCTCTGCCATCTCCTTAGGCGTTAACTGATATGGAGAGCGTGGCACAGGTTTGGCACCTTGCACTAGCTCAATCCTGAAGTCAATCTCTCGCTACGGCGGGACTCCGGGGAGACCATCAGGGAAACACATCAGGATATTCGGATACACCCGAGATACTATCCAATGTAGGCTTAGGCTTCGAAGCCTCCCATGGTGGCAGTAACGACGCTTGCAAGTCGAACTCCTGACTCCCAAATTGTAACCTTGCGACACAGACACTCTCTCTCCGCGCATAGAATGGCCATTAGACAACAACACATCCAAATTGCCCTTTACCATCGAAGGAGATACTCCGATGTGCAATACTAAACCTTCGGACAAAAGGAGTGAGAAGTTCCCTTATCAAAACTATGCCCTCGCAGGGTGACCAAAAGTCTAAAACAAAGCCTAGAACTTCCAATCCTAAGCTAGTACGCATAAGGTAACAGGTATAAGAAGTTAAATTTTTATCAATTAAACTATACCTGACATCCCGACAGTCGGCCACAAGACCTCCTGCTGACTAAGGATGTCCACCCTCGGTTGGGCCGGAGTATACAGTGATGCGGTGTACTCCACCACCTTGTCCTTCTCCTCAGCTGTTGCCCCCGGCTTAATCTCGGACATTGGGCATCCACTCCGACAATCCCAGGCATAGTGTCCCGGATTTCCATAGTTATAGCATGCACCTGGGGTTTGGCTTGTAGTCGCTTCAAATGCGCCAGAGGAAGGGACTAGACCCGACATCCTAGCCTTCTTGTACCACCTACGGTACCCATATTTTGATGTTAGCATTTTGAACACCGTCTCCTTTGCACTAGAGTCTTCAACTGCTCCTGCCATAGCTTTCAATGTCTTCTGAGCACCCTTCCGACAATCTCAGGCAAAGTGCCCTTTCTTTCCACAAGAATGGCAACTGTAAGTAGTCTGGCTAGTAGATGATCTAGTTTCATTTCTCAGCGTTCTTCGGTAGGCAGTCTTTATAGGATCTGTAGGGTTTGGTACCCTATTCACTGGTATTTGATGAGTTTTCCCCAACTCTACTTCCAAAGGTCTGGCTGACTCCACCAAGGCTCAGAATCCCAATAGCTTTGGTCCTTGCAGTAGGATGCGTAACTCGCTGCGCAGACCATTATAAAATCTATCGACTATAGACTGCTCGCTTTCCCACTCAAAGCCTGGGTAGCACCTTATCATAAGGAACGTCTGCAAATAATCGTCAACTGAGTTCGCTCCCTGCATCACAATCATGTTCCTCTGCTGCCCTAAAGGGCCTCTATAAGCCATTGGCTCCATCACACCGCCCGGTGTTGGGGCCATCTCAGGGACAGAGGGTTGCACATTTCTTCCATGTTGTGCGTTGGTCACAGCGAACACCGCTTCAACTACCCTTCTTATGGTTTCCATAGAAGTAGGGGTCTCAGGCACGTCGCTGGGTGCAGTACTTTTCTCAGAAAGTGTGCGTTCAGACTTTCACGCGCCACTCCCGGACACCTATAGTCATACAAAACACCAGTAAGAGACCAAACAACATTGCAAAACGAAATTATAGGAACACGCAGATTCCTCAACCATGTGTATTTTCATTCCTAAGTGGACATTTATGGGTTCTTTTCATGTTATAACGATAACGCACACACATGTGCTCACAACCTTAAAGTGAATTCGTCCACGAATTCATTTAAGCCTGACCGAAATCGGTAGTATGATACCAAATTGCAACTCCCCTATCCATCGCATAGCATATAGCAGTAGGTCCGGCCGGGGCCTGACGCCATATACCACGGACAGACCGGTAGGATACTCAATGAAACCATTCAACCAATACACACGCACTACACCGAGCATCTAGCGGAAGTAATTTATTAAGTTGCAACAATAAGAACCCTGCCAACAAGCATGAATGTCCACTAAAAGAAAACCCAGTAGAAATGAACTACAAAATACACAAAGGTACTGGCCTTAAGACCTTACAATAGTTTGCTCAAATATAAGTGTCTTCCAAACCTCAACACGCAGGCCGATCACACATGAGAATACAAGAAAACACTCAAAAATTAGGCCTTCGAGGGCCGGCTCAGCAACCTGGGCTTTAGCCCGCTATTTACCGCTCGGCTCCACAGCACCTGCAAGCACATTTCACTACAACGGTGGCAAACAAGAATAACGGTCAGCTAAAGCTGACCAAATTATAAAGATTCCGCCCCCAAACCGGTGCGACAAAGCTTCTTCCCTGCACTTATTAGCAAAACAAGGAATATAACGAATAAACATCACATCATAGGTGCATGCACATACGGCCGTACACCCCGTGCTCTCAGGGCATTTAATCGGCGAAGCCAGTCTGAACCCAGTCCTATCCTCGACTCCACCACCACCCCGAGGGCGGCAAACCTCGTGAGCATTTAGTATTTTCAGCCATAGCCTAGACTCGAACTCCAAATCATCGGTAAGTACCACGTTAACTTTAGGTCTCTTTAACTGAAATAGATGGAAAGGGTAGGGTTCCACCAGCCCATTGCTCACCCCGCCATGTCCATTTGTCCTTTGACGCGGGCCAAGCTTCCCCCAGTACCAACTATCGATATAACCTGGTAAATAGCCCCGCTATATACCCGGCAGGCTCCCAGGCCACCGAAATGGCAGAAATGCATTTCCGCCAAGATTTCCGGGTGCACCTTGGGGTTAATCCCCAAGATTCCCTGATGCATTCTAACGCATAGCAACCCGAAAACAAACAAAACACACGGAGACTTCTCTGGCATAAAATGCATAACAAAACATCACCGATCCATACCAACATGTCCGGATAGGCTTCACACACCATGCCTATGTCCATACTATGATTCCGGACTCTAACAAGGGGGACTTTACATATCTACCCCAAGGAATACCACAACCTCACCGCACACTCGCGGGAGCGGGTTTTCCAATGCAAAGGAAGAATAACTACACATGCTCAAGATGAAAATCATTACCCTAGTGTTTTTCCTTGGCGCCATGGAAATCTACGCGGATGAAAAGCACCGCAATCTCCTTGCCTTCGCAGATCCGAAGTCGGCTCGTGATTTGGAGCTCCGAAGCTCCGCCGGTTACCGGATCTAGCCTTCCTTCTTCCTCCTTGCTCTCTCCTCTCTCTAGATCTTAAAAAGACAGTAACCCAAGAGAAATGGAGTTTTCTAAGCCCTAAACCCGGGTATATCCCTGGGGAAATAACCCCTAGCCGTCGGATCTAAAAATAATGGAACGGACGGCTGCGATCCGTACTTGAAATCCAAGATCTGGGCCGAACACGGCTTGCGACACGCCCGTGTCCAAGGCCGTGTCACCCATTTGCCGTCAAAACCGTCGCGTCCCAAAAAGAACATGGGAACTCGACATGCCCATGTCAGCCTTAACACGGCCGTGTCAGCTAGTATACGCCCGTGTAGCTGGGCATGTGCCTCCATTGACATAGGTCAAGAACATTCAGAGCATGACACGGCCATGTGACATGCCCGTGTCACATGCCGTAAGCTAGACACGCCCTGGGACACGCCCGTGTCCCAGGCCGTGTAGCTGCCTTAGCACAACTCGCCAAACGACCGAGGAGGACACGGGTATTCGACACGCTCGTGTCGAATTTGACACGCCCGTGTCTAACTCGAATACGCCTGGGCTCAGGCCATGCATATACACTCAACGATCGTTGAGTGAAAGGCTTTGAGTGCCTGACATGCCCTGGGACATGCCCGGGTCCCAGGCCGTGTTCACCCCCCGACGACCGTTGACTGCAAAATCGTCAACCACGCGACCAGTGCCGAACCCGAGCACGACACGCCCTGGGACGCGCCCGTGTCCCAGGACGTGTCACCTCTACCAAATCTCAGATTTGGCTCAAAACACACTACAACAAATATGGACATCAACCACGTTTTTAAGAGTCTTTGGCGACATTTTTCAAATGTCGCTAAAGTTTTCACAGCGCTTTTTGAAACGTCGCATAAGCGTCACCAATACAAACGTCGCCAAAATTATTCGCGACATTTTCACTACCCGCGTCGCCAATACAGATATGATATTAGCGATGTTTACTGTTATAAACGTGGCGGTATTTGGCCATGTTTTGGAATGTAAAACGTTGCAAGCTTTAGCCACGTTTTCCTATAAAAACGTTGCAACCTTTTAAATTGTTTTGGCCACGTTTATTAAAAAACGCTGCCAATATTATTTAATATAAAAAAAATATTCTAATATAGTTGAACGGATTAAGCAACGCAAACTGAAAATAGGCATTTCTTGAGTAAAAATATCTAGACTTAATTTGAAATATATCAAGAGTATCAATCAATCAATATGAAAAATATACATTTCATAATAATCTTGTTTCATTTTACAATAAAAAAACAAAATTGTTCATGAATTACAAAGTTTTAATTAGAACATTTATGTTCCCATAAAGAGTACACATAAGCTTGTCAAGCATAACCATGACCATCACGAGAACAAAAACGCAGATTCCACCTCCCAAAAGTTTTGTTGTGATTTGCGATCATGATCATATAGTCCATATTTCAGTAATTAGAAATATCTTGCAATAAAATAATTTAATCATTACAAATATTGTATCAAATAAATCGGACAGTAGCAGCAATATTTTTTATGTATATCTACAATCATCATAAAACAAAAGTTAAATAGCTTATCTTTGTAAAACTACCTCTACTGTTTGCATAAATTAATGTTCTATAAAATGCAAAATTATTTGTTGGCCTATATCTACATTACAGTTGTATATTTCAGTCCTAGAATAGCTTCTAGTTTAGATTTTTTATGTTATAATTGTCTACACTTTTTATGGTTGTAATTTTTGATGGTGATTGTTTATGTACAGCTAGATTCATCTTTGCACCCATAATATTCATTCTTAAATGTGTTTCCAGTTAGAGTTCAACTTAGCGGTTGTAAATTTGAATCGTAATTCTTTATTGTCAACTAGATTTAGGTTATGTTTGGGAGACTTATTTTCACCAGTTTAGCGATTACGATCGCATGAACCGCATCTTAATCTTTGCAGTTCTTTATCGATGCTAGGCAGCAGCTATTTGTACTGCAGATGTCTTATTTTGACATTTAAAGAAAATGCAAAATCATTATTGGATGTTTTATCAAAGGAATCAAACATAAAAATAGGACGCGTGACACCATCACGCGATAGTTATCTTTGCTAGATTCATCTTTGCATTTATTTTAAGACTTTCTAATCAAAGGCAAGGTCTTTTGATGCAACCGTTGGGGCATCGAAGGACGTGTGACACCATCACGCGATAGTTATCTTTTAATTAGTAGTTTATGTTTTTTTGTCAATTTATTTCCCGCGCACCGTTGTTAATTTTCGGCTCGCCGGTTTAATCACCTGGTGAGATCCTAGAAAAATGGCCTGACAAAAAAAACTCGGTGAGGAAGGCTACAGGGTATAAACATAAAAACAGGACTAAGGAAATTTGCAAACCACACATATAAGATCAACATAAGACTTGTCTATAGTGTAAAAACATAAAAACACAATTCTTACCTGGAATTACTAGCATATTTTGCCAATAGACGCCTCAAAGTGCACAATTACGTGCTATTGAATCTGTCTTAGTAACCATCCCAAGTTATCCTCCAATGCAGTTATTAGCCAAAACCTGAAATTAAATGTATTTGAATATGCTCAAACTACTCGAAGTTCAAACCCAGTGTCAATGAAAGTGCCAGTTTTCAAACATATGGAATCATGGGAAGCCAGCACTAGAAGAACAGAATGAGATGAAGACATGAACACAAAGGATCCATTGGGCACGAAGATTTTGTTCCGGTGTGTTCAGAAAAAAATTCACAACCATTTAACACATATTTTATGATATGAACCCGAGAAATGAATTACTCCTCTCGAGGTTGGTGGGCTGTTGGGGAAGGAGGGGGTGGCCACCAACTTGGAGCCATCAAATGATGTTTTTGACGCTGCATGAAGTAGTCCAGGTTGTCCTTGTCTGCCAATGTTTTTTTTGCATGCTATATGTGTTGATAGAAGGGCTCGGCACTCTTTAGGAACTATTTCTAGGGGAATTTTATGAATTGCTTCACCTGAAGATGGCCTAACATCCTCTGAAACAATACCATACCTTAATTTCCCCCCTTCCCTTCCAGGCATCCATGCAATAATTTCACCTCTGTAAAATGGTCTCATTGGCAGTAACTGTACCTGAAGAGCATCCTGAGGAAGCAGTTCTCTCCCTGCAAGAATATTGTTTTAACTTCTTTAACTATTCCAGTTTCAAATCCTACTTTCATTGCATTCAGAATAGCTTTATTAGAACCATCTAGGCAGGCAAGGAGTGGTCCAATTGGTTAAATGGTCGGTGCCTCTTAAATTTGACTAACTGCTATGGAAACAACATTATAAATGGATATGTATCTTGGAGGTTCTGCAACTAAAATTTTATTCCTACTAAAAGGAGACAAAACAATGGATAGTTGGAGTTGGGTGTGTGTAGTCTCTATTCATCCATTTAATATTTTGCGTGTTATATATATATACATATAATATATATATATATATATATATATATATATATATATATATATATATATATATATATTATATTCTTGAGAGAGTGAGAGAAAGAAGAGAGAGAGAGAGTGATGATTCTCCAGAACTGTTTGAAGTGTGAAGAAAATTTGTCAGCAAGAAAGAATTTCTAGTAAAGTTATTGCAGATTTTGGCGAGAGTGCAATTGGAAGAGTTGCACCCGTCAATTTTGGATTTTGGTGGATTATTCTATTACGCGCCTATACAAAGTCAACTGGTGATTTAACTATTGCTGAAACTCCTGAATGTCAAAAAGGAATGAGACTTATATATATCTACCTTTCTATTTAATACTACTTAAAATAGTTTCTAGAAATGGTGGATTTAATTTTTCCCTTAACTTATGAGCCAAAATTATTTTCCTAGCGCATGGTTCCAACATTTGAAGTAAACATCATGTTGGCTAAGGCCCAATGATCAGACCCATGGATTTGCCCTTTATTGCTCCTTGGCTCAATATTCATTTTCTTTGCTTAACAATCTAGTTGCACACTCATGTACTCAGTGAGGCTGATACCATACTCTTACACCTTGAATGTGTAAGCACTGTTTATATCACATGTAACTCATCTCACAGGATATTATTATGCTTCTCGCTCTCTCTCACTCACGCACGGATGCTTGTGCTGTCGTACATGCCTCCACACACACACACACTAATAAGTTTATTATGATTTTGTTTCTTTTTTATTTATAGCTTCCATTCTTATTATTAAATATTTGTTAGAGGCTACTCTCTTTTATTCTAAAAAGGGGTA
Source organism: Platanthera zijinensis (assembly GCA_039513925.1). Lineage (NCBI taxonomy): Eukaryota > Viridiplantae > Streptophyta > Magnoliopsida > Asparagales > Orchidaceae > Platanthera > Platanthera zijinensis. The sequence continues at coordinate 173,353,222 of CM077088.1, forward strand.
GATTCACTCCTAATTTATAAGTTGAAGCCTCTTTATTTCTTTCTTTCTCTTTCTTATTCTAGTTATGCCAGTCTCCTGTTCCTTTTCTCCTTTCTTATCCCAATTAAATAACAAGCAGCAAGTAATAATTTTATGCACACATTATTTAATTAGTCATCTATATGTTTCTAGGGTGCCTTGCCTCTCCCATCATTCGGTCTTCCTTCAGATATGCTAAAAATGCCGTTTTCCTCTCCAAAATTGATGTTTCAGCTATATATATTAATAAACATTTAATTTGTAGGGGCATGAATGAAGATGGTACCTCTGATCTCTAGCTAGCTAGCTCCCATGGTTATGATAGTGACTGGTACAAGGTTCTCATTTTAGTATCATATGCAGTTTTGATAATTTAATCATATGCACAGAGATATTTTTATCATTCTGTTAGTACCTATATACAAACAGTTAATATACAAGTTGAAAAACATATGCTCATTTTTACATTACAATGTTAAGGGTGGACTCTCGTGTTAGGTTTCGTAGGAGGCGTATCCTCAGGATTAGGCTCAGTATTTTGGTTTGATCTAGAAATAATATTCATCATTTTTGCAAGCTACAAAAATATTAAATAAAAAGTATTAGACTTCGAAAGAAATAGTATTCATCATTACAGGCGGACTGATCGAATATCAATTATACCAGATCCGTAGATAGATAAACCCTAGGCCCCGCAGATGTTCCAGAACAATCTTCTCTGGAACCTTGGTGTGACATCACATTCACTAGACAATCTATAGTTTTTTGCATATTCGTCACTTGGAGTTTAAATTGATCAATCTCTCGCATCTCCCTTGAATTTGTAGTGCCAGACATATTTGAACGACGTGATAGATCAAGATACACTTGAATTGCCGTGACACCGGATCCCATGATTCGGCAACGACCATAATTCTCTGGTCCAAATGTAGAACGAAAAGCAGCCTCATGGATTTCACCAATCGGTGTGTCAAGAGGACATTGTGACATCTGCTCAGCTTTCGCCTTTTCTAAAGCAACCTAAATATAAAAATTCAATCACATACAAATAATTTAGATAATATTTGCATTTCAAAAACGTACATCAAAGAAAAAAACATTCATGCCTTTTTTGTTATAGCATAATCGTCCACCAAACTATTTTCTTTTGCTCTGTGTGTACGACTATTTATGTATAATTCAAGACGCGTTGGCTCCTTTCCCAATTCAACAGGCTTGACAAAAAATATTTCAACATTTTACTATAAGGAATAAGAATAAAAACTAGTACACACCACACTATTTGACATACCAATTCTTTCCTCTTATTAGCGAGACTTGTCCTACCCAATGCATGTGAGCCAAATTTATTACTTCATAATGCTTTATTTTTTTCACTAATGCTCTACAACATCCAAAAAATTAACAATATGTAAAAATATAGAAGTGTAGTAAATTGTAGCACCAAAACTCAATATGTAAACAATATAAAATGTATCAAAATGCATAACTAAAGAACCAAAAATTACCTTCCCCTTCGGCGAGTACCAATATGTCACCATATAAACAAATTCACTTACAGGCATGCTTTTAGGACCACCTCGGGCAATAACGGCCTCAGGAGTGTCTTATGGTCGGTAAAATAAACTTTTAAATTTTGCCTTATTGTCTTTAAATCTTTCACCAAGGATGTGTGTCACAACCCGCATTTTCTCCGAAGGAAACGGATTATCAGAGTAGGAGAAAACACGCGTCATAATGCCACGTCGAGCAGGGGATAACTGCCGACGCTCAGGTAAACTACTAACAACTATACTTTAAGAAAGTCCATGAGTTAAATGATTAGAAAATCAGTTATATTTTTAAAGGCCGTATCCCTCGGCGCGGTGGATCATCTAGTCCATAGTTTAAAAATTATACATATACGCTACGGAAAAATACTTTATTCAGGTTAGACATTGTAAAAGAGTGCATAAATGTACCCAGAGGATAACTTATACTGAGCAAGACTCTACATTTAATTTATTTTATACATAAGAAAACGATCTTTTTACGTTGTTTGAAAAATAGTGACGAGTTTTATAAAACATGCCGATCATGAGTAATACTTATAATAGTGTTTTTAGGTTTAAAAGTAACTAGCAACCTAGCATAAATCATCCCCAGAGTAAGTAGACTAACTCCAGAAAGGTAGATGCAAAAGTAACATATCTAGTATCAAGGTAAAAACTAGCAGTGGGCGCCAACAAACTGACACGAACCCACTAGCAAGTATGTATGTCTGTAAGAAAAACAACACCAAAACTACCTCGCAAAAACAAGGAACTGATCTCTATAGCACCAGAGACCACCAGCAACTGCACAACACCACTAGCCATCAGAGCGGCTACTATCCAGAACCTGAGGCATTCAAAGAAGAAAGAATACCTCAGCAAAAAAACTAGAAAAAAGAAACTGCTCGGAAGTGTCAATCAGAAGATAAGTAAAAGAGGAAAAAAAGCAGTAACAGTCACAACTGCCAAAGGCAAGGCAAAAAGGAAGAGCACTAAGTGTGAGGACACAACAGTAACTCTGCCCAAAAGCTGCAGAGTCTATAAGGCTATAATGAGCCCAAATGCTGCAATCTACCAAGGAAGAAAAGTCTAACACCCTAAGCTATGAGAGATGGTAGTAGCAAAGTAAACAACGTGGATCCGGGTTGGAGGCAAACTTAGTCCCCCAACTACTATTTCCAATAAACCAAGCTCAGGGTCTACATGTGAAAGCACTAGGGACCTCCCACCCCCTTGCCTAGCCCGTACCTGGAGCAAGATAAAAGAAAAAGGGTGGCCTTGGCTAATTTACACAACACCTCCCCAATTAAGAGCTTCAAACCACCACGACTAACCACGACCCACGATTCGGCCTTTTTGGGAAAAATAACAAAATAGCCGACAAGGAACCTCAAAATCAAGAAATTCACTCGGGGGAGAAAATCAAGGTAAGGGAAAAGCACTGAGATGACTCAACACGGCCTTGCGTTGAGTGTGCCCCACTCACTCAACGCCTAACCAGACCTTGGCGTTGAGTGAGTTAGCCTCACTCAGCGACAGAATCAACCATGGCGTTGAGTGAGGTTCACTCACTCAACGCCCTCCGCAAGAATAGCTCTGGCGTTGAGTGAGCTAACCTCACTCAACACCAAAACAGCTATGGCGTTGAGTGAGGTCCACTCCCTCAACGCCTTCAGCAAAACAGGCAGTGGCGTTGAGTGAGCTAACCTCACTCAATGCCAAAATAGCTACGGCGTTGAGTGAGGTCCACTCACTCAACGCTTTAACACTAAATTGAAAAACCCAACGGTGGCGTTGAGTGAGTCCACCTCTCTCAACGCCAAAACAGATTTGGCGTTGAGTGAGGTCAACTCACTCTACGCCAAAATACTTACCCGCAACAAAACCATAAACCAACGCCATCCGAAAGAGGTCGGCGGAAATGCCGATCGATTATCGCCGAATCGGCGGGAAAGCAGAACGATTATCGCCAAATCGGAGGGAATGCCGATCGATTCTCGCCGAATCGGTGGGAATGCAAATTGATTCTAGCCAAATCGGCGGGAATCACTAACGATACTCGTGGAAGTCGGCGAGAATCACTTAGTGATTCCCGTCGATTTCTACTTAGACGAATTTTCTCACTCACTCGCCTCACTACTTAGCCGCAAGAGAACAGACAAAACTATGGCTTTGAGTGTGTGCACCACACTCAACGCACAAGCCCGGGCGGCGTTTGGCTTTGAGTGTGTGCACCACACTCAACACCAAATCCCGAGAGCCGACCAAGACTGGTTCTAACCAGAGCACTACCACAGAAACCTCCCTCTCTCTCTCTCGGCTCCACCCGCAAAAGCACCAAACCAGAAATAAAAATCTGGAGTCTAAATGGTGAAAACAACCAGCGGGTTGAGCAAAAATAGCACAAGGAGGGGGCTCATAAAGAGAAACTGAAGTACAGAGTTTTAACAAGCAAAAAGAGAAAAAGGTTGGCTTCTATCCTAGGGCTAACAGGGTAGTTAAGAGGGGAAAGATCAAAACAGCAAGTGCAAGAACCACTTGCCTCGGTTTTTCTTTTCAGCAAAGCTTCACTCGAGCCCTTCCTCTCCATCGGCACCAACAGCAGCAACACCTAGCCAGCACATCTCGAGCTTTAATGAAGGAAAGGGCAAAAACCGAAAATCCAAACCTCCTAAAAACCCTACGAAAATCAAATCTGTTACCGTAGAAACGTAGATCCAAGAGAGAGCTATCCAAATCCTCTTTCGAAATCAAAATCCGTCCACAAACGCTCCCGAAATCGCCGTCTGAAGGGGGTAGCAGTTCCAACGGTTTTCCTCTTATTTTTTCGCGAACAGTTGCAGGCGGCCGTTTTCGGGAAGAAGAAGAATGGACCCGCTAAATTGGATTAAGGCTTTTAAATAACTCTAATCATGCCTAATCAGCCTTAACCACCACTTAAGCCTCCGGTTCATTTCCAAAGCTTTTGACCACAGAAATCATCTAAATAGCTTTAAATATACACATTTGCTTTTATTATTAGCACACCCAAAACGACGCGAAAACCAAACTACTTCGGAATTCGACGAAACTCGCGCCGTAGCTAAATACCCATGCTACGAACGTAACGGCGAAGTCGATATAAACTTTCGACGAACAGAACTCGAGTTATACCTGCCCGAAGCCAAAACACAAGCATCCCCCGAGAGGTCACACTTGGTCACCCAAAACGACTCGGCTTGCTAGGGAGATCTTGCCAATAGGCTACAAAATAGGCCACTCCGTTCTAAGGAGTTAAGACCACACTCAACAGAAGACAAAAGCCACAAGAACGCATCGACGCAACGCCAAACGAGAAATAAATAATCACAGAAAAATCGGGGGGGGGGGGGGGGGGGGTTACAGTCACTCCTCCTAAAAGAAAGTTTCGTCCCGAAACTTTACGCACAACACTTCTACTATAGAAGGAAAGGTAACACGCCAAACATTACGAGAAGAAAACAAACAAAACTAATCAGGGAAATAGTTGAGGGTGAGCCTCTCTCATAGCCGACTCTAACTCCCAAGTTGCGCTTTCCAAACCCTGATTCTTCCATAGAACCTTGACCATCGGGATGGACTTCCTTCGCAGCAACCGATCTTGAGTATCCAAAATGCGGACCGGCACTTCAACAAAAGAGAGATTAGGCTCCAACTGGGGCACAACATCCAAGACTATCCCACTACTGCGCACACACTTCCGCAATTGGCTTACATGAAATACATTATGAACACCTGGTAAGTTTGCTGGCAAATCCAACCTATAAGCTGACACGCCAATCCGCTCCAAAATCTTAAACGGGACCACATACCTCGGGTCCAATTTCCGGTTCTTACCGAACCTCTTAACACCAACCATCGGGGAAACCTTAAGAAACACAAGGTCTCCTACAAAAAACTCCAAGTCTGACCTACGGCGATTGGCATTCTTTTCATATCTCTCCTTAGCTATACGAAGCTTTTCTCGAATAAGCTTCACCGCCACTTCCATCTCCTCGAGTGGTTCCGCACCCAACAAGGGTCTCTCACCTGCCTAAGCCCAAAACAGGGGAGTTCTGCAGCGCCTCCCATACAAAGCTTCAAACGGAGCCATTTGCAAACTTTCTTGATAACTATTGTTGTATGCAAACTCCATAAGTCGCAACCGCTCATCCCACGCTCCACCGTGGTCTAGAATGTAGCATCTGATCATATCCTCGACTATCTGGTTCACCCGCTCCATCTGCCCATTGGTCTGTGGGTGGTAAGCAGTAGAATACCTCAGATCTGTACCCAAACCCTCCTGCACACTCTGCCAAAAACGAGAAGTAAACCGGGAGTCTCGATCAGAAATGATGCAAACAGGCACACCGTGCAATCTTATGACCTCATTCAAGTACAACTCTGCTATCTTCTTCATCAGATAGTCAATCTTATATGGCATGAAGTGAGCACACTTCGTCAGTCTATCCACTATGACCGAAACAGAATCAAATCCCCTTGGAGATTTCGGTAAGCCCGTTATGAAGTCCATAGAAATACTTTCCCACTTCCAAGTCGGGATCTCTAACGGAGTCAACTTACCACCAGGCCTTCCGTGATCGGCCATCACACGCTTGCAAGTGTGGCACTCAGCAACAAATCGGGCTATATCACTCTTCATGCCATACCACAAGACAATTTGCTTCAAATCCTGATACATCTTTGTAGATCCTAGATGGTAGGCAACACTGGATCCATGAGCCTCTCTGAATATCATACCGCTGATGTCCCCAATAGCGGTGATGCAAAATCTATCGCGGTACTTCAAAGTTCCCGCATCATTGATGGCAAAATCCGGCAACTCCCCTCTCTCAGTCCTGAGGTATAAGTACAGAAGGTCCGAATCATCCTTCTTGTGCAACCTAGTAAGAGAAATACAAGACGGCTCTGCCACTGCCAAATTACTCTGTATGTAGCAGAATCCCACTGAAATATCCATAAGGAAAAACTCTTCCACTAAACGGTCGGCAGAGATATTAAAGATCTTCCCCGTCTTCCGACTTAGGGCGTCGGCCACCACATTGGCCTTGCCTGGATGGTACTGGATCTCTACATCATAATCGGCCACATACTCAAGCCACCGACGCTGGCGCAGATTCAACTCCTTCTGCGTGAACACATACTTCAGGCTCTTGTGATCAGTGAAGATCTTACACTGAGCCCCATAAAGTAGATGCCTCCACAGCTTAAACACATAAATCACAGCTGTAAAATAAAGGTCACGCGTAGGGTAATTTCTCTCATGAGTCTTTAATTTCCTTGACCCATACGCAATCACTTTTCCAACTTGCATCAACACGCAACCTAGACAAACATGCAAAGCATCCACGTAAACATCATACTCCACACCCTCAGCAGGTAGGGTCAGGACGGGAGCAGAGAACAATCGCTTCTTTAGCTCCAGGAAGGCTTCTTCGCACTTCTAACTCCAAACAAAGGCCGCGTTCTTCTGAGTCAACCTGGTCAAAGGTGTAGCCAGGGTAGAGAAACCCTCCACGAACCTCCTGTAGTAGCTGGCCAACCCTAGGAAGCTCCTGATATCCTTGGGCGTGCCCGGCCTACTCCAATCAATCACTGCTGCGATCTTTTTTGGGTCGACCGAGATCCCATCCTTGTTCACCACGTGGCCCAGAAACGAGACCTGAGGCAACTAAAATTCGCACTTGCTCAACTTGACGAATAACTTGTGATTCCTCAACTCCGATAGAACTAAGCGCAGATGTTGCTCATGCTGCTCAGCGTTGCGAGAATAGACCAATACGTCATCGATGAAAACCAAAACGAACTTATCTAGGAAATCCTTGAACACCCGGGTCATCATATCCATGAAAGCTGATGGTGCGTTGGTTCGACCAAATGACATCACCAAGAACTATAAATGTCCATGCCTCAATCTAAACGCAGTCTGTGGAATATCTGCCTCACGGATCCTGAGCTGATGATAGCCGGAACGAAGATCGATCTTGGAGAACACTGTGCTACCGCGCATCTGATCAAACAAGTCATCGATCCTCGGCAGAGGGTACCTGTTCTTAATAGTGAATTTTTTCAACTCCCTGTAGTCGATGCAAAGCCGCATCGACCCATCCTTCTTCTTCACAAATAGAACAAGAGCACCCCAAGGCGACGAACTCTGCCTGATAAACCCTTTTGCCAATAACTCATCTAACTGGACTCGCAACTCCTCTAGCTCACAAGGGGCCATCCGGTACGGCACCTTAGCAATAGGACGCGTACCTAGATCCAAATCAATCACAAATTCGACATCTTGATCGGGAGGAAGACAAGGAAGGTCATCAGGAAACACATCAGCGAAACCACGAACAACGGGAATCTCCTCTAAGCGCGGTATACTAACAATGGTCCCAACCACCGAGACTAAACAAGCAAAACAACCAGAAGGAAACAACTTTTGAGCACATTCCGTAGAAATGACAGGAGAATCTTTGCACGGATCAGCATACACGCTTCCCGGCGGACCATTGTCCTTGATGAAGTCCAAGCGCTTCCCTTTGCACTGAATGACCGCATCATACTTAGACAGCCAGTCCATGCCCAGAATGACATCGAAGTCCTCCAGGTCAATCATCTTCAAGTCTGTCATCGCAAGAAAATCCCCTAACAGAACAGGGCAATCTAGAATGCCCAAATCTGATAACACAGATTCACTAGAAGGGAACTTGACACGGAAGGTATCACGAACTCGATCTAGAGTTAACTGATGTCGCTCCAAAATGGCTCTAGCCACAAATGAGTGGGTAGCGCCGGAGTCGAACAGAATGCGTGCCCAACGGTTCTTCACCTTAAATTTCCCTATAGGAGTATACACAACTAAGGGTCTACCAAAACCCAACTGTAACCATTCTAACAAATAAAACTTTCAAGCTGGAAAAAGAAACAACTAACCTGAGATGACCTGAGTCGAAGCTTGGGCCTCCTCGGAAGAGATCACGATCAGCTTTCCCTTGCCCTTGTCCACACGCTGAGGTGGAGGTAGTGCCTGAAGTGGAACTGCATGAAGAGCAGGCTGGACATGAGGACACCTACACTTGATGTGACCCTTCTGCCCACACTGATAACAGAATTTATCCTTGGACCAGCACAGGGCAGCATCATGCCTGGGTCGCTTGCAAACAGAACAGGAAACATCCCCCCTAGGAGGACCCTGAATAGCATGAACTTGCTCCTTCTTCTGAGCTGCTTCCTTCTTGAAACACCTCTCGACAGGGTGGCCTGACCGGCCACAGAAGCTACACACCACCTTGCTCTTCTTTCCCAAAGCAGCATCGGGGACCTGGGGTTTCTTCTCCTCGACGGACTTCCTCTTGTCCTTCCTCATTTGCTGGCCTCTGCTCTTTGCGGTCTCGATAGCCTCCACCTTTAGAGCAGCCTCCACTACCCCTGCATAAGTCTCCGATCCATAAGCACTGGTCAACTGCTGCACTTCGCTCCTCAAGCCACCAAGAAACTGCTTGACTCGATCAGCCTCAACACTCACCAACCCAGGAGCAAACTGGCTCAACTTGCTGAACTCAATCTCATACTCAACAACCGTGAGTTGCCTTTGCTTCAGGTGGAGGAAGTCGTTCATAAGTCTGTCACGCTCGACCAAGGGCAAGAACTTCCTCAGCAGCATTTCCTTGAATACTTCCCAAGAGCATCAAGCTACCAAGCTCTCCTTTTCTCTAAGCCACCAACTCTTAGCCAAACCCTTAAGCTGATAGGCGGCTATCATCACCCTCTGATCATCTACAATACCGGAATACGAGAACATCTCCTCCATGGAGATCAGCCAATCATCTAAGACCATGAAATCTGCCTTCCCATCATACGTAGGGGGGCTAAGTCTCTAAAACTGCGAGATGAATGCCATTTCTACTGGCACCACCACTGGAGGTCTCAGGGGTGCAGGAGGAGGAGGAACAGCTAACCCTCTTGCAGGGCCTTGCACTCCCTGAGTCTGTCTTGCCACAACTGCCACCAAAGACTGGATCTGGGCTTGCACCTCCACCATTTGCCTGCTCAAGGAATCACTACTCTACCGCAAGCTCTCGATTACCGCATCATTCTGCGCTCCCGATGACTCACCCTCAGATAGGGGGGGTCGATCTCGTCGAAGGGCATCTTGCCATCCTAAACTCATAGCAACCTTAGTCAGATCCTAGTACGACAGCTGCAACTAACTACAAGTACAAAAAATACATACATAAATTTGAACTTTACCACCACCGTACTAACTCTTGTGCGTAGATCGGGAATGCAGGACCTTATATTATTTTTGACTCGAAAACTTATGTGTGTATATATATCATCCTGCCAGTCTTTAGCTTGGCACGTTGTGCTTATGCAATATTATGCTATGCATTCTAAAAAGGCCCTAATGCATGTTATAAGAAGCGTACACATAAAAATGTTATGCATCCCATACTACATAACATTTTCATGCAACGAAAAGAAAACAAGCTAGTCGCAGCCATGTGGTGAGGTTATGCATCCCATGCTACATAACCCTCACATGTTGCCCCTATGGTGGATCCATATACGAACACATATTATGCATCCCATACTACATAATATGCCCCGTATACTTCGGTTATGCTATGAGTGTAGTGTTCGTGCTTTTGCCAAGACGTGCTGATGACATATCGGTGTGTGAATGACATGATGCTGAACTACTAATGCAATTAAAAAGGACGGTTGCCCGACTAACTTGTCAAGCAACCTCCCTCTGATACCAACTGTCACAACCCGCATTTTCTCCGAAGGAAACGGATTATCAGAGTAGGAGAAAATACGTGTCATGATGCCACGTCGAGCAGGGGATAACTGCCGATGCTCAGGCAAACTACTAACAACTATACTTTATGAAAGTCCATGAGTTAAATGATTAGAAAATCAGTTATATTTTTAAAGGCCGTATCCCTCGACGCGGTGGATCATCTAGTCCACAGTTTAAAAATTATACTTATACGCTGCGGAAAAATACTTTATTCAGGTTAGACATCCTAAAAGAGTGCATAAGTGTCCCCAGAAGACAACTTATACTGAGCAAGACCCTACATTTAATTTATTATATACATAAGAAAACGATCTTTTTACGTTGTTTGAAAAATAGTGACGAGTTTTATAAAACATGCTGATCATGAGTAATACTTATAATAGTGTTTTTAGGTTTAAAGGTAACTTGCAACCTATCATAAATCATCTCCAGAGCAAGTAGACTAACTCCAAAAAGGTAGAAGCAAAAGTAATATATCTAGTATCAAGGTAAAAACTACCAGTGGGCGCCAACAAACTAACACGAACCCACTGACAAGTATGTATGTCTGTAAGAAAAACAACACCAAAACTACCTCGCAAAAACAAGGAACTGATCTCTATAGCACCAGAGACCACCAGTAACTGCACAGCACCACTAGCTGTTAGAGCGGCTACTATCTAGAAACAGAGGCATTCAAAGAAGAGAGAATACCTCAGCAAGACAACTAGAAAAAAAAAATTGCTAAGGGTGAGGTAGGCCTTCAGCTTTGTAAGACTAGATCCAGGAACTCGAGACAGATGGAGATTTGTTGTCTCTGCAAGATCCTGGATAAGAAGAATAAGAAGTCTCTGGATATATTATTGTTATTCTTCTTCCTTCTTCTTCTTCAGAGCACTATAAGAATAGAGATTGAGAGCAGCTCTGAAACAATGAACTCGAGAGCACTTTTCTTCTTCCTGCACTATACTATTAGAAAAATATGTTGTGCCTTTTTTCTTTACAAACTCTTGTGTCTCGAATATCTCTTTCTGTGTTGTAGAATGATTCTTTCTAGCAGAGTATATCAAAAACGAACAATAAAAACTCCTTAGCAAATTCAAATCATGCAATAAATGCGCTGCTAGAAAACTAGGAAGTAAAACGACAAGAATGCCTTTTTAATATTCATTTCTTCATCTGTCCCGAGAAATATGTCAAGTAAATTCTCTGATGAATACCATAATCAATACTTCCATAAACGGCTATATTCAAAGGGAATATAAGCATTGATTACTGATAATACGTTTCGTAGTCTTAACTATTATCATAGTTTTCTAGTTTATAAAGTACAAATCTTGTATTTTAAGCCTTATTTTTATCTTTCTTATGTTTATTTGATTGCACCTAACTTTTTCCTCTCTTTGTGCAACTTTCCTAAAAATTGTTCAAAATTGACCTGACACGCCCCCTGTCATGCCCTCCCCGGGCGTGAACTAGGGCATGTCACCTATTCAAGAGGAATCCAGAAGCCAGAGGAATATACTAGGAAACATGGCTGTCACGCCCCCCTAACACGCCCTCCCCGGGCGTGTCCCCGGGAGTGATACGAGGCTTGTCGCTTTCTGCTTGAAGCCTGTCGCCGCATTAAATGCCATTTCGTCTCAGCAAGCCAATAGTACTGTCACGCCCCCCATCACGGGCATGGCATCGGGCGTGACCCCTCCTTTTCTGATGATTGACGGATTTCCGACCAATGATTTCGACGCGACGTATATGTCACGCCCCCCTACACAGCCGTGACCTAGGGCGTGTCCACCGACGTACAGAAGCAATCATCCTTCCAGCTAGAATCCAGAGCCCGAGGTTAACCCTGTACATATCACGCCCCCTGACACGCCCCCCTAGGGCGTGTCGAAGGGCGTGACCAAACCGTGAACTTTTCCTATAAATTCAGACCCGCCCTTCCATTTCAGAAAGCTTGGGTTGAGAGGGGAGGTGCTTCCCCTTTGTTTCTTGGTCTTTTTCATGTTCTTCCCTCTCTCTCTCTCTTCTTTATTTTGTGTTTTCCCTTAACCCTAGTTTAGTTTTAGCCTTTGTAATAGCTTTTATTGTAATTTTTTCACTTGTTTTAGTTGCTTAATGTAGGGCTAGAATAGGTTTTCAATTTCGTGCAATTGTAATTTCCTTTTTCAATTGTAGCTCTCTCTATTAATATAAGTGCTCTTTATTACATTGTGTTCTTAATTCTTTACTACTCATCCCCACTCCTCCACTCCATTATGATTAACTAATCCTCTTTGTACTCGATCTTGATGATCCGAGGTTCGAACGATTAAGTTATGATGTTTTAACTTACCTTTTCTTTTTAGGTTTTAGGACGTGAATTACTCTTGATTTTTCATGGGCTGGAGGTATATTATCGATATATACTCTCCACCTTTGCTTTCATTCTGGGCTAGCCGAGAGGCCGATAGAATTAAGTGAGCATTAAAGAGTAAAGGGAGTTGTACACATCCCTCGAGAGAGGCAGACGTCCAAATATCCCGAATTGGAGTAAAATCCAATAGTGGGGTTCACTGCGTAAAGCGAGCTTTAGGCCTCCGATTTAGACGAGAGTCGGTCAGACCATCCTAAACTCAATTGGGCATGACTTCGAGAGAAGCTTGTTCAGCTTTAAGAACCTCCACGGTTAAGGAACTTTACCCTATTAAGTTTAGGTTTCTATCGCATTTCTTAGTCGACTTTAGCCGATGTGATTCTTGATCGAGTGCATTTCCATTTCATATTTTCAGCCCTTCGTTGTAATTGCTTTGTATAGGCCTTTAAATAACTGCAGTAGTTCTCTTTCTAGCAAAGTTTTATTTCCTTAATTGCAATTAGTTTCTCAAACCCTAGTTTTTCTGTCGATAAAATAATAGCCTTCGTGTGAGTAAGTACACTAAACAGTTCCCGAATTTCAATACAACACTTGTGTCCCCTAGCTACAGTTCGATAGGTATACTTGCCTCATTGGATTGCTAGTTCGGTTGCTTTTATTTTCTTCGAACCTTAGTGACCCCCAAGTTTTTTGCGCCGTTGCCGGGGAGCAACTTTCGTTGATATATTGAAAACACGAACCTATTAATTTTATCTCTTCTCTTTCTTAAAAATTTTAAAATCAAAATTTTTTTTATTACCGCTCTTAATAGTAACCAACTTCACAATTTTTCTATGCCACCTAATTGTCTCGGAAAGGGCAAAGAGGCTTTAAGTGCTACTATCTTGTCTAGTACCTTGCGAACCCTTCACCGGGTAGTCCTTGGGAAGTTCGGGATTAATCTATTAAAAAAAACTATTTCAAAAGAAAAAAAATCTAGCTTTTCTTTCTAGTTTATTTTATTTCTATTTCTTCTCTTCTCTTCTTTTAGTGCATGACCCGCGGGAGTCCGTCTGTTATTTTGGACCTGGACCACGAAATTGAGCGTACTCTTCGGAGAAGATCGCGATTTCAAGGTCCTACTATCCAAGTGTCTGTTGAGGACTCCGAATCATTCTCTACGCTTAGAATGGAAGAACCCAATGCAGATGAAGTCTTACAAAGGACTATGTCCTATTATGCACGACCGAATCTCGAGGGAATAGAATCAAGCATAGTCCGCCCTGCTATAGCAAATAATAACTTCGAATTAAAGCCTAGCATAATTCAAATGGTGCAGCAGTATGTGCAATTTGACGGACTTCAATATGAAGATCTGAACGCACATATAGCAAGCTTTCTTGACATTTGTGACACCTTCAAGATAAATGGTGTCACAAATGATGCAATCAGGCTAAGACTCTTCCCCTTCTCTATAAGAACTAAAGCTAAGCAGTGGCTGAATAGTCTACCTAAGAACAGCATAACCACATAGAATGAATTAACAGAAAATTTTTTGGCGAAGTATTTTCCGCCAGCTAAAATTGCAAAACTTAGGAACGACATTTCCGCTTTTGGACAAAAAGACTATTAAACCTTATACGAAACCTGGGAAAGATTTAAAGAATTATTAATACGATGCCCACATCATGCGCTGCTTGTATGGTTACAAGTGCAGACGTTCTATAAGGGGCTAAATCAAAATACAAAACAAATGATAGACGCAGCTTTTGGCGGTACTTTAAATCATAAGACCCCAGAAGCAGCTCTTGATCTTTTCGAGGGCATGGCCATGAACATTTATCAGTGGAATGTGCCTAGGTCCCGCACGAACAAACCTGCAGGTATCTTTGAAGTGGACAATGTCTCCCAGCTCGCTCTATAAGTTGAAATATTAAGTAAAAAGATAACAGAGATGACTGTTGCCTCCGCCCCTCAGGTATGGGAATCTGCAACTCCTTCCCCCGAACAATTAGATTTTGTTAACAATATGCCTGGAAATGCTTTTAATATTTTTTCTGCTGCGAATTTTAATTCTCCTGGTTTTAATTTTCCAAATAGTTATAATCTTGCCTTAAGAAATCATCCAAATTTTTCGTGGAGTAATCCATCGAATAGTATGCGCCCACCACCACAAAATGATTTTTCTACACCACCACCACCACCTCTTCAAAATTATCCAAAACCTCCAAGCTTGGAGGAGTTACTTTCCAAATATATCACCACAAATGACGCTACGATAAGAACCTTAACTAGAAGCGTTAAAAGTCTTGAAAATCAAGTAGGACAGCTCGCTAAAATTATTTCTAAGCGACCCGCAGGGTCTCTTCCTTCCAATACCTAGCCCAACCCGAGAGAGCAAGCGAAAGCTATAACTCTTCGAAGTGGGAAGCAAGTTCCCGGTATGGTAAGTGAAGAGCCCGAGGAAAGTTCTGCCCCCGCTTTAAAAAATCAAAGCTCCGACCCCGTTTTAAAAATTCCACCCTCTGCTGAAGAAGTTATCACCCCCGTTTTAGAAAAAGATCTCACTCCACCACTCGTCTTTAAAAATAATCCAAATCCGCCTTACCCTTCCGAACTTAATAAACAACGTCAGGACGATCAATACTCCCTTTTCTTAGAGATGGTTAAGCAAATCCACATAAATTTGCCCTTCCATGAAGCGATTTCCCAGATGCCGAAGTACGCTAAGTACCTTAAGGACCTCCTGACCAACAAGAAGTAGTTAGAGAACATTTCACACATTACGTTAAATGTCGAGTGCTCTACAGTTTTGAAAAATGGCTTGCCAAAGAAAATCAGTGACCCGGATAATTTTTCTATTCCGTGTGTCTTTCGTAATCTTTTTGTTCAAGAACGCATTAGCCGACTTAGGTGCGAGTATTAACCTGATGCCCCTCTCGTTGTTTAAAAAGTTAGGAATTGGTAGCCTCAACCCCACACGCATGAGCATCCAGCTCGCCGACAGATCCGTTAAGTACCTGTTAGGAATAGTGGAGGATGTCTTAGTAAAAGTCGACAAGTTCATCTTCCCGGTGGACATTGTCATTTTGGACATCGAATAAGACGTTGAGGTTCCCCTGATCCTTGGTCGACCCTTCCTTGCCACCTCCCGAGCTATCATTGACGTAAGCAATGGTAAGCTCTTCCTTCGAGTAGGCGATGACGATGTCACTTTCTCTATCACACCTTCGATGAAAAACACCTTAGCAAATGATGACTCCTGCTTTTTCGTAGATACCATGAGTGATGAATCCTCCTATTGCCTCTCTAATTTTGAAAAAGAATTTTCTGCTTTTTGTTCCCCCTCTTCTCTTCCAACTGAATCGTTACACCTAAATGAAGAAAGTGTAGAATCCTCTTATCTTTTATCTGATTTTGTAAAAGAATTTTCTGATTTTTGTTCCTCTTCTACTTTTCCAACTGAATCGTTGCAAGAAGCCGCCTTGGCCACCAGCTCCACCTCTTTTAATTTTCCGTCTAAAAAGATCTACGAAGATATAGTATTTGAAAAAGAAAGAATTTCTCAAACCTCTTATGAAGAACCCCCTACCCTAGAACTTAAAGAACTTCCTAAATATCTCAAGTACGGCTTCTTAGAAAAGAACTCAAAGCTTCCAGTTATAGTTTCGGCCTACCTCACGGATGTCCAAAATGAAAACTTCTTTTAGTTCTGCGCAAACATCGTTGAGCTATTGCTTGGCAGATTTCCGATATCAAGGGCATAAGCCCATCTTTCTGCACTCATAAAATTTTAATGGAAGATAATTCGCATAACTCCATTTAACCTCAGTGCCGTATAAACCCGAACATGAAAGAAGTAGTTAAGGGCGAGGTTATGAAATTATTAGAAGCAGGAATTATCTACCCTATATCAGATAGTAAGTGGGTTAGCACTGTTCAGGTAGTACCAAAGAAGGGAGGGATAACGGTAGTTAGTAATCAAAATAACGAATTAATCCTGACACGGATGGTGACGGGTTGGCGTATGTGTATAGATTATAGGAAGCTGAATGACGCCACCCGCAAGGACCACTTTCCTTTGTCGTTTATCGACCAGATTTTAGAACGATTATACGGCCATAGCTTTTATTATTTTCTTGATGGCCTCTCGGGGTACTTTCAAATCCCCATCTCTCCCAAAGACCAAGAGAAAACTACGTTTACTTGTCCTTTCGGCACTTTCGCCTACCGAAAAATGTCGTTTGGATTGTACAATGCACCAGCTACATTCCAGCGATGTATGCTCGCTATCTTTGACAAGTACGTAGAAAGCATTATGGAGGTATTTATGGACGATTTCTCCGTGTTCGGCGACTCCTTTGTTAGATGTTTAGAAAACCTCGAAAATGTCTTAGAACGATGCAAAGAAACTAACCTTGCCCTAAATTGGGAAAAATGCCATTTTATGGTGAGGGAAGGGTTTGTTTGGGGTCATAAAATTTCTGTGAGAGGTATTGAGGTAGATATTGTGAAGATAGAAGTTATCTAGAAGCTGCCGCCGCCTACGAATATAAAATCTATAAGAAGTTTCTTAGGTCACGCTGGTTTCTATCGCCGCTTCATAAAGGACTTCTCCAAGATCACTAAGCTCCTCACCCATCTTCTAGAAAAAGATGCCACATTCATTTTTGATGACTCTTGTCTTTCTGCCTTCGAATTAATAAAAGAAAAGTTAATTAACACACTGATTATGATAGCTCCAGTGTGGGACCTTCTATTTGAGATAATGTGTGATGCGAGTAGTTTCGTGGTGGGAGCCGTATTAGGTTAACGCATATCTAAAAACCTCCATCCCATCTATTACGCTAGTAAAACGCTCACATCTACACAGGAAAATTACACCACGACCGAGAAGGAGCTCCTAGCTGTAGTATTTGCTTTCGATAAATTTCGTCCTCATATTACACTTTCGAAAATTATTGTTTTTACGGACCACTCGACCCTCAAATATCTTCTTACCAAAACGGATGCCAAGCCACGCTTGATTCGCTGGGTCTTACTCCTCCAGGAGTTTGACTTAGAGATCCGTGATAAGCGAGGAGCCGAGAACTTGGCCGCCGACCATCTCTCCAGATTAGACAATCCCTTTATAGAAAAATTAAATGAAAAATCTTTTAATGATTGTTTTCCTAATGAGAAGCTGCTTTCAATTAACACACCTACTTATCCTTTGTTCGCACACATCGCCAACTATTTAGTGGCCAGGGTTCTCCCAAAAGAGTTCTCCTCTCAGCAAAACAAGAAATTATTTTCTGAGCTGAAGAACTATTTTTGGGAAGACACACATCTTTTCAGAATCTGCGCGGACCAAGTGATAAGGAGATGTGTTTCTTATGAAGAAAGAGTTGATATTTTAAAACACTTACATGAAGGTCTGAAAGGTGGGCATTATCAAGCTGCGCGCACCGCTCACAAGGTGCTCTGCACGGGTTTTTACTGGCCTAGCCTTTTTAAAGACGCGCAAGCCATTGTAAGTAGGTGTGATAGTTGCCAATGGTCAGGCAAAATTTAAAATAAAAATGAAATGCCGCAAAAATATTTCCTCGAGTGTGAAATTTTCAACCTCTGGGGAATCGATTTTGTTGGCCCTCTTCCTTCTAGCTTCGGAAATAAGTATATTTTAGTTTCCGTTGATTATGTTTCACATTGGTCTGAAGCTCAAGCTCTTCCTACGAACTACTCCTGAGTTGTAGTTACCTTTTTGAAAAAATAATTTTCTCGATTCGGAACGCCGCGAGACATCGTTAGTGAGAGGAGTTCCCATTTCTGTAACACACAATTTTAAAAAATCCTTACTAAATACGGCGTTACACATAAGCTTTCAACTTGCCTACCACCCCCAAACTAACGGACAAGTCGAAGTAGTAAATAGAGAAATAAAAAGAATATTAAAAAAGGCTGTTTCAAATTCTAGGAAAGACTGGTCAGCAAAATTAGATGATGCTCTATGGGCCTATCGAACTGCATACAAAACCGCCCTCGGATGTACGCCGTATCAGCTGGTCTATGGAAAATCGTGTCATTTACCCATAGAATTAGAACACCGCGCTTTTTGGTCCTAAAGATTTTTAAACTTCGATCCTCATTCAGTCAGCAACCTTAGAAAATTTCAACTCAATGAATTTGACGAGTGTCGCTCTTACGCTTACGAAAATAACAAACTTTATAAAGAGCGGACGAAGCGTTTGCATGATAAGCACTTAAGGCATCTGAAAACCTTTAAGTCGGGCGACCAAGTTCTTTTATATAATTCTTGATTGCGTTTATTTCCTGGAAAATTAAAATCTCGTTGGTCGGGGCCCTTTTCTGTTATGCAATTTTTTCCTTATGGTACTATTTTAATTTCTCACCCTGATAAGGGTAATTTCAAAGTGAATAGTCAGAATCTTAAACTTTATTTCTCAAGTGATGATGATGTCAGTCCAAACATTATTAAGTATCTGCTGCATGAACTCTAGCTTTGAACTTTTATTTTTTGTTAAAAACTATTTTATTTTTGGACAACAATATTTTTGGACAATATTATTTTTTGTTGGGTCGAGCTCAACGACGCTTTAAACAAAGGGCGCTCTTGGGAGGCAACCCATGTTATCTTTTTCTGTTTTGTTTATTTTACAATTTTTGCCCTGGACGACTCTGACAAGCTGAAGCTTCTACGATCGCATGCTCCAACGTTGTTGAATCCATCACGAAGTCCAAAGAATAAGCTTGGGGGAGCGGCATCACTCAGCTTTCGTGACAAATAAATTCGGGGAAGTACCTGTTTTCCAATTCTGTCTTTCAATTCTGTACTTTAATTTTCTCTCCTTCTCCAATCCCCTTCTTTTGCCATTGAAGGATAATGTTCATTTAAAGCTTAGGGGAGGACTTCCTCCTTCTTTTTGCTTAGTGTAAATATTTTTTCTTTTTCTGTATATTTTTTCAAAAAGCCCAAAAAATGAATATCTTAAAATTCCAAAAAAAGAAAATATTTCCAAAATAAAAAAAAGAGAATATTTCAAAAATTTAAAAATATATTTGTTTTTTTCTTACTTTAATAGTTTAGACATTTTGGTATCTCAATAGTACCACTAATTTTTGTTTTATTTTACTCAAAATTTCCTATAAATAACTTAGTTAATTATAATATTTCTAATCGTCCTTTTTAATTATGTTTCACAAGTAAAATGTTGGTCATGCTGTGTTTCTAATTCACGGTAGCATGTTAAGGTGAAATTTTTTTCTAAAACTCTCATTTCTATTATGGTTTTTCCTTTTTATTTTCTTTACTTTCTCAAAAATTAACCATCCACTATTTTCCTTTTCATTTTTGGATAATTTTTTTAAGGTCAACTTTTGAATAACATAGTAGATGTAAACGATCCAAGTCACTTATTATTTCTATTTTAAAGACAATTTCATCAATCTTCGTTTATTATCTAGGACTTGTTTTTTGAAAATTTTCAAATCTTTGTTTTAAATAAATTTAAAAGAGTGAAAATGATTTAGGCCATTTTTGTTTTCGTTTGAGCTTTCCTGCCAACCTAAAAACTTTCACCACTAGTTAGCCGCTTTTGAGCCTTTTTCCAAATTCATTTGATAGCTTCTCTTTTCATAACATTTTCACCAATGCCAAAATTTCCAACCTATCTAATCACACTAGCCTTTTTGAGTTTCATAAAATATTTTCATGATTATGATAAGATACTTTGTGATATTTTTGGGAAAAGTTTTTGAAAAAAGTAGTGCTCAAAAGAGATGTTTGCTTTTCTTTGGCTAATTCAAAATGAAAATAAAAATATTTATGGCCTTTATTTTGAAAAAGAAAAAGAAAAAAAATGGAAAAGAAAGAAAAAAGAAAGAAAAAAATATATATATATATATTTTTTAAATGAAATTTTTTGAAACTCTTTGTTTTGTTTTAGTGTGATTTTAAGCCTTCACGTTTATCTTTGAATTCCACTCCTAATCATATTCCTAAACCAAACATTTCTGTCCTATTTAAGTCCATTTGATTCACGACTTTTGAATTTTATTTAATAATTAAGAAAAGAAGAAAAGTAAATCAGTTTTAGTTTTGGATTTAAACTTAGATTTTTGTTATTTAGTTGATATAATTATAATGCATTGCTTGGATCTAGTAACAACTCAATGCATTTTTTCATTTTCGTTGCTTTGCTTAAATCTATTTAAAGAATTTTGTAAAAAATTTGGATGATTTATTTTTATTAGTAAAGTTTATAAAAGTTAAACCATACCTAAATAATTGTTTTAGATTTACGTTTCACCTTTTCCCTATTTTGAATTTCGCATGGTACTTGTGTTAGCATAATTAGAACTTTTTGATTAGTCATATTTTATGTTTATATAGTTTTTATATTTTTGCTTGGGGACAAGCAAAGCTTAAGCTTGGGGGAATTTGATAATATGTTTTGTAGTCTTAAATATTATCGTATTTTTCTAGTTTATAAAGTAAAAATCTTATATTTTAAGATTTAATTTTATCTTTCTTATGTTTATTTTATTACACCTAACTTTTCCTCTCTTTGTGCAGCTTTCCTGAAAATTGGTAAAAATTGACCTGACATGCCCCCCTGTCACGCCCTCCCCGGGAGTGACATAGGGCGTGTCACCTGTTCTAGAGGAATCCAGAAGCCAGAAAAAAATACCAGAAAAAACGGCTGTCAGGCCCCCCTGACACGCCCTCCCCGGGCGTGTCCCCGGGCGTGATACGGGGCGTGTCGCCCTCTGCCCGAAGCCTGCCGCCGCATTAAATGCCATTTCATCTCAGCACGCCAACAGTACTGTCACGCCCCCCCCCCCCCCCCGTCACGGGCGTGACCCCTCCTTTTCCGATGACTGACAGATTTCCGACTAATGATTTCGACGCGATGTGCGTGTCACGCCACCCCCCCTACACGGGCGTGACCCAGGGCATGTCTGCTGACGTACAGAAGCAATCATCCTTCCCACCAGAATCCAGAGCCCGAGGTTAATCCCGTACATGTCACGCCCCCTGACACGCCCCCCTAGGGCATGTCGAAGGGCGTGACCAACCCGTGAAAATTTCCTATAAATTAAGACCCCCCTTCCATTTCAGCAAGCTTGGGTTGAGAGGGGAGGTACTGCCCTTTTGTTTCTTGGTCTTTTTCATGTTCTTCCCTCTCTCTCTCTTCTTTATTTTGTGTTTTCCCTTAACCCTAGTTTAGTTTTAGCCTTTGTAATAGCTTTTATTATAATTTTTGCACTTGTTTTAGTTGCTTAATGTAGGGCTAGAATAGGTTTTCAATTTTGTGCAATTGTAATTTCCTTTTTCAAGTGTAGCTCTCTCTCTTTATTAATATAAGTGCTCTTTGTTACATTGTGTTCTTAATGCTTTACTACTAGTCCCCCTCCTCCACTCCAGTATGATTAACTAATCCTCCTTGTACTCGATCTTGATGATCCGAGATTCGAGCGATTAATTTATGATGTTTTAACTTACCTTTTCTTTTTGGGTTTTAGGCCTTGAATTACTCTTGATTTTTCATGGGCTAAAGGTATATTATCGATATATACTCTCCACCTTTGCTTTAATTTTGGGCTAGCCGAGAGGCCAACAGAATGAAGTGAGAATTCAAGAGTAAAGGGAGTTGTACACACCCCTCGAGAGAGGCAGACGTCCAAATCTCACAGATTAGAGTAAAATCCAATAGTGGGGTTCACTGCGTAAAGCGAGCTTTAGGCCTCTGATTTAAACCGGAGTCTGTCGAACCTTCCTAAACTCAATTAGGCACGACTTCGAGATAAGCGTGTTCATGTTGATGCACGAAATGTGAAAGGGAATCGAGCACCACCAGCTAACGGTTCGAGCACTGGGGAAGGAATAGGGAAAAGTGTGTCGGCTAGTCGGTTACTAGCGACTAGGAATGGCGGATAAGACCAGATAGAGAAAAGAGAGAAAGGACCGCTATCAGCGGCGACACCAGAGTTCGCCCGCCGCGGCCTGAATGCCTCTCCTGTGGCGGGCTTTCCTTTTACGAATGGGAAAACGGTTACAGCGGTTAGCCTACTGAGACCGTGCGGACAGGATACCCGCCGAAGAAGTATTTCGAATCCGCTGCCATAGGCGGCAAGCTTGGGGATTCGAACTCGGTCCACTGTAAGGTACTGTTCACACCTATTTATAGGCTCGGGGGCCTGCCCAAATGGGCAGGGCTAAAATTAACGGCTGCCCAGGGTACAGGAGAACCGGGCTGCGGTGATGGGAAATAACTAAGAAAGAGAAGAGGGCAGAGGAAAGGCCACACGGCTTGGCGGGATTCCTCTGGCGAGTTGAGAGTCCTGGCCTCTGGACGGGCTGATCTGGACTCCCTCTGACGGCGACCTGGGATACAGGTCGCGCGGCTTGGTCAAGGACAGGCCGACCCTAAGATGATGGTTGGACTGGTACTGGCGACGGCCTGACGGAGAGGCCGCCCGGCTTTTCTGACAACAAGCCGGTTTGCTGAGAATGGTGGCTAGAAAGAACAAGCTGCCCGGACTTGAAAACCTGGAGAACTAGTCGCGGATTCCGGGTTAACATAATCCCCGCACATTTTTAAGTTTCTGAAAAACTTCGAAAATGTAGAACTAAGCCGGAGACCGCGACTCCCATTAATGCTCCTGCGTTTATAAAATGTCGAGGGCCCTGCCATTTCGTCAAGATTTCTTTCAAGCCACGGGTCATTATTCGCCACTTGTGGTTAGAATCCTCCAAGCCGACAGGGACTTCTACAAGATGGACGTCATGTCCTCGATGCTAGTTCGCGAAAAGAAGTAGTCTGGGTCGAAAAAGAGGACCAGGAAAACGGATAGTTCTGACCAACAGCCTGAGAAGAAAACTGAGAAGCCGATCACCCCGGCGGCTTCTGATTCTGGAAAGAAACTGATGGAAGCCGTCGCGGAATCCTCGCAGGCCGCGACCAAAGTCAAAACTGTTTCCAAATCTGCTCTCCCGCAAGCCGGAACCACCAAATCCTTCGACATTACCTACTCGCCATCAGGTGAACCCCTCTTGAAGATCGTCGGGGTGGAGGAGAAGAGCGTCGATTCTTCCAAACCGCGCGGGTTACCAACATCCGCACTGACTTGATCGTTATTGATGAGGACGAACTCAGAAGAAGCCACTGGAGGCCGAGCGGTCTCTGACTGAGAAGAGGAAGCGGACAGAGACCAATAGTCGGCCACTTGAAGCGACGTAAGAAGAAAGGATGAGACCCTTGAGGAAAGGATGAGGAGGAAGAACGGCGAGGAAGATGCGGGTTGACAATAACCGC
Source organism: Platanthera zijinensis (assembly GCA_039513925.1). Taxonomy (NCBI): domain Eukaryota; kingdom Viridiplantae; phylum Streptophyta; class Magnoliopsida; order Asparagales; family Orchidaceae; genus Platanthera; species Platanthera zijinensis. The sequence goes on from CM077088.1 coordinate 173,377,225, forward strand.
AATGTTTCTGTGAAGACCGTTGGAGCAGGCCAGCCTCTTCAGCATATAAGCTACGCGGGAGAAGGAAGTATCGCCCGAGAAGTCCGTCGACTCCATCCCCCTAAGCCGGATGAAACGAGACAGAGAGCATGCCGGCGGCCAGCGATTCCCTTGAGCGACATCTCTGAAGGGTATGGAGACCTTCCAGCAGCAGGACAGGTTATTGGCAACTCCTGCCGGCTTCTGAAGAGGCCGCCGACATTGATGTCAAAGTTACAGGAGAGAAGCCTGGCGAACCGACTCCTGTGGTTTCAAAAGGAGTTGAAAAATTAAAACTCAGAGAGAAGATAGAGGAGTTGAGGAAAATAATCGCCGGGAAGCAGGTGGCGACTACATTTCCTCCCCTGCAAGGTAAACACGAAAAAGTTAAGTGTATTGTAAAATTCTACAAGCCGCGGTCACGGAAGAAGGGAGCGGACACAATTTTTAATCTGTCGGCGAGCTTCTTCCTGACCACGGCACAACTGAAAAGCAAAGCTAAGGAGACCGCGCGGCTATTGAAAGAAAAGATAAAGCGAAGAGACTCTGAATGGTTTAGGCGACCAGCGGCTAGATCTTGATACTGCGGCTTTTGAAGGAGAGGTAACCACGAGCTGCGATCTCGTTCTAACGAGATCTTTTAAAAGGTGCCGGTCATGCTACTGAATCTAACCGCTTGTTTATTCGCTGCAGGTGCACCTGAAACTGCTGTGAAGCCGGGCGATCTGACGACTTTCTTTCCTCCACTGATTCCACCGCTACCTCTAAGTATCCGTGACCAAAGGACGGCCAAATTCCAGGAGGAGGTCGCAGCCTTGTAGGCTAGAGTAAGGGAGCATGCCGAGGCCCTTCGAGCTAAGGAAGAAGAGTGGCGACTTCAAGAGGAAGATCAACGGTCTATGCTTGAGGCCGCTGAAAAGAGAACAATACAAGTGCTAGAAGACTTGGAGCTGGAGAGAGGAATGATGCGGCATGAGGTGGAGGTCGCTGAGAAAAGGACGCAGGATGCACTGGTCAGCTTGGAGTTGGAGAGAGCGATGATGCAGACTACGCTTGAGACCGCTAACAAAAGGGTGCAGGAGGCAATGGACAACGCGGACATGGAGAGAGCGGCAAAGCGGACTGCGCTGGAGGCCGCTGACAAAAGGATGCAGGAGGCCCTGTCCAGCTGGGAGGAGGAGAAGATAGCGATGCAGACTGCGCTGGAGGCCGCTGAGCAAAGAACACAGGAGGCGCTGGCCAACCTGGAGCAGGAGAAGATAGAGAAACTTGACCTGCAAGCTTTAGTGCTGATGGCCGGCCGGATTGAGAGGGAAAGGGCAGACATCGCTCAACTTGATGAGGAAAGGGATAAGGATTAACCAGAGGAGGCCGGCAGAGGTTTGCGACCTGCTAGGACGACTACTGAGCAGCAGCAACTACCAAACCGCCCGACTTCTGGAGAGACTTCGAACTCACCAGTAGTCGCGGCGGTTAGGCAGGTCGCTGCTTCTGGCGACCCGGGAGATTGCGCTCTACCGCTGGTAACATTTGCCCGCGTAGAGCGTGATACCTCGCGAGTTCATCGGACTCTGCACTCCATCCACAACCTTGTCAGTCAAGTGTATGTCCAGCTGGTACAGGTCGGAGACCAAGTCACGCGGGTTGGTCGAGAAGCTCTAGAGAGTGGAGAGAGATAATTATGAGAACTCTATTTGGCTTTGTAATAAGGATCAACTCGTGATGCCGGACAGTCTGATTGTTGTGAACAATTATTGTATTTTTGATTGTATGTTACTGCGAATTGCTTGCGGCTTTATGCGGTTTGAAAACTTCTAGTCGCTTTTTTCTTTGGAAATTTTGCAGTACTGGAATTTTAGTCGTCGACCTGCGAACTAGGATACGGTAGATACTTTACCTTGCAGGTTGAGCCGTGCGGCCTGATATCTAACCGCGATTTGACAACCATCACTGTAGTTGTGTAGAAAATCTATAAAAGGAGATGATCCCGGAGACTTCGGCACAAAGATGAGTTCAGATGCGAGCTAAAGCAATCGATGCGGTCTGAAAGGCTCCAAACTTTTGCCGTCAGGACCGATGCGGCTTCTGTTTTCCATTCGGCGGACCACAAAGAAGGTCGGCTTACTCAAGCCGAGCTAGATAGCTTTGTAGAGAAGTACATGAAAGACAGCCCGCTGCTCGCGCGGCTTCCTCTTAATCACGAATGAATCAACACCTCTACAACCAACCAGATCGCCATTCCTGTCGATCACTTTGACTGCGGCTTTCGCTTCCCCGTGTTGATGGAAGCCGTAGCGGTCTTCGACCACTATGGAGTAGTTCCAGGACAGCTGCCGCCGAATTCCATTACGGCTATCTACAGCTTCATCTCCTACTTGAGGTCAGAGAGAGTTCGCTTCTCGATAAAGCTGTTCAGAGAATGCTTCTCCGTCCGGTCTATTCCGGACTCTGGAACAAAGATCTTCAGAGGGCATCTATACTTCGGCTGCCGGGGGCTGAAGGTCGTCAACCTGGCAAACAAAATCCCGAATTGGTCAGCGAGGTACCTGATCTTCGAGGGCCATCTCGGACTCCTGCCGGTCCATCCGCAGGTTTGCGACGAAGCCACTTTTGGAAGCGTCGGACTGGACGGCCTGGAGAAGAATATCTTCGACTTCTTAAAGGGCGAGCGGCTAGACGTCGTCCTCTACCTCCCGCTGCTCCCAACTTTGGAGGATGTTCACGCGGAGGACAGTAAGCATCAGCCAACCAAACTTCTATGCTAGCCACGCGGCTTACCATCTGACTTGTTAAATTTGCCTTGCAGCTGTTGTTGCGGTCCCGCTGAACAAGCCGCTGACTAATGGCAGCCTAACCCTTACACAGAGGGAGAAAAGGGCAAAGAGGGCCAGGCCGGAGCAGGCTGAAGAGGAAGGAGAATCAGACTCCTCCAGCGACTTCACGCTGCATGGTATGGGCAGCCGCTTGAAGGATCTCCACGGCAACCCCACCATGTAGTGGAGTGCTGACAGCGAATCAGTCCAAGTTTCCACTGCCCTCCCTAACTGGGGGAAGGAAACGATAAGTCTCCATGCCTCCGTTGCTGGCGCGGCTTTGTATGGTAGGCGCAACCTGAAAGCGCTGAAAAAGATACCAGAAGAGCACTTCTCGCGCTTTGCCGCGCAGGTCGGCGCGAGAAGCTTCGTGGCTAACCACTACATGGGCCTGGCCCATAGGCGGTTAGTCGCAAGTCAAGGTGACCTGAAGCGGCAACTTGCCGAAAAGGATAAAGAAATTGCACGCTTGAAGGAACTGAATGCGGTATTAATTTATCAAGCCGCTCAGACTGACCTTTTCTCTTCCTTTGCAGAAAATGCATGATCCAGCCAACTCGGTCTTCCAGGACGCTATCTTTCCGTAGCTTGTCCAAGGAATCGACGGAGCGTTGAAACTCCTTCGAGATCGCGGAGGCCTCGCCCCGGGATTCACCGACTTCACCTGCGCTGACCTGTATCCACCCTTGAAGGAAAGGGTGGCCGCGGTTTATCGAGCACTGAAGGGCAAGGAGAAGGTCGATGGAGAGGGCGAGGGCAAGGAAGAAAATGAAGAGGAGTACAGCGAAGGAAGTAGGAGCGAAACCGCTTCTTCAGAAACCGGCGGTCAAGCGTCTGAGACCGCACAGGTTTATGCCGTTAGGTCAGAGATCGGGGAGTCCGGCAGTTCGCACACGTCTTCGTCCGACAGCGGCGAATACTCGCCATCCGAGGTCGATGTCGATGGTGAATCGGACTCCGGCGCTCCTGCGTCTAAAATACTAAAGCCGGATAGCTAGGACAAAATACTTGTAACAATTTTCTCTCTTTGAGACCGGCGGTATGATTTTGTAAACCGCGCGGTCTACCTTTTGTACTTGACATTAAAAATGAAAATATTTTACCTTTTGTGAAAATCCATTGTACTGCAATTTTACTTACTTGCTTATATATGCGGCTTAATCTTTCTTACTCATTTTCGACTTAAGAAATCGCATTGATGACTTCACCGAATAATAGGTACCTCTGTTCCGGTAAAACTCGGATAGAATACCAGTAGCTGAGTATATTAGTCGTCTGCGAGTTTATAACAATCTGATCGCCCTTGAACGTATTTAGAGCTATAAGCAGGGCTGTCAGGAAAGTATTTGCCAAGGATAAGGCAGTAAATTGCGAGACAAGCCGCTCGGCTAAGGAGATAAACCGGATACTGTAAAAACCAAGCCGTGTGGCGGCCTATCATTTATACGAAACTGGCTCAATACGAGGAAAACTTGCACGACTAATAAACATAGTTGATTCTTTACCTATTGCAAGCCGCGATAGTTTAATGAATACCATAAGGGCGGAGAGCGGATAAAAATGGAAAATTTGATATGTATATAGCTCCTTTGATCCGGCGGCAATCTTTGTAAGCCGCTCGGCTAAGTAACTTTGCAATTTCTGACTATAAAAATGATACTGTTTGATTTTGCTGAAACTTTATTCGCTCGGTATTGTATTTCTATCGGTCGAATAATAATATGCTGATATCTGGACAATACACAAGCAGAATGGATGTGGAGATAAGAATAACCGAACATTAATATATTTATGATAACCACGAATAATACTTCCAATATGAAAATTACCAACAAGCTCAATTAATAATGGGTAGAGATAAATACCGCCCGAAAAGATATCCGCGCGGACTAGAATAAATATTGGCATCAAATGACAATTTAAGAAAACCAATTGGTCAAGAGATCGGCGGTAAGAATAATAATATCGAATTCCTGTTGGATAACTTTATCAGTAATATCGAATTACCGGCATACTCTCTTTAGAGATGATAACCGCACGGTTGAATTCAGCCGACTGGCTTCTGCTTGAATAAAACAAACCGCTCTCTTGCCTGGAACATGTAACGATCTTCCGCGCGGTCTGCGGACCGTGTAAGATGTAAAATGGCTCCTGCAGACACTGCTGAGAGTAAGAGTATTCGAGGGTCGTGAGACGATCTGCGGGGCATGGATTGCTTCCCGCAAGCTCATAGGAACGAATATCCCTGTGGCGAGGTCTATGAACTGATCAACTCCGCTCCTCCATAATAATGGGGTTAGGTATAGCCGGGATCCGCATATGAACTCCACCCCAAGGCCGGTTTAAGCTCTACCACTACACGTGCGAACTCCCCGCAACACGGTTGTGGTGTTACGCTAAGGATAACGGCTCTAAAGGGGGATGTATAGACTCTGCATATCTCTTGATTCACTGTCTTACTTTTTTGGGTTGCAACATAGAATGATGACTTGCAGGTGAGAATCCGATATAGAACTCTCCTAAAGAAGATATAACTGAGTCATTTCAACTAGAGCATCTGCGAATGATTCGAGAAACAAAAGACAGAAAAACATATTGGTTAAGGGATATAAGATCTTTTGCGACTGATGTCGTGCGGGATTGCCACTACACATCTGCGACTGATGTCTTTGTGCGCTACGGATTCCTTTGTTTCTGGAGGGCATTTTCAAAAATTTGGAGCTAATCTTCTGTTATGACCTATTTTTGTTATAAGTCGCAAATGTCCACATACGCCCGCGCGCTGCTCGAGCGGGTTTCTTGTCTTGGCTCTTCCTCCCGTTGTTCGATGGGGGAGGTTAAATTTTTTGTCCTTTTTCCGAAACACGGGGCTTCTTCGAAACTGAGGCCGAGTTGCCGAATTCAGAGGGCGGCCAGGCCGGGTAGGAGGTGAATGCTTATTTCGGCGAATAGTGGAAAGCTTAGTAGGCGAAGGCCGAGGATATGCTTGGCCGCTGGGGTGGTTGGCTGGCGTAAGCCGGAATGATTGAACCCAATTATCGACGATTGTTGAGAGATATTTGTGATTTTCTTCCCGGCGGGACTGCTGGATGCTGGTGAGGTTGTTCTGACTGATTTGCTGCTATATCTATTACAACTGTCACGAAAAGCGACGGGGAAGACGAGCACCACCAGCTATCAAAAGAAAATGTCGGCCAAAAAAAATGGCAAGAAAAGAGAGAAAGGGCCGCTCCGAACACATGGGAGCCTCTCCTGCGGCGGGCTTTCCTTTTATACAGAAAATATGTAAACGAAAGAAAGAAGGGGGGAAGCCGGCCGGGCAAACAAGATACTACCGCTTCAAACACTTCCACTATTTAACAACAAAATCTTCATTTGCAACATCAGCTTTATCAGTGGAAAAGCCAAGACACAGGCCGCATGTGCTGGAGGATCGGCCTCTGGGCATAGGACAACATAGTCATGTAATTTCCCTGCCTTTGCGCCCGGCTTGTCTGAATATGATCTGCTAGTGCACAAGCCGCCCGGACTTCCGGAGAGCCCGATTAATTTCTCTTGTGTTGTGACCAATATCCTTATGATATTTACAAAAAAGTTCTTCATGTCGATGTTCAATCTTTGATTTCATACGTCGAGGCTTTTTAAATTCTTTCATACTAGCAAGAATCGGCAGAAGATCTTCTATAGAAATTTTGAACTTGACGTACCTGTCTGAGTACCTTTGTGATACTTTTTGAGTGTTTTAGTAGTGCTCAAAAGACATGATAGCTTTTCTTTGGCAAGCTTCCACAAACTCTGATGATTTATCCTATTGAAAAAGAAAAAGAAAAAAAATGGAAGTTCTGAAGCGTTTTTGGAAATTTTTTGAACCTCTTTGTTTTGTTTTAGTTGATTTTAAGCCTTCACGAGGATTTTTTTGATTCCACTCCTAATCATATTCCTAAACCAAACATTTCCCTATTTAAGCCATCTGATTCAACTTTTGAATTTTATTTAATAATTAAGAAAAGAAGAAAAGTATATAGTTGGTTTAAACTTAGTTTGTTGCTTCACCCATTATGAACCGATTAGCTATTTTAATTAGATCTCCATAAGTCTTTGGCTCCTTTTTGCTTTGTTTAACTTTAAATTTGAGAGGACCTTCTCGAAGTCCACTTATCAAGGCATATTTGTAAAAGTCTGGATGAACGTTAACGATATAAATAATTGTTTTAGATCGTTTCCTTTTGAAACCGATCAATGAAATGAGCAGTAGTTTTTATATTTTTGCTCATCAACTTCCTGCTTGATTTGAAAAGAGCTACTGGGTTTCTCTTCCGCTTCCTGAAGGTATCAAATATATTTTAAATTTAGGATTTTACTATTTTTTAAAATCCCCAAAGCAAGTGATAGATCGAGACGGTAAAAATTGACCATGAAACCATTCCTGAGCAAGGGCGTGTCACCGTCGAATCCAGGCCAGAAAAAAATCATTAGAAAAAGCTTACACACGCCCTCCCCGGGTGTGTCCCCGGGCGTGATACGGGGCGTCCATCCGACATGGCTTTTAAAGAAACAGCCGCTTCACGCCCCCCCCCCCCCCCGTCACGGGCGTGATGCTTGTACCCCTCCTTTTCCGATGTGAAACTGGATCACTAATTCTAGAATAGCGTGACAAACGAGGCTCTCTGAAAGAAGCAATCATCCTTCCCAGCAACGGTATCCCAGCGAATTTGATCAATGAACGGAAAAGAAACTTATTCTTCTCTATAGAGAGGTGTCTGCTTTATGCAAGCTTGACTATGATAAGCGGTTAAGTTGGCATTACGATGCCCGCGAGGAGGGTTGGATATCTCTCTTGTTTCAGGATACAATGCATCCTTAGCTTGATTAATGGAAGATTCATTACCGTCGTCAAGCGCTACATTCTGAGCTACATTCTCAGGATGAGAACCATCTTGCCTCGTTAAGAGATCCTGAATAGACGATAAGAAATTACTGTAATTCCTCGGGAGATTCATTGCAAATAATAGATAACAACCAACACGTATTTAGAGACCGCCGAACAGCTATAGTTTGACCGAGTGGATAGAATGGCAAGCGGTTACTGAACAGGTTAACCGCCCTTGTCGCTGCTTGCTCGACTAGCCGCTAAGCTCTAGCGGTCGATCGGTCTGACAATATCTAGCCGCGGATTTTCACCGGCCAACCGAGATCTGAAGGTCGTGTGTTAACTGTTGATGCACGAAATGCGAAAGGGAATCGAGCACCACAAGCTAACGGTTTGAGCACTGGGGAAGGAATAGGGAAAAGACTGTCGACCAGTCGGTTACTAGCGACTAGGAATGGAGGATAAGACCGGATCAAGAAAAGAGAGAAAGGACCGCTATCAGCGGCGACACCAGAGTTCGCCCGCCGCGGCCTGAATGCCTCTCCTGCGGTGGGCTTTCCTTTTATGAATGGGAAAACGGTAACAACGGTTAGCCTACTGAGACCGCGCGGACAAGATACCCGCTGGAGAAGGATTTCGAATCCGCTGCCATAGGCGGCAAGCTTGGGGATTCGAACTCGGTCCACTGGAAGGTACTGTTCACGCCTATTTATAGGCTCGGGGGCCTGCCCAAATGGGTAGGGCTAAAATCACCGGCTGCCCGGGGTACAGGAGAACCGGGCAGCGGTGACGGGAAACAACCAAGAAAGAGAAGAGGGCAGAGGAAAGGCCGCGCGGCCTGGCGGGCTTCCTATGGATAGTTGAGAGTCCCAGCCTCTGTACGGGCTGATCTGGACTCCCTCTGACGGCGACCTGGGATACAGGTCGCGCGGCTTGGTCAAGGACAGGTCGACCCTAAGATGATGGCTGGACTTGAACTGGCGGCGGCCTGATGGAGAGGCCGCCCGGCTTATCTGACAATAAGCCAGTTTGCTGAGAATGGTGGCTAGAAAGAACAAGCCGCCCAGACTTGAAAACCTGGAGAACTAGTCGCGGATTCCGGGTTAACAGTTCAAGTTTTAGAAACCTCCACGGTTAAGTACCTTTACCCTATTAAGTTTAGGTTTTTATCGCATTTCTTAGTCGACTTTAGCCGAGGTGATTCTTGATCGAGTGCATTTCCATTTCATATTTTCAGCCCTTCATTGTAATCGCTTCGTATAGGCCTTTAATTAACTACAGTAGTTCTCTTTCTAGCATAGTTTTATTTCCTTAATTGCAATTAGTTTCTCAAACCCTAGTTTTTCCGTCGATAAAATAATAGCCTTCGTGTGAGTAAGTGTACTCAACAGTTCTCGGATTTCAATATGACACTTGTGTCCCCTAGCTACTCGATAGGTATACTTACCTCATTGGATTGCTAGTTCGGTTGCTTTTATTTTTTTGAACCTTAGCGACCACCAATTACTCAGCGAAATTACGACTTAATATAATAAAGGAACAGATATGGAAAGAATAAGGAACAAAACATCTTACAGTTTTTGTCGACCAGGGAACAAATTTCATCGAGCTGCAATCGGAGATCGTCGAACTGAGAAATTCTGTTCTTCGACCTGAGCTCTGCGAAATGAATACTGAATAAACTAAACTGAAACTATGCTCCAAGTTCGTCGACCTAAGAGTCTGCTCTGTACTGAAAGATCGTCGACAATAGAACTTGAATCACCAGAATTTGTCGAGCTGAGAAATAGACTGAGAGAAAATGTCGACCACAAAATAACTTCTTCTGAAGGATATCGTCGACCTGAGTTCTACGATCGTCTTGCTTAACTTAGAAAAGGATCTCCAAGTTCTTCGAGCTGAGTTAAACGAACGTCAAACTAATTTCCCAGACTACATAGAATCTTCTAAGGTTTCAATCTGAGGCACACTTCAGGCAGGTCCATGGAGATAAACTATGGAGGACTGGCGTAAGACCTAGAAAGCAAAACACTGACCCTGACTATACAACATGGGTCAATAAGCCTAAGAAGTGAACCTAGCCCAAATCAAAATAGGGGTTCCAACAGTGTCGCAGAAATTCCACCACCTACAGCAAGAACTGACACTCTGAAAACTTGACGTACATTTGATGCTCCCGAAACTTGCCCAATACCAGTGCTAAATACTAGGAGTGCTACTTCTTCATCTTAGAGTAGATCAAGGTATCATTGATGAAGACTATGACGAATATATCCAAATAGGGATCAAACACATGGTTCATCAGACTCATGAATGCGGAAGGAGCATTCGTGAGGCCGAAGGGCATCACTGTGAACTCATAGAGCCTGTATCGTGAACTAAAAGCTGTCTTCGAGATGTCCTCCTCCCGGATCCACAGCTAGAATTATCCAGATCTCAAATAAAGCTTGGAGAACAAATGGGCCCCCAGCAGCTGGTCAAACAGCTCATAAATCAGTTGTAGTGGATAAGTATTCTATAATATCAACCAGTTCAGCTTCCGATAGCCGATGCAGAGTCATAGAGACCCATCCTTCATATTGACAAATAATAATGGGGCTCCCCATGATGATGAACTCGCTCTAACATAACCTGACTAAACAAGCTCCTGTAATTTGGTCTTAAACTCTACCAACTCCTTGGGTGCCATCCTATAAGGTTCCCGTGCTATAGGTGTAGCACCCTTGATTTTTTGATGATTATTTTAATTCCCGTAGTGGCGTATTTTTGACGTCAGGGCGTTACGTTGACACATAGTTAATAGGTGTCATTTGTTGGATCATTTTTTTGCTCAGTGAGTCTTCCCGTGTGGTTGGTTTTGGCTTGGTTGTGCTCCTTCCCTCGCGAGCCGGGTCTATTTTGGTGACTCGGTGGAGCTTTTTATAAGTTTGTGGTGGTGTTTTATCTTCAGGTGGTGTTTTGCCCGAGTTTTGTCTGTAAGAGTTGGATTTCGACTTCGCTGTTAGATTTGTAGCATCAGTATTTATCTATGGTGTGTTTTCATAGATTTAAAATTAGTTTGAGTTCGGGTCATTTTTGGGTTAATGATTATTAATTGTATTATAATTTTATAATTATTTATATATATAATCGGTTATAAGAGTCGCATCAAAACCCTATTCATCATTTTCCCCTACCCAAGTGACAACAGTTTCGTGAGCGGAAGAGAAGCGACGACTTCGCGTGCGGTTGGCCGGCGATAGAGAGCGATTCGGTGGTCGGTTTTGTCAAAAGATTAGAGATTTGGAGAGCTCTCGTCGAGATCTATGCATTCGTGGTAAGCTTTTAACAATTCCTCAATTTTTAGGTGTTAGAGTTTGTGGTTTTGACCTCCTTTTTCACCAAAAGTTTCAGGAAACGTCGCCTAAGTCTTCTTATGACTGATCCATGTCGTGGAGCGTTGGAGGAGGCGGATTCTTCCAAGACTTGAAGCAAGTGGCGATCTTCTTCTTACAAACCATTTCTTGCTTTTCTTTTTGTTCATTTCATCTCCTTAAAAGGTTGAAATAATATAGGACTTAGTCTTGAATGTACCCATAGAGTATTATACATTTCGGTTAAGAACCTGTCGAGTATAGTGTACAGCCTAATGAATTTTCGTCGAGTATAGGGGTAGTAGACCATCAAGAATTCGTAAAATATGAGGATTTAAAATAAGTGGAAATTCGTCGAGTAACATCATATTCGTCAAGTATAGGTATTTTTGCTTAAGTCTATTTCATCGAGTATTGATAGTGTGGCGTTGAGTGGAGTCCGATTCGTCGAGTATAATCGACAATTCGTGGAGTATGGCTTAGGTTATGAAGCGTTGAATGACCAGGCAGCTAAGTCATATTCGTCATGTTTACTCGTTGAATGGGGTATGAATCGTCGAGTATCGTTAGTCTATTCATCGAATATCATTAGTCTTCGCCGAGTCTCGCAAGCCTTATTCGCCGAGTATTGTATAAATTCATCGAGTATCCATGTTGTTCGTCGGGAATACTCGCCAAATTTGGTCAGGACTTAGAATATTTTGACGTTTCATATAGGATTCGTCGTGTATGGTCCTTAGATTCATTTTAGGGCTTCTTTAGGTATCTCTTTGGGTTTAGGCTTGGGTTTTGGTTCGAGGTGTTTGGGTATGATGTTTTCTTCGGATGGTCGCCGGTTTGTGAATCATTTCACTTGGTGGTTTGTTTGGTCTCTATTTTGTGGACTGTTGGGTTGTGTTGGGCCAGGTGGCCACTAGTGCCTTTTGTGAGACGTTTGGACCTAGAAGTCTTGTATTGGATGTTTTGGTCACCATCTCCGGCCCGATTGTTTTTACCAAGTGTTAATGATTCGCATTTTTGAGATGTTTTGTGCTCAGTTTGCTTATTATAAAATTTCATGCTTATCCTTGCATATTTTGTCGAAGCATGGCTTCATTCCACACTTGGTGCAAATTCCTTTTACTCCAATATTACAAACTTTTCACTTTACTTGTTGCTAAATTGTTAATCAGCTGTGGTTGGAGCTTTTCTTATAGTAGGGTTTGGTAGATCCTTTTCTTACCTTTTTCCCTACTTATTATCTGTTATTTCCATTGCCACTTTTATTTTATTGTTGAGGTGTTCTTCCTTTGAATGCGTTAGGTTCACAGGTTATAGCTAGTGGAGCGGCTGTTTTGGGTGGTAGCTTGTGGGCTATAGTTGTTATAGTGTTTGTCCTCACCATCGTGAGGTATTTTATTGTTTTTTGTTTTAGTTCAGACATGCATACTTTCAGTGGGTTCATGTCAGGTTGTAGACATCCACTGGTAGTTTTCTTTTTGAATGTTGAATGCTTTGCTAGCTGTTAGTTCACCTTTTTGGTTGGTTGTACTTGCTCTCTGGGAAGTTTTATGCTAGGTTGCATGTTAGGTATTTTAAAGTATAAAATTACTATTATTAATTCATACATGCCATATTTGAAATCTCAATCACTATATTTAACGGACGTAAAAGCTACTTTCATAATTATTATAAATCAAGTGCCTTGTATACCATGAGTTGTCCTCTAGGGATGTTTATACTCATGTAGGACGTCTAATACTATAAATAAAGTACTTTCCACTACGTATAAATATCTTTTTTTCGTGGACTAGATGAGCCACTTAGCCGAGAGATATGGCTAACCGCTTAACTAAAACTGGTTTTTCTCTAAATAACTCACGAATCTTTCATAAAAATGTTAAGTTAAAGTTTTGCCTAAGCGTCTGTAGTTATCCGCTGCTAAAGTGGCATTATGACCCGTGTTTTCCCTTGCTCAGATATATCGTTAAATGTAGAGAAAATGCGGGTTGTGACCGTTGGTATCAGTGTGATAGGTTGTTTGACAATTGGTCGAATGACTATCTCAAGTTTGTGTTAGTTGTCTAGTTTTATTTCATACACACACCGATGTGACATCAGTACTTCTTGGCTGAAGCATGAACACTACACTCATAAGCTTGATAAGAAGTATACGAGGCATATTATGTAGTATGGGATGCATAATATGTGTTTGTATATTGATCCTCATAGGAGGCAATATGTGACTATTATGTAGTATAGGATGCATAACATCATCACATGAATGCACACTAGATTTTGATTTTCGTTGCATGCGATATTAGGTAGCATGAGATGCATAATATTTCATGTTTATGCTGCTCATAACATGCATTAAGGCCTTTTTAGAATGTATAACACGACATACATGGCATAACATTGCATTAGCACACGTGCCAAGCTAAAGATTTACATGATGACATACGTACACACATGGTTTTGAGTCAAAAAGAATAAGAATTCATGCATTCATGGTTTAGGAACATGAGTCAGTAGGATGACGATATATCATCCTAAGTTTAGGCATGACATCATAAATGAAAATCCTAGAGCAAGTTAGGAGCATGAGCAAGTATTTAATTATGTATTGTCTGAACTAAGTTGTTTGGTTCTAGCAGTTATGCAAGGTTTTGATTAGATATTCATTGTTCGTTTAGATGTCGCCTAAGCGTCCGGTGACGTTGTCGACTCCCTAGTGATAGGCAGAATTGTCTGGTGCCCAGAGTGAGGCCATGATAGAAGGATTGTTGTAGAGCAATGAGGCTATGTCGAGGTAAATATTGGAGATGCAGTCGCAGATCTAGGCATTATTATCATTTGTTTCTAGTTAGCCGCTTAGAGCGCAGGACCCGGCTGTGGGTCAAGTTGTTCATGTTCCCCCTGCTCCTCTAGGGCCCCCGGTCTTATTGCCACCAGAGATGACGTTCATTTCGCATTTCTAGAGATTGGGACCCCCTCCCTATGATGGTAGAGCAGATTTTATGGCTTTGGATGATTGGATTATAGACATCGAGGAGATGTTCTCATACTCAGAAGTGTCAGCGGACCAGTGAGTAATGGTCGCTGCTTTTCAGCTCAAGGGACTTGCAAAGAGTTAGTGGCTGAGAGAAAAGGAAAACCTTAAGGATGGGTGCTCATGGGAATCCTTTAAGGAATTACTGCTAAAAAAGTTTCTACCGTCGATCGAGAGGGACTGTTTGATGAATGATTTTCTATATCTAAAGCAAAGGTAGCTCACCGTTAGCGAGTACGAGTTGGATTTCAGTATACTATGTCGATTTTCCCTTGACATGGTGTCTTCAGAGTCTAGTCAAGTTAAACATTTTCTGGGCGGTCTTAGGAATGACATCTAACAGCTGGCTAGTGCTTATGAATCTGAAAGCAATGCTGAAGTTATGTAGGCTTCTCTGAAGGTCGAAATCGACAATGCGAAGAACCGAGGTCAACAAAGGAGAAAAGCTAAGAGGAAATCTGATGAGGGTAAGAACTCTAAGGAATTTTTTTCTGCTTCAAGTAAGAGAAGCAAGGAGTTATGCAGTTTCGGTGGCCGATTAGGAAACCCGTTCGAAAGGTGTTATAAGACGATAGGAGATCAGAAGCAGGAGCAAGTGCATGCGATTCAGAGTGCTCCCAAAGGAGATTTAGTTTGTTTTGCATGTAAGCTTAGGGGGCACGATGCTGCCCATTATTGGGGAAAGGAGAGGGTCTGCTATCAGTATGTATATAAAGGACATTTCAGGTCGAAGTGCGGGCAGGCTCAGCCCCTGTTGCAACCAGTTCCACATCAGGCCTTGCCTCCACCACAGCAATTGGATAAGGGGAAGGGAAAGCTTAACGTGGTGTCTTTGGAGGAAGCTCAGACATCAACTCAAGTAATTTCAGGTTCGATCCTAACCTAGTTCTAGCTTTTAATTTGAATCTATAGTTTCTACGTTCATTCCCTTAGTTGTGCATACGATTTTATAGGAAAGTTTAAGGTAAGGAACCACTAGGCACGCGTTCTTTTTGATTCCAGTGCTACCCACTCGTTTGTGGATAGGGCCTTTGTTGAGCGTCTTCGTTTGACCCTCGGTCGTGTTGGCGACGCGTTTCATGTCAAGTTTCCCTCTAGCAAATCAGTTGTGCCGGACCAAGGCATTCAGAGTTGTACGATTCTATTAGGTGATTTTCTAGCCGTTGCTAATCTGAAGGTGATAGACTTGAATACTTCGACGTGATTTTGGGCATGAACTAGTTGTCCAAGTATAATATAGTCATCCATTGTAAGGTCAAGTGCTTGGACTTTAAGATGGACAACGGTCAGCCCAGGAGTGTTTACGGTTTTCCGCGCAAAGTTTTTCCGATTATTTCTGCGGTATGTGCTCGAAGCTTTTAAATTCTGGATGTTTTACCTATTTGGTTTCGTTATTATAGACCAGTTGTAGTTTGCCGCGTGTGGAGGAGATTCCTGTAGTGAGCGAGTTTCCTGATGTATTTCCCGATAACCTTTCTGGTCTTCCACCTGAGAAATACGTAGAGTTCGTCATAGATTTGGAGCCGGGTACCCGTCTTATTGCTAAGGAGTCATATCGTCTGGCCCCGCGTAAGCTGGAGGAGTTGCATACCCAGTTGGATGAGTTACTGAAGATTGGATTCATTAGACCAAGTTCTTCACCATGGGGGTGCTCATGTGCTGTATTGTGAAGAAAAAGGATGGATCGATGAGGTTGTGCATTGGATCTAAGGGTCCAAGCTTCTCCCTATTGAGATAAGTCAAGGACTTGAGAATTATTTCTCATTCAAAGCATGGCTATTCTCTTTCTAAAAGATTAGAGAGAAGGGAGAGCAAGGAGGAAGAAGAGGAGAGATCTGACCGCCGGTGGAGCTTCAACGTTCAGAATTGCGAGCTGAGTCTATCTTTGTGGAGGCAAGACAATTGCGGTGCTTGCTATCCAGCTAGAATTCCATGGCTCCTATGAGATCGTCAAGGGTAACGATATTCCTTTTTTGAAATGTGAAATCCTCATTTTGGCATGTCTGTGGACTTCCCCCACCAAAAGGTGGCTATTGAGGGATTTCCTTGGGTTGATTCTTGTAATCCCCAGTCTTGTATATAGATCCGGAAATGTGTAGTACGGAATAGGCATGTTGTGTGAATCCAATCTGGACAAGTTGGTCTAGATTGGTGATGTTGCATCTTGCGCACCGGAGAAGACTCTGCATATAAACGTGTCGTTTATGGAGTCGATGGGTTGTGCCTATGAAGGTTAATAATAGGAAGTACTGGAGTGAACTCCAGGAAACTACCACTGTCATTCTTGTGCAGTATGACATGTTTGGGTGACTCTGGGTGCAGAAAGTTAGTTCTACTGAACACACCAAGCAACCGCGTGGAACACTAGCATTATCACCCCTTTTGAAATGTGCAGCCAGTCCTTAGAGGATAGTGTGGCTATTGTGAGCTGCGAGCTCTTAAAAAGGCTTCGTGCCAAACAGGAAAGGTGAAACCGACCCGCGCCTGTAAATTTGCCATGAGTACTTCGGTATTCGTTGATGGCATGACGACTTGAGCAATGGGGGGTGGCTGATCCGTACCTGCGTTATGCCCGACCGATTGGTAGATCTAGTTATTGGTCTCGTTAGAGCGTATAATGAGAGTCTAAGGCATGCATGCCGTTAATACTAAATTCTCAATACCATTGGTTTTCGAACCTTGAACGGTGGTGGGACCCTGGTTCGCCGGTACACCAATAATGTGCCCTGAGTGTATGGATCGTCAGGCCACTTGGTTGACGGTTGTGATTTGTTGATTGTGTGTGAGTGCACATTGTTTGATATATCTGCTTATGGAAGCTATGCCTGCAGGGAAGCAATACCACTGCCTCGGAAAAGGGGTAGAGTCGTTATAAATTGGTCAGCTGAATGCTGACTGTTGCCTTGTTTTCCACCAAAATGGTGGGCTTTCCTTGTGCAGGTGTTGGAGAGGCGAGCGGGAAATAAAGTGTTGAAGCCCCTGTTGTTGTTGCTATTCCTGCTGCTACTGGCCCTCGAAAGCTGAGCAAAGGCTTTTGTTATGTGTATGTGTGGCCGGCCTGCATGCCGATGTTTGTAATCCACACCTATAAATCGTAACTGTAAGGGCTTAAGGCCAAACACTTGAGTATGTGTGGAACATTCCTTCGTGTGTATATATAAATGTGGTTCTTTATATATAGTGTACATTCATGGTTGAGTTCAGTTTAACATTAAAAGCTTCAACTAGTATGCTCTGTGTTAGGTTGCGTACCTGTTATGGTATTAACCTGTGATCTCGACGCCTGTTTGTGGCATATAGAGTGGGGTCGTGGTCGGACCTTTTATTATATGTTATATAACAGATGGAGTCGTTACAGGTTCGATTGGATGAGCAGACCATAAGGGTATCCATCTCATCCCTCCACTCCTCCTGGTCAGACTACCAACCCTCCTCTGGTTAAGCCTATGCCCTCGGCTTCAGCCTGTATGTTTGTGAGGATGTCGAGGCCTATAAGGGTGAGACCCTACGCCAGCTCGTCCATAAGGGCATGCAAGCCCAAATACGGGCCCTGGAGCTGCACTATATGGTGATCCGCCGAGGCTTCAACCTCAGCCACCTCTTGCTAAAAGACGAGCAGGAGCACGACCTTGCCAAGGATAAGGCTGCCGATCTGGCGAGGCAACTCGGTATTGTCGAGAGCTTACTCACCAAAGCCATCTGTGGGTTGTTAAGTACCGGGCACCTCCTTATTTTTTTACTTGAGATTTTTCATGGTGGAAATTGCTGACATTTTTGTCTTACAGGATGCCGAGGCCGCTAGCGAGTTGTAGGCTCGTTCCATCAGGTTGGAGGAAGAGAACAACCAGTTGCGCGCCCGCACTGCCAAGCTGCAAAAGGAGGATGAGTATCTGCTGGTTCGCGCTGCCGAGCTAGAGACGTACAACGGAAAGTTGAAGGATCAAATCAAAGGACTCCACTGCAAGATCATCCGCCACGCAGACGTCTTCCTTCCCTCGGGTGGCAGTGACCCCTCTCTTTAATATAAGAGGCCGAGAATCTTTGGTGAGGCTGAGGTTGCAGAGCGGCTATGAGTCACCTCGATCTAGTCCGCCGAATGCACCCTGCATATCATGAAGAAGTTTGGGATGCTGGTGGAGGGTTGCGAGGAGATCTCAGTCTGGGATCTCATGTCGAGCCTATTCCCGCCGTCTCTGCCTGGCGAGTGGGAGGAGAGATTTGGCTCGCTCTTCGAGATGTCTAAGGATTTCGAGGGTGGGCACAAGTCTGGGGGCAAGGAAGACCTCCTTTCCGGGGGAGGAGGCGAGAGCTGACGTGCACCCCTTCTTTTTGTAATTCTTTAATTTTCTTCCCCCAACCTTTTTGTAACCTCGCTGAGGCATGCTCCCCATTGTAATATCATTTTGCTTAATGAAGAAAGGGTTTAACGTGAATTTTTCTCTCTTCCACTTTTTTTTGAACTTACTGTATTTTCTTGCGAGCTTTCCCTTGGGCATCCTCGCTAGTATAGTACTCGCCGCTAGAATGCATGTGTTAGGATTCGTGCCCGTGAGTAGATCTTGAGAGCTCACCATCCCTAAGCAATCCGAAGTCAGACCATTCGTCGTGCCGGACTCGCTGCTACACAACTCGCCCGCGGGATGCCGACTTTCTTACCCATGCTAGAGTGAAATTGCCCAAAATTCATAAGTAATATCTGAAGGGGGTTAGAATGTATTTGCCAACGTTACATGGCTTGCCGCTTGTCGAGCTGCACTCGCGAGTCCCATCTCGCCGTGAGCACCCCCAACTCGCCCATTGTTGCTTCCCAAGGCCATCCTATGGGAGCTACCACCGACCCAATCAGCTAAGTGGAAGCCTGATAGTGAGTGTTGAACATCCTCCGAGCTCAGCCCTCCAGGGTCATAATGACGTCACTCGAGGCCCGGGCCCTGCCCGCTAGGTGGGAGCTGATCAATCTTGGCAAGTGCACCGATCGTCGTCAAGTAATAAACTAGGGGAGTTATCCTCCGAGTATCGAATCTCTCGAGGAGTGCAGATTGGGAGTGTGATCTTCCTTGTTGGAAAGTTATTGCAAATGCAACAAAGGTTTGGGGGATGAGTTTTTGTTTTAGAACAACTAAAATTAATTACGCGGGTCTCCTTCACCGCTTCGCAATGGTGGAATACTCCGATGAGTATTAGGGCGTATGGTCGTAACCGTTGAGGGTCGAAAACACCTCTTCGCTAAGAAAGCCCCTAACACACGTTAGTGCGGCGTATCACCAAGCAACAAACCAAAGCAAGCAAAAGAAGTGAAGCCAAACTATGAACTATAACAACATTTGTAATAGTAAACAATCATGAACATTGTTAAGAGTTCCTAGCAAGTTTAGCTAACATCAAAAGCATAGAAACAACATCCAAATGAGAGTAAAGAGGAGATTTACAACCCAACGCATGAAGGATAGCCATGATTCTCGGTCGGAGTCGAAGGTTATCGTTCTTTGTCAGGGCTCGGTCAGTGGTTGACATCCGAGGAAACTTGAAGTGTTATCACCAATTTCAAAGGTGTTTTCCCCATCTTCTTCACGATCCGTGAAGGCTGGTAGTTGCCGGAAAGCTCTCCAATGGAAACCAGAAGGAGCTCCAAATACCCCTTTTGAGATGGAGATGAAGAAAACAGCGAAAGATGTTTGCTTGCGGTGAAGTTTGGAGGAAGAACAGTGGTCGGACCTCCATGGAGGAGAGAGGGAAAAACGGTTGGAGGAAGATTTTCCTGCTCAGAGGAGTGGAAATAGCGGAATCGTCCTTGCTCTAGTTAACTCCTGAGCTTAAATATGAGTAGGTCAAAAAAATGGTCACGCACTGTTTGGCGCACGACCATGCGTTAACCGTGTGATATTAACTTCCTGGACAAATCCTTCGGAGGAAGATGACTTGGCCTGTGCGTTTTACTCGTGCACAGACGCTTCCGCCCGTGCATGAAGGAAAATGCACGGGTAACCACAAAGCGCTAAAATTCCCGGCAAGCAGTTGGAACCGTACGTTTTACTCGCGCACGGGCACTTATGCTCGTGCATGAACAAATCGCATGATTAACCACAGAGCACTATAAAACTAAACAGCTACAGGAAAACCGTGGGTCTCCTTCGCGCACGGTTCATAAGAAACCGTGCATGAAGAAATTGCACGGGTTGGTCAATCCTCTAGAGAAACCTGTAGAAAACCTACGATTGGGTAGAAAGTTTGCGCTAAGGAAAAGCACGATTGTTCGTTTTCCACAAGTCAGAATTCCTGATTTAGGGGAAATCTGACCACCTGCACAACAAAAGCCATAGCTGGAGCAAAAGCTCCCAACACCAATATACAACATAAATAACTAAATTTGCACGAAGAGTACACCAGTACTTACCCCCGACATCCCGGTGCAATTCGCAATCAAAATTGTCCGAAATAGTGCAACAATGGCTAAGTGAAGCCCTAATAAAATATAAAACTTTTCCTACTAAAATAGTAGTGCACATGCAGGATAATACGCCCAGATAAGTCCAAAAAACCCTATATAAATCAGACTCATCACACCACCAGACTTAAACATTTGCTGGTCCCGAGCAAATCATCCCTAACGCAGACGAGAAAATAGCTTAGCTAGCCTATAATTGCGTAGCGGAGTACCATGCGAAATCGCATGGTCACGCTCATAGGAATACCATAGAAGGAATTTCTAATTATGCACTAATAGCCTATATATTTCCAAAGGCGTATCAAAATATTATTACTACTCTACTATAGAATCGAGGGGAATCATTCGGTCACGCGCAAGTAGAAAGCAGACAATCACTGAGTTGAGCATTGCCAAAGCAAGGGATCAGGATAACCTCTAAAGGAATCCACCAATGTCAATGACCCTAAGCTCGCCCGTTCACACTCTCTCCACGACACTAGTTTGAGTCAAGCGCAAATCTGTAGGACTTGGAGTATAATGGAGGCTTAGGAAAAGTCGGGGTATACAAAGATAAACACGATGGATACGCACACCCAAAATGAGATCGCCCTAAAACACTCACAGCTACATGCAATGACAAACACGAGCAGTGCACCACTAGACTTAGACTTTGAACGGTGCGTGCACGCCCATAACGAATACAATACAACAAAATTTCGCAACCATAAAAATACAACTCTACAACAATTTTTTTTTCTTTTTTCTTTTATTCCCCATTGGGAATTTTCATTTCCATTTCATTTCATTTTTTTTGAACTAAATAACCAAAACGAGCCGAAAGCACGGCAACACCACAAGCGGCACAAAGCTCCCGCATAACAGCCACACATAACGGATACAAAACTTTAATAAAACAAACCAACCGAGCGACCACATTTAGGTGTGCGAGTAGGAAAGGCTATATGGCTTTGGTAGCGAGGCGCAGGGATGCCAAAGGAAGGGACAGGCTCAACGGGGATAGCAATGGATAGACGTTGGGAATGGTATATGGCTCAAACTAGAACAAAGTGACGGCCTACATCACGCGCGCACTTGACTAACCATGCACCCATGCTTCGAGAGTAGCTTGGGCAAGTTCTTAGCCACAGAGAAAGACAAACCTTCCTCCCGACTCGAGCAATATGAGGCTAGCGATATCGACACCAATCCCTACGCTACCGTTTGATTAACACCAGATTCTAATTAGGTGAGTAGAATAAACAAGATTTTCGCCAATATAAATAAAATACGCTATTGGCATAAAAAGAATCTAATTCTACACGTAATCCTAAATGAGACGTGAGCACTCGAATAGGAGCACTCATGGAGGCAACATTTTACTCCACCCTGCAATCCTAGGACAGCGCCGAAATTTTCCAAATCGCACACTAGTGATGATAAAACTCACGACGTGCTCCTATTCAAGCACGCGCTCAAGTGTGGTGCAGTGGTATGCAATGCCAAACATCATAGACAGCAAATGAATTTATTCTTCTAGTATGACATTGGTTTAATGCACGGGTGTGAGTACCCCGCATAACTCTCCCTACCAGACATCGCCTAAACATCCTAACACCACAATGTGATCGTGAAATTAAAAAGCAAGTAAGGAGAAGGAGTTACACAATGCTTAGAAATGAGCATACCAGAAGATTGGCGTTAATTTCTATTGAAAGTCCACGACCCGAATGAACTCCACCTGCAAAATAAAATACCTCCAAGCACAACAATTCATATTAAAGAATATACAAAAAAACAAAACAAAATAATGGGTTATCTCCAAGGAGCCACTTTTCATTACTATCCTTAAGGTGGACCAAATACCTGTATTAGCAGTTTTATATATAGTTCGAGAGCATAAGTGTAGTACGCAACGACTAAGCCTAAAACTTCACACACAACATTAAGCAAAAATTATACTAGAAAGGGGGGGGGGGCAGAGATCCTTCACATATCAGCTAATCACTGACTTGTGATAGATCCCCCCTGACACGCGAGACGAGGGAGAAGCGTAAGCTTTAGGGCCTAGGGAAGACGAATCTCCCCTGCCCCTCGCCTCTTCCTTCTCGTGCCAACGGGCAAAATCTAGCGCTTTGCGTATTCGCAGTTCTTTTTTTTCGTAATTCCACAAATGGAGATCGCCATGGTGGTTTTACCACTCCATCCAATTCAGAGGTAGCTCTAGCTTTTCCGTCCGGTGGCATCCTTTCCTCACCCGCGGCAGGTGATAGATCAGCCCATGTAACCTGTTTTATAGTTTTACACAAATCATTTGGCTCAATATAAGTTTTTGATTCTAATTTATGCACGCTTTCAACAGCCGTGCTCTGCTCCATAGTCTCAGCAACGTTCCTTTCACTCTGCTCACTAACCTTCTCATCTGCAACTTGCTACACTCCAAGCAACTCCGCTTTTGTTTCACCTTCAGCTATCTTCAGCATTTCTGCTACTTTCACTGCCCTATCTTCCCCTTTCTGCATTACACCTGTCTCAACAACATTAGGCAAACAGTCAGATAACACAATATTCAAATCCTGCAGTTTTTCGGGTTCATTCTGAATCATAGGGGGAAGGGACGGAGGTAAAGGCGAATCAACCTTGGATGCCAAGGTGATGCCGCTCGTGTTAAACTATAACGTTTCCCCTCTAGCTTTCAGGAAGGGGACCCCTAAGATGGGTTTTGAAGCATTCCCCATTGGACCCAACACCTGGAAATTAGTGACCACCACAGCCCCGTTCAATATCACTTCTACCTCCTTTATCTCACCGTCGGTCTTCACTACCAACCCGTCGACTAGCATAAGTGATTTCTGGACATTCGATTCAATATTTAAAATAAATTTTAATATCTTGCAAAGAAAGTATGTTGTAAGAAGATCTGAAATCACATAGGGCCACTGTCTCTACCTCATTTATTTCACACTTCACAGCCACTTCATTTTTAATACACTCATCTGTCTCCCCAACACACTTCCCTTGCTCACGGGGATTTTTTTCGTATCGCTCAGGAGGGCGCCGCGAGTACGCTTAGAGAACATACGAGCCAATTTCCCCAGCTGCGTCTCCAACTTTCTTATAGAGGCGGTCTAAGTGGTCATGTTGGATTGAGCCATCTCCACGAATTTCTCCATCATCTCTTCTAATGCACTCTTTCGCATCCCCTACACATTCTGATTATAACCCGATTGCGGCGGTCGCTGCTAGCTATTAGAAGATTGAGCATCAAACTGATGCTGGCCACCCTGCCACCTTTGATCGGGAGCACTTTGGTTCCAGGAGAAATTCAGATTATTTTTCGCATTCGAGTTATAAGTATTGTTATAAGGAGCAGCGCGGTTCTGATTATTTATAAAGTTCACACTCTCGTCAGCAGATATACCTGAGGGATCAGCAAAAGCTTCTCCAGCTGGGCACTCATATGTACGATGGTCCGGGTTTCCACAACCCTGACACGAAATTGCCATCACCAGAGCTGGAGGAGGGGTCGATCTGGTTAGCAACATCATTCAATCCATAGTAGTATGGCTCGCCTCAGCTTGTGGCTACACAACATTTTTCCTCGAACAAATTTCTCGCACCCCTAGGTGTGTTTCTTCCAGCAGTCCAATACGTTATATGAGAAATGGTGTCACGAAGGAGCTGCAAAGCCTAATCGGGAGTCACGTTCATAATAGTGCCTCCAACTGCTGTGTCGATCGTGGCCCTGTAATTAGGCTCAACAGCAAAATAAAATATTTCAACTTAATTTCACGGCTCACAGCCGTACTGGGGGCATCGACGCTGCAAATCAGCAAATCTCTCCAAGGACTCAGATAATGTTTCCTGGTCCAGCTTCCGAAAGGTGGCTATCTCCCTTCAGGCGTTTAATATTTTGTCCACCGGGTGGAATTTGTCTAAGAACTTTGACGGAAGAGCATCCCATGTAGTCACAATCCTGGGAGCAATAGTGTGGAGCCAGGTTTTCTCCTTGTCCCTTAGCGAAAATGGGAACAACCTTAGCTTCACCACATCATCTGTAATGCCAGCGTAGCGGAAGGTGCCACAGATCTTTGAGAATTCTGCCAGATGGAGCTGCGGATCCTCACTTGGCAGGCCCAAAAACTGTGTGTTAATTTGGATCACGTTGAGGATGGCGGGCTTTATCTCGAAGTGGTGGTTCACGATGGCCAGGCCGAAACCAGGGTAAACACTTCCCACGGAAGGGGTCGTGAAGTCGCTCATTGTCCTAATGCGGGGTTGGACCTCCTCCTTGTCCTCACTGACCCGTTGACCGAGTCCATTTCCTCCTTGACCTAAATATTCCATTCTTTCTCTTCCTTTAGCAGCAGCATCACGCCGGCGGGCTCACCTTGCTTGTGCTGTTTTGAGATCAACTACAAGATCTTCACCTCTATCCCTGGGGTTTGGATATGTCATACAACACACAAAAACCAATCAAAATACCAAAAATACTTGCAACAATGTTTCCAAAAGAAAACTACACACAACTGTTGCAGTCCCCGACAACGGCGCCAAAAAATTGATGCAATCTTGGCAAGTGAATCGATCGTCATCAAGTAATAAACTGGGGGAGTTATCCTACGAGTATCGAATCTCTCGAGGAGTGCAGATTGGGAGTGTGATCTTCCTTGTTGGAAAGTGATTGCAAACACAACAAAGGTTTGGTGGATGAGTTTTTGTTTTAGAACAACTAAAATTAATTACGCAGGTCGCCTTCACCGCTTCGCAATGTTGGAATATTCCGATGTGTATTAGGGTGTGTGGTAATAACCGTTGAGGGTCAAAAACAACTCTTCGCCAAGCCAGCCCCTAACACATGTTAGTGCGGCTTATCACCAAGCAACAACCCAAAGCAAGCAAATTAAGTGAAGCTAAACTATGAACTACAACAATATTTGCAATAGTAAACCATCATGAACATTATTAAGAGTTCCTAGCAAGTTTAGCTAACATCAAAAGCATAGAAACAACATCCAAATGAGAGTAAAGAGGAGATTTACAACCCAATGCATGAAGGCTAGCCAAGATTCTTGGCCGGAGTCGAAGGTTGTCGGTCTTCATCCGGGCTCGATCGGTGGTTAACATCCGAGGAAGCTTGAAGTTCTGTCACCTACTTCAAAGGTGTTTTACCCGTCTTCTTCATGATCTGTGAAGGCTGGTAGTTGCCGGAAAGCTCTCCAATGGCAGTGAGAAGGAGCTCCAAATGCCCCTCTTGAGATCGAGATGAAGAAAACAGCGGAAGATCTTTTCTTGCGGTGAAGTTTGGAGGAAGAACGGTGGTCGGACGAGCTCTCCAAGGAGGAGAGAAAAAAATGGCTGGAGGAAGATTTTCCCGCTCAGAGGAGCAAAAATGGCGGAATCGTCCTTGCTCAAGTCAACTCCTGAGCTTAAATATGAGTAGGTCAGAAAAATAGTCACGCACGATTTGGCGCACGACTGTGCGTTAACCGTGCTATATTAACTTCCCGGACAAATCATGCGGAGGAAGATGAGTTGACCGGTGGGTTTTACTCGCGCACGGACGCTTCTGCCCATGCATGAAGGAAAACACACGGGTAACCATAGAGCGCTAAAATTCCCAGCAATCAGGTGGAACCGTGCATTTTACTCGCACACGGGCACTTCTGCCCGTGCGTGAACAAATCGCACGATTAACCACAGAGCGCTATAAAACTAGACAGCTACAGGAAAACTGTGTGTCTCCTTCGCACACAATATAGAAGAAATTGTGCATGAAGAAATCGCACAGGTTGGCCAATCCTCCAGATAAACCTCTAGAAATCTCACGATTGGGTAGAAAGCGTGCGCTAAGGAAACACACGACCGTGCATTTTCCATAAGTTAGAATTCCTGATTTTTGGGAAAACTGACCACCTGTACAACAAAAACCAAAGCTGGAGCAAAAGCTCCCAACACCAATATACAACATAAAATAATCAAATCCGTACGGAGAGTACCCCAGTACTTACCCTCAATATCCCGGTGTAATTCGCAAAACAAAATGGGCCGAAACAGTGAAACTATGGCTAAGTGAAGCACTAATCAAATATATGACTTTTCCTACTGAAATAGTAGTGTACATGCAGAATAATAAGCCCAGATGAGTCTGAAAAACACTATATAAATCAAACTCATCAGGAGCCTAACAGTAGGAGTGTCTCAGGACCTAACCCCACAGCAAGTACTTTCCTTCACTCAACCCCCTAGTGCTACCACCAGCCCAATCAGCTAAGTGAAAGCCTGATGGAGGGTGTTGAACATCCTTCGGGCTCAGACCTCCAAGGTCATAACGACGTCACTCGAGGCTCGGGCCCTGCCAGCTAGGTGGGAGCCTAACAGCAGGAGCGTCTCAGGACCTAACCCCAGAGCAAGAATACTTGCCTTCACTCAACCCTCGAGTGCTACCACCGGCTCAATCAGCTAAGTGAAAGTCTGATGGCGGGTGTTGAACATCCACCGGGCTTAGCCCTCCAAGGTCATACCAACTTCACTCGAGGCCCGGGACCTGCCAGCTAGGTAGTTGCCAGGCAGTGGGAGCGTCTCGGGACATAACCCCAGAGCGAGTACACTTGCCTTCACTCAACCCCCGAGTGCTAACACCGGCCCAATCAGCTTAGTGAAAGCCTGATGGCGAGTGTTGAACATCCTCTAGTCTCATCCCTCTAGGGTCATAATGACATCACTCGAGGCTCGGGCCCTACCAGCTAGGTGAGAGCCTGACAGCAGGAGCGTCTCAGGACCTAACCCTAGAGCGATAATACTTGCCTTCACTCAACCCCCGAGTGCTACCACCGGCTCAATCAGCTAAGTGAAAGCCTGATGGCAGGTGTTGAACATCCTCCGAGCTCAGCCCTATAGTGTCATAATAACGTCACTCGAGGCCCGGGCCCTACCATCTAGGTGGGAGCCTGACAACGGGTGTATCTCCGGACCTAACCCCAGAGCTAGTACACTTGCCTTCACTCAACCCCCAGGTTCTTCCAGGACTTAGCTTCACAAATAACAAGCTTGATCTACAAAAGAGTTGGAGCATCAAAATATTTCATGTTTATTGAAGAAGTGGATGTACACATTTTCACAAATAGATATGCTTCAAGTCATCACCGCTCCAGGTGTGACTTAGGGTCTCTCCCTCCACATTTCGGAGACGGTACCCCCCGGACCTTAGATCTTCTTGGACAATATATGGGCCTTCCCAACTGGGGTTGAGCTTCCCCACTGCTTCTGACCTTCCTGCTTTATCCACCCTCTTTATGACCAAGTCCCCTTCCGTGAACTGTTTGACACTGACATGCTTATAAAATACTTATCCATTTGCTGCTTGACCTCTTCTTGTCGGATGGCAGACAGATAATGCAGTTCTTCCACCATATCAATGGAGAGTTGTAGCTCCTCCTTGTTCTCGACTCTCAACTCCTCCCTGCCTTCCCGGGCCTCTGCCACCCGAGGTGTCTGTACTTCAAATTCTATGGGAAGTACTACTTCGCAGCCATGGGAGAGCTTGAAGGGGGTCTCACCTGTGGATATATTGGGGATGGTCCTCAGAGCACAAAGGACTGAGGGAAGCTACTCCACCCAGCTCCCCTTCAAGTTTTCAACTTTCTTCTTCAAGAGGTTCACAATGATATTGTTCGTTGCCTCCAACTGCTTGTTGCCTAGGGGTTGAAAATGAGGGTAAGATCAATCTTTACTCTAGAGGGGGGGGGGGGTGAATAGAGTATATTAAAATAATTTTCCAAATTAAAAATTATTTGGCAGTGGAAGACTTGATTTATTTATAGGTGTATTGTGCTTGCAAAGAATGAAACAAACTAAAGCAAGAAGTAAAAACACAGCACACAACAAATAAAACACAGCAACCAGAAGACACAAGGATCTATAGTGGTTCCCCAATCAACCTGGGTACATCCACTCTTTTACCACCCTACGTAGGAATCCACTGCAGGAATAGTTGATCAGGTGTCCTGGGCACCAATGAGCTTTTGATAAGCTGCTCAAAAACCAAATCAGATTTTTTGATCAGGTGTCTTGCCACCACTTAGTTTTGACAAGGTCTCAGAAACCAACCATAAAACTTTTGAAGGGAGTTTTGAGTAACCCTTTTACAATAGAATAAAGAAAGAAAGAAAAGAGTTTGTTATTCTTCTCTGTCAATAGCTTAAGAGAAGACTAGTGGATTGTTGTTGTCAAAGCTCCCCCGGAGATTTGCAGTTGTTCAGGAAGAGAAGCTTTGCTTAGGGTGATAGGCCTTCAGTATGATTGAGATCTCCAGCAAAGAATAATTTCAACAAAGGTTGAAATGTAATGTGTCCGGAGTCCTTGATTGATGAAGCCTTTGAACACTTGAATCTGAAGATCTTGAAAGAATAGAGAAATTCTTTTCTGTGTGTTTATCTCCTTCACTGGTGTATTACTTGTGTTCTGTATGAATTCTAACTTGTAATCCTGTAGGCTTGTGTCTGAAAGATTGATTGATATCTCATTTGTATTTCTCAAATGATTCTAAAGAGATATATTGAAAACCAGCCTTCTACATAGCCGTTAATCAGTCATAAATGACTTCCTTAAATGAAATTTGTCCCTGGAGGAAAGTCCTAAGAGACATTCCATTTTGTCTTCCTTGAAACTTGCTCCAGATTAGTTGAAACAGCTACAGAATCCTTTGAAATAAATGCTGATAATAAATCAGATTGAATTCCATAACTGATTGAATTTGATTTCCTGAAATCGTCGATCTCTTCAGAAAAGCGTCGATCTGAGCTCGACTATCGTCGACCTGAGCTCAGAGATTGAAGCTAGACTGAAAACAGAAATCGTCGATCTGAGCTCAACTATCGTCGACCTGAGCTCAGATATTGGATTTTGGCTAGAGACAAAAATGTCGATCTGAGCTCGAAGATTATCGAACCGAGTTCGACGACTCGTTGAACTGAGCTTAGAGATAGTCGAACTGTGTTCGATGCCTCGTCGATCTAAGCTCGACGAAAATTGCCTTAGTCTTTCTACACTTGTATTCTGAACTAGAAGGTCTTGGGGGCAGCTTCCAAACCTAAGTTCTAACCCTTAGACTCATTCTAATTGACCTTTAAGACTATACAACAAGGTCAAAACAATTTCCTAAGAACATAGTGATCCTTGCCCAAATTAGTAATAGGGTGTTCCAACAATCTCCCCCTATTTGGGTTAGGATTACTATTTACATGACAAATAGGAAATAACAACCATACAAGCAGAATTAAAAAGCAGACATAACAAGCAGAAAAATGAATTGCAGCAATGCAGAAGCACATATAGTATCACAGTAGACAGTCAGAATTAGATATATATTGTCATCTTACACATTTACTTCTTTTCATTGCCCTTCTTGAATAAGATTTCTCTGTTAGGGTTGAGAGCTTCCTTCTTGGATCTCCTATCATCATCAGCACCTAAGGAGGTTTGAGATTTGGGCCTGGGAACCACAGCCTCTGGGTGCAGCTTCATATAGCTTTCTGGATCAAAGAATTTTCTGGATGAGTATCTTTCTAGTTCCTTTTTCCTTTGCTCAGATAGAGTAGTGATATTTGAAGCATCTTTTCCCTGTTCCCTTGCCTTCTTTATTTGATCCAAAGCAGCCAACTCTTTCATTCTGGCAGTCCAAGATAGTGGATTATTTTCTGGATCTTCAAAGGGGACAGGAGGTTCATATCTATTCATTGTATCATCAGAAGAGGGAGTTCTTGAAGCAACAGTATCTTTCAGCTTATAAGGGAAAGGACCAGAAGTTGAGTCAATGGATCCTTGTCCTTCCCTTTGATATTTATGTTGTCTAGATTTATCTCTGGAGAATACTTTATAATCTCTTTGGCTTCCTCTGTACTGACCTCTCCTTGAATGATAACCTCTATGTTGATATACTCTTGATTGAGATCTATCTTGAGATTGAGAGAAGCTTTGATTTGCAGTAGATGAGATCTGAGAAGCAGAACCTGCACCAGTTCCTGTATCTGGAGGAGTAGGAGGATTAAAGTAAGAAGATCCTTTATCATACTTATCATACTTCCTCTTTTTCTTCATGGCCTTGAGCTGGTTTTTTGAATATTACATCCAGGGTTCAAAGATGTTGCAATCATGCAGAATATAGTATGGAATATCATTGTCATCTTTCACTTTCTCTGGAGGTACCCTCTTCAATGCTTTGCTTCAAGCTTTCCTCTTCCTTGCAATGGTTGCAGACGAGTCATCAGAATTAGTTTTGAATTTGTCACTGTCTGAACTCTGAGGATTGTCATACAGTTCATCAATCCTTTTAATATATTCCTTTTGTTATTTTGATTGATCAGTAGAAATAATAGCAACAGTAGTAGCAGTGACAGAAGTAGCACTAACAGATACAACAACAACAACAGGCTCAACAACAGCAAAAACAATTGGGGCAACAGGAGCAACAGAAATAGAAACTTCAGCAGCAGATTCTGGAACAACAGATTCTGGAACAACATCATCAGTAGCAGCAGGTTCTGAAACAATATCATCAGTATCCACAACATCAACAGAATAAATACTTTCCACAGCCTTGAATGACTTAATATATGAAGAAATCAGGCTGGGCTCACAGCTGGCAATAGGCACAATAGCCTTAGTAAGGTCTTCAGCTTCATAAGCTGTAAGAAATCTACTGTGAAGAGCATCAAAATCTGACAACAGTGACTTAAAGTTAACTGTTCTGAAGGAAAGCACTGGAGCTGAAGCTGTAACTGGAATCTCTGACAGGAAATCTTCTAAGGTAGGCACCATCTCTTCTTCATGAGGCATCTCACCCTGCCTAGATTCAGTATACACTGGATCAAGGCACCCCACAGAAGGGATTTCCTGAGAAGGAGAAAGGGAAGAGAGCCTGGCAGATAACTCCTGGATGGATTGCAGGAGTGGAGCCATGGAGGTCTCCAGCAGGAGTGCTAGCCTGGGAGCCAACATCCCATACAGCCTATCTTCTAGGGCAGGAAGGTCTACTTTCTGAAGTGAAACTTGAGTAGAGGTAGAGGAGAGAGAGACAGAGATTGGTGTAGAAGGGGCTGCAGATATGGGAGGAGAAGTTGTGGATGGTAGGATGGATGGTTGAGAGATTGGAATGATGGAGATGGAAGTTATTGGAGTGGAAATGGATGGGGTGAAGGATGGTTGTGCAAGAATGTCTTGGAGTAGTTGTTAGTAGGAGGTAGAGGATGATGGGAGATTAAGAGGTGAGGAATGGGAATCATCCATGTATGAATCATCAAGAAGACTGAAAGATGGAATGGATGAGTCAATATCAAGAGGTGGATAATAATGTAGGGGATGGAAAAGGTCTACAAAAGTTGCTGGTGGAGGTGAAGGAGTGGAGATTGGAGATGAAATGGTGATGGGGGATGAAATTGAAGTAGTGATGGTGAAAGAAGGAGTGGTTGAAGAAACAATGAGTATGAGGAGGAGGCAGACAGTTCTTCCAATGGGGCAGTTGCCTGTGGGGAAGTGACTTGAACAGTCCTGGTGCCTGAAGTTGAGATAGCTACAGGAGCTCTGCTTGGTTTGACAATCTGCCTGTCCCATTTTCCAAATAGGGCACAGGACAACCTCTTAGAGGCATTAATGTGAATCCCACTGAAACAAGCAACCGAGGGCACCTGTTATGCAAAAATAGCCCTAGTATCCTCCCAAAATTAACAAAATTCTTATTCACTTTTTTCTTGATTAAATCAAAGAAAATCTCTCCCCAATTCAAATGTTTCTTATCCACTAAATCAACCATCAAACAAAATTGATAACTTGAAATGGTATCATTAGCAGAATGTTGTGCTAACAACACCTTTCCCACAACATCAGCTAAAAATCTATATTCAATTGACAGATTCTTCTTAAGCAGCTTGTTTGGGTTTGCTGTAGAGTGACCCATTCTATAAAGCATACTTGCAAACTCTTCTACAGATAACTAAACTGAATAATCCCCAGAACTAAACTGAAAAACTTCTGTAAAGAGGGCAGGAGTTAGGGATACCTGAGTACCGGCTATTGTAGCAGCCATTGTGTGTTGATCTAGGTTATGAGCCGTATACACCCACTCCTTGATTTCATCGGCAGCAAGTTTCATCCTTGTGGACATGATATACACCAACTGCTGTTCCTTGAATAATTCTAGTATGTCTTTGAAGATTTGGTCACTGCCATCAAAAGAGTCCATGTCGATGTCGAATCCAGTATAAAATTTCATCGCGGCTAGAGCTGCAACAGAAACGGCCATTGTATACCTGCAAAAATGAACAAACGAGACCAAGTGCAGAGAAGTTTGGAGGGAAAGAAAAGTTCTGCAAAGAGTATGAATGCGCAAAATAGAACGACGACCGGAAAAATAATTGTATATTAGGGTTCGACGCAGAAAAGGAAGGAGCGTTGAACTCAGTTCGACGATCTGGGCTTCTAAAGGAATCTGAAGGGTCTTCAACATCGTCGATCTCCGTTCGACGATATTGGAGAGCGTCGAACTCCGTTCGATGATCTCTGATCGGAAAGAGATAGCCTAGTACTATCTGGAAAGCGCTGAACTCCGGTCAATGATTGCTGTGATCGTCGATCTCCATTCGATGATCTTGGGGAAAAATGTCGAGCGCTGTTCAGAGATCAGAAATAACCTATAGACACTATACAAATCAAGTATTTAGCCTAGTCTTGGTCAATTTTAGAGTTTTAAAATCTTGAATCTTAATTTAAACTTCCTCCATCTAACATACCTAACTGATTCAGGAAGAAAGTGTGTTTCTTTTCATCCAATGGTTTGGTGAAAATATCTCCCCTTTGCAAATCAATTGGGATATATTGAAGTTCAATTTTATTCTTCTCAACATTATCCCTTAAAAAGTGATGCCTAATCTCTATATGTTTTGTCCTACTATGGAGGACTGGATTTTGTGCTATAGAGATAGCACTGGTGTTATCACAAAATATTTTTGACTTTTCTAAGTTGTAACCATAGTCTAGGAGCTGATTTTGAATCCACAAAATCTATGAGAAACAACTACCTATTGCCATGTATTCAGCTTCAGCAGTTGATGTGGACACAGATGTTTGTTTCTTACAAAACCAGGAGACAAGTCTGTCACCAAGAAACTGGCAAGTTCCACTGATGCTTTTCCTTTCTACTCTTCATCCAGCATAATCAGCATCTGAAAATCCAGTTAATTCAAATCCTGAGACTTTTGGATACCAGAGACCTAGATTTGGACAACTTTTCAAATACCTAAGAATCCTTTTTACTAATGTTAGGTGTGACTCTCTAGGGCTTACTTGGAATCTAGCACATATGCATGTAGCAAATATTATGTCAGGTCTACTAGATGTAAGGTACAATAAAGAGCCAATCATTGCTCTATATGTTATCTGATCAATAGGTTTCCCATGTTCATCAGCATCTAATATAGCATTAGTAGGCATAGGTGTTTTCATGCAGGATGCTTCAGACATACAAAATTTCTTAACCAACTCTTTTGCATACTTGGTTTGAGAAATGAATATGCCATCAGCATGCTGTTTGACTTGCAATTCTAGAAATAAGGAAAGCTCACCCATGCTACTCATTTCAAATTTAGAATGCATTAGGTTGGAAAACCTCTTGCACAAATTTGAATCAGTAGAGCCAAAAATAATATCATCTAAATAGATTTGTACTAGTAAGATATTGGACTTATGGGTTCTAATAAAAAGAGTTTGGTCTACTCTACCCCTTATAAAATCATTTTTCAAAAGAAAGCATGCTAAGGTCTCATACCATGCTCTAGGAGCTTGCTTAAGACCATATAATGCTTTATGCAATTTAAAAACATAATCAGGATGAGTTGGAGAGATAAAACCTGGGGGTTGTCTAACATAAACTTCTTCCTTGATATCTCCATTAAGAAATGCACTTTTTATATCCATCTGATAGACCTTGAATCCTTTGTGAGCTGCATAAGCTAGGAATATTCTTATGACCTCTTACCTTGCAACTGGTGCAAAGGTCTGGTCATAGTCTATTCCTTCTTCTTGAGAGTATCCTTGTGCAACTAGCCTTGCCTTATTCCTTACAATGATTCCTTGATCATCAAATTTGTTTCTGAACACCCACTTTGTTCCAACAATGGAGTGATACTTAGGCCTTAGCACTAGCTCCCAAACTTTGTTCCTTTCAAATTGATGTAATTCCTCTTGCATTGTAATGATCTAGTGTGGATCTTGTTCTTCATCTTATATGGATTGAGGTTCTATTTGAGATAAAAAGCAGGTGTGCATCAGATTTTCGTTGACCTGATTTTTTGCTTGCATACCAGCTGAGATTTCTCCAATCACTTAGAAGATTGGATGATCTCTTGATGTTACTAAATCAACAGGGGTTGTTGATTATTCACCAACCTGTATTGTTTTTTCCTCTTGTGGAACAACAACTGGCTCTTCAAGATAATTCTCACCAAGATGTTTAGGACCCTCTTCATCTTCACTACTTTCACCTCTTTGTAGGATAGGTGAATGTGTTGTATCCTTTTCTATAATGTGTAATCTGTCCAAATTTTCTGAAAGAGAATGTACCTGCAAGGGTTCTATGGTAGAAGTATTCTAGGCATATTAGTTTCATAAAAAGATACATGTACAGATTTTTCAATTTTAAGAGAAGTTTTGTTATACACCCTATAAGCTTTACTGATCATGGAGTATCCCAGAAACACTCCTTCATCAGCTTTAGCTTGAAATTTTGCTATGTATTTCTTGTCATTATTATGTATGTAACAAATACAACCAAAAATCTTGAAATAATCTACTTTAGGTTTCTTCCCTTTGAGTAATTCATAGGGATTCTTGCCCTTCAGCTTATGTATCAAACTTCTATTCAACACATAGTTTGAGGTGTTCACTGCCTCTGCCCAAAAGGATAGAGGAAGGTGAGCATCTGTCAACAATGTAGTAGCAGATTCAATAAGGGTTCTATTTTTCCTTTCAGCTACCCCATTTTGTTGAGGAGTTCTAGGAGCTGAGAAAGTATGCATGATCCCTTCACTCTGACAGAACTCTTGCATAAGAAGAGAATCAAACTCTGTCCCATGATCACTTCTGATCAGGGTAATGTGAGTATTGAACTCAATTTGTATGCATTTGAGAAACTCTGTCAAACACTTAAAGTTATCAGACTTCTTCCTCAGAAAGAACACCCATGTGAATCTAGAGAAGTCATCTACAACCACTAAAGTGTAAGATTTCCCTCCCAGGCTTTGCATAGTAATGGGTCCAAAAAGATCCATGTGTAAAAGATACAAGATCCTAGGTGAATCACTCTTATTAAGTGAATTAAAATTATTTTTAGTTTGCTTGCCTAATTGACAAGCCCTATAAAGTCCTTCCTTCTTGTAGGGGCCAGAAGGTAGTCCTCTAACAAGGTTGTCCTTGGATAGCCTAGCAATGGTTCTAAGGTTTATATGTCCTAATCTCTTATGCCAAAGTTCATTTGGTTTACTAACAGAGTTGAACAAGCAAATATCTACCTTTGTTGAAAGAAAATCTACAAGATAAATGTTACCTTTCTTTTTACCTGTCAACACAGTTGTGTTGTCCTCTGATTTGATTTTGCATGAGGATTTGTTGAATGTCACCTGGTAGCCTTCATCACACAGTTGACTGATGCTGATTAAATTATGCTTCAGTCCTTCCACATAGGCCACCTTCTTGAATGTGATTGATCCAATTTGGACTGCACCATATCCTCTATCCAAAGTTTGAATCTCCAAATATTACTTTGGGTCCAAGCTTGGCTTTGAAGGATGTTAAATTATCCTTGCTTCCAGTCATGTCCTTAGAGCACCCACTATCCAAATACCATTGCT
The DNA here is from genome assembly GCA_039513925.1 of Platanthera zijinensis. NCBI lineage: Eukaryota > Viridiplantae > Streptophyta > Magnoliopsida > Asparagales > Orchidaceae > Platanthera > Platanthera zijinensis. The sequence goes on from CM077088.1 coordinate 173,413,633, forward strand.
GGTTCAATGTTGTATAGGTCTTCACCTGCACATAAAACAATTTATTTGTTTTTGACCCAGTTTACCTTGGGTCTAGGTTGATAACCTTTAAATTCTTAAATAAAAGACATCCCTGGCTGACTCTTATAACCTTCAGGATGATATCTCCTAGGAGGTATTATCCATTCAGTATAAGGGTTAAAGCTTTGGGATGTAGGACCACTAGGATTGAATTTTGATTTACCTTTAAAAATTTGTTCATAACTCTGATCTCTATTCGACGATCTCTGAGCTGAGTTCGACGATCTTGGGTCAGATCGTCGAGCTCCATTCGAAGATCGATTGTGCCGGAGTTCAGAGTTCGACGATCGCCGACCTGAGTTCGACGAATCAGCTTGAGATCGCTGAGCTCTGTTCGACGATCGTCGGGCTCTGTTCGACGTTTTCCGTTGAACTTTGTTTTTCTTAGGTAAGTCAGGATTCTTACTAGCTACCTCTACAACTCTCTTTCCTTTATCTGAGATAAACTTAATTGGAGTTGTTAACACTATAGGTTAGTTGGATGAAGCACCCAAGCCCAGTGTACTATTAAGTCTTGGGTTTACTGTACTTGTGATGTCCATCAGTCTGATGCTTCTCCCATTAAGGGATTCTTCAAACTTCTTTGCCTGAGATAGTTCACTTTTCAGTGAGGCTATCTCCTCCCAACAGCATTCCAACTCCTTAGAGAGTTTGAGGTTGTCTGATTTTAAAGTGCTGTGTTCAGACAATTGATTTCTGAGAGAGATGATCTCTTTCTCAAACTATAGCAGGTCTAAATAAAGTGCCTTAAATTCAGATCTAAAGTCCTCTGAATTGAAATCAAAAGAATCTATTACATGATCTTCTTCAGCTTCATGTTCAGATTCAGATTCCGACTCTTGTTCTGCATCAGAATTATGTTGAGAGGCATTGATAGCCATCATGCAGAACTCCTTCTCTTCAGCATCATCTTCATCATCACTTGAACTTGAAGATGCCTCTGATTCTTCTTCAGTTTTACTCCAGGTTTCAGCTACCAATCCTTTCTTGGTGTGTTTGTTCATGCTGGAGGAGGATTTATTATTTTTGTTTCTTCTGAAATCCTTTATCTCTTCTCTTATCTTTCCTGTCCTTCTTGTCCTTATTCTGATTTTCTGGACAATCAGGCACAATGTGGCCTGGTTTCCTGCATCCAAAAAAATGATTTCTTTGTTACTGGACTTGTCATATATTGGCTTCTCATGCCCTCTGGATGACCTCTTTCTGAAATCTTTCCTGGCCATCTTATAAAATCTTTTGGCCTGTAAGCTCATTAATTCTTCATTGCCTGTGACCTTGTCTTTAGGCTATTCTTTTGTAGCTTTGAATGTTATTGTCTTCTCCTTCCTGATTGCTGGAGAAGCATCCTTTTGTTCTTCCTCTCTATTCTTGATGAGCAGCTTATAGGACTTGAGCTTGCCCAAAAGAGCCTCAATGGTGATCTCAGTTAGGCTTCTGGTATCCTTGATTTGCCAGATCCTTGAGTCCCAAGTGCTGGGGAAGCACATTAGGATCTTATCATTGAGTTCAGTCAATGATATCTCCTTGTCCAAGGTCTTCAGTTCAATGACAATTAGACTGAGTCTGTTGTACATGTCAGCAACTGACTCAGTTTCTCCTTTCTTGAAATTCTCATACTGGGTTATGAGATGGGATCTTCTATCCTTTCTTTCATCAGCTGATCCTGACACAAGCTCAGATAGCTTGTCCCAAATTTCTTTTGCTGAGTTGCACTCAGCCACCTTTTGAAATATGTCATCAGACATAGTCTGGGCCAATATGTTCTTTGCCTTGGCACCAGCAACTTTCCACTTTTTGATTTCTGCATTTGTTCCTGAAGGGGGTGGAACAGCACTTGTACTTGTACTTGTTGGAGGTCTTGGACACACTGTCAAAACAGAATTAAAAATGTCCTCATCAATAGAGTTCATGTATAGTTTGATCCTTGCCTTCCAAAGTGCAAACTTAGAAAGATTGCACACTGGAGGTCTGGTGCTAGCATAATCTTTGTTCTGTGCCATGGTTTTATATGAAAATAAATATAATAAAAGTAATAACCCTCTATTAAAGATTGATCTTATCAGAGATCTTTTGGTTCAGGAGTTAGCCTGTAAAACAACCAACCTAGTGAAGATATAGTTGTTGAATAACCAACCTCGCTTTGATACCAATTGAAAGTGAGGGTAAGATCTATCTTTACTCTAGAGGGGGGGTGAATAGAGTATATTAAAATAACTTTCCAAATTAAAAATTAATTGGGAGTGGAAGACTTGATTTATTTATAGGTGTATTGTGCTTGCAAAGAATGAAACAAACTAAAGCAAGAAGTAAAAACACAGCACACAACAACTAGAAGACATAAGGATCTATAGTGGTTCCCCAATCAACCTGGGTACATCCACTCTTCTACCACTCTAGGTAGGAATCCACTGCAGGAATAGTTGATCCGCTGTCCTGGGCACCAATGAGATTTTGATAAGGTGCTCAAAAACCAAATCAAATTTTTTTGATCAGGTGTCTTGCCACCACTGAGTTTGACAAGGTATCAGAAACCAACCACAATACTTTTGAAGGGAGTTTTGAGTAACCCTTTTATAGCAGAATAAAGAAAGAAATAAAAGAGTTTGTTGTTCTTCTCTGTAAACAGTCTAAGAAAAGACTAGTGGATTGTTGTTGTCAAAGCTCCCCCTGAGATTTGCAGTAGTTCAGGAAGAGAAGCTTTGCTTAGGGTGATTGGCCTTCAATATGATTGAGATCTCCAGCAAAGAATGATTTCAACAAAGGTTGAAATGTGATGTGTCTGAAGTCCTTGATTGATGAAGCCTTTGAACACTTGAATCAGAAGATCTTGAAAGAATAGAGAAATTCTTTTCTGTGTGTTGATCTCCTTCACTGGTGTATTCCTTGTGTTCTGTATGAATTCTAACTTGTAATCCTGTAGGATTGTGTCTGAAAGATTGATTGATATCTCATCTGTATTTCTCAAATGATTCTAAAGAGATATATTGAAAACCAGTCTTATAGATAGCCGTTAATCAGTCATAAATGACTTCCTTAAATGAAATTTGCCTCTGGAGGAAAGTCCTAAGAGACATTCCTTTTTGTCTTCCTTGAAACTTGCTCCAGATTAGTTGAAACGGCTACAGAATCTTTTGAAATAAATGTTGATAATAAATCAGATTGAATTCCATAACTGATTGAATTTGAATTCCTGAAATTGTCGATCTCTTCAGAAAAGCGTCGATCTGAGCTCGACTATCGTCGACCTGAGCTCAGAGATTGAAGCTAGAATGAAAAAAGAAATCGTCGATCTGAGCTCAACTATCGTCGACCTGAGCTCAGATATTGGATTTTGGCTAGAGACAGAAACGTCGATCTGAGCTCGAAGATCGTCGAACCAAGTTCGACGACTCGGTTAACTGAGTTCAGAGATTGTCGAACTGAGTTCGACGCCTCATCAATCTGAGCTCGACGAAAATTGCCTTAGTCTTTCTGCACTTGTATTCTGAACTAGAAGGTCTTGGGGGCAGCTTCCAAACCTAAGTTCTAACCCTTAGACTCATTCTAATTGACCTTTAAGACTATACAACAAGGTCAAAACAATTTCCTAAGAACATAGTGATCCTTGCCCAAATTAGTAATAGGGTGTTCCAACAGGGGTAATGGACTAACACGAACCTGAGATCAATCCCGAGCTTCCCACAAAAGTTGATGAATTCGGCGCTGGAAAATTGAGGCCCGTTGTCCGTAATAATGACCTGGGGTAACCCATGACTACCGTTTATCTCCCACCATACAAAGTTTCTGATTACTTGGGATGTCACTTTGGCGAGCACCTTCACCTCTAACCACTTAGAAAAATAGTCGATCATTACTAATAGGAACTTCCTCTGCCCGCTGGCCTAGGGGAAGGGCCCTACCATGTCCATTCCCTAAATGGCAAAGGGCTAGGGGGTTGTGATGTTTCTGAGGTACTGGGCTGGTTGTAGTTGGAGTGGGGGTGAACAAATATCACTTGTGGCACTTCTTTGTGAACTCTACAGCGTCGTGGCCCATGGTAGTCCAGAAGTATCCTTGCATGACAATTCTTCTTTCCAGGGTCTGACTCCCGGAGTAACTCCCACACTCCCCAGAGTGGATCTCTTCCAAGATTCTCTGGACCTCCCTCTCGGCCACACAATAAGCCAACAGTCCTGAGAGAGTCTTCCAATATAACTGCCCATCACGGATGAGATAGAATGCTGACTTTTACTTGAACTTATTTTTGTCCATCCGCTCCGGATATTTCCCCGTGGAAAGGAACGTTGTGAAAGGGTCCATCCATGAGGGGAATTGATCCACCTCCATCAGCTCTCCCTCTTTGATGGAAGGGCGGAATAGGTCAGTAATGGTACCCCCTACCCGGGGACCATGCTTTGCCAACTGATCAAGGTGTTCATTTTCCTCCCTGGGCACTTGTCAGATGGAGAAGGTCTGGAACATGTTGATGACCCCCTTCACCTTCACTAAGTACAACTGAAGGGTAGGCTCCCTTGCCTCAAACTCTCCATTGATCTGGGAAGCCACCACCATGGAGTCAGTAAGGACCTCCACGTCAAGCACTCGTAGTTCCCTGGCTAGTCGTAGCCCTGAAATCACCACCTCATACTCGGCCAGATTATTAGTAATAGGAAAATGGACAACTATTGTTTTCTCTATCTTTGTTCCTTAGGGTCTTTCCAAGATAACCCCCAACCCCAAGGAAAGCTTACCTGAGGTACCATCGACCATTACCCTCCAAGGAACTAGGAGGGTGAGTTCCGCCTCCGCCACCTCGACCACATAATCGGCCAGGAAGTCGGCCATCACTTGGGCCTTAATCGATAGGTGGGGGACAAAAGAAATATCGAACTCGCTAAAATCCACCGACCACTTCGCCAACCTCCCTGAGTGCTCCACCCCCTCGAAGATGTTGTGGAGGGGATGGTCAGTCACCACTCGGATGGAGTGTGCTTTGAAATAGGGTCAGAGCCTTCGAGCCCAGATGACCAGTGCAAAGGCCAGCTTCTCCAAGATGGGATATCGGAGCTCTGCCTTCCTCAGGACCCGAATCACATAATAGATGTGCAACTGCTTCTTCCCCTCTTCTCGAACTAGGACGGAGCTCAGGGCCTCGGCTCCCACTCCAAGGTATAGGGACAAGTCTTCCCCTTCCTTTGGTCCTTGGAGGAGCGGAGCCTGGGTCAACTGCCTCATCAAGGCTTGGAACGCCTCCTCGCACTCCTCCATACAATCAAACTTCTAGACCACTCTAAATGTTTTGAAGAAGGGGGAGCACTTCTCCCCTGCTCGGGAAAGGAACCTGCTTAATCCTGCCAGCTTGCCCATCAGTCGCTGCACCTCCTTTGCATTCCTAGGTGACCCCAACTCCATGATCTCCTGTACCTTGTCAAGGTACGGCTCCACCCCTTCCGGGGTGTGAAGATGGCCAAAAATATTTCCCCTGCTGGACCTAAATACTCACTTCGAGGGATTCAGCCTCATCTTGTACTCACGCAAGGTGGCGAAGGTTTCATCCAGGTCCCAGAGGTGAGAGTCCACGTCTCGTCTCTTGATCATAAGATCATCTATATATACCTCTAGGTTCCTTCCCTTTTGTTCTCGGAAGACCCTGTCCATCATATTTTGGTACATCACTCCTGCATTCTTCAGCCCAAAGGGCATCATTTTATAGCAGTAACATATGTATCCTGTGATGATGGAGACATCTTTTATGTCGGGAGAATGCATCCTGATTATGTGGAAACATGAAAACGCATTCAAAAAACTCATTATAGGAAAATCTACGGCTGAGTCAACCAGCGCGTCGATCCGAGGCAAGGGATAACAATCCTTAGGGTATGATTTATTAAGTAAAGAAAAATCAACACACATATGCCACTGGCCGTCTCCCTTTTTAACCATGACAACATTGGAGAGCTAGCCGGGGTACTGTATTTCAGATACAAAACCAACCTTGAGGAGCTTGACCACCTCCTCACTGATTGGCTCGACCGACTTTTTTGCCATGGACCTCTTCCTTTGCAAGATGGGGAGGGCTTCTGGATCCAGGTTGAGACGGTGGCTGGCTATGTCCGCATCAATCCCATGCTTGTCTGCAGCACTCCATGTGAATATGTCCACATTTTTCTGGATGCACTCCAGCATCCTGCCCTGGTCCTCCGGGGTCAGCCCACCGCTGATGGAATCTTTTCCACCCTTCCTCCCTGGGTGAGAACTTCCATCTCCATGACCTCCTCCGCGGCCTCCAGCCTAGACTGCTCTCACCATTCACCAACATCCCCCTATCCTAGGAGAAAGGCCTCGGTTTCTTCCATGACCATTACCTCGGTTTGTTCTTGTAGAATAGCTTCTGCCGCCACTATCTGGGCGCGGACTTTTTCCCAACTTCCATCTCCACCTCTTCTCAAGCATTCATCCCGGACAGCTCCTCCATTCTCGTTTCCATCTCCTCATCCCCCTCCTGCCAAGAGATGGAACTCACTGCCATAACGTAACACTCACTCGCCACCTTGGGGTCTCCCCGGACCCGGACCTGGATCCCCTCAACATTAAACTTCAAGCACTGATGGAAGGACGAGGGGACGTAGCGGAAGGCGCTCATGAGGGGTCACCCGAAGATGGCGTTATAGCTGTTGGGGGCATCCATGATGACGAACCTGCAAGTACGGGACTTCCCCCCCCCCCCAGAGTAACATGGAGTCCCACTCCTCCTTCCACTTCCTTCCTCTCCCCGAAAAATTCGAACAGAGGCCCATCCAAGGCCAACACCCTCTTGTCCTCTACCTTCATCGCATCGAATGCCTTCTTGAAGATGACGTTGACCGAGCTCCCTTGTCGATGAGGATCGGGGAGACAGTGAAATTTTTGATGGCTGTCTTGATGACCAGTGCATTACAAAAGGGATCCTCATTATTCGGCATGTCTTTCCTTAAGAAGGTGATCTTCTCGTCGGGGGGGGGGGGGGGTGGAGTTTGGGATGTGGAGCCAACACTCTGGCAATACATGGTGTGGAGGCTCTCCTTTCGGGAAGCCTCGACTCCCCCCCCCATGGATCACTTTAATCCCTCCTCAGGCTCCAAGATCAACTTGGTCCTCGCACCTGTCTTCCTCTGCCCGAGGCAAGACTTCCTCGATCTGCACTTCCCGACAGCCTTATTATTGCTACTGCTCCCTATTTCCTCTCATCTCGAGGAACTTCGGGCACGTGGCTGTAGTGTGCCCCTCTTCCTTATGGAACTCGCAGTAGGGGAGCTCCACCCTGGCTTCCTGCCTTCTCCTCTACCCATCTCTCCTTCTCTCCCCCATGGCTATTGCCATAACCTGATTTTTATCGGGGAGAGGGGGTCTCTGGCCTTTCCTCCTGCCTAGAGGGTGAAACTGACCCTGGCTCCCCTAGTAGTAGTATCCTCCATGGAAACCTCTCCGCGGACCCTGGTCCTGCCACTCCGGCCTCCAACTAAACCGATGGTTCGGCTCCTGGCGCCCCCTCCTGGGCTGCTGCTGCTGCTGTTCTCTCTTTCGTGGTTCAGCTCTCCTCTCCTCCTGACCTCAGCCACCTCTTGGTTTCTCTTCCTCCGTGGCCCACCTGGCCAGCTTCCGGGCAAATTCCGGGTTCGACGCCTCCACATCGACCTCCCTTGTCGGGCTCTCCATCAATGCCTCAAAGGACATTGGAGGCGTCCTCTTCAACTCCATTCCAAAGAAGCCTGGCTGAGCCCAAGGGTGAAGGATACCACCATGGTATGCCCTGGCATCTCCTACACCTAAACAACCTCCTCTTGGAACCTATACAAGTAGCTTCCTAGGGTCTCGTTCACTCCCTGCTTGATGTAGAATAGAGACTAAGACTCCTTCTTCCTCTTATTTTAAGTGGTGAATCTCAACATAAACCCATAGAGAAGGTCCTCAAAACAGAAGACGGAGCCGGTCGGGAGCAGGTGGAACCAATATCTTGCCTTCTCCTTGAGGGTGATGGCGAAGAGTCTGCACTTGAACCAATCCTACATCTGTCGGATCGAGACCATGTCCTCAAATAATTTGACGTGCTGAACCGGGTCACCCTTCCCAGTATAGTAGGACATCTCTGGCTCTCGGAACCCCTATAGTTCTTGGGATGATGAAACATACTCGTTGAAGGGGCTCCCCCCCTCTATTGGGAGAGTAGGGGGATCTCGCTCCCCCCCCCCATCTCGCTGAATCGGCCTTTAGATGCCGAGCTTGGGAAGAGCACACGCCCCTGCAGCTCGCAATCACCTGATCCATCTGATACCTCCTTTCTGGCTTATCTGTCGGGTGCGTCCTCACCCAGGGCTGTAGTGGCGACTACTGGAACTTTTGGTGTCGAGCACTCGACGTGAGTGTCGAGTGTGAACATGATGAGACTCCGCATCTCCTGCCTAAACTCGTCTAACATGCCGATAGTGGCGAGAGGGAGAGGCGGGGGTGGCGAGTAGGCCCCGCCTGAACCTTTTCCTTCTCCTCCAGTCATCGAGCTTGCTAAAGATTTTTGGTGTTGACCATGCTCCACGCTCACCGCACCAAAATGTTGAAACCAAAAACTCAGTCCCTATGGAGTTCACCCTTGGGGAAGGCTTGATCGCACACTTACATCTCTCTCGCGAGCCAAAAGATTAAGGAAAAAAGAACAGGGGACAAACCCAAGTGCTCGGTGTGGATGTCCTACCACACACCCGGAAGATCTTAGAGCGCTTCCCCTCCCTATCCAGATATCAAGCTAAGGATGCCTCAGAAAGTATAAGAAGACCAGGGCACAAGTAAGCATGCCTTCTGAGGTACCCCCTTGAGTCTATTTATAGAATTCGCAGAACAACCTACAAATAGCCAAACTCCGCTGTTCCAAACAAATATGTGCAGTCTAGGTTGTCCTGTCAACAGCGTAACTCCGCTGTTCTGGAAGGCTCTAGGTAGGCCAGCGGGGCAAAATAATAATAAAAAAACATCATAGATCACTAGGCGAGTGGTCCCTGAGACCTCCACTAGCCCTGGGAGGCGAGCACAGGCTCGGCTGGCCCTACTCGTCGGACGCTTGCCGAACTCCTCTGGGCCGATTGCGAGCCTTCCTGCTCCACTCGCCCCTCAGACAGTGCGTCCCTGCATGGGCAAGTCAGGGGGCTGCCGAGCTCCCCCCCCCCCTTGGGTGCACGTCCGGGACCTGGACAGCTAGATCTGGCTGACCTGGCTCCTGATGACCCCACTCGCCAGATATGGGGTTGTACAATAGTATTTTTCACTAGCATCAAAGTGACACGGCCCGGTCACTGGCGTGTCTGAAGGTCACGGGCGTGTACTTTGATTTTTGAACTTTTTCTGCAAAATTTTTAGGAAAAGAAAATAGAGCCAAGTTAGAAGGGAATGTACAAAAAGAATCATTTAATTGAATAAGAAAAGCAAAAAAATCAACAAAAATAACCTAAAATAACCTAAATTAAGTACCCTAAAATACATATATTTACAGCTCATCATCTATGATAAATTCTCTATATACAAAAGAGTGCGTGACTCCAGTGTCGAATAACATTTTGCTCTTTTTCCACTAACAAAAATGCAACTTGTGCTTTCTACGATTACAATAATTTAACATGACCAAAAACCAAATTATAACGGACAACCAAAAGAAGTGACATTTTTAGAAATGCTAAAACTTAACAAGCATACATACCAGCAACAACATCTTGAGGCCTATGCCCCTGGGTGAGATCCAAAGCGTAGGCTTCCTGAGATTCTTTTTGCTTCCCCTAATTTCCATTGCCACGACCTCTATATTTCACCATAGGTTCTAAGTCATTGTCCAGATGGACCAAACTCTGAGGACACTGGCACCTCAAATGTTCTTGCTAATGGCAATGGTATAATTTCATCGGAAAGGTATACTTTCTTGAGAAGGATGAGTCTGCTAAGAATGCATTGCAACTGGAGATTTCTTCTCTTGATTCTCCTGCGATCGACCATGTCGTCAAGACTTCTGATCTCCTCAAAATCTACCACGATCACGAGGAAACTTCTTCTTCTTATCCGGGATCTAGTCTCCTACTTATTGTGCGGAAGATTCTCCCAATCACTTCTTATGTCTCTTAACTACCACCTGATCTGTCTTCAAAGCCTTGGCCAGTTCAACAATGTTCAAGAAACTCACATGAGAATCCATGATGAGTTGTGGCCTCAAAAAGTTTCAGAGTCACTGATAAAAGCGCTTCATAGCATCACGATAAGTAGGAGAATATTTTCCTGCAAAGCAAGTTAGATGACAAAATTTTTGTTGATACTCCATCACTTAGAGGTTCTCCTGGTGGAAGTGAAGGAATCTCTCTTGCAGCTCGTCTTTATCTGCAACATGAATGAAGTGAACCAAAAACACATCAAAGAATTCCTCCTAACCAATGTCTGGGAGAAAATGTCCTCGAAAGGTGTACATATACACTGATCTCCACCACTACCTAGCATAATCCTCAAGTATACTAACCACCAAAGTAACAACCATATCTGTCGGGCACCTCATGCCCATAAGAAGTTTTTGAACCCTGTCTGACCATTCTTTTGTCTAAGCTACTGTCTCCATCCCTTAAAATATGGAGGTGATAATCTCCTGAAAACATTCATCCAGTCTGTCAGAGGCACTAATAACTAAGTAGTCCTCTGATTTAAGGAAGCACGAAACATCTCAATAAAAGATAAGAGAGGTTGTCCCATTGAAGTTTTATATAAAGATTAGCGGTAGTAGGCTGGACTATAGGTGCATATGGAATAAGCTCAGGAGCAACAAGAGGTTTGTGGATCTCATGGAACAATAATGGGTGTCTGAGCACGATTAACCTGAATGGTGGCTTCCAGGATCTACGAGATTAGGATAAGGTTAGGTCTCACATGAAGTTTAAAGACAAAAGTTAAAGTCTTGATTTCAAGATCAACTAAACACCTAGAGGTGGGTGGTTAGGTCCAATTTAATTCTAGGCTACTTAATGTTAATGAAATCTGATTCTCTATCTTTATTACTATCTCTATCAGATAAGTCAAGAAAGCTATTCGGTAATTATAACACAATCATAGTACAGTAATCACTGCACAATACTCACAGATTTATAGTTGTTCCCCAATTGATGGATACATCCACTTTTCCCCTTCGCCTATCTAGCAATAGACTAGATTCGACCAAACACCTTCTTCATTCTTTCTCAGATCCTCAGATCTTACAAATCAGAGCCCAACTGGCTCCTACAACTCAGACTATACAAGTCTTACCACTCAGATCACCAAGATCCTACAGCTCAAGTTCTTCCCAAGAACTCTACCTCAGAGTGAATCCACACTCCTACACCTCAGGCAATCCTGCCCTACCTCAGAATGATCCACACTCCTACAACTCAGGTAATCCTGCCCTACCTCAGAGTGATCCACACTCCTACAACTCAGGCAACCCTTGCCCTACCTCAGCCTTTATAACACAGGCTTTCAGCTCAGGCACTTAGCCTTACTGCTCAGATTAAATATGAATCTTACACAGAATATCAAAGAAATGAATTACAGACACCTGAAAAAATTCTCTGTGTCTTTCTACCTGGACTGAGCAGATGTAAGCCCTATCTTCGATTTCACAGTTGAAGAAGATGACAAACTACGCTTCTCGTTTTTCAGAATGAATTAATTCTTTGATCAGAAAATTATTTGATCTCGATCTTAGCTGCTATTTATAACTCCGTCAATTAGCGAGATGATCGACACGTATCTGTTGATGCACGAAATGCGAGAGGGAAGACGGGCACCACCAGCTAACCGTTCGAGCACTGGGGAAGGAATTGGGAAAAGACTGTCGGCTGGTCGGTTACTAGCGGTTAGGGTAAGAATCGGAACCAAGGTCAAAACAAGCCGCAAAGAGCGGCAACACCACGCTTCGCCCGCCGCGGCTTGAATGCCTCTCCTGCGGCGGGCTTTCCTCTTATATCAAAGAGAGCGGTTACACTTGGAGAGAAAAGAAGAAAAGAGAAAGAAGCCAGCCGGACAATAGACCGCAAAGGACTAGAATCGGGGCCGCAGCTTTTAACAAGCGAGCTCCTGGACTCGAGTCAGCCTCCTTTGGGGTCTATTGTCCGGCCGGCTTCTTTCTCTTTTCTTCTTTTCTCTCCAAGTGTAACCGCTCTCTTTGATATAAGAGGAAAGCCCGCCGCAGGAGAGGCATTCAAGCCGCGGCGGGCGAAGCGTGGTGTTGCCGCTCTTTGCGGCTTGTTTTGACCTTGGTTCCGATTCTTACCCTAACCGCTAGTAACCGACCAACCGACAGTCTTTTCCCAATTCCTTCCCCAGTGCTCGAACGGTTAGCTGGTGGTGCCCGTCTTCCCTCTCGCATTTCGTGCATCAACAGTTACACGCGACCTTCAGATCTCGGTTGGCCGATGAAATTCGCGGTTAGAGATCGTCAGACCGCTCGGCCACTAGAACCTAGCGGCTAGTCAGGCAAGCTGCGGCAGTGTTAACCTGCTTATTGGCGGCTTATCGTTCTGTCCGCCCGGTCAATCTGCAGTTGTTCGACGGTTTTCTAAATACGTGCTGGTTACCATCCATTATTTACAATGAATCTCCCGAGGAATTACAGAGATTTCTTATCATCTATGCTGGATTCCTTAGCAAGGCAAGATGGTTCTCATCCCGAGAATATAGCTAAGGATGCGTTTCAGGCTGGCACAAAGCAGACACCTCTCCGTAGAGAAGAAAAAGTCTCTTTCCCGTTCATTGATCAAATCCGTTGGGATTTCGTTGCTGATGATTTCAGAGAGCCCCGCTTGCCACGTTATTCTGGGATTAGTGATCCAGTTTCACATCTGCAAGCCTTTGAAGCGGCTGCTTCTCTAAAAGCCATGTCAGATGGAATTAAATGCAAGCTTTTCTTAATGACCTTCGACGGCCTTGCTCAGGAATGGTTTCATGGTTTACCTTCTCGGTCTATCACTTGCTTCGGAGATTTTCAAAAGCAGTTTCTTTTGAGATTTGATACCTTCAGAAAGCGGAAGAGAAACCCAGTGGCTCTCTTTCAAATCAAGCAGGAGGTCGATGAGTCTACCGCTCATTTCATTGATCGGTTTCAGAAGGAAACGCTTGATATCGTTAACGTTCATCCAGACTTTTACAAATATGCCTTGATGAGCGGACTTCGAGAAGGCCCTCTCAAATTTAAAGTTAGCAAAAAGGAGCCAAAGACTTACGGAGATCTTATTAAAATAGCTAATCAATTTATAATGGGTGAAGCAGCAAACGCCAACTATACATCTTTCTTGAATCAAATGGCTAGGGAACCTCAGAAAAATTCCTATCATCAGCAACCTGGTTCTTCCCCAATTGCTTCAGAACCTCCGCAGCAGGATAAACCGTCGGAGTTTGTGGAAGCTTGCCCTATCATGTCTTTTGATCCCAAAACGCTCAAGTATGAAAGGTATTCAGACAGACATGTCAAGTTTAAAATTTCTATGGAAGATCTTCTGCCAATTCTTGCTAGTATGAAGGAATTTAAAAAGCCTCGACATATGAAATCAAAGATTGAAAATCGTCACGGAGAACTTTTTTGTAATTATCATAAGGATATTGGCCACAACACAGAAGATTGTCGGGCTCTCCGGAAATTAGCGGATCAATTCGCAAGGGCAGGGAAATTGCAAGACTATGTTGTCCTATAATTCTCTAGCACATTTTCCACTGACGAAGCCGATGATTACAAATGAAGACTTTGCTGTTAGATAGTGAAAGTTTTTGAAATTGTTGTACCTTGACTTTTTTACTTGTTTCGGGTATCTCCCATGTGTTCGGAGTTTCTGGCATTTGTTCTTTTTAATTGATAATGATAGTTGTAATAGCAGAGCAATTCTCACCAGAATCCAGCTTCACAAATATCTTTCAACAGCCGCCGACAATTGGGTTCAATCAGGTTCGAGCCCATATCCTTTACTATGCCATCCTTTTACTACGCCTTCCATTTATTATGCCTTCAATCAGAAATAAGCATTCGTATGCCCTATAAACTCTACTCCTTAGCTTCGCATTTAACTTTGACATGCGTATATGAACATTTACACATAACCAAAATGATGCTACTTAGTTGGCCCTCCACATCCCGCTCGACATCAGTCGCAGATGTGTAGTGGCAATCCCGCACGACATCAGTCGCGGATATTAACCCCGCTCGAATCATTCGCATATGAGTTAAAATGGGATCTTCTCCGGAAGAGTTATGAGTTAAAATGGGATCTTCTCCGGAAGAGTTATGAGTTAAAATGGGATCTTCTCCGGAAGAGTTATGAGTTAAAATGGGATCTTCTCCGGAAGAGTTATGAGTTAAAATGGGATCTTCTCCGGAAGAGTTATGAGTTAAAATGGGATCTTCTCCGGAAGAGTTATGAGTTAAAATGGGATCTTCTCCGGAAGAGTTATGAGTTAAAATGGGATCTTCTCCGGAAGAGTTATGATTTAAAACGAGATCTTCTCCGGAAGAGTTATAATTCTCAGTATATGTTGTAAATCGGTACAGGCAGAGTTTGCGTTATCTTTTCAGCCTGCAAGTTACAGTAGTAGATAAATTATGGTTTTCACATATTATGCATATTATGCCTGATCATATTATGCCTACCCGATATTTATCGCACAGTCCGCAGACCGCGCGGTTTCATATTTTGGTTTACTTTATTCGGTTATGACATCTCTCCCGGTTTATCTTATATTCCGGAATTTGGCCGGCTTGATTCTGTCAAACAAATTATAGTCCGCCGGTTTTTGGTATTCATTCCTATCAATTTGCGGCTTGCTATGAAAAGAAGTCGCAATACGTTTATCTCTGTCCTTCAGTAAGTTCCATATGGGGAGCGTGTTTTGCATCAAAGTTCGGACAAGCCGCCACCATCAGCTGGATTACTACAGCATCTTATCGGTTTGTTTCCTTAGCCGAGCGGCTTGTCGATCGCCATATATCTTGGCCTCCAATAAAACTACGGCCTATCATCGTTCAACTATATTAATCGTGTGACTTCGTATTAAGTATGAACCTTCAATAGTAGATCTACTTTATCTACTTGGCGAATACTCTACTGACCGCCCGGCTTATGGCTCTATATTTATTCGTGGTTGATCGGATTATTATAAATTCGCAGACGGCTAATATATCCGGCTACTGGTATTCTATTTAAGTTTAACCAGAACAAAGGTGCTTATTATTTGATGAAGTCGTCAATGAGATCTCTTAAGTCAAAACGAGTAAGAAACATTAAGTCGCGCGAACAGCCAAGTAAGTAGAATTTCAATACAATAGATTTTCACTAAAGGAGAAATATTTTCATTTCAAATGTCAAGTACAAAAAGTAGACCGCGCGGTTTACAAAATCGTACCGCCGGTCTCAAAAAGGTGTAAAAATTATTACAAGTATTGTCCTAACTATCCGGCTTTAGTCTTTTAGCCGCAGGAATGCTGGAGTCAGGTTCACCGTCGACGTCAACCTCGGAAGGCGAGTAGCCGCCGCTGCTAGACGAAGAAGAACTCGAACTGCCAGTATCCCCCGACTTGGACTTGCTGGATTCAAACCGCGCGGTCTCGGAAGCTTGACCGCCGGTTCCTGAAGAAGCGCTCTCGCTCCTGCTTCCGTCGTTGTCTTCCTTTTCCTCCTCTGCCTTGCTCTCGCCCTCCCCATCGACTTTCTCCTTGCCTTTCAGCGCTCGATAAATCGCGGCCACCCTTTTCTTCAGGGGGGGATACACGTCGGCGCAAGTAAAGTCGGTGAAGCCCGGGGCGAGGCTGCTGCGATCTCGGAGCCGATTCAGCGCTCCGTCAATCCCTTGGACGAGTTGTGGAAAGACAGCGTCCTGGAAAGCCGGGTTGGCCGGATCGTACATTTTCTGCAAAGGTAAGGAAAAAGGTCAGTCCGAGCGGCTTGATAAATAGAGCCGCAAGAATCAGGTAATATCTTACCGCATTCAAATCCTTTAGCCGTGCGATTTCTTCATCTTTCTCTGCGAGTTGCCGCCTCAGGTCGCTTTGACTTGCGACTAACCGCCTATGGGCCAGGCCCATGAAGTGGTTAGCCACAAAGCTTCTCGCGCCGACCTGCGCGGCAAACGAGAAAAGTCCTCCTCTGGTATTTTTTTCCAGCGCTTTCAGGTTGCGCTTGCCATATAAAGCCGCACCAGCCGCGGATGCATGGCGGCTTATCCTTTCACTCCCCCAGTCAGGGAGGGCGGTAGACACTTGGACCGACTCGTCGTCGGCGCTCCATAGCATGGTGGCGTTGCCATGGAGATCTTTCAAACCGCTGCCCATTCCTTGCAGGGTAAAGTCGGCAGAGGAGTCCGACTCACCTTCTTCATTAGCCCGCTCTGTCACAACCCGCATTTTTCTCACCATTTAAATAAATCAGAGCAAGAGAAAACTACGAGCTGTGATGCCACGTCGAGCAGGGGATAACTGCCGACGCTCAGGCAACACTCTAAACCTTCAAATCATAAGTTAGAATGATTATAAAACTGGTTCAATTAATTAGCCGTATCCCTCGGCTCAGTGGATCAGATGATCCACGGTTCGAAAACTAATTTTTTATACGTAGCGGAAAATACTTCTTTTTTTTTGTCAACATCCTAAATGAGCGCATAAGTGATCCCGAGGGACCCTTACGCTGACCCAAAATTCTAGTTTTAATTTATACATATATAGGAAAAATCATCTGTTATACGTAATTTAAGAAAGTACGCTAAGTGAGTTCTTTTTAGAAATCATGCTGATCATGCTTTATACATAATATAGTTGAGGTTTTATAGTTTTAAAATAGCTAGCATCCTAGCATAAAACTTCCCAGAGCAAGTAAACTAGGTCCCCAAAGACAGGGTAGCAGTAAAAGTAAACATATCTAGTGCAAAAGGTAAAACTACCAGGGGCGTCAACAACTGACACTAACCCACTGGCAAGTACGTATGTCTGTAGAAAGTGCAGTAGAACTACCTCACAATGACTCAAGAGAGTCTCAACAGTCAACAGAAGGACCTCCAACAGCACCACAGCAACAGCCATCTACTGGCTACCGCCCAGAACCTGAGGCGTTCAGAAGAAAATAGAACACCTCAGAGCAAGGAAAAAAAAAGAAAGCAAGTGCTAAAAAGGAAAGTAAGGTAAAAGCAGGTAAGGTAAAGTAAAGAGAGTACAAACTAGAGTAAAAACAACAATGCCCAAGGAAGGGCGAAAAGCAAACCTGCACCAAGTGCGGGTAAACAGCAACTACTCTGCCTAAAAAAACCTGCAGAGTCAACATGGCCATGATGCCAAAAAAAAATGCTGCAACACCTACGGAAGAAACGCCTAACATCCTAAACTGTGGGAGGCGGCAGTAGCAAAAACAAGAAACTTGGAATCAGGTTGAAAACGTTCCAAATCGCCCAACCACTAATTCCAAGTCAACAAATTGCTCAAGGATTGACACGTGAAGGCACAAAAGACCCATCACTCACTTGCCCAGAAAACTACTCGGGTCAAGGTAAAGAGTGCGGTCAAGGCTACATCACACCACACAACCCATAAAAAGAGCCATCCACCACCACTACTGACCACAACCCACGATTCGGCCTTCGAAAGGTAACAGCCGACAAGGGACTTTCGATTCGCGAGCAAAACACTCGGGGAGAAATCAACGCTAAGGAAACCATCGTTGCGGTTACGCAACGCCGCTGCGAGTGAGTACACTCACTCGATTCTAAGCCTAGCGTACGAGCACCGACATCGGGTCGCACGATTAAAGGACGCACGACCATAGGCCGTGCGTGCACAATTACACCTAAACGCCTCAATTAGGCAAACTAGGAAAAATCCCAAACCCTAGACCTACACCTAGGCCTAACATAAACTCAACCCGACGCTAACCCACATCTACGCTACACACCTACCGCGACGCCGTCCTAAATCGGAAACTACTAGCGGGAGGGTAGAAATCCTAATTTTTCTAGCGCGTTTCCAATAGGGATTAGGTTAAGGAGAAACTCAATTAACAAATTTCAACTTGCACGAATGCATGAAATTAACAAGGAATTGAACAAAAGGGAGGCCAAACAGCGAAAAGAGGAGAAACACTTGCCTCGCACGTATCACCGAAAAATTCGCCGGCACAACGGCGCTATGGCGGACGCCCAAAAGCTCGAAAGCTCCAACAAACTCCAAATCCAAAACCTATATAGCATCTATTCAACAAAAAAAAGAACAAGAACACCCAAAGAAATCCAAAACCGAAATGAAGATCCAAAGAAATCATAGAGGAAAGGTCGAAATGAATACCTAGGCTCGTAGGCCTCGGCGAGGGGAACGCGGATCCGGGCTCGGATCGGGAGGAGGGGGCCGGGGCTGCCGGCGGCGGGCGGCGGAAGGAGCGGCTAGGGCTCCGTCTTTCTTCTTCCGCTCGGCTCGGACAGCAGCGCACAGGAAAAAGAATAAAGGGGGGGGGGGCGGCTGCTCGGTCAAAAGGGGGGGGGGAGGAAAACCTAACTCTAACAAAAAAAAAATGTATATATCTATATACTTATTTTTAATAACACACTACCTATAACTAATATCTAATATCATACTAATTAAATGTTATAATACCCATTAATGTATTATAATCTAACCTATTATATAATATAAGTATTATACTCTTATAAAAAAAAAGTATTATACTTATAACGTATTATACTTACAATGTATTATACTTATAATATAATGTATTATACTCATAAAAATATTAATACACCCACCCTAATACACATTCGCACTAACTCTCGCATAAGTAACGCATAACTACACAGACACGTCTAACAACACGCGCCCGCGCACACAATTTCAACTCCGCACGCACGCACACGCACGAACAAAAGGCACGCCTCAACCACGCGCCACGCTACACATGCGTAAATAAGCAAATACGTCATCATAAAATGACGACTCGCTAACTAGCGTCCGCCAAAATGACGCAAAAATTTAACGTCCTCGGAATCCGGTCAAACTCGCACCGTAGCTAAATACCCGTGCTACGAACACAACGGCGAAGTCGAAAACGACCTCCGACGATCAAACACTCGGGTTAACCTCGCCCGAAGCCAAAACACGAGGATTCCCTGAAAGGCTCAACCGGGCCTCCAAAACAGACACCGGCTAGCTGGGGAACCCCGCAAACAGGCTAAACCTCTAAGAACACCTAACGAGGTACTCTAACAACGGCTCGAGACAGAAAACGTCAACGTAACGCCGAAAAAGGATTTAAATAAATCATCGGAAATTCGGGGGCGTTACAGTCACTCCCCCTAACAAAAAGTTTCGACCCGAAACTTTGCGAACACAACCTCTACAACAGAAGGAAAGAAACCAACTACTAGAAAGGGAACGTACCCGACAACTCAGGGGAACAAATGAGGGTGAGCCTCCCTCATAGCCGACTCTAGCTCCCAAGTCGCGCTCTCCAAATCTTGATTCTTCCAAAGAACCTTCACCATCGGAATAGACTTCGTCCGCAACACTCGAGCTTGAGCATCCAAAATGCGGACCGGCACCTCAACATACGAGAGGT
This sequence comes from Platanthera zijinensis, assembly GCA_039513925.1. Classification (NCBI taxonomy): domain Eukaryota; kingdom Viridiplantae; phylum Streptophyta; class Magnoliopsida; order Asparagales; family Orchidaceae; genus Platanthera; species Platanthera zijinensis. The sequence continues at coordinate 173,433,276 of CM077088.1, forward strand.
TGGGCTCCAACTGGGGCACAGCGTCCAAGACTTGCCCACTGCTCCGCACGCACTTCCGCAACTGGCTCACATGAAAGACATTATGAACCCCCGGAAGCTAGCTGGCAGATCCAGCCTATAAGCAGCCACACCAATACGCTCCAAAATCCTGAACGGGCCCACAAATCTCGGATCCAACTTCCGATTCTTGCCAAACCTCTTCACTCCTACCATCGGAGACACCTTCAAGAAGACCAAATCATCCACTGAAAACTCCAAATCGGACCTACGCCGATTGGCGTTCTTCTCATATCTCTCCTGAGCCACCCGAAGCTTCTCCCGAATGAGCGTCACGGAGACCTCCATTTCTTCGAGTGCATCAGGACCCAACAAAGGCCTCTCACCGGCCTCGGCCCAAAACAAAGGGGTTCTGCAGCGCCTCCCATACAACGCCTCGAAGGGAGCCATCTGTAGACTCTCTTGGTAGCTGTTGTTGTAGGCAAATTCCATGAGCCGTAAACGCTCGTCCCACGCACCTCCATGATCAAGAATATAGCACCGGATCATATCCTCCACAATCTGATTCACACGCTCGGTCTGCCCGTTGGTCTGCGGATGGTAAGCTGTGGAATACCTCAAATCAGTGCCCAAACCCTCCTGCAAACTCCTCCAGAAACGTGATGTAAACCGAGAGTCTCGATCTGAAACGATGCTAACTGGAACACCGTGCAATCTGACGACCTCATCCAAATACAACTCAGCAATCTTCTTCATCGAGTAATCGATCTTATAAGGTACGAAGTGCGCACACTTCGTCAATCGGTCCACGATCACCCAAACAGAATCAAACCCCCTCGGAGATCTCGGTAAGCCTGTAATGAAATCCATCGAGATGCTTTCCCACTTCCAAGTCGGGATCTCCAAAGGTGCCAGCTTGCCACCAGGCCTCCCATGGTCGGCCTTCACCCACCTGCAAGTGTAACACTCCGAGACAAAACGAGCTATATCACCCTTCATCCCATACCACCAGGCGATCTGCTTCAGATCATGGTACATCTTCGTGGATCCCGGGTGGTAGGAAACACTGGATCCGTGAGCCTCTTTGCATACCATAACTCTGATGTCTCCAACTGCGGGGATGCAAAACCTGCCGCGGTACTTCAGAGTACCCGCCCCGTCGATGGAGAAATCTGGCAACTCTCCCCTCTCAGCTCTGAGGTACAAGAGCAACAAATCCGGATCCTCTTTCTGGTGCAATCTGGTGAGAGAAATCCATGATGGCTCTGCCACTACCAAACTGCTCTGCAACTCACAGCGTCCTGCGGTGATATCCATCAATAGAAACTCCTCCACTAAACGATCCGCGGTGAGATTGAAGACTTTCCCCGTCTTCCGGCTCAAGGCGTCGGCCACCACATTGGCCTTGCCCGGATGGTACTGAATCTCAACATCATAATCAGCAACATACTCAAGCCACCGCCGCTGACGCAGGTTCAGCTCCTTTTGTGTAAACACGTACTTCAGGCTCTTGTGATCTGTGAAAATCTTGCACTGAGCTCCATAGAGTAGGTGTCTCCACAACTTCAAGGCAAAAATCACCGCTGCGAACTCGAGGTCGTGCGTAGGGTAATTTCGCTCGTGAGTCTTCAACTGCCGTGACCCATACGCGATCACCTTCCCCTCCTGCATCAACACGCCACCGAGCCCGACATGCGAGGCATCCACATAAACATCATAGTCCTGTCCCTCCGCCGGTAAGGTCAACACAGGGGCAGAACATAACCGGCTCTTCAGCTCCAGAAAGGCCTCCTCGCACTTATCACTCCAAACGAACGCCGCATGCTTCTGCGTCAGCTTTGTCAAGGGCGCTGCCAAGGTAGAAAAGCCCTCGACGAATCTTCTATAATAGCCGGCCAACCCCAAGAAACTCCTGATCTCCTTGGGTGTGCTCGGCCTATGCCAATCCATCACTGCCGAGATCTTCTCTGGGTCCACTGAAATACCATCTTTGTTCACCACATGACCCAGGAAGGAAACCTGAGGCAACCAGAACTCGCATTTGCTCAGCTTGGCATACAACTGATGATCCCTCAAGGCGGATAACACCAACCGCAAATGCTGATCATGCTCCGCCGTATTTCGAGAATAAATCAGAACGTCGTCAATGAACACGACGACAAACTTGTCCAGAAAGTCCTTGAACACCCGGTTCATCATGTCCATAAATGCTGAAGGCGCATTGGTCAGCCCAAAAGACATGACCAGGAACTCGAAATGACCATGCCTCGATCGGAAAGCCGTCCGTGGAACATCCGACTCTCGGATCCTAAGCTGATGGTAACCCGAACGGAGGTCTATCTTCGAAAATACTGAACTGCCACGCAACTGATCGAATAAATCGTCAATTCTGGGCAGTGGATACCTGTTCTTGATGGTGACTTTGTTCAACTCTCTATAGTCAATACAAAGGCGCATCGAACCATCCTTCTTCTTCACAAAGAGAACCGGAGCACCCCAGGGCGACGAGCTTTGCCTTATGAAGCCCTTCTCCAATAACTCATCAAGCTGAGTACGAAGCTCCTCCAGCTCTCGCGGGGCCATCCGATACGGCGCCTTGGCAATCGGGCGCGTACCAGGCTCCAAATCAATCACGAACTCCACATCCCTGTCTGGAGGAAGACCGGGAAGATCGATAGGAAACACGTCAGGAAACTCTCGCGCAACCGGAATCTCATCCAAAAGCGGCACACTGCTAACAGTCCCCAACACTGAGACTAAACAAGCAAAACAGCTAGCAGGAAAAACCCTCTGAGCACATACCGCAGAAATCGCCGGAGAGTCCCGACGCGAATCACCGAAACACTCCCAGGCTGACCGCTGTCCTTCCTGAAATCCAAGCGCTTTCCCCTGCACTGAATAACTGCATCATATCGGGACAGCCAGTCCATACCCAGGATGACATCGAAATCCTCCAGGTCTATAACCTTCAGATCAGCCTTGGCCAGAAAATCCCCCAACCAAATAGGGCAGTCCAGAATGCCCTGATCTGATATCACGGATTCACCCGAGGGGAACTTGACGCTAAAGGCACCACCAACACGATCAAGAACCCACTGGCACCGCTCGACAAAGGCCCTGGCCACAAAGGAGTGGGTAGCACCTGAGTCAAACAGAACGCGGGCCCAGCGGTTCCTTACCTTAAATTTCCCTATACACAAACAAAATATTAAACGCACAAGCAATTAACAAAACAATAGCAACACTAAAACTGCTACAAAAGAGAAAGTCAAGCGAGGGGGGGGGGGGTTACCTGAAATGACCTGCGTCGAAGCCTCAGCCTCCGCTGAAGATACCACATTCAGCTTCCCTTTACCCTTGTCCACCGGCTGAGGCGGAGGTAAAGCCTGAAGCGGAACAGCATGAAGAGCGGACTGAACCTGAGGGCACCTCGACTTAATATGGCCCTTCTGGCCAAACTGGTAGCAAACACGATCCTTGGACCAGCACTGAGCAGCATCGTGACCGGGTCGCTTGCAGACAGGACAAGGAACATCCCTCCTAGGAGCACCCTGGATAGCATGCACATGCTCCTTCTTCTGGACCCTTGCCCTCTTGAAGTACCTCTCAGCTGGGTGGCCCGGATGGCCACAGAAACTGCACACTACCTTGCTCATCTTCTCAGAAGCAGCACCAAGAACCTGGGGACCCTTTTCCTCAACTGACCTCCTCTTCTCGCTTCTCGCCTGCTGTCCGCGCTGCTTCGCGTTCTCGATAGCCTCTACCTTCAAAGCGGCCTCAACTGCCCCTGCATAAGTCACCGCTCCGTGGGCGACCGCTAGCTGCTGGACGTCGCTCCTCAGGCCACCAAGAAACCGCTTCACCCTGTCCTCCTCGGAGCTCACCAAGTTAGGACCAAAGCGACTGAGTTTGCTAAACTCAATCTCGTAATCGCTGACGGAGAGCTGCCTCTGCTTCAGATGAAGAAAGTCATTCATCAGCCTGTCTCGCTCTACTGACGGTAGAAACTTCCTCATCAGGATCTCTTTGAAGGATGCCCAGGTACATCCTCCCACCATGCCTTCCTTCTCTCGCATCCACCAGCCCTTCGCTAGCCCCTTCAGCTGATAGGCTGCTAACATCACCTTCTGGTCCTCAGTCACCCCAGAGTAGTGAAACATCTCCTCTATGGAGATCACCCAGTCATCCAGTACCATAAAGTCCGCCTTACCATCGTAGGTAGGAGGTCGCAGCCGCTGAAACTGGGAGATGAAAGCCATCCCGGGGGGCACCACCACTGGAGGCACGAGAGGAGCAGGAGGGGCAGGAGGGGCTAGAACAGCTGTACCCACGGCGGGGTCCTGAACTCCCGGAGTCTGACCCGCCGCTCCGGATAAAAAGGACTGCATCTGGGCCCGCAACTCCACCACCTGCCTTGATAAGGCCTCGTTACTCTGCCTCAGACTTTCCACCAACGCATCACTTTGAGCACCAGAGGACTCACCCTCAGACTGGGGAGTCGACCTCGTCACTCTACGCTTCGGCGGCATGCTATAAAAAAAAAAATTAAAACAGATCCAACAATTAGAACTTAGCTAAACTCCTAGGATTAGACAAAAAGAGTACAGACAATACATACCTAAATATGATCTTCTACTGCTATACTTGCTCTGAGATTTTATTTTATTTAATACAAAAGGAATGATATGCTTAGCCTAAGATGGTTCACCACCATCACACTAACTCTTGTGCCTAGATCGGGAATGCATGAATTATATTATTTTTTTTTGACTCAAAAATTATGTGTGTACACATGTCATCCTGTAAGCCTTTAGCTTGGCGCGTTGTGCTTATGCAATGTTATGCTATGCTTGATTATGCTATGCATTCTAAAAAGGCCCTAATGCATGCCATGGCGGCGTACACATGAAAATGTTATGCATCCCATAATACATAACATTCTCATGCAACGAAAAGGAAAACGTGCTAGTCGCATCCATGCGGTGAGATTATGCACCCCATAATACATAACCCTCGCATGTTGCCCCTATGGTGGATCCATATACAAACACATATTATGCATTTCATATCACATAATATGCCCCGTATACTTCATGTTATGTTATGAGTGTAGTGCAGTGTTCGTGCTTCAGCCAAGACGTGCTGATGACATGTCGGTGTGTGTATGATATGACTCTAAACATCTAATACAAACAAGGAAAGGTTGCCCGACCAACTTGTCGAGCAACCTCCCTCTGATACCAACTGTCACAACCCGCATTTTTCTCACCATTTAAATAAATCAGAGCAAGAGAAAACTACGAGCTGTGATGCCACGTCGAGCAGGGATAACTGCCGACGCTCAGGCAACACTCTAAACCTTCAAATCATAAGTTAGAATGATTATAAAACTGGTTCAATTAATTAGCCGTATCCCTCGGCTCAGTGGATCAGATGATCCACGGTTCGAAAACTAATTTTTATACGTAGCGGAAAATACTTCTTTTTTTTTGTCAACATCCTAAATGAGCGCATAAGTGATCCCGAGGGACCCTTACGCTGACCCAAAATTCTAGTTTTAATTTATACATATATAGGAAAAATCATCTGTTATACGTAATTTAAGAAAGTACGCTAAGTGAGTTCTTTTTAGAAATCATGCTGATCATGCTTTATACATAATATATAGTTTTAAAATAGCTAGCATCCTAGCATAAAACTTCCCAGAGCAAGTAAACTAGGTCCCCAAAGACAGGGTAGCAGTAAAAGTAAACATATCTAGTGCAAAAGGTAAAACTACCAGGGGCGTCAACAACTGACACTAACCCACTGGCAAGTACGTATGTCTGTAGAAAGTGCAGTAGAACTACCTCACAATGACTCAAGAGAGTCTCAACAGTCAACAGAAGGACCTCCAACAGCACCACAGCAACAGCCACCTACTGGCTACCGCCCAGAACCTGAGGCGTTCAGAAGAAAATAGAACACCTCAGAGCAAGGAAAAAAAAAGAAAGCAAGTGCTAAAAAGGAAAGTAAGGTAAAAGCAGGTAAGGTAAAGTAAAGAGAGTACAAACTAGAGTAAAAACAACAATGCCCAAGGAAGGGCGAAAAGCAAACCTGCACCAAGTGCGGGTAAACAGCAACTACTCTGCCTAAAAAAACCTGCAGAGTCAACATGGCCATGATGCCCAAAAAAAATGCTGCAACACCTACGGAAGAAACGCCTAACATCCTAAACTGTGGGAGGCGGCAGTAGCAAAAACAAGAAACTTGGAATCAGGTTGAAAACGTTCCAAATCGCCCAACCACTAATTCCAAGTCAACAAATTGCTCAAGGATTGACACGTGAAGGCACAAAAGACCCATCACTCACTTGCCCAGAAAACTACTCGGGTCAAGGTAAAGAGTGCGGTCAAGGCTACATCACACCACACAACCCATAAAAAGAGCCATCCACCACCACTACTGACCACAACCCACGATTCGGCCTTCGAAAGGTAACAGCCGACAAGGGACTTTCGATTCGCGAGCAAAACACTCGGGGAGAAATCAACGCTAAGGAAACCATCGTTGCGGTTACGCAACGCCGCTGCGAGTGAGTACACTCACTCGATTCTAAGCCTAGCGTACGAGCACCGACATCGGGTCGCACGATTAAAGGACGCACGACCATAGGCCGTGCGTGCACAATTACACCTAAACGCCTCAATTAGGCAAACTAGGAAAAATCCCAAACCCTAGACCTACACCTAGGCCTAACATAAACTCAACCCGACGCTAACCCACATCTACGCTACACACCTACCGCGACGCCGTCCTAAATCGGAAACTACTAGCGGGAGGGTAGAAATCCTAATTTTTCTAGCGCGTTTCCAATAGGGATTAGGTTAAGGAGAAACTCAATTAACAAATTTCAACTTGCACGAATGCATGAAATTAACAAGGAATTGAACAAAAGGGAGGCCAAACGGCGAAAAGAGGAGAAACACTTGCCTCGCACGTATCACCGAAAAATTCGCCGGCACAACGGCGCTATGGCGGACGCCCAAAAGCTCGAAAGCTCCAACAAACTCCAAATCCAAAACCTACATAGCATCTATTCAACAAAAAAAAGAACAAGAACACCCAAAAGAAATCCAAAACCGAAATGAAGATCCAAAGAAATCATAGAGGAAAGGTCGAAATGAATACCTAGGCTCGTAGGCCTCGGCGAGGGGAACGCGGATCCGGGCTCGGATCGGGAGGAGGGGGCCGGGGCTGCCGGCGGCGGGCGGCGGAAGGAGCGGCTAGGGCTCCGTCTTTCTTCTTCCGCTCGGCTCGGACAGCAGCGCACAGGAAAAAGAATAAAGGGGGGGGGGGGCGGCTGCTCGGTCAAAAGGGGGGGGGGAGGAAACCTAACTCTAACAAAAAAAAAATGTATATATCTATATACTTATTTTTAATAACACACTACCTATAACTAATATCTAATATCATACTAATTAAATGTTATAATACCCATTAATGTATTATAATCTAACCTATTATATAATATAAGGTATTATACTCTTATAAAAAAAAGTATTATACTTATAACGTATTATACTTACAATGTATTATACTTATAATATAATGTATTATACTCATAAAAATATTAATACACCCACCCTAATACACATTCGCACTAACTCTCGCATAAGTTAACGCATAACTACACTGACACGTCTAACAACACGCGCCCGCGCACACAATTTCAACTCCGCACGCACGCACACGCACGAACAAAAGGCACGCCTCAACCACGCGCCACGCTACACATGCGTAAATAAGCAAATACGTCATCATAAAATGACGACTCGCTAACTAGCGTCCGCCAAAATGACGCAAAAATTTAACGTCCTCGGAATCCGGTCAAACTCGCACCGTAGCTAAATACCCGTGCTACGAACACAACGGCGAAGTCGAAAACGACCTCCGACGATCAAACACTCGGGTTAACCTCGCCCGAAGCCAAAACACGAGGATTCCCTGAAAGGCTCAACCGGGCCTCCAAAACAGACACCGGCTAGCTGGGGAACCCCGCAAACAGGCTAAACCTCTAAGAACACCTAACGAGGTACTCTAACAACGGCTCGAGACGGAAAACGTCAACGTAACGCCGAAAAAGGATTTAAATAAATCATCGGAAATTCGGGGGCGTTACACGCTCCGCCTTGGCCCTCCTCTTCCTCCTCTCCCTTTGCGTAAGGGTTAAGCCGCCCGGAGTTAGCGGCTTGTTTAGCGGGACTGCGACAATAGCTGCAAGGCAAAGTTGACAAGTCAGTTGTTAGGCCGCGCGGCTAGAGAAGTAGTTCGGTTGGCAGATACTTACTGTCCTCCTCATGAAAATCCTCTAAAGTCGGGAGCAGGGGGAGGTAGTGGGTGACATCAAGCCGCTAGCCCTTGAAGAAGTCATAAATTTGCTTCTCCAGGCCGTCCAGCCCGCTGCTGCCGAAAGCGGCTTCTTCGCGGATCTGCGGGTTCACCGGCAAGAGTCCGAGCTGTCCTTCGAAAATCAGGTACCTTTCTGACCAGTTCGGTACCTTGTTCGCCAGGTTGACGACTTTCAGCCCCCGGCAACCAAAGTACAGATGTCCCCTGAAGATCTTTGTCCCAGCGTCCGGAATAGACCGGACCGAGAAGCATTCGCTGAACAGCTTGATTGAGAACCGAACTCTCTCCGACCTAAGGTAGGAGATGAAGCTGTAGATCGCCGAAATAGAGTTCGGCGGCAGTTGTCCTGGCACTACTCCGTAGTGGTCGAAGACCGCTACGGCTTCCATCAGTACAGGGAACCGGAAGCCGCAGTCGAAGTGGTCGACAGGGATTGCGATTTGGTTGGCGGTGGAGGAGTTAATCCGCTCGTGAGGAAGCGGAAGCCGCGCGAGCAGCGGGCTATCTTTCATGTACTTCTCCACAAAGCTATCTAGCTCGGCTTGGGTAAGCCGGCCTTCCTTGTGGTCAGCGGAGTGAAACGCAGAAGCCGCATCAGTCCTAACGGCTGGAGCTTTGTCAGACCGCATCGCCTTTGCTTTAGCTCGCATTCTGATCTTCTATGCCGAAATCTCCGGGGTCATCTCAATTTATAGATTTCCTGCGCTGCTTCAGTGGTGGTTGTCAAATCGCGGTTAGATGTCAGGCCGCTCGGCTTAACCTGCAAGATAGAATATTCTAACCGCAGAACAGTTCGGCGGTTCGAGCGACTAAGATTCCCGTACTTTGCAAAATTATCAAAGCAAAAAAGCAGCGGCTAAGAAATTTAAACTGCGCAAGCCGCAATCAATTCAGATTAATGTACAAGCAGATACACAGCAATTGTTCAGAACATTCAAACCGTCCGGCATCACGAGTTGATGCTTATTACAAAGCCAAATAAAGTGTTCGAAGTTATTTCTCTCCGCCCTCAGGAGCTTCTCGCCCTACCCGCGCAACTTGGTCGCCGGCCTGTACAAGCTGAACGTATACTTGACTGACGAGGTTGTGGATGGAGTGTAGAGTTCGGTGAACCCGCGAGGTATCACGCTCTACACGGGCAAATGGAACCAGCGGTAGAGGTCGATCTCCCGGGTCGCCAGCAGCAGCGACCTGCCCAACCGCCGCGACTAGTGGGGAGTCCGAAGTCTCTCCCGAAGCCGGGCGGCTTGGAAGTTGCCGCTGTTCCCTTCCCTCGCCAGATCGAGCAATGTCCATCCTGTCTCTTTCAATCCGGCCCGCCATCAGCACCAAGGCTTGCATGTCAAGCTTCTCCGCCTTCTCCCGTTCCAGGTTGGCCAGCGCCTCTTGAGTCTTCTGCTCCGCGGCCTTTAGAGCAATCCGCATCAGTGTTCTTTCCTCTTCCAAGGTAGTGACTGCCGCCGGTGCTCTTTGTTCAGCGGCCTCAAGCGCAGTCCGCATCGCCGTCTTCTCCTCCTCCCAGCTGGCCAAGGCCGCCTGCATCCTTTTGTCAGCGGCCTCCAGCGCAGTCCGCTTCGCCGTTTTCTCCATGTCCGCGCTGGCCAGTGCCTCCAGCACCCTTTTGTTAGCGGTCTCCTACGTAATCCGCATCGTCGCTTTCGCCAACTCCAAGCTGACCAAGGCCTCCTGCGTCCTTTTCTCAGCGGCCTCCACCTCAGACCGCATCATTCCTCGCTCCTGCGCCAAGTCCTCCAGCACTTCTTGAGTTCTCTTTTCAGCGGCCTCCAGCATAGACCGCTGATTTTCTTCTTGAAGCCGCCACTCTTCTTCCTTGGCTCGAAGGGCCTCGGCATGCTCCCTTATTCTAGCCTGCAGGGCGGCGACCTCCTCCTGGAATTCGGCCGCCCGTTGGTCATCGATTTTTGAAGGTAGCGGGGGCATCAATGGAGGCAAGAAGCTCATCAGATCGCCCGGCTTGCTGGCGGTTTCTAGTGCACCTGCAGCAAACAAACAAGCGGTCAGATTTTAATCGCACAACCGACACTTTTCAAAGGATCTCAGTGGAACGAGACCGTAGTTCGAGATTATCTCTCCCTGCAAAGCCGCGGTGCCGCACCTAAGCGCTGGTCGCCTAAACCGCTCGGAGTCTATTCGTTTTAGCTTTTCTTTCCATAGCCGCGCGGTCTCCTTAGCTTTGCTTTTCAGTTGTGCCGTGGTCAGGAAGAAGCTCGCTGGCGGATTAAAAATCGTGTCCGCTCCCTTCTTCCGTGACCGCGGCTTGTAGAATTTTATGATGCGCTTAACTTCTTCCTGTTTACCTTGCAGGGGAGGAAATGTAGTCGCCACCTGCTTCCCGGCAATTAACTTCTTCATCTCCTCTATCTTCTCTCTAAGCTTTAATTTTTCAGCTCCTTCTGAAACCGCAGGAGTCGGTTCGCCGAGCTTCTCTCCGGTAACTTCGACATCGATGTCGGCGGTCTCCTCAGAAGCCGGCGGGGTTGACAACAGCTTGTCCTGCTGCTGGAAGGTCTCCATGCCTTTCAGGATGTCGCTCAAGGATTCGCTGATCGTCGGCGAGCTGTCTGGTTCGTCCGGCTTAGAAGTTGGAGTCAATGGACTTTCGGGCGCTTCTTTCTCCCGCGGCTTATGCTGGAGGCTGGCCGCTCCGGTCTTCACAGAAACGTTGCGGTTGTCAGCCCGCATCTTCCGCGTCTTCCTCTTCATCCTCTCTTCGAGGGTCTCGTCCTTCTTCCTGCGTCGCTTCAAGTGGCCCACTATTATCTCTGTCCGCTTCCGCTTCTCAGTCAGAGACCGCGCGGTCTCCAGTGGCTTCTCTGAGTCGTCCTCCTCGACGATGATCAGGTCAGCAGATTTGGACACCTCGCGCGGCTGGGAGGAATCAACACTTTTCTCCTCCATCCCGGCTATCCTCAAGAGAGGCTCGCCAGATGGCGAGTAGGTGATATCGAAAGATTTGGTAATTCCGGCTTGTGGGAGAGCAGGCTTAGAGATCTCTTCGACTTTGGCCGCGGCCTGCGAGGATTCCCCGATGACTTCCATCGGCCTTTTTCCAGAACCAGGTGCCACCGGTAGGACCGGCTTCTCCGTCTTCTTCTCAGGCTGCTGGTCAGAGCTGTCCGCTTTTCTGCCCTTCTTCTTAGCCCCAGACGACTTCTTTTCGCGAGCTAGCATCGTGGACATGACATCCATCTTGTATAAGTCTCTGTCGGCTTGAAGGATTCTAACCGCGAGAGGCGAGTAGCGACCCGTGGCTTGGCAGAAATCTTGACGAAATGGCAGGATCCTCGGCATTTTATAGATGCAGAGGCATTAATGGAAGTCGCGGTCTCCGGCTTAGTTCTACATTTTCGAAGTTTTTTCAGAAACTTAAAAATGTGCGGGGATTATGTTAACCCAGAATCCGCGACTAGTTCCTCAGGCTTTTCGGTCCGGGCGGCTTGTCCTTTCTAGCCGTCATTCTCGGCAAGCCGGTTTGTTGCAGACAAGCCGGTCGGCCTATCCAGTAGGCCGCCGCTGATTCCAGTCCAGCTCCACGTCAAGTCTCAGGGACATCCCTCGTCGAGGGTCGGCGTGTCCTTGTCCAAGCCGAGCGACCTATTTTCCAGGTCGTCGTCAGAGGGAGCCCAGATCAACTCGCCAGAGGAAGTCCGCCAGGCCGCGCGGCCTTTCCTCTGCTCTCTTCTCTTCTTTTTTGATTCCCGCACCGCTGCCCGATTCTCTTGTACCTCGGGCAGCCGGTAATTTTAGCCCTGCCCGTTTGGGCAGGCCCCCAAGCCTATAAATAGGGGGCGGGAGTACACCCAGAGGAGGCTGACTCGAGTCCAGGAGCTCGCTTGTTAAAAGCTGCGGCCCCGATTCTAGTCCTTTGCGGTCTATTGTCCGGCCGGCTTCTTTCTCTTTTCTTCTTTTCTCTCCAAGTGTAACCGCTCTCTTTGATATAAGAGGAAAGCCCGCCGCAGGAGAGGCATTCAAGCCGCGGCGGGCGAAGCGTGGTGTTGCCGCTCTTTGCGGCTTGTTTTGACCTTGGTTCCGATTCTTACCCTAACCGCTAGTAACCGACCAGCCGACAGTCTTTTCCCAATTCCTTCCCCAGTGCTCGAACGGTTAGCTGGTGGTGCCCGTCTTCCCTCTCGCATTTCGTGCATCAACAGTATCCAAGATTTAACAGCGGTTAACACCTCAGCTTATTCAAATTGAGATTCACTGTAGACTGACAGAGACGCTAATGTTGATTTGTAAGGAATATAAAATTTCTTGACTTTGCTGACGTCAGCATCATTCTGGACTTAGCCAAAATCAGCTATCTTTCCAGAAGTTCTGCATTCGATGAACTCCAAGCTCAGTTTGACAAACCCTGAGCTCAGCTCGATGAAATAGTGAAAGTGATGAAAGTTGAGTTTGATGAATTTTGAACTCTGTTCGACGAAAGAAAAGCTTAGCTCGACTAATAGTGGATAAGATGAGTTCGACGATTCTGAAGGATGAGTTCTTCTTACAGATGAAAGCTGAGTTCGACGAATTCTGAACTCCATTCAATGAAATCAAAGCTTAGCTCGACGAATAATGGATAAGCTGAGTTCGACAATTCTGGACTTAGAAAATTTTTCCAGCTCTGCTAGGCGTTGAGTGAATAGGCCATTCTCAACAAATTTGGACTTAGAAATATTCCTGGTCTGCTAGGTCTCAGCGGTTCCTTCTCAACTGTCTCAGAGGTTTCTTCTTCACAGCTGTGACTATCTTATGTCTCAGCGGTTATGCTGAGACATTCTTCTCAGGTGTCTCAACTGTCTTGACGCTTTTGCCTTAGTCAAATTGTTCAACTTTCCTTTCTGCTAAAAAGCGTTGAGAGCGTTGAGTGAGCTCGCCTCACTCAACGATTCTGGACTTAGCCGAATTCTGGTTTCTTCACAGAATGACTAGACTCAAAGCCTTTTAACTTGGCATTGAGTGATTGAGCTTCACTCAATGCTTCTGTACTTAGTCGACTTTTCTGTCTCCTTATACATTGGCGTTGACAGACTTAGCATGGCATTGAGTGATGAAGCTTCACTCAATGCTTCTGGACTTAGTCAATTTTCTGGCTTCCACTGCTTAGGCTTTTACATGATAACCTTGACTAAACGATTCTGGACATATGGCATTGAGTGAGTTAGGTTCACTCAACGCCTGTGGACTTAGCCATATTTATGCCTTTGCAATACTGTAAGCATTGACTGCTTTCCTCCTCTCAGCACTATTAGCTGTATGGCGTTGAGTGAGCTTGCCTCACTCAATGCTTCTGGACTTAGGCATTTTTCTAAATTTCCAGCCTCACCTTGAGTCCACTTGTCATTCTCTCTTGAACTGTCTGTCCAATCATTGTGACAAAGACCAACCTGTATGCATGAACTTAAACATACATCAATTAAAACTATGTCTATCTCATTGACCTGTTTGACATCATCAAATCAGGGCCATTAGAATCAATGGACCCAACAATCTCCCACTATTTGAAGATGTCAAAACCACTGTTCAATTACCTTAGTCAATGAGATACACATTACATAGGTAATAAAAACTTATTAAATTCAGTGAGATGAATTTTACCTACTCCCCCTAGATTGTTGCAGGGTGAGTTTTACCTTAGAGGATTGCCTCTCAGCTTGATCTTTTCTTGTTTGATCAACCTCATCTTGCTTGATCAACCTGAATTACAGCAGGGTGAGTTTTACCTTTGAGGATTACCTCTCATCTTGATCTTTTCTTGCTTGATCAACCTCTTCTTACATGATCAACCTCTTTTCCCCATGACATTCTCCCCCTGTCTTTCTACCATGAAGGAGCTTGATTTCTTGAGCTTGTCTCTTGTCTCACCCCCTTGGAGACTACTTGAATATGATCAATCTCTTCTATTTCTCCACCTTTTTGACCTCTTCAGATAGTCTGGTAGGAACATCAGTTCATTCTCTCCTCTTATGTTCTCCCCCTAGCTGATGTAGATGAAGCTAGTAGTGTAGTTGCCAACTTGCCCCTTATACAGGCTTGTATTATATACCACTTGAAATTCTCTAGAACTACAGCTGTTGGACTTGCTCCCCCTTAATAGGATCATCTGCTCTCATCTTGTTTTCAACTAGGTCTGCATCACCTGCAAGAAGAACAAGCATATTCCAAACAATAATACCTTAGGGAGTACCTGAAGCTATTCTAAGTTCAACATACCCAATTAAATTTTGAAGGTATTGGACTTGGCTTCATCTAGTGGCTTAGTGAAGATATCATCCACTTGCTTGTCAGTGGAGACAAACTCTAGGCAAATGTCTTCTTTCTCGACATACTCCCTAATAAAATGATACTTAATTTCTATGTGCTTAGTCCTACTGTGTGAAATAGGATTCCTAGCAATAGAAATAGCACTTGTAGAATCACAATAAAAAGGAGTTCTACTTATCTTAATGTTATAGTCTTCAAGCTGATGCTATATCCATAGCAATTGAGCACAGCAGCTGCCTACTGAAATATACTCTGATTCTGCTATTGAGATAACCACACTGGTTTGTTTCTTATTGCTCCATGATACCAGTCTTCCACCTAGAAATTGACATGTACCAGTAGTAATTTTCATGTCTTCCTTACAGCCTGCAAAAACTGTATCTGAAAATCCAGTTAGCTAAAAATATCTATTCCTAGGGTACCATAGACCGAGATCTGGTGTGCCCTTAAGATACCTTAAAATTCTTTTTGTAGCAAAATAATGAGATTCTTTAGGGTAGGTATGATACCTAGCACAGACACATGTAGCATACATGATGTCAGGACTACTAGCAGTCAAGTATAGAAGGGAGCCAATTATCCCTCTATACAAAGACTCATCAATAGGTTTCCCTGCCTCATCTTTGCCTATAGGCATACTTGATCCCATTGGAGTTATCATGGTGGAGGCATTCTCCATACCATATTTCTTAATCAACTCTCTGGTGAACTTTGATTGGGATATGGACAAGCCATCATGAGTCTGTCTTACTTAGAAACCCAAGAAGAACTTGAGCTCACCCATGCTGCTCATCTCAAACTTCCCTTATACAAATTTAGCAAACATCCTGCAAAAGTTGTCCTCAGTGGATCCAAAAATAATATCATCAATATATATCTGGACTAGGATGATCTTGCCCTTAGATTCCCTTAGGAATAGGGTCTTGTCTATTTTCCCCTTGAGAATTTGTTCTCAATGAGGAAATTATATAATGTTCCATACTATGCTCTAGGGGATTGCTTCAACCCATATAGAGATTTCCTAAGCCTATAAGCAGAATCAGGAAGGTGAGGGTCTACAAAACCTGGTGGCTGATCCACACATACTTCCTCTTTTAAGTCCTTATTCAGGAATGCTGACTTCACATCCATCTGGTAGACTTTGAATCCTTGATAGGCAGTAAATGCAAGGAATAGCCTTATTGCTTCCAGCCTGGCTACTAGGGCAAAAGTCTAGTCGAAGTCTATTCCTTCTTTCTTATATTCTTTTGCCACCAATCTAGCCCTATTCTTGACAATAATATCATTCTCATCTAACTTGTTCCTGTAGATCCACTTAGTTCCTATGACATTATGTCCCTTAGGTCCAGGAACCAGCTTCCAGACACTACACCTTCTGAAGTGGTTCAGCTCCTCCTGCATTGCTCCAATCAAGAAAGGATCTTTGATAGCCTCTTCAAGCTTCTTGGGCTTTATTTGAGATAGGAAGCTTTAACAGAGAGTTGTATTGATGCTCTTGCTTCTATTTTGGACTCTATGTCTTGCATCACCAATGATTTGGTGTGGTGAATGGTCCCTCAAATATCTCTCAGCAGGAGGCAATCTTGCTTCAGCTTGTTATTCTTCATTTTCCTCAACTGGCCATACTTCACTGTCTTTAGTTGGCTGTTCTTCATCCTCATCTTGTGAGTCTTGAACTCCCCCTAGACAGCAGCCATCTCCTTTCTTATCTAGAACTTCTGGATCATGTTCCCTGATGGTAAGCTTGTCCATCACCTCCTTTAAACCTGCAGAGCTAGAAGAGGAGCTAGGTAGCTCATAGTTAATCAGGTTTGACTCCTCAAAGACAACATGGACTGATTCTTCTATAACTTGACTAGTCAAGTTGTAGATCCTATATGGCATACTATTGTTGTTGTACCCAACAAAGATCCCTTCTCAGGACTTGGCAACAAACTTAGTCACACAGGACTTACCATTGTTCAGTACATAACACTTGCGACCAAAAATCCTGAAGTAGGATAAGTTTGGTTTTCTGCCTTTTAGAATCTCATAGGGAGTCTTCTTGTGGCATTTGGGATGGAAGCCCTGTTGAAGACATGACTTGTAGTGCCTACTGCCTCAGCCTAAAAATATTCTGGAAGAGATGTGTCGCTTAATAAGGTCCTACCCGCATGTATGAGGGTTCTGTTTTTCCTCTCAGTAATTCCATTTTGCTGGGGTGTTCTAGAAGAGGAGAACACTTGATGAATCTCATACTCTTCACAGAATTTTGTCATACACTCAGACTGAAACTCAGTCCTTTGGTCACTTTTGATTTTGACCACAGTACTATTAAATTTATTCTGAATTTGCTTAACAAATGTCTGGAAGACATCGGGGGTTTATGATTTCTTCCTTATGAAGAACACCCAGGCAAATCTGGAAAAATCATCAACAACTACAAGAGAGTAGACTTTCCTACCTAGACTATGAACTGACATAGGACCAAATAGATCCATATGTAGGAGGTATAAACACCTCACTGAGTCTTTGGTACCAAGGCACTGGAAGGAGGTCTTGGTCTGTTTTCCCTTTTGGCATGTAGAGCAGATACCCTCCTTAGTGAACTTTAACTTAGGACCATTTCTCATTAACTCATCACTAAAGAGTTTGCCTATGGTCTTGTAATTCAGGTGAGCTAGCCTCTTGTACCATTGGACACAATGTGAGGCTTTCTCATCTACAACTAGGCATATAGGAGAGTCCTTACTCTCACAAACAAAATTCAGACAATAAACATTTCCTCTCCTACTACCTGTCAAGATGACCCCTTGGTCACTAGACCTCCTAATTTTGAACTCATCCTTGAGGAAAGAAATGTCATAGCCAAGATCACATAGTTGGCTTATGCTTATCAGGTTGTGTTGCAAACCTTTTACATAAGCTACTTGTGTGATAGTGATTATGCCATTGGATATCTTACCAAACCCTTTGTTTACTTCCTTTTCTGAACCACCAAAGATGACTTTGGGTCCATTCTCTACTGGAGTATATTCCTTCATCGTGCTCCTTGTTCCAGTCATGTTCCTGGAGCATCCACTGTCCAAGTACCATATAGGGGTATAGCCACTTGGACTCACCTATAATAAATAAATCATCTAACCTTAGGTCCCCAATTCTTATTGGGTCCTAGGTGCATGTTAGATTGAAAATGAACATGCCTGCCTGCAACTCTTCTGACAGGTAAGAGGGCATTATCACTCTGAATACTATTATTATGCCAGCAATCAATAACATAGTGGCCCACTTTGCCACAAAACCAGCACTCATAAATATTGTACATTCTCTTAAGGGAGGCTTATCAGCATTGTTGTTAGCAGCTCTCAGTTCTGCTGGTACAGCAGAAGCCTTTTTCTTATTTCTACCAGCCACAACCTGATTTGGGATATGTCTGGCAGTAGAGGTACTTGGGATATCTTGGACCCTATCAACAGCTGCCTTATTTTCATAGTGCATGCTCCTTATGGCTTCAGATATGCCCAAGTTAAGTTTACCGATAGACTTTCCTTTAGTCTGATTGTGGACTGACAGACTTTGAGAATGGACTGCAGCCTTATTTTTGAGTGTTTGGGCTGGTACACCAAACACAAATGGTCCAGAATGGGCCATTTAGATTTTTCCATGGGCTGCCTTATAGGAACTAGCACCCTTTCCATTCATTACACCATACTCCCAGTGGCCATAAATGCTCTCATGGTCATACCTGTTAGATGGTAGCAACACTTTCCTGAAAGTAATTTGAGGCTTGGAGACTAGTGGCTGCACTGGAGCTTTGCCCTTCCTTTAGGAATTGACAGCTCTAGTTTTGTCTTTGAAGCGTTACCCCTTCTTACCATTTTGAGAGGAGAAGGAATCTATCAAGGGCAATATAGAACATGGCTTTGAAAACTTAGCCACTAACTCCTTCTCCTTTTAGAGTTTACCTTTAAGATTCCTGATGAGGTCATTATTGAAGGTGATTGTGCCATCTGAATGACAGTGATGCCTTTCAGCTTGCTAACTTCTTTCATCTTTAGGTTCAGCATATTTTCTGAATCTGAAGCAGCCAGCTATAGAGAGTCAATCTCCTTTGCCTGCTTTTTGGCCAGGAGCCTGCTTCTCTTCAGTGCTTGTAGGAGTTCACCATAGTCATCAATCAATTGATTGACGTCTCCTTTAGATTCAAAGCCATCTTCATCTCTTGATGTTGATGCCTCTGATTCTGGACTTATAACATAATCTGACACAGAGGAATGAGAATGTACATTGCTTGGACCAGGCTGCTCCTGGCTGAGTCCTTCTTAAGTCAGAGCCATCAGCCCAAAGCAATGGCTGTCTTATTTTCTTTCTTCAACCCTGGCAGCATCATAAGCTTCTCCATCAATAGCATCCAGCATCTCTAAGAAGTCCGCCTTTACAGATTCTTCTTCAGTAATAAATATCCCAATATAGGCTTCATCTTCATCTTCCTTTTCTGACTCTGATGATGACTAGTCAGTCCAGCTCTTTTGCTTCTTGGCGATAAAGGATTTCTCCTTATTGCCCGTCTGCTGATTTTCCTTCTTTTCTCCAGCACCCTTCCTTTTGATAGGGCAGTCGTCGATAACATGCCCTGGCTTGCTACAATAATAACAAACCACTTTAAAAGAAGCATGTTTATTTAGTTTAGAGCCATACCTAACCTCTTTACAAGATTTCTTCCTGCCCTTGTAGTAATCCTCCTTGGGATAAGAAGAAGAGGATGGCCAGATTCTCCAGTGCTTCTTCTTCATTAATTTCTGAAATTACGTGGAGAAGGCAGCAAAGTCTTCATCAGATATGTGGCAGTCTGATGTGCTGGTTTCTGAGCTTTTTGAATCAGATTCAGCATCTCTCCTTGGTAGAGAAGGAGTCTTTCTCCTGCTCCTCCTTGTGGCTTTAGCTTTGAAGGCCACTGACTTGTACTTGACTACAAACATGCTGATTTTGTCCTCCTCCTTTCTGGCAGTCAACTGCATTTCATAGGACAACAATTTCCAAATAGGAGTTGTGGTGGAGTGTCTGTAAGTTTTTCCACTTCTCTGATGGCATAGATTTTTGTGTCCCAGTCTTTAGTCAAAGACTTGAGAAACTTGTCATTAAATTCATATGTGCTGAAAACTCTTCCATATGTTTTCAGCTCATTCACAATCCTGAAAAACTTTTCAAAGCACTCGGCTATGCCATCTGTCTTGTTCTTCCTAAAGCTTTCATACTCTTGATTGAGCATGAACTTCCTGTCCTCCCTCACTTCTTCTATTCCCTCCATGAAGACAATTAGTGTATCCCACATCTCCTTAGATGTCTTGAAGTGGACAAGGTTTTGGAAGGTTGAGTCATCTATGGCACTAACTATAATGTTTTGTGCCCTCTTATCCAGTATAGCTAAGATGATTTCATCCTAAGTCATCAAAGTGTACATCTTTGGCGTCTTCAGATTTGAATCAAGGACAGATGTCTTCATTGGGATGAAGGGTCCTTCTTGTATTGTGATATAAATCCTAAGATCAAATGCCTTCATGAACAATCTGACCCTTTCCTTCCAGATTTCAAAAGTCTCTTTCCTACAGAGAGTAAGTTTCATGGATCCAAGCTCTTTGTAATTCTCTCCTAAACCCATCTTGACCTTCTGACAGCTGCCCTGGAGATCAACTCAGACAGTTAAGTGCTTTCATGAGCAACCTCCCTCTAATACCACTTGAAAGTCTTGTTTTCAAGTTCAACTAAACACCTAGAGGGGCGTGAATAGGTCTAATTTAATTCTAGCCTACTTAAAGTTAATGAAATCTGATTCTCTATCTTTATTACTATCTCTGCCAGATAAGGCAAGAAAGCTATTCAGCAATTATAACACAATCACAGCACAGCAATCACTGCATAGTACTCACAGATTTATAGTGGTTCCCCAATTGATGGGCACATCCACTTCCCCCCTTCGCCTATCTAGCAATAGACTAGATTCAGCCAAATACCTTCTTCTTTCTTTCTCAGATCCTCAGATCTTATAGATCAGAGCCCAACTAACTCCTATAACTCAGACTATATAAGTCTTACCACTCAGATCACCAATATCCTACAGCTCAAGTTCTTCCCAAGAAATTCACCTCAGAGTGAATCCACACTCCAACACCACAGGCAATCCTGCCCTACCTCAGAGTGATCCACACTCCTACAACTCAGACAATACTGCCCTACCTCAGAGTGATCCACACTCTTACAACTCAGGCAACCCTTGCCCTACCTCAGCCTTTATAACACAGGCTTACAGCTCAGGCACTTAGCCTTACCACTCAGATTCAATTTGAATCCTACACAAAATATCAAAGAAATAAGTTACAAACACTAGAGAAAATTCTTTGTGTCTGTCTACCTGGACTGAGCAGATGTCAGCCCTATCTTCGTCTTCACAGTAAAAAGATGAGAAAGCGAACATGAATTGAAGCCCGACTTATTCTGGAAGCGACTAGCAGAAACATTTACTTCTTCTTCTTCAGGAATATATCCTGATCTGGACTGAGCAGATATCAGCCCTCTCTACTTCTTCTTTAAAGATCCAGCGAATGATCTTCAGATTTGGCACGGCTTGGATCGAGAAGATACTTTCAGCTAGGGCTTGCCTAGACTGATTCTTCTTGCTCAGAGAAATACTCTGAACTTATTGTAGCAGATGTTGAATGTCTCAGTGAACTCAGAACCCCTTTAGATTTTCAAATTGAATTTCTTGGCTCTATAACAATGGCGGAAGAAGACGACGAACTCCGCTTCTCATTTTTCAGAATGAATTAAGTCTCTGATCAGAAAGCTATTTGATCTCGATCTCAGCTGTTATTTATAACTCCGTCAATTAGCAAGATGATCGACACGTGTCTCAGATATAACAATAGTTAACACCTCAGCTTAATCAAATTTAGATTCACTGTAGACTGGCAGTGACGTTAATGTCGATTTGTAATGAATCTGAAATTTGTTGACTGTGTTGCCGTCAGCATCATTCTGGACTTAGCCAAAATCAACTATCTTTCTAGAAGTTTAGCGTTCGACGAACTCCAAGCTCAGTTTGACAAACCCTGAGCTCAGCTCGATGAAACAGTGAAAGAGATTAAAGCTGAGTTCGACGAATTCTGAACTCCGTTCGATGAAAGCAAAGCTTAGCTCGACGAATAGTGGATAAGCTGAGTTCGACGATTCTGAAGGATGATTTCTTCTTACAGATGAAAGTTGAGTTCGATGAATTCTGAACTCCATTCGACGAAATCAAAGCTTAGCTCGACGAATAGGAGATAAGCAGAGTTTGATGATTCTGGACTTTGAAAATTTTTCCAACTCTGCTAGGCATTAAGTGGCATTCAGTGAATAGGCCATTCTCAATGAATTTGGACTTTTAAATATTTCTGCTCGGCTAGGTCTCAGAGGTTCTTTCTTAACTGTCTCAGTAGTTTCTTCTTCACAACTGTGACTATCTTCTATCTCAGCGGTTATACTGAGACATTCTTCTCAGCTTTCTCAGCTGTCTCGACGCTTTTGCCTTAGTCAAATTGTTCAGCTTTTTTTCTGCTAAAAAACGTTGAGAGCGTTGAGTGAGCTCGCCTCAATCAATGTCTCTGGACTTAGCCGAATTCTGGTTTCTTCACATAACGACTAGACTAAAAGCCTTTTAACTTGGCGTTGAGTGAGTGAGCTTCACTCAACGCTTCTGTACTTAGTTGACTTTTCTGTCTCCTTATACATTGGCATTGACAGACTTAGCATGGCGTTAAGTGATGAAGCTTCACTCAACGCTTCTGGACTTAGTCAATTTTCTGGCTTCCCCTGCTTAGGCTTTGACATGATAACCTTAACTCAATGATTCTGGCCATATGGTGTTGAGTGAGTTAGGGTCACTCAACTCCTGTGGACTTAGCCATATTTCTGCCTTTTGGTGTTTCACTATTCGTTAAGAAAAGAAAAGCAACCAAACTAGCAATCCATCTAAGCAAGTATACCTATCGAATTGTAGCTAGGGGACACAAGTGTCGTATTTAAATCCGGGAACAGTTGAGTAATCGTACTCACACGAACGCTATTATCTTATCGAAGGAAAACTCGGGTTGAAGAGAAATCTAAATGCACTTAAGAAAGGAAATATTTCACTAAATAGATAACTAATTGCAGATTAAAAGAGAGCTAATTAAAAACGATTACAACGAAGGGGTTGAAACGATGAAAAAGAGAAGTACTCGATCAAGAATCACCTCGACAAAAGCTGAATAAACAAATGCGATAAAAACACTCTAACTTAATAGGGTAAAGTACCTTGACCGTGGAGGTTCCTAAAACATGAAAACGCTTCTCTCGAAGACATGCACACCTGAGTTTAAGAAGGTCTGACCGACTCTCAACTAAATCGGAGGCCTAAAGCTCGCCTTACGTTGTGAACCCCTCTATTGGATTTCACTCCAATCCGGGATATTTAACGTCTGCCTCTCTCAAGGGGTGTGTGAAACTCTCTTTACTCTTGAGTGCTCACTTCAAACTATCGGCCTCTCGCTCGCCAAGAATGAAAAAAAAGGTGGAGAATATATATCGATGATATATCTCCAACCCCAAAATAAATCAAGAGTAATTCAAGGTCTAAACCCTAAAAAGAAAGAGTAGAATTAAAGCATTATAACTAAATCAACTCGAACCTCGGATCATCAAGATCGAGTACAAGGAGGATTAGTTACTCATGGTGAAGTGGAGGAAAGAAGATGGGAAGAAGAACATAAGAACACAAAGTACTAAAGATAGAAGAAACAACACTTTTTTATTAATCTAAAAGAGGGCTTACAACTTGAAAATGTAAGGGTACAAGAGTATGAAAAGTAAACTAAGCTATCACTAACATTAAAGCTACTAAAATAAATTACAAACTATTACAAGAAAAGCACTACTAGAGCTAAGAAAGTCTTAAAATGAAAAAGGAGAAGTAAGGCTTAAGAAAATTACAAGAAAAGCTTTAGTAAACAAAGGGGCAGCACCTACCTACTCCAACCAAGAACTCCTTTGAAACAAGGGGGAAGGGCTGAATTTATAGAAATTCTTGAGGGGCTGACACGGCTGGCCAACACGATCGTGTTTGTGGCCATGTCCTGTGATGGTTGACCTCGAGCTCTGGTTTTGGCGGGAATGATCATGGCGTTGTGGGGAGAATGGGCTCGGCCATGCTGAAATGGCCTGCGACATGGACATGTTGGTGTCCCTGTCCACTACAGTTGATGGGCTACGACGTGGGTTGCATTTATGGCAGGCAGTAGTTGTGGAGGAGATGGCGACACGTCTGGAGACACGACCTTGTTTGGTGGTCGTGTCCTTCTCTGGAAAGTCTTTGGCTTCCTGCAACATGGCGGCGACACAGTCGTGTTTGGTGGTTGTGTCCTTCTCGGGATGATCTATGGATTCTGGTGACACGCAATGTTGATACGGAAAGGTTGACACGACTAGCAACACGACGGAGACACGGTCGTGTTTGGTGGTCGTGTCCTTCTCGGGATGATCTCTGGATTTTTCCTCTGGTGGCCGGCTTCTTTGGGAACTTATGATACGCTCCCTGACACGGCCGTGTTTGAGGCCATGTTAGGTCAAATTTTTACCTATTTTGCCAAACCTGCAAAAACAGAAATAAACAATAGTGGCACAAATAAATATAAAAGGAGGTCAATATATAGGCTTATAAGACATGATTTGTGCATAGAAGAGCTAAAAAACACTCTAATAGCTTAACTACAAAAGAACCTATCAAACTCCCCCAAGCTTAAGATTTGCTTGTCACCAAGCAAAAATATAAAAACTATATAACCATTAAATAGGACTAATCAAAAAGTTCTAATTATGCCTACATAAGTACTATGCGAAATTTTAAGTAGGGAGAAGGTGAAACGTAAATCTAAAACAAATATTTAGGTATTGTTTAACTTTTATAAACTTTACTTAACGAAAATAAATCATCCAAAATTTTGATGAATTTCTTAAATAGATTTAAGTAAAGCAAAAAAAATGAAAAATGCATTGAGCTGTTACTAGATCCAAGCAACGCATTATAATTATATCAATTAAATAACAAAAATCTAAGTTTAAATCCAAAACTAATACTGTTTTACTTTTCTTCTTTTCTTAGTTATTAAATAAAATTCAAAAGCGTGAATCAAAAGGACTTACTAGGACCGAAATGTTTGGTTTAGGATTATGATTAGGAGTTGAATTCAAAGATAAACAGAGAAATCTTAAAATCACACTAAACCAAAACAAAGAGTTTCAAAAATATAAACAAAATATTTTTCTTTTTAATTTTCTTTTTTATTTTTTCCTTTTTCTTTTTCTAAACAAAGGCCATAAATATTTTTATTTTCATTTTGAATTGGCCAAACAAAAACAAACATTTCTTTTGAGCATACTTTTTTCCAAAAACTTTTCCCAAAAATAATCATAAAAAAACCTATCATAATCATGAAAATTCTTAAATAAAACTCAAAAGGTTAGCGTGATTAGATAGGTTGGAAATTTTGGCTTTGGTGAAAATGATATGAAAAGAGACCCTATCAAATGAAATTGGAAAAAAAGGCTCAAAAGCGGCTAACTAGTGGTGAAAGTTTTTAGGTTGGCAGGAAAGCTCAAACGAAAATAAAAATGGCCTAAATCATTTTCATGCTTTTAAATTTATTTAAAACATAGATTTGAAGAATTTCTAAAAACAAGTCCTAGATAATAAAATAAGATTGATGAACTTATCTTGAAAATAGAAATAATAAGTGACTTGGATCATTCACATCTACTACGCGATTCAAAAGTAGACCTTACAAAAATTTTCAAAAACAAAAGGCAAATAGTGGATGATGAATTTTTGAGAAAGTAAAGAAAATAAAGAACGAAAACCATAATGGAAATGTGAGTTTTAGAAAAAATGTTTTACATTAACATGCTATCGCGCATTAGAAACACAGCATGGCAAACATTTTACTTGTGAAATATAATTAAAAATATTGATTAGAAAAAATTATAATTAGCTAAGTTGTTTATATGAAATTTTGAGAAAAGCAAAACAAAAGCAAGGGGTATTATTGAAATACCAAAATGTCTAAACTAGTAAAGTAATGACAAAAAGCATATTTTTTTTAAAATTTGAAATATTTTCTATTTTTTTGGATTTTTGAAAAATATTCACAAAAAGCAAAATATTCACATATAGCAAAACGAAGGAGGACGTCCTCCACCAAGCTTAAAATGGACATTGTCCTTAATGGAGAAAGGAGGTTATAGAAGGAGAGAAACTGAAATTACAGAATTGAAAAACAGGTACTTCCCCGGATTTATTTGCTGCGAAAGCTGAGTGATGTCGCTCCCCTGTGCTTACGCTTTGGATCTTCTTGAAAGGTCTTCTTTGGACTTTGTGATGGATTCAACAATATTGGAGCAGGCGATCGCAGAAGCTTCAACTTGTCAGAGCCGTCCGGGGCAAAAATTATAAATTAAAAAAAACAAAAAAAGATAACTTGGGTTGCCTCCCAAGAGCACCCTTTGTTTAGAAACATCGTTGAGCTCGACGCAACAAAAAATAAATTCCAAGATATTATCCCAAAAATATTGTTCAAAGTTCTAATAATAATAAAATAAAGTTTTAAACTATTCGAAAGTCAAATCATGGAGGATAGAGTTAACACAGTTAGGACTAACATCACCACAAAAATATAGTTTAAGATGCTGACCATTCACTTTGAAATTACCCTTATCAGGGTGTGAAATCAAAACAGTTCCATACGAAAAAAATTCTAAAACAGTAAAGGGCCCAGACCAACGTGATTTTAGCTTGCCTGGAAATAAATGTAATCGTGAATTGTATAAAAAAACTTGGTCGCCCGACTTAAAGTTTTTCAGATGCCTTAAGTGTTTATCGTGCAAACGCTTCGTCCGCTCCATATAAAGTTTATTATTTTAGTATGCGTAAGAGCACCACTCGTCGAGTTCGTTGAGTTGAAATTTTCTAAGGTTGCCGATAAAGTGGGGATCGAAGTTTAAAAATCTTAAGACCCAAAAAGCACGGTGTTTTAATTCTACGGGTAAATGACTAGATTTTCCATAAATCATCTGATACAGTGTATATCCGATGTCAGTTTTGTACGCTATTCGGTAAGCCCATAGAGCATCGTCTAATTTGGTTGACCAATCTTTTCTAGATGTTGAAATAGTCTTTTCTAAAATTCTTTTAATCTCTCTATTCACTACTTCGACTTGTCCGTTAGTTTTGGGGTGGTAGGCAGTTGAAAGTTTATGTGTAACGCCGTATTTAATGAGAATTTAAGAAAATTGCGCGTTAAAAAATGAGAACCCCTGTCATTAACGATGGCTCGCGGCATACCAAATCAAGAAAATAATTTTTTTAAATACGAAACTACGACTCGGGCGTCGTTCGTAGGAAGAGCTTGGGCTTCGGCCCAACGAGAAACATAATCTACGGCAACTAAAATGTACTTATTCCCGAAGCTAGAAGGAAGATGGCCAACAAAATCAATTCCCTAGAGGTCGAAAATTTCGCACACAAGGAAATAATTTTGCGGCATTTCATTCTTATTGGAAATGTTGCCCAACCGTTGGCAACTATCACACCTACTCACAAAGGCTTGCGCATCTTTAAACAGACTAGGCTAGTAAAAACCTGCACTTAGCACTTTGTGAGCGGTGCGAGCAGCTTGATAGTGCCCACCTATCGGTCCTTCATGTAAGTGTTTTAAAATATCTAAACCTTCTTCTAAAGAAATGCATCTCCTTATCACTTGGTCCGCACAGACTCTGAAAAGATACGGGTCCTCCCAAAAATAGTTCTTCAACTCAGAAAAGAATTTCTTCTTTTGCTGAGAGGAGAACTCTTTTGGGAGTACCCGAGCCACTAAATAGTTGGCTATTTGTGCAAACCAAGGAGAAGGCGATGTGTTAATTAATAGAAGCTTCACATTGGGAAAATAATCGTTAAAAGATTTGTCATCTAAATTTTCAATATAAGGGTTATCTAGACGTGAGAGATGGTCGGCGGCCAAATTCTCGGCTCCTCGCTTATCAAGGATTTCTAAGTCAAACTCCTGGAGGAGTAAGACCTAGAGAATCAAGCGCGGCTTGGCATCCGTCTTAGCACGAAGATATTTGAGGGCCGAGTGGTCCGTAAAAACGATAATTTTTGAAAGTGTAATATAAGGTCGGAATTTATCAAAAGCGAACACTACATCTAGGAGCTCCTTCTCGATTGTGGTGTAATTCTCCTGTGCAGATGTGATCGTTTTACTTACATAATAGATGGAGTGGAAGGTTTTAGATATGCATTGACCTAATATGGCTCCGACCGCAAAACTACTCGCATTGCACATAATCTAAAATGGAAGGTTCCACACCAGAGCTATCATAATGGGTGCGTTAATTAATTTTTCTTTAATCGATTTGAAGGCAGAGAGACAAGAGTCATCAAAAATGAATGGGGCATCTTTTTCTAAGAGTTGAGTAAGAGGTTTGGTGATTTTGGAGAAGTCCTTTATGAAACGACGGTAAAATCCAACATGTCCTAGGAAATTTCTTATAGCTTTCACGTTCATAGGCGGCGGCAGCTTCTCGATAACTTCTATCTTGGCTATATCAACTTCAATTCCTCTCGCAGAGATTTTATGACCCAAAACTAACCCATCCCTCACCATAAAATGACATTTTTCCCAGTTTAGGGCAAGGTTAGTTTCTTTGCATCTTTCTAAGACTTTTTCTAGATTTTCTAAACAATTATCAAATGCATCACCGAACACGGAAAAATCATCCATGTATACCTCCATAATTCTTTCTACGTACTTGTCGAAGATAGCGAGCATACATCATTGGAATATAGCTGGCGCATTGCACATTCCAAATGACATTCTTCGAAAAGCGAAGGTGCCGAAGAGACAAGTAAACGTAGTTTTCTCCTGGTCCTCGGGGGAGATGGGGATTTGAAAGTACCCCGAGAGGCCATCGAGAAAATAATAAAAGCTATGGCCAGATAATCGTTCTAAAATTTGATCGATGAATGGCAAGGGAAAGTGATCCTTACGGGCAGCGTCATTTAATTTAAGATAATCTATACACATTCGCCACCCGGTCACCGTCCGTGTCGGGATTAATTCGTTATTCTCATTACTAACTACTGTTATACCTCCCTTCTTTGGCACTACCTGAATAGGGTTAACCCAATTACTATCAGATATAAGGTAGATAATTCTTGCGTCTAAGAGTTTCATAACCTCGCCCTTTATGACTTCTTTCATGTTCGAGTTTATACGGCATTGAGGTTGTATGGAGTTACACGAATTATCTTCCATTAAGATTTTGTGAGTGCGGAAGGATGGGCTAATACCCTTGATATCGGAAATATGCCAAGTAATAGCTCGGCGATGCTTACATAAAACTAGAAGGAGTTTGTCATTTTGGACTTCAGTCAGGTGGGTCGAAACTATTACCGGTAGCTTGGAATTTTTTTCTAAGAAGGCATACTTGAGATGTTCAGGAAGTTATTTTAATTCTAGGGTAGGGGTTCTTCATAAGAGGTTTTAGAAATTCTTTATTTTTCAAATACTATGTCTTCATGGACTTTTTTAAACGGAAAATTAAAAGGGATGGGGCTTGTGGCCATGGCGGCTTCTTGCAGCGATTCAGTTGGAAGAGTAGAGGAGGAACAAAAATCAGGAATTTTTTTTAAAATTCAGAAAGGCATTAGGAAGATTCTTCACCTAGGTGCAGCGATTTGGTTGGAAGAGTAGAGGAGGAATAAAAATCAGAAAATTCTTTTTCAAATTTAGAGAGACAATAGGAGGATTCTTCACTTAGGGTATCTACAAAAAAACAGGAGTCGTCATTTTCCAGGGTGTTCTTCATCGAGGGGGTGATAGAGAAAGTCACTTTGTCGTCGCCTACTCGAAGGAAGAGCTTACCATTGCTTACGTCAATGATAGATCGAGAAGTGGCATGGAAGGGTTGGCAAAGGATCAAGGGAACCTCGACGTCTTCTTCGATGTCCAATATGACGAAGTCCACCAAGAAGATGAACTTGTCGACTTTAACAAAGACATCTTCCATAATTCCTAACGGGTATTTGACTAATTTGTCGGCGAGCTGGATACTCATGCGTGTGGGGTTAAGGCTACAAATTCCTAACTTCTTAAACAACAAGAGGGGCATTAGGTTTATACTTGCACCTAAGTCGGCTAAAGCGTGCTTGACAAAAAGATCACCAAAGACACACAGAATAGAAAAACTACCTGGATCACTGTTCTTCTTCGACAAACCGTTTGTCAAGACCGCAGAGCACTCGACATTTAACGTGATATGCGAAAGGTTTTCTAACTTATTCTTATTGGTCAGGAGGTCCTTAAGGTACTTACTGTATTTTGGCATTTGGGAGATTGTTTAATGGAAGGGGAGATTGATGTTGATTTGCTTGAACATTTATAGGAAGCGGGAGTATTGATCATCCTGACGTTGCTTATTAAGTTCGGAAGGGTATGGCGGGGTTGGATTATTTTTAAAGATGGGTGGTGGAGTGAGATCTTTTTCTAAAATAGGGAGAGGGGTGTTAACTTCTTTTTCAATTGAGGGTGGAGTTTTTAAAGCGGTAGAGGAGCTTGCCTCGGGCTCTTTGCTAACCCCACCGGAAACTTGCTTCCCACTCCGAAGAGTTATAGATTTCGCTTGCTCTCTCAGGTTGGGCTCGGTGTTGGCAGGAAGAGACCCGGCGGGTCGCTCAGAAATAAGTTTTGCGAGTTGTCCTACTTGATTTTCTAAACTTTTAACGGTCCAGGCTAGGGTTCTTAAGCGTCATTAACATTCTTATATTTTGAAAACATTTCCTCCAAACATAGAGGTTTTGGAAAATTTTGAGGAGGTGGTGGTGGTGCAGAAAAATCATTTTGTGGTGGCGGGCGCATTGCGTTCGAAGGATTACTCCATGAAAAATTTGGGTGATTTCTTAAAGCAGGATTATAACTATTTGGAAAAGCAAAACCGGGCACAGGAAAATTTGCAGCAGAAAAATTATGAAAAGCTTTTCTAGGCATATTATTAACATAATCTAATTGTTCGGGAGCAGGAGTTGCATATTCCCATACCTGAGGGGCGGAGGCAGCAGTCATCTCCGTTATCTTTTTGCTTAGAAGTTCCAATTGCAGAGCTAGTTGGGAGACATTGTCCACTTCAAAGATACCTGTAGGTTTGATCGGGCGGGACCTAGGCACATTCCACTGATAGGTGTTCATGGCCATGTCCTCGAATTGCTCAAGAGCTACTTCCGGGGTTTTGTTGTTTAAGGTACCACCGGAAGCTGAGTCTATCATTTGCTTTGTGTTTTTATTTAGCCTGTTATAAAACGTCTGCACTTGTAACCATATAGGCAGCGCGTGATGTGGGAATTGTCTTAAATCTTCTTTAAATCTTTCCCAGGTTTTATATAAGATTTCATAATCTATTTGTCCAAAAGCAGAAATATCGTTCCTAAGTTTTGCAGTTTTAGCTGGCGGAAAATACTTCGCCAAAATTTTTTCAGTTAATTCATTCGAGTTTGTGATGTTGTTTTTAGGTTGAGTGTTCAGCCACTGCTTAGCCTTAGTTCTAAGAGAAAAAGGAAAGAGACTTAGCCTAATAGCCTCATTCGTAACACCATTGATTTTAAAGGTGTCACAAATCTCAAGAAAGCTAGCTATATATACGTTCAGATCTTCATCTTGAAGACCGTCATATTGCACATTCTGCTGTACCATTTGAATTATGCAAGGCTTAAGTTCAAAATTATTATTAGTTATCGCAGGGCGAACTATGCTTGATTTTGTACCCTCGAGATTCGGCCTTGCAAAATATGACATAGTTCTTTGCAAGGATTCATCTACATGGGGCTGGATTCCCTCCGCATTGAGTTCATCAATTCTTAATGTAAAAAATGACTCGGAATCCTCAACTGGTATTTGGAGAGTAGGGCCTTGAAATCGCGATCTTATCTGAAGAGTATGCTCAATTTCGTGGTCCAAGTCCAAAATAACTGACGGATTTCCGCGGGTCATGCACTAGAAGAAGAAATAAGATAGAGAAGAAGAAATAAAAGAAGAACTAGAAAGACAAAGAGAAAGAGAAAAGGAAAACTTTTTTTTTAAATAGATTTTTTTTAATAGCTTAACTCCCAAACTTCCCAAGAGCTACCCAATGAAGGGTTCGCAAGGTACTAGACAAGATAGTGGTGCTTAAAGCCCTTTGCCCTTTTCGAGAGAGTTAGGTGGCGTAGAAAAATTGTGATATGGGTTTCTATCAAGAGCGTTAATATTTTTTTGGATTTTTAAGTTTTAAGAAGGAGGGTGAGAAAGAGAAGTGATAAAAGTAATAGGTTTGTGATTTCAAATTATCAACAAAAATTGCTCCCCGGCAACGACGCCAAAAACTTGGTGTTTCGCTATTCGTTAAGAAAAGAAAAGCAACCGAACTAGCAATCCATCTAGGCAAGTATATCTATCGAATTGTAGCTAGGGGACACAAGTGTCGTATTTAAATACGGGAACCGTTGAGTAGTCGTACTCACACGAACGCTATTATCTTATCGAAGGAAAACTCGGGTTGAAGAGAAATCTAAAAGCACTTAATAAAGAAAATATTTCACTAAAGAGAGAACTAATTGCAGATAAAAAGAGAGTTAATTAAAAACAATTACAACGAAGGGGTTGAAACGATGAAAAAGAGAAGTACTTGATCAAGAATCACCTCGACAAAAGCTGAATTAACAAATGCGATAAAAACACTCTAACTTAATAGGGTAAAGTACCTTGACCGTGGAGGTTCCTAAAGCATGAACACGCTTCTCTCGAAGACGTGCCCACCTGAGTTTAAGAAGGTTCGACCGACTCTCGTCTAAATCGGAGTCCTAAAGCTCGCCTTACGCTGTGAACCCCTCTATTGTATTTCACTCCAATCCGGGTGATTTAATGTATGCCTCTCTCGAGGGGTGTGTGCAACTCTCTTTACTCTTGAGTGCTCACTTCAAACTATCGGTCTCTCGGCTAGCCAAGAATGAAAGCAAAGGTGGAGAATATATATCAATGATATATCTCTAACCCAAAAATAAATCAAGAGTAATTTAAGGTCTAAACCATAAAAAGAAAAAGTAGAATTAAAGCATCATAACTTAATCAACTCGAACCTCGGATCATCAAGGTCGAGTACAAGGAGGATTAGTTACTCATGGTGAAGTGGAGGAAAGAAGATGGGAATAAGAACATAAGAACACGAAGTACTAAAGAGAGAAGAAACAACACTTTTTTATTAATCTAAAAGAGGGCTTACAACTTGAAAATGAAAGGGTACAAGTGCATGAAAAGTAAACTAAGCTATCACTAACATAAATGCTACTAAAACAAATTACAAACTATTACAAGGAAAGCACTACTAGAGCTAAGAAAGACTTAAAATGAAGAAGGAGAAGTAAGTCTTAAGAAAAATAAAAGAAAAGCTTTAGTAAACAAAGGGGCAGCACCTCCCTACTCCATCCAAGAACTCCTTTGAAACAAGGGGGAAGGGATGAATTTATAGAAATTCTTGAGGGGCTGACAAGGCCAGCCGACACGGCCATGTTGGTGGTCATGTCCAATGCTGGTTGACCTCGGGCTTTGGTTTTGGCAGGAATGATCATGGCATCGTGGGGAGAATGGGCTCGGCCATGCTGACACGGCCAGCGACACGGCCATATTGGTGGTCGTGTCCACTACAGTTGATGTACTACGACGTGGGTTGCATTTATTGCGGGCAGCAGGCGTGGAGGCGATGGCAACACGTCCGGAGACATGACCATGTTTGGTGGTCGTGTCCTTCTTTAGAAAGTCTTTGGCTTCCTGAAACACGGTAGTGACACGGCGGCAATACGGCCGTGTTTGGTGGTCATGTCCTTCTTGGGATGATCTCTAGATTCTGGTGACATGCCATGTTGACACGGCATGGTTGACACAGCTAGCAACACAGCGATGACACGACCATGTTTGGTGGTCGTGTCCTTCTCGGGATTATCTTTGTATTTTTCCTCTAGTGGCTGGCTTCCTTGGGAATATGTTAAACACCCCTTACACGGCCGTGTTTGAGGCCATGTTAGGTCAATTTTTTACCTATTTTGTAAAACCTGCAAAAACAGAAATAAACATTAGTGGCCATAAATAAATATAAAAGGAGGTTCAATATATAGGCTTATAAGACATGATTTGTGCATAGAAGACCTAAAAAACACTCTAATAGCTTAACTACAAAACAACCTATCACCTTTGCAATACTGTAAGGGTTGACTGCCCGTCTTCTCTCAGCACTATTAGTTGTATGGCGTTGAGTGAGCTTGCCTCACTCAACACTTCTTGACTTAGACATTTTTCTGAATTTCTAGCCTCACCTTGAGTCCACCTGTCATTGTCTCTTGAACTATCTGTCAAATCATTGTTACAAAGACCAACTGGTATGCATGAACTTAAACATACATCAAATACAACTATGTCTATCTCATTGAACTGTTTGACATCATCAAATCAGGGCCATATGAATCAATGGACCCAACAAAAAGTACTGCATATTATTGAGAAAAATATATTATAATTATGTGATCAACTTAACATCCCACTAGCTTCCGTGAAGTTCATCCTCAAACTCAAAGAATATCAATAAGCTTATATCAGTAACTTCTATACTTCTAGGAGGAAGCTAGAAGTTGCAACAACTTATATCTGATCAACCTCATAGCGTATACCAAATGTAAAATCCCTCTCCCAAACAAACTGGAGAGCGGATTTTTTGCCCAGTGCAACTGTCCTGCTGTGATTATATAGAGCATGACTACCTATCACCACATGACGCTTACCCTTCCATCCAAATAACACAATCAACATTAAAGTATAAGTAGGAGAACAATGACACATCAGAAGTCTAACTAGGAAGTTGTACCAGTATAGTAGAACAAAGTAATCGCATATACACACATGTTAAGTTTTAAATAGAAAGTAGCAAAGTCCATACCAAAGGGCTACATATACATATGTCCAAAGCATAAGTAATGTTAGTCTAGAACGGTATTATCCATGACACTCACAACCACCAGATTATCAAACAAATCAGTAGAAGAGTCTAGTAATTGTGGTAGTGCAGGCATCGTCTAAATAACTCTCCTTCTTTCTTAGTACGAGTTGAACTTTAGAGGAGGCTCCCGCTGCAGGCTTGCTATTCCATGCTCCTTTCATGTTTAATTTAAAAATATTAGTCATCAACAAGTAAGTAACATTCTCCCGCTCCTCGGTGCTCCTTAGGGGAAAAGGCAAATAGGGTCATACAACTTATTAAATTATCAAGCAAATGATTAAGTTATTTATTCATGCTAGCAAGTCGAAACATAAACATGGTGATACATAAAGTAACTTAACATGTGAGAGATCTCATACTAACTTATATAATAAGGGTCCATTGTGAGTACAAAAGATATAGAATTCATAACTTATCTCATTATAGCGCCCTTACACCGAATAAGATAAGGGTCCAAGGTAATAATACATTAATCAAGACACTCTAAGCTATCAAGTAAAATTTTTACAAACAACGAGCTTACTCAAGCTCCATGTTAACCACCATCATGTACACTTTATTTGTGATTTATGCTGATACCAACAACCTTCTTAATTAAGTAGGTAGTGATCCTATAGGCCTTGACGTAGTGGTAATATGATAATAGCGGTACGATTACCACGTCTTTTAGGTAAGTAATGCACAACTCACCCAAGCATCTAGTGTATGGGTTAAACTTGTACTATATTAGAGTAAAAACTAATTCAAATGCACAAAACTACGAATAACTCTAGTTTGTAGAATGCAGAGCCTACCAAGATAGAATGCCTGAGAAAGCAGCTAAGGATCACTGTAAGTCCCACTGCTTCTTAAAGCCACCTCTCAAACACCTCATCAGTGTGCTCTATTGAAGAAAGATGGTGGGTCCCGCCCCAAAAAGATAACATCTACCATAATTATGATATAGACTCATGAATACATATAAGTTTACAGTATAAGATTAAGATATATCTTAATCATAGGTACAGTAATAACATGAGTAGTATCATGATAATCAATAGAAGAACATGACATCATTTATTAAGTAAATTGCAGTAAAACCACATAATATGGTATCTACTTTTGATCATTATAAAGTTCATATAATAACCAACTCAATAAAAGGCTTAACAAGCACAAGTAATTTCTATTGCAGGGAACAAGTAGGAATTACAAGATTACGAAGCTAGAATACTAGCAAATCAAGTATTCAATTCTTTTATTAGTATCATGAAATATTTACGGTAATGTTATAAAAAAAGAAGAGTTAAAAACTTTGAAACTTCAGAGGACACAACACCAAATATCATGGTGTTATTCTTTTGCAGAAAGTGCACAGGCAGTCACAACAAATATTTGTTCAAAGTAACACTTTATGTGACACATCCATCAAATTAGTAAAAGATAATTGCCATACTCATGCGTTACCACATTCCTAATATACAGGGTAGTTGAGAGTACAATTTTATAGCACAAACAATAAATTATAATGCCTTCGAATAAATGAAATATGCACACAATTATTCTTCCATATGGTTTGGTGTGATGAATAATAATCAAATCAAGTTTAACTCAAAACAAGAGTTTTACTCACCTAAATGATACCAAAGTTTGACCAGTGATGCTTTATAGCATAACAAAGGGTCCACCAAAATTTCAATTCTTTTGGAGTAGTACAAGTACTGAATATTTCATCTATTTAATATATATCACGTGCAGATATTATAAAACACTTTAGGAACATTTTTCAAAAAATCCCCAAATTTGAACAAGAGATGTTAAATGATAATAAAAGTCTCTTTATAAAATTTCAGCCCAAAATAATTATTTTTGAGAGAAAAGTACATTTTATTTAATTGTAACCCTAAAGTTTTTTTGCTCTCAGTAAAATGAAATTTCAAGTAGCTAAATTGTTAACTATAAAACATGCCAACATAATCTGGAAAGCTCTCGTGTCCTGTATAAGTTTGATGTTGGGCACTTTTTCTTAAAATGAGGCTAAGGTCCTCAAATTAATTAAATAATAAGACTGTGTTTTATTACATATATAACACATTATAATTTCTATTAAATTCATCTCGGGGATGTAAATAGTGCGTTGCGCTTTAATCTTGTGGCTGGGATGCAGTCATACATAATTTCTTACAACAGAAACATAGAATCAGGCAGTTATGATCTGCTACGATGGAGACCAATCATTGTCGAGAATTTGAATTACATTGATTTTGTTGTCCTTCTTTGATCAACGACCGGTGATCACCTAGGACATGATCTCCTTCTGCACTATGCTCTAGTGATCACCATGATAAAACTCCACCACCAGTCGAATCGCTGGAGGACAGTGAACTCCTGGGTGGCATTCCATTGGCTGGCCGCTACCGTCTCTCACTAGAAAATATTTATTATCATTTTCCCGTGCCGCGACCACTCGGAATCTTCATCTCCAGTTGAAAGTTCTTAAGTTTAAGGCAGTTTGCAACCTAGAGGGGGGTGAATTGGTTTTCTTTCTCTTTTGATATCTTTTAGTTTCTTCCTTTATTGCTTAGTGAGTTGGCAATAATTTGCTTTCAAGTACCATCACAAAAAGAACACCACAGAAAAGCATACAATGATTTATAGTGGTTCCCCAACTTTCTGGTACATCCACTCTCCTCCCACCTTGCTAACTTCATATTAGTCAAGGCACTTCTCCAAAACAATGCTCCATAGATGTCACAACCAACATTTTCTCAACATTTAGGTTATATCAGAGCAAGAGAAAATACGCGATGTGATGCCACGCTGTACAGGGGATAACTGCAGGCGCTAAGACAAAACTCCAAACTCTATAGTTTATATGAAATCCATAAGTTATTAGGTAAAAACCAGTTTAAATTGGATGGTCGTATCCCTTGGCACAGTGGATCAACTAGTCCATGAGTAAAAATATATTTATATGCTACGAAAAATACTTTTCTTATGTTATTAACACCCTACATGAGTATACACATCCCCAAAGGACAACTCATGGCATGCAAGACTCTAGATTTATTATAAGTATGAAAATAGTCTTTACGTTAGCTAGGAAATAATATTTTAGTTTTAGAAATATGAGATGTTTGAAGTACTAGTAGTAATGCTTTTATAAGTGAAAATACCTAACACGCAACCTAGCATAAAACATTCCCAGAGAGCAAGTAAAAACAACCACAAAAGGTTAAAAAGTAATGAAATTTGCACTAAGTGCGAACAGAGTCATACTCCGAGAACATCTGCGAGATCAGGCAGAAATAGCAGAAGTTTAATCCTCAAGACGAGGCAAAGGCTCAATAAACACTCGAATCATTAACACCATAACGCAACCAGATCTAAGTCGGGACCAACCAATAAAACTCGAAGTAACAAACCAAAACATCTCAAAAATGGGACTGCGGTGGTGGCCATCTGGTCCAACATAACCCAACAGCCCAAAAAAACAAGACCAAAGCATGCCCGGGTGTAATGATTCACGAAACTAAGTCAACCAACCCAAACCCCATATCGCAAATACCCATAAAACCCAAACTCAACAAATTCAGCAGAAACCCGATGATTCTAACTTGGCAAAACTAAGCTTTTAGAGATACACGTCAAATCGGTAAAAGGACACAAATCTAAGGGAAAAGCGTCGAGTGCAATCAACGCACTCGACGCCATAACTTAGCACATCAGCAAGAACAGGCGTTGGCGTTGAGTGAGTTCAGCTCACTCAACGCTTTACCACTTAGCTGCCAAAATTAGATGACGGCATTGAGTGAGTTCAGCTCACTCAATGTTGTCTACGTTTTAACACTTAGCTTGTAGAGTTAAAGCGACGACGTTGAGTGAGTTCAGCTCTGTCAATATTGTCAACGCTTCCGATCAAAGTGACGGCATTGAGTGAGTTAAGCTCACTCAACGTTGTCAACGCTTTTAGACTTAGCTTCTAGAATTTAGAGAATGGTGTTGAGTGTGCTAAGCTCACTCAACGTCACGTTGAGTGAGTACCACTCACTCAATGCTTTTAACTTAGCTTCTCAGACTACTTAACAAGGCGTTTAGTGCATTCAACACACTCAACGCTTTTATACTTCGGCTAAAAACTAAACTTCTACCCTAAGATTTCACTAGACGCTTAGGGATATATACACTTAGCTCCACTGAATGCTTCTAGGCAGAAACCTGTATGAGGGTTATCATCCCCAACAGTCCTATACTAACAATTACTGACTAAATCTAATCGGCCAACATAAGAAAATTTTCCTTGTTTACATGGACTAACCGACGGCTGAATTTTGTTTAGACTTAGGTCCATGAAGATGAATTCAGACAGACTAACAGACTTATTCCCAAAGTGTTTGTCTAGGCTAGCAGTCATAAGAGATAAATTTACTAAGGATAACTGCCCAATTTGACAAAGCGTACTTGACCTAACAGGAATTTCTACACAAACAGCACGCCGTCCTTAGCCAAAACCCACAACACTCCTAAGATCGAAGAAGAAAAGGCAGTAAAACCGAAAGAAACACAAAGAGGAAAACTTGGCAAGGATGAGAAAAAAACACCACTTGCCCCAAGATCTATAAGAAATCATTTTGACATGAAGGAAAATCCTACTCTAGTCCAAACATTCTGTACCGGGAGGAAATCAAGAAAAAAATAAATGGAAAAGAAGAACAAGCAAGGGGAAAATCACCACTTGCCTCAAATATCTAGAAATTTGGCAAAGCAACGCCCCACCTCACATATCTGGCTGCAAGAACACTTAAGCAACAAAACCTGAAACTTTTAAGAGGAAAATAGGATAAAAATCGCATACTTAGACCTCTAAAAATCCAATAAACTGGAAAAACTTACCGTAAAAACATAGATCTAGGCGAGATCTACCCGGATCCACTCTCCAAAGACGAAACCGAGCACCAAAGCTACAAAAATTGGTGGCTGAAGGCTTAAGAATGTCTGCCGCTCTCGTTCTTTTGCAACAGGCCGACGGTTTCACGAGGGATACAATGAATAAGGTTTTGATGAGATGGGTTTCTATTTATACTTCTTTATCCGATTATTATAATAGAATATCTTAATTAATTAAATAAAGCATCAAAACCACCCGAAAACCAAACTTACCCGGAATTTTATGAAAATCGCACCATAGCTAACTACCGACGCTACGAATCCAACGACGAACTCGAAATAGTAATCCGACTAACCAATCTTGGGTAAACAGCTCCCGAAGCCAAAACACAAGCATTCCCAAAAGGCTCCACCGAGTCACCAAAATAGACCCAGCTCGCTAGGAAATCTTACAAACAGGCTAAACCCAGCCACACACAGAAAGCTCAAGAGATAAAACCCACGCTTTCACAACGGTACACGCCAACCATACATTAACGTAATGCCCTGACGTCATAAATACGCTTAATAAAAGAATTAACTAAGCATCGAAAAAATTAGGGGCGTTACAGCCACTCCCCCTAAAAAGAAGTTTTGTCCCGAAACTTTAGGTACCAAAAGATTCCAAAAAAAGAATCTAATCAAGGATTATAGAAGGGGAAATACATACCGTAATAAACTAGGAGAACAGATGAGGATGAGCCTCCCTCATAGTTGACTCCAACTTCCAAGTGGCACTTTTCACGTCTTGGTTTTGCCATAAAACTTTAACCATTGGTATGGTTTTCCTCCATAATACTCGATCATGAGTATCCAGAATGCGGACAGGCATCTCAATATAGGAAATATTAGGCTCCAACTGGGGCACAACATCAAGAATCTCCCAGTTGTAAACCCTAAAATCGGTTATCCCTCCCAAGGTATCTAGCTTACAAGTCATGGCCCACTCAGGGGTTCCCCCCGAGGGTTGCGATCTACCTCAACCCTCCTTTTTTGGGCAAGGCGGATAGAAACTCCTATCCGCTCAGGCCGTGCGGCTAGGACGGTCTCCCCGGTCTAACCTGAAACCACTTGAGTAGATGTCCAGGCTTCCTCTAGAGACGACACGTTCAGCTTTCCTTCCCTTTGTCTACAGGCTACGGCGGTGGCAAGGCATGAAGTGGAACTGGTTGCAGCGCAGGCGGATATTGCGGGCACTTTTACTTGATGTGACCTTTGAAAGAATTGGTTTTAAGATATCCTAAACACCTAGGGGGTGAATAGGTTCAATTCGAATTTTAATTAGTCAGATAAAATATATCACAGTTAAACAAACTATGCTACAACTATCACAGCATAGATCAAAACAAACATAGCCAGCACAACATACACACAGATTTATAGTGGTTCCCTAAGAGATGGGTACATCCACTTTCCCCCTTTGCCTATCTAGCAGTATACTAGATTCAGCCTAACTCCCTTCTCTCTTCTCAGATCCTCAGATCTTACAACTCAGAACCCAGAATGGTTCTTACAGCTCAGACTTCAGCAAGTCCTACAACTCAGATTCTTTCAGAGAATCCTACCTCAGAGTGAGTCCACACTCCTACACTCTGGCCAGCAAGCCCTACCTCAACCCTTATAACCAGGCCTACAACTCAGATCACAAAGATCCTACCTCAGATCTATAAAAGATCTTACAGAATTGATTGAGAGAATTATTATTTCTTCGCCCGAAAAGAAAGAGAAATGGATGAAGACTTCTTGATCAGATCTGGAATGAACTGACTACTTGAGATCTAACCTATCTTAGCTTCTTCAAAGCTTCATGAATCTGAACACTTGATCTTCTTGAAAAGTTGGAGTTGATCCACAATCCAGCTCTTCTCTTCTTTAAGATGTGATTTTGAATTCATTTTGTAGACTTGTTCTGGATTTGCCTTCTCTTTAAACATTGACTTGTTGATTTCAGGATGAACCAACTACCCAGTCCCTCTCTCTATTTTTTTGATAAAACAGGTCTTTATATAGATCCCATCCGAGGTTACCTGCTGATCCGATTCATAATTGCATTCTGACAGCTCTGACAGATGTGATAGCTTTGTCAGTTATGATAACTATCAATTCTTCACTCTTGACATCTGATACTTCGTCACTTTTATCTCAGTA
Organism: Platanthera zijinensis; assembly: GCA_039513925.1. Lineage (NCBI taxonomy): Eukaryota > Viridiplantae > Streptophyta > Magnoliopsida > Asparagales > Orchidaceae > Platanthera > Platanthera zijinensis. Next base: position 173,475,108 of record CM077088.1, read on the forward strand.
GACAGTGTCGAGACAAAACTTCATATATGTCTACACAAATGGAACATGTGTCGACACAATTCTTAATGATGTTGACACAGCTCATAGAATATCGACACAGCTCTTATTTATCTTCTCGACACAGCTTCTGTAGAATGTGTCGACACAAGTCTAGTGTGTCGACAAAATCTACTTCCAGGCTTGACATAGTTGGTTTCGACAGAATTCTTGAGTGTGTCGACACAAGTCTTGTGTGTCGACACAATTCTTATAGACTGAATTTATGTGTGTCGACACAAGTCCTGTGTGTCGACACAATCTGGCTCTTGCTGTCGACACATTTCCTACACAAGTGTCGACACTTGTACTTAGAATATTATTTTTTGCATTTCTTTAACCTACACATTGAAACTCAACATCTCATCAAATATACAATGATGTATATCATTGAGTTAAGTGAGGCTTCTCCAAATCAGGTACATAGTTTCCAATGTATCAAACAATCTCTCCCTATTTGGATAAGTCATAACCCTTAGTCAATGTTATACACCACTTATAATAAAATAAGGATTATGATGTAAAAAGTCATTACAAAGACAGGGTTAACCATAAGCAAAAATAACATGTAACAATATTATTATACAAATATGTTACAATACAGTTATCATGCATCACTTAAACATAAGTATTCAATATCAAATCATGGCTGAAACAAGGAATTCATTTTTTTTACATATTCAGTAATTCAGAATAACAAGGATTTAGGACAAAAAATTATTACATTGTCCTTAACCTAGTCAATCTAACCCTAGGATTGATCAGGTTCCTTAATGACAATTCCCTTGCCAGACTAAATCCTAGCTTGTACTTTAGCTCCTGTGTCATTAGCCAGCTTCTTTCCTTTAAGATCCTTCTTCTTGAGCTCTTCAGCCTTGATCTTTTGCCTTTCAAGGTAATGAAAAGGCTTTGGGAAATACTTGCTGAGCTCCACAGAGTTTGCAGGTACCTTCCCAGCTCTGAGGTCTCTTCATAACTGGTGTATAACATCTTGTCGCTCCTGATATTTGCTCCATTCCTATTCAGAATACCACTTTCCTCTATCATGTATATTCTCTTTAAAAGCATTCCAAGAAGTCAGAATAATATTCCTGGAGGTTGGACTCCATTATTCAAAATAAGGCTTAAATTCTGCCTGATCTCTGAACCTCTTCTTAGACAACTGAGCTTCTCTCTAAGCATCCCTTGCTCTTTGTAATGCAGCTGCAGACATTTCTATATTTTCAAAAATAACATTTTGTGCCTCCATTGGAGCACTATACATTTGTTGTACTGCATGGTGGATTTATTACAAAGTATGGAGGTGGATATATGACTTGGGCTTCTTCCTGCTGAACCCCTTCAATGTAAGCAGGTTGAATTCCAGATTCAGCAGTGTTGTCATCATCATAAAGGGGTGGATAACCAAGAGTTTCTCTGATGCTATTGGTTATCCATTTAGCATGATATGAGCTTGCTTTGACTAATACTCTCTCCCCCTTTATGACTTCTCTTTTCACATGGTCTCTCAGATCATCCTTGTGAAATCTTCCCAGATCAGCTAGATAATTTGTTCCTTCTCTATAGTAGGTCTTGAACTTCTGCATTTGATCAGAGATTGCCTTTTGAGAAGCCTGGATAGCGGTTTGGACAGCCGCTAAATCATCTTTGATTTGTTTGTCAAAATCAGACTTTACTGTAGACATTTTTTCCTTGATAGCAGTTGCTTTACTCCAGAGATCTGTTAGAATAGTATTATGGAAGTCCTCTAGATTTTGATTCATTTTGATTTGATTTTCCAGGACATAACTTTGTTTTACTGCAATGTACTCTATTATAGTCTTGGCCTCCTTTTGTTGCCCTGCCAAGTAGACTACGTCATTACCTCCCCTTTGGAAGCAATCTGTCATTTCCTTCTTGTTCAAGTTTACTTCAAACCTAATGGATTTGATATCCTGGGCCGAGTGGAATAGCAGATCTTTATTGTTCTCATCCACATATTTTTCAAGAGCAATTCTCTGCTCATCCAACTTCAATTGCAGTTGTACTAAAAGTGAACTGAAGTCTACTACAGGAGCTGGTGTTTGTGAGGCAGAATTCAAGTCTTTCTTATATCCTGAGCTCCTCCTCCTGAGCTCCACAAGTTTCCTTTTTTTTGCACTGGAGGCTTCTTCTTCAGAAGAAGAATCATATGAACTAGCTATGTCCACTATTTCTTTTCGTCTAGGGTCAAGGAGTGACATTTCTCCCTCAGTTCTTGCTCCTTGTAATTCAGGAAATAGTTCTTCCAGTGTTACCTCTTGTTGCATCTGAACTGGAGGAATAACTTCCTCATTCACAATTGGTGGCTCCCCCTGGAATTAAAAGTTTTCTTCCATGGGTATTTCATTCTCAGGAACTTTGTGTTGCTCATGTTGATACATGACATTCATGAGCACATAATGTGCTTCATTCTTTGTGCCTTTAGGAGCTTTATTTATATCTTGTACTACCTCTATTATAGAGAGATTGGTTGTTTCACTGTCCAGTTCAGCTATTTTGACATTTGTATTTTGATCATTATCTCCCCTTGTAGTTAATAGTACTTATTGATCTGGAACTTGGATAGTCTCCCCCTGGAACTGATCCACAGAGATGTTGCTTTCAGGAACATTCTCCCCCCACAACTTATCATCAGTGTCAGGTTTTGTAGGAGGAGATTTCCTTGTCCTTTCTGGTCCTTCATCTGAGCTGAATACAACTGCCTCCTCTAAATCACTGGATGATTCAGCTATCTTGGCTGGAGATTTATTCTTCTGAATCATCTTCATGTGTTTCTGAGGTGTAGAGACATCCTTGGACAACACTCTGTCCCATATGGACAGTATTCTTAAGTCCATTCTCCTCGTATGATTTATCTTAGTACCAGATTTCTGGGTCAGTGTTTCCGGAATACAAGTAGCCAGATAGAGGCTAATTATTCTACCCAGATTGGGTTCTTAATCCCTTAATTAATTTTCTCAAACATAACTGCAGCCCAGTCAGTCTTTACTTTGAATATAATTCTGGTCATGAGACTGAACATGTAGGCTGAGATCCTATCATGTCCTCCAAGTTTACATAGTATTACCTTTCCAAGAATTTCTGAAAGGAATTTCCCTTGGGAGTTCACTCCCTTTCGTATCATTCCTTCTCTAATCTTGGTGGATGGAGATAAGCCACACCAGTTTAGTGCACTAGCTGAATCGATGAATCTAGTTTATCTTCTTGTTTGATTTTGGGAAGATGTAGGATCTTACTCAGACGTTTGATTGTGACCTTGACCTTCGATCCTTGAATAATGGATTTGCTTTTGGTGCCAGTTGAATCTAGAAAAGCATTCGAGTAGAACTCGAGAACTTCTTTATTCCATATTCTTGTTGGTTCAGACACCAGATATTCTAATCCAGTCATTGTGATTAGATTAATAACCTCCTTGATTTCCTGATTTTCATCATCAAAAGCTTGTCGAACCAGCTCATAACCCTCATTGATGTTCTCTTCCATCTTTAGCGCCATTGTTATTCGTTCTGGATCGCATAGTCGACAGGATTTTGCTCTCTCCTATTTATAGGATTCTAGGAAAAGGTAGATCAAAAGACGCGCCTAAACTTAGAATCTTATGTGTTGATACTTAGTTGCTTGTGTCGACACGGACTACTTAGGTCACGACGGAGAATCTAAAGTCTCGACAGCGCTGTGTTGACATAGACTTTTTTTGTCGACACAAAGTATTATAGCTGTGTCAACACAGAGTTTTCTTTTGTCGACACAACTGGTTGATAGTGTCGACACACACCTTGTTGTGTCGACACAGCTTTTATAACTTAGCCAAAATTTACAGATTTTCTAGAAACCTAGAAATTCTATATACCTTTTGATTTTCTTGATCTATCAGATTGTTCTAGGTTCAACATACCTAATTCAATTTTAAAGTAATTGTATTTAGTTTCATCAAGAGGTTTGGTTAATATGTCAGCAATTTGATTATCAGTGTTGAAAAATTATAAACTTATGTCTTCTTTCTCAACATGATCTCTAATGAAATGAAACCTGATTTCTATGTGCTTAGTTCTACTATGTGAAAAAGGATTTCTAGCAATAGATATGGCATTAGTAGAATAACAATATAATGGAGTTCTACTTACCTTGATGTCATAGTCTTCAAGTTGATATTGTATCCATAACAGCTGAGCACAGCAACTACCTGTAGCTACATATTCTGACTCAATAGTGGATATAGCCACACTTGTTTGCTTTTTGCTGCTCCATGATACCAATCTTCCACCTAGGAACTGACAAGTGCCAGTGGTGCTGTTCTTATCTTCTTTGCATCCTATAAAGTCTTCATCTGAATAACTTGTTAGCAAAAAATCTCTATTCTTAGGGTACCAAAGGCCAAGATTTGGTGTGCCCTTATGATATCTCATAATTCTCTTGACAGTAGAATAATAAGATTATTTTGGGCAAGTTTTATACCTAGCACAGACACATATAGCATACATGATGTTTGGTCTACTAGAAGACAAGTAAAGAAGGGAGCCAATTATCCCTCTATATAAAGACTCATCTATATGTTTTCCTGTCTCATCTTTGCATATAGGCATACTTGACCCTATTGGAGTTCTCATGGTGGAGGCTGACTCCATGCCATATTTCTTAATTAACTCCTTGGTGAACCTAGACTGGGATATGGACAAGCCATCATCAGTCTGTCTTACCTGGAGTCCCAAGAAAAATTTCAGCTCACCCATGCTGCTCATCTCAAACTTCCCTTGCATAAGTTTGGTAAACTTTCTACAAAGGTTGTTTTCAGTTGATCAAAAGATAATGTCATCAACATATATCTAGACTAGGATGATCTTGCCTTTTGATTCCCTTAGGAGTAGAGTTTTGTCTATTTTCCCCCTTGAGAATTTGTTCTCAATGAGGAAAGTAGACATAGTTTTATACCAAGCCCTAGGGGCTTGTTTCAATCCATATATAGCTTTATTAAGCCTATAAACATAGTTAGAATAAAGAGGATCTACAAAACCTGAAGGTTGTTCAACATAAACTTCCTCTTTTAAGTCACCATTCAGAAATGCTGACTTTGCATCCATCTGGAATACCTTGAACCCTTGGTAAGCTACATAGGCAAGGAACAGCCTTATTGCTTCCATCCTTACCACTGGGGAAAATGTCAAGTCAAAGTCTATTGCTTCTTCCTACCTGTAGCCTTTTGCTAACAGTATGGCTTTGTTCTTGACTATAATGCCATTTTCATCTAACTTGTTCTTGTAGATCCACTTAGTCCCGATGCCATTATGATTCTTTTGTTTAGGAACATACTTCCAGACTTTACATCTTTTTAATTGATTCAGCTATTCCTGCATGGCATTAATCTAATTTGGGTCTTGTATGGCCTCTTCAAATTTCTTGGGTTCCAACTGGGACAGGAAGCTTGAACATAGAGCTGTGTTCATGCTCTTGCTTCTTATCAGAACACCATGTCTTGCATCCGCAATGATTTGGTATGCTGGATGATCCCTTAGATGTCTAATTACTGAAGGCAATCTGTCCATATCTTGATTTTATTCATTCTCCCCACCAAGCTATACTTCATTGTATTCATCATCAGCTTGTGGGTCTTGTACTCCCCCTGGACAGCATCCATGATTTTCCTCATCCTGTCTTGCAGGTTGTTCTTCACTGATGGTTAGCTTGTCCATCTTTTCCTTCAAACCTGTAGAGCTAGAAGAAGTGATAGACAACTCACAGTTTATTAGCTTAGATTCATCAAAGACTATATGGACAGATTCTTCTACAGCTTGAGTAGTCAAGTTGTAGATCCCATATGCCTTACTATTATTTTTGTACCCAACAAATACCCCTTCTTGGGACTTGGCAGCAAAATTAGTTAAATAAGACTTGTCATTGTTAAGTACATAACACTTGCTACCAAAGATCCTAAAGTAGGATAAGTTTGGTTTTTTGCCCTTCAGAATCTCATAGGGAGTCTTCTTGTGGCTTTTGTTGATGGAAGCTCTATTGAGAACATGACAAGCAGTCTTTACTGCCTCAGTCCAGAAATATTCTTGGAGAGATGTGTCACTTAGTAGTGTTCTACCAGCCTCAATAAGTGTTCTATTTTTCCTTTCAACAATTCCATTTTGCGGGGAGTTTTTGGTGATGAGAATTCTTGATTAATCCCAAGTTCTTCACAGAACTTTGTCATGCATTCAGACTGAAACTCAGTCCCATGGTCACTTCTAATCTTAACCACAGAACTGTTGAGTTCATTCTGTATTTGCTTAACAAATGTTTGGAAGATAGTTGGGGTTTAAGATTTCTTACTCCGAAAGAATACCCAGGCAAATCTGGAAAAGTCATCAACAACCACAAAGGTATAGACTTTCCTACCTAGATTATGAACTGGAATATGACCAAATAGATCCATATATAGGAGGTATAAACACCTCACTGAATCTTTGGTATTAAGACTTTGGAAGGAGGTCTTGGTCTGTTTGCTATTTTGACAAGCTGAACATACACCCTCCTTGATGCACTTGACCTGAGGGCCATTCCTCACTAACTCTTTACTAAAGAGTTGACCTATAGTCTTGTAGTTAAGGTGAGCTAGCCTCTTGTGCCATTTGACACAATGAAAAGCTTTCTCATCTGCAATTAGCCAAATAGAAGAATCTTTATTCTCACAAACAAAATTTTGATAATAGACATTTCTTTTTTTATAGCCTGTCAAGATAACCTCTTGGTCACTTGACCTTCTAATCTGACACCAATACTTAATAAAAGAAGTGTCAAAACCAAGATCACTTAGTCTAATTATACTTATTAGGTTATGTTTAAACCTTTCTTATAAGCCACTTGAGTGATAGTGATTGAGCTATTAGAAATTTTACCAAAACCTTTGATTACTCCCTTTTCTGATCCACAAAAGATAACTTTGGGTCCATCCAATGTCGGAGTAAAGTACTTTAGCATACTTCTAGTTCCAGTCATATGCCTAGAACATCCACTGTCTAAGTACCATATTGGGTTTTAGGTTCAGGTTAGATTGAAATTTAACATGCTTGTCTGCATCCTTTCTGATAGGTAAGCTAGCATTTTTCTGGACACTAGTATTGTGCCAACAATCAATGGCATAGTGGCCAGCTTTGCCACAACACCAGCACTCATATCTATTGTATCTTCTTTTAAGTACAGTCTTAACAGCATTGCTGTCAGCAGTCCTCAATTCTGTAGGAACAATGGTCTTTTTATTAAGTGTTGGGGCTGGTACATCAAACACAGATGATTCCTGATGAACATGGTGTGTTTGCTCATGGGCTGCCCTATTAGCATTTGCACCATTGCCATCCTGATCACCATACCTATAGTGACCATGTGTAATGTCATGGTCATACCTGTTAATAGGTTGCATCACTTTCCTGAAAGGAATAGGGGGTTTGGAAGCTAGTGGATGAACTGGGGCATTGCCTTTCCTTTTGGAATAGCTTCCCTTGTTCTTCCCTTGAAGCCTAATCCTTTCTTACCCTTTTGGGCAATGAAGTTATCAATTAAGGGTAAGACTGACTTTGGCTTTGAGAATTTAGCCACAAGATCCCTCTCTCGTTGAAGTTTGACTTCAAGACTCTTGATGTGATCATTTTTGAAGGTAATTGTTTCAATCTGAATGATCATGATTTTTTTCAGTTGGCTTACTTCCTTCAATTTTAGATCCATCACTTTTGCTAATTCTGAAGCAGCTAACTTGAAAGAGGCAATTTCCTTAGCCTAATTTTTGGCAAGGATTCTACTTTTCTTAAAAACTTGCAATAGATCACCATACTTATCAATTAGTTGATCCACATACCCTTCAGATTCAGAATCATCCTCAACTCTTGATGCTGATGCTTCTTATTCTAGTCCAGTATAATAATCAGAAACTAAAGATAGATTGTATACCTTACTTGGACCAGGCTGATCCTTGCACTGATCTTCCTCAGACAGAGCCATTATCCCTCTATAATGATGATCTTCAATCCCATTTATAGAGACCATCATTTGCAAGAATTCAGTCTCTACATAATCCTCTTCAGTTGTGAACAGTCCAATATAGGCTTAGCTTCAGCCTCTTCTCAAGATTTTGATGATGAGGAGTCAGTCAAACTTTTCTTGCTTCTTAACAAAAAAGGATCTCTACTTTTTTCCCTTATTTTGATGCTTCTTCTTGTCATTAGATTCCTTTCTTTTATCTGGGCAGTCAGGTATGAAATATCCAGGCCTGTTGCAACAATAGCAAACAATCTTAGAAGAAGTAGTTTACTTGGTTTAGTGCCATACCTATCTTCCTTAGAATATTTTTTCTTCTGGAATTAGTCATCCTTGGAATGAGAGGAGGATGGCTTTGTTCTCCACTATTTTTTTCATAAATCTTTGGAATTTCCTTGTGAAGGCAGCAAAGTCTTCATCAGAATTTGGGCTGTCTGATGTGTTATTGTTAGAATTATCTGAGTTAACTTCAGCAACTTTCCTAGGAGGAGATGGAGACTTCCTCATGTCCTTCTTTATGGCTTCAACCTTGAAGGCCATAGATTTCTCTTTGTACTAAGACCTATTGCTTTTCTCCTCCTCCTTTCTGGCCATAAGCTGCATATCATACGATAGCAATTTTCCAAATAGGGTTGGAGGAGATGTATCTGCAAGTTTGACCACTTCCCTTATGACAAATATCTTGGTTTCTCAGTCCTTGGTTAGTGATCTGAGAAACTTATCATTGAGCTCATATGTACTGAAGACTCTTCCATAGGTCATCAACTCATTAACTATTCTGAAAAACTTCTTATAGCACTCAGTTATGTTATCTGTTTTGGTTTGTCTAAAACTTTCATATTCTTGATTTAGCTTAGACTTTCTATCCTCTCTTACTACTTCTGTCCCCTCCATGTAGACAATCAAAGTGTTCCACATCTCCTTGGAGGTTTTGCAATGAACCAAGTTTTGGAAAGGTTCGTCATCTATAGCACTAACTATTATGTTCTGTGCTCTCTTATTCATAGTGGCTAAGATGATCTCATCCTTACTCATTTAAGAGTAACTTTTTGGAGTCTTGAGGTTGGTATCAAGAACTGAAATGTTCATAGGAATGAATGGCCCTTCTTGAACTGTGATGTAGATTCTTGGGTCAGAAGCTTCGATGAATAATCTGACTCTCTCTTTGAATATGCAAAAGATTTCCTTTCTACATATGGGAATCTTCATGGATCCAAGTTCCTTGTGATTTTAACCTGAACCCATTTTGGCTAACTTATAACTGCCTTGGAGATCAACTCAGACTGTTGAGTCTATTCTTGAGTAACCTCTCTATGATACCACTTGAAAGAATTAGTTTCATGATACCCTAAACACATAGAGGAGGGGTGGTGAATAGGTTCAATTCCAATTTTAATTAGGCAGATAAAATATATCACAGTTAAACAAACTATGCTACAGCTATCATAGCACAGATGAAAAAAAACACAGCCAACACTGCATACACACAGATTTATAGTGGTTCCCCAAGAGATGGGTACATCCACTTTCCCCCTTCGCTTATCTAGTAGTTCACTAGATTCAGCCTAACTCCCTTCTTTCTTCTCAGATCCTCTAATCTTACAACTCAGAACCCAGAATGGTTCCAACAGCTCAGACTTCAGCAAGTCCTACAACTCAAATTCTTTCAGAGAATCCTACCTCAGAGTGAGTCCATAGGAACACTCAGGACAGCAAGCCCTACCTCATCCTTTATAACCAGTCCTACAACTCAGATCACAAAGATCCTACCTCAGATCTATAAAATATCTTACAGAATAGATTAAGAGAATGATTATTTCTTCACCCGAAAAGAAAGAGAAGTGGATGAAGACTTCTTGATCAGATCTGGAATGAACTGACTACTTGAGATCCAACCTTTCTTAGCTTCTTCAAAGCTTCTTGAATATGAACAAAGTAAAGATGATCTTCGTAAAAAGTTAGAGTCGATCCACAATTCAGCTCTTCTCTTCTTTCAGATGTGATTCTGAATTCTTTTTTCAGACTTGTTCTAGATCTGCCTTCTCTTTAAACAATGACTTGTTGATTTCAGGATGAACCAGCTACCTAGTCCCTCTCTCTATTTTTTTTTGATAGAACAGGTCTTTATATAGATCCCATCCGAGGTTACCGGCTGATCTGGTTCATAACTACCTTCTGACAACTTTGACAGATGTGACAGCTTTGTCAGTTATGACAGCTATCAAGTCTTCACTCTTGACCTCTGATACTTCGTCACTTTTATCTCAGTAGAAAGTGTCGAGACAAAACTTCATATGTGTCTACACAAATGGAACATATGTCGACACAATTATTGATGATGTCGACATAACTCATAGAATATCGGCACAGCTCTTTTTTATCTTCTCGACACAGCTTCTGTAGAATGTGTCGACACAAGTCCAGTGTGTCGACACAAGTGCAGTGTGTCGACACAAGTGCAGTGTGTCGACACAAGTGCAGTGTGTCGACACAAGTGCAGTGTGTCGACACAATCTACTTCCAGTCTCGATATAGTTGGTGTCGAAAGAATTCCACAAGTCCTGTGTGTCGACACAATTTCTGTAGACTGAATTTCTGTGGGTCGACACAATTCCTGTGTGTCGACACAATATGGCTCCTTGTGTCGACACATTTCCTTCACAAGTATTGATACTTGTACTTAGAATATTACTTTTTGCATTTATTTAACCTGCACATTGAAACTCAACATCCCATAAAATGCACAATTATGTATATCATTGAGTTAAGTGAGGCTTCTCCAAATTAGGTACACAGTTTCTAATGTACCCAACAACCTTTCTGTCTGTACTGGAAGAAGACTCTAACCTTATCCCAATAGTGGGCAGTATCATTCCCCTTCCATATGCATGAAGTACAAACCAACTCTCCCTTTGGAGTACCCTAGATCGCATGGACTTGCTCCTGCCTCTAAGCTCCTAACCTCTTTAAACATTTCTCAAACGGGTGGCTGGCCGGCCACAAAAACTGCATGTTTCTTTGCTCCTCTTCCTCGAAGCAGCACCAGATTCCTGGGAACTCTTACTCTCACCAGTCTTCCTCTTATCATTTCTCATTTGCTGACATCGGTTCTTGGCATTTTCAATCGAATCAACCTTAAGAGCTTCTTTGACTGCTCCAGCATAACTCTCCAACCCATAAGCAATATCTAGCTGTTAGATGTCACTCCTTAGACCACCTAGAAATTGTTTAACTCTGCTAGCTTCAGAGATTACCAAATCAGGAGCAAACCGGCTTAGCTTGCAAAACTCAATCTCATACTCACTAACCGTGAGTTATCTTTGCTTCAAATGCAGAAAATCATTCATCAGATGGTCTCGCTCGACCGATGGAAGAAACTTCTTCAGCAGTAATACCTTGACGGCTTCCCAGGAACACCCATCCTTCAAATTTTCCTTCTCCCTTAGCCACCAACCCTTTGCCAAACCTTTGAGCTGATATGTATCAACCATCACTCTCTGGATTTCAGAAACTCCCGAGTATGGAAACATCTCCTCGATTGCTATAAGCCAATCGTTTAACACCATGAAATATGCCCTACCATCATAAGAAGGAGGTCCTAATTGCTGGAAATGCGAGATGAAGTTCATCTCTGGTGGTAACACAGTTAGGGGCACAAGAGGAGTAGGAGGAACTAGAACACCTTGACCCATGGTTGGGTCCTGAACTCTATGTGGCTGCCCTTCCACAACAGTCAATAAGGATTGGATCTGTGACTGCACCTCCTACATTTGCCTAGACAAAGCTTCATTGCTCTATCGCAATCCTTCTATCACGGCCTCATTCTGAGCACCAGACGACTCGCCCTCTGACTGGGGAGTCGAACTCATCGGGTGACGTCTCGACATTCTAATAATTACAATAAGAAACTAGTCAAAACCTAGCTTAACCGATAGAACCAAACAACCTAGTACAGACCAAACACACATAATTACTTGCACTTGCTACTAACTTGCTCTTGGAATTTTATAAATGATTAAATGTTTAAACCTAGGATGATATACCCTCATCCTATTAACTCTTGTGCATAGTCCATGAATGCTTGAATTTGTATTATTTTGAATCAAAATAATGTGTGTACATATGTCATCATATAAATCTTTAGCTTGGCACGTGTGCAAATGCTATATTATGTTATGCATGTTGTGTTATGCATTCTAAAAAGGCCTTAATGCATGTTTTGAGAGGCGTACACATGAAATATTATGCATCCCATACTACATAATATCACATGTAATGAAAAAGTAAAATGTGCTAATGGGCATCCATGTGATGATGGTTATGCAACCCATACTACATAACCGTCACATGTTGCCACCTATGGTGGATCCATATAAAAACACATATTATGCATCCCAGACTACATAATATGCCCCGTATACTTTTTATCATGCTTATGAGTGTAGTGTTCATTTTTCATACAAGACGTACTTATGACACATCTGTGTGTGTATGAAATGACACTAAACAACTAACACTAACTAGAGATGGTTGCCCGACCAATTGTCGAACGACCAATCCCTCTGATACCAACTGTCAAAACCCGCATTTTCTCAACATTTAAGTAATATCAGAGCAAGAGAAAATATGCTTCATGATGCCACGCCGTGCAGGGGAGAACTGTAGGCGCTCAGGCAAAACTCCCAACTTTACAGTTTATATGAAATCCATAAGTTATTAAGTAAAAACAAGTTTAAATTGGATGGCCGTATCCCTCGGCATAGTGGATTAACTAGTCCACGAGTAAAAGAATATTTTTACACTGCGGAAAATACTTTGGTTATGTTGATTAACACCCTACATGAGTATAAACATCCCCGAAGGACAACTCATGGCATGCAAGACTCTAGATTAATTATAATTATGAAAATAGTCTTTGCGTTAGCTAGGAAATAGTATTTTAGTTTTAGAAATATGAGATGTATGAAGTACAAGTAGTAATGCTTTTATAAGTGAAAATACCTAACATACTACCTAGCATAAAACATTCCTAGAGAGCAAGTAAAAACAACCACAAAAGGTAAAACTAGCAGCTTAGGAAAACAACCAATGGGCATCAACAAACTGACACGAACCCACTGGTCAGTATGTGTGTCTGTACTGACAAGAAAACAACAAGGAACTACCTCTCAAGGTATAGGAAACCTCTGCAACACTGCAGTCCACTAGCAAACACCAAATATAGCCACTCAACTGGCTACTGTCCTGAACCTGAGGCATCCAAAGAAAGAACACCTCAGCAAGAAAAATACAAGTGGCAAACAAAACTGCCAGTAAACAATAGAGTTGTAAGATTACTAATATAAACCTGAATAGTTGTCAAAACACAACAAACTAAGAAGAAATTAAGAACGAAAGAATTAACTTATAAGGTTAAAAAGTAATGAAATTAGCACCAAGTGCGAACGGAGTCATACTCCGAGAACATCTGCGAGATCAGGCAGAAATAGCATAAGTTTAATCCTCAAGACGAGCAAAGGCTCAATAAACGTGAATCATTAACATCGTAACGCAACCGGATTTAAGTCAGGACCAACCGGTCAAACCTGAATTAACAGCCCCAAATGTCTCAAAAATGGGACTGCGGTGGTGGCCATCTGGCCCAACAAAACCCAACAGCCCAAAAAAATAAGACCCAAACATGCCTGGGTGTAATGATTCACGAAACTAAGCCAACCAACCCAAACCCCATATCGCAAATACCCATAAAACCCAAACTCGACAAATTCAGCAGAAACCCGACGATTCTAACTTGGCAAAACTAAGCCTTTAGAGATACACGTCAAATCGGTGAAAGGACACAAATCTAAGGGAAAAGCATCGAGTACACTCGACGCCGCGTCGAGTGCAGTCAACGGACTCGACGTTATAACTCAACACAATAGTAAGAATAAGCGTTGGCGTTGAGTGAGTTCAGCTCACCCAATGCTTTACCACTTAGCTACCAAAATCAGATGAGTGAGTTCAGCTCACTCAACGTTGTCAACACTTTAACACTTAACTTGCAGTGTTAAAGCGACGGTGTTGAGTGAGTTCAGCTCACTCAACGTTGTCAACGCTTCCAAACAAAGTGACGACATTGAGTGAGTTAAGCTCACTCAATGCTGTCAACGCTTTTAGACTTAGCTTCTAGAATTAAGAGAATGGAGTTGTGTGTGCTAAGCTCACTCAACACCGCGTTGAATGAGTACCACTCACTCAATGCTTTTAACTTAGCTTCTCAGACTACTTAGCAAGGCGTTGAGTGCATTCAACACACTCAATGCTTTTATACTTAGGCTAAAAACTTAAATTCTACCCTAAGATTTCACTCAACGCTTAAGGCTATATACAGTCAGCTCCACTCAATGCTTTAAGGAAGAAACCTGCCTGAGGGTTATCATCCCAAACAGTCCTATACTAACTATTACTGACTAAATCTAATCGGCCAAAATCAGAAAAGTTTCCTTATTTACTTGAACTAACCGATGGCTGAATCTTGTTTAGACTGAGGTCCATGAAGATGAATTCAGACAGACCAACAGACTTATTTACAACATGTTTGTCTAGGCTAGCAGTCGTAAGAGATAAATTTACTAAGGCTAACTGCCCTATTTGACAAAGCGTACTTGACCTAACAGGATTTTCTACACAAGAAGCAGGATGCCCTTGGTCAAAACCCACAACACTCCTAAGATATAAGAAGAAAAGGCAATAAAATAAAAAGAAACACAAAGAGGCAAACTTGTCAAGGATGAGAAAAAAACACCAATTGCCCCAAGATCTATAGGAAATCATTTTGACATGGAGGAAAATCCTACTCTAGTCCAAACATTCTGTGCCAGGAGGAAATCAAGAAAAAAATAAAAGAGAAAAGAAGAACAAGCAAGGGGAAAATCACCACTTGCCTCAAATCTCCAGAAATTTGGCCAAGCAATGCCCGACTTCACAGACCTGGCCGCAAGAACACTTAAGCAACAAAACCTGAAACTTTTGAGAGGAAAATAGGATAAAAACCGCATACCTAGACCTCAAAAAATCCAAAAAACTGGAAAACTTACCGTAGAAACGTTGATCTAGGAAAGATCTACCCGGATCCACTCTCCAAAGACGAAACCAAGCACCAAAGCTCCACAAATCGGTGGTCGAAGGCTTAGGAAGGTCCGCTACTCTCGTTCTTTTGCAACAGGCCAACGGTTTCACGAGGGAGACAATGAATAGGGTTTTGATGCCATGGGTTTCTATTTATACTTCTTTATCCGATTATTATAATAGAATGTCTTAATTAATTAAATAAAACGTCAAAATGACCCGAAAACCAAACTTACCTGGAATTTTATGAAAATTGCACCGTAGCTAAATACCAACGCTACGAATCCAACGACGAACTCGAAATTTAAATTCGACTAAACAATCTTGGGTAAACCTCCCGAAGCCAAAACACAAGCATTCTAAAAAGGCTCCATCGAGTCACCAAAACAGACCCGGCTCGCTAGGAAATCTTACAAACAGGCAAAACCTAGCCACACACAGAAAACTCAAGAGCACAACAGCTACCTACTGAGATGTACTCTGACTTTGCAGTTGAGATTGCAACACTAGTTTGCTTCTTGCTGCTCCATAAAGCCAGCCTTCCACTTAGGATTTAATAGGTGCCAGAAGTGCTCATCCTGTCCTCCTTACAGCCTGCAAATTCTGCATCTGAAAAGCTAGTAAGTTCAAATTCCCTATTCCTAAGGTACCATAGGCCAAGATCTAGTGTGCCCTTAATATACCTCAGAATTCTATTTACAGCAGAGTAATGAAATTCTTTGGGGCAAGCCTGATACCTAACACAAACACATGTAGCATATATGATGCATGGCCTACTAGCAGTTAGATAAAGAAGGGAATCAATTATGCTCCTATACAAAGTCTCACCAACAGGTTTCCCTGCCTCATCTTTGTATATGGGCATACTTGATCCGATGGGAGTTCTCATGGTGGAAGAATTTTCCATACCAAATCTCTTTATTAACTGCCTTGTGAACTTAGACTGGGATATAGACAAACCATCATTAGTCTATCTTTCTTGGAGACCCAAGAAGAACTTAAGTTCACCCATACTTCTCATCTCAAACTTCCCATGCATAAGTTTGGCAAACTTCCTGCAGAGGTTATCATCAGTAAATCCAAAGATGATGTCATCTACATAGATTTGAACTAGGATAATCTTACCCTTAGATTCCCTTAGGAATAGGATCTTGTCTATCTTCCCCCTTGAGAATTTGTTCTCAATGAGGAAGCTAGACAAAGTATCATACCATGCTCTAGGGTTTTGCTTCAGCCCATTTAGAGATTTCCTAAGTCTATAAACAGAATCAGGTGAGTTAGAAACTACAAAATCTCCATTCAGAAAGGCTGACTTCACATCCATCTGGTAGACATTGAATCCCTTGTGTGCAGCATATGCAAGGAACAATCTGATGGCTTCCAATCTTGCTACAGGGGCAAAGGTTTGATCAAAGTCAATTCCTTCTTCTTGTATGTACCCCTTATCAACTAGTCTGGCTTTGTTCTTGATTATAATGCCACTTTCATCAAGCTTTTTCTATTGATCCACTCAACTCCAATGATATTATGTCCTTGTGGTCTGGGAACCAGCTTCCAGACCTTGCACCTCTTAAACTGGTTTTGTTCCTCCTACATAGCTCCAATCCAATGTTGATCTATGTTGGCCTCTTCAAACTTCTTGGGCTCCACTTGTGACAAAAAGCTTGAGTACATGGCTATATTCAGACTTCTGCTCCTTGTTATTTCTCCATGGCTTACCTCACCAATGATCTGGCTTGCTTGATGATCTCTCATATGTTTGACTGTAGGTGGCAGTCTTCTTTCAGTATCAGAAACTGGTGCAGCTTCAGGTGCGGCCTCTTATTGATCTTCATTCACTCCAAGTGTCCCAGGTAGATCTTCTGGAGTATCCACTTCATCTTGGATAATTGGTGATGCTTTCTTGATGGTTAGTTTGTCCATCATCTATTTTGTACCTGCAATACTACAAGAGGTGCTTGGTAGCTATTGGTTAATCATAGTAGGCTCATCAAAGACTACATGAACTGATTCTTCTACAGCTTGGCTTTTCAAGTTGTAGATCCTATAGGCTTTATTATGATTTTTGTACCCAACAAAAATTTCATCAAAAGATTTGGCAGCAAACTTAATCATATAGGACTTTCCAATTTGAAGCACATAGCACTTGCTACCAAAGATCCTGAGATAACTCAGGTTTGGTTTTCTGTCTTTCAAGTTCTCATAAGGAGTTTTCTTGTAGCACTTGGTGATAGAGGCTCTGTTGAGGATATAACATGCAGTGTTGACTTCCTCAGCCGATAAATATTCTGGGAGAGATGTGTCATTCAGTAGAGTCCTTCCGGCCTCTATTAGAGTTCTATTTTTCCTCTCAACAATCCCATTTTGCTGGGGTGTTCTAGGTGAAGATAATTCTTGATGAATCTCATGCTATTCACAAAACCTTGTCATACTATCAGACTGAAATTCAATCCAATGATTACTTCTGATTTTTACCACAGAACTGTTGAACTTATTCTTAATTTGCTTGACAAACTTAGTGAAGGTATCAAGGGTTTCATTCTTTCTCTTGAGGAAATACCCAAGCAAACTAGGAAAAGTCATCGACCACCACAAGGGTGTAGAGCTTCCTACCAAGACTATGAACTGGCATAGGACCAAACAAGTCAATATGCAGGAGGTATATGCACCTCACAGAATCTTTGGTCCCAATGCCCTTGAAGGAAGCTTTTGTCTGCTTGCCCTTCTGAAAAGCAGAACATATGCCCTCCTTAGAGCACTTCACATTGGTACCATTCTTAACTAGCTCTTGACTAAAGAGCTTATCAATAGTCCTGTAATTTATGTGGGCTAGCCTCTTGTTCCATAGGACACAATAGGAGGCTTTCTCATTTGATACTAGACAGATAGGAGATTCTATATTTAAACATAAAAATTTAAGCAATAAACATTTCCACTCCTAGTGCCTATCAATTTTACCGCTTGGTCACTTGACCTCCTGATTAAGCACTCATCCTTGTGGAAGACAATAACATATCCAAGATTAGAGAGCTGGCTTATGATTCTAAGGTTGTGTTGAAACCCTTCATCATAAGCCACCTTAGTGATGGTGACTATGTCATTGGTGATCTTACCATAACATTTTGTTACCCCTCTATCTGAACCACCAAAGATTACTTTGGGTCCATCTTTTACTGGAGTGTACTCCATAAAGTTGCATCGTGTCCCAGTCATGTGTCTGGAACAACCACTATCCAAGTACCATATAGGGGTATGGCCACTTGGACTATCCTGCAATACACAGTTTACTTTACCTTAGGACCCCAATATCTATTGGGTCCAAGGTGCACATTAGTATGAAACTGAACATGTCCTCTAGAAAAATTTCATACTGGTGGAATAACCCTAGCTCTGGCCATATTGGGATTGTGCCAGCAGTCAATGGCAAAATTTCCT
This sequence comes from Platanthera zijinensis, assembly GCA_039513925.1. Lineage (NCBI taxonomy): Eukaryota > Viridiplantae > Streptophyta > Magnoliopsida > Asparagales > Orchidaceae > Platanthera > Platanthera zijinensis. Next base: position 173,493,720 of record CM077088.1, read on the forward strand.
ATCTTACCATAGCACTAATAGTCATGTATATGATATCTTCTCTTCTATGTAGGCCCTAGATCTTGGTTAGCAGCATCCTTAATAGGAGGAAGATGTGCTGCAGCCCTTTTCTAATTTCTTTCAGCTAGAATTTGATAGAAGGCAAGTCTTCTAGCTTGCTTGTTTGGTCTACTCTGAGTGTTATCAACAACAAGCTTCTTTTTAGAGAGCATGCTTTTTATGGCATCAAAAATGCCAAAATCAGTCGGGCTGTTAGACTTGCCCTTAGTCTGAGCCTTAGTTATCATATTCAGAGCCTTGACTGTAGCAAAAATTTTGAGTGTTAGAGCTGAAGCACCAAAAATAAATGGTCCAGTTTGGGTCATTTGAGTTTTCTCATGGGCAGCCATAAAGGCACTCACCCGACTAGAGCTTTCACCATGGCAATGAACATCTTTGTTCACCCCTGAGGAACAACCATTTTCCCAGTGACCACAGGAGCTTTCTTGGTCATACCTGTTAGAAGGTAATAGAACTTTTCTAAAAATAATGAGAGGCATGGAAGAAATAGGCTGAGCTGGAGCTGGAGCTTTGCCCTTCCTTTTGGAAGGAGCAACTCTTGTGCTTCCCATGAATCCCAAACCATTCTTATTCTTTTGAGAGGAGAAGGTGACTATCAAGGGTATTACTATACTTAGCTTAGAATAGCAAGCCATTATTCTTTTATCCTTCTCAAGCCTTTCTTCAAGCTCCCTGATGAGACAATTCTTGTGCTTTATAGAGGCTATCTGGATGTCCAAGAGGGACTTTAGTTGGCTTATTTCCCTTGATTTCTGATCCAGTAGATTAGTTGTTTCAGTCTGCTGGGCAACTACAAGCTTAAGAGATGAAATCTCTTTAGCTTGCTTCTTAGACAACTTATTGACCTTCTTAAAGGCATTCAGAAGTTCTTCATACTTGTCAATCAGTTGATTGACATCTCCTTCAGATCCAGAATCTTCTTCACCACTGGGTGAAGAGGTTTCTAAACAAGGACTGGTCTCATACCCAGACATAGAAGTAGAAACAGGTATTGAATGTACCTTACGTGGACAAGATAGATCCTGGCTGGCTTCTTCAGCAGTCATTGCCATCAGCCCTCTATAGCTGTGGACATCATTTTCATCAACCTCTAAATAACTGTCTGACAGTGTTAGAGGGGCCCTGATACCTATCCTTGCTGAAGGACAGACATCCTCTGCTGATATAGTTACATCATTAGCAGCAGCAGCAATTAGCCCAATGTAGGCTTCCTCTTCTTCAGACTCTGATAATGATGAGTCTGTCCAGCTCTTTTACTTCTTAGCAATGAAGGACTTCTCCTTCTTTCCTTTGTACTGAAGATGCTTCTTCTCCTCAACCTCCTTCCTCTTCACTAGGCAGTCATCTATCATATGCCCAGGCTTGCTACAATAGTAGCAAACTACTTTAGAAGAGTTGTATTTATTAGGTTTGGAATCATATCTGTTAACCTTGGAGTTATTCTTCCTGTGATGAGTGGAGTTGGATGGCCTCTTCTTCCAATGCTTCTTCTTCATTAGCTTCTGCAGTTGCCTGGAGAAAGCTACAAAATCCTCATCAGACATGCTGTTATCTGATGCTTCTGATTCTGAGCTGTCTTACTCAGCAGTTCTTCTTGGAGGAGAGGGAATCCTCTCCTTTCCCTTTCTGGTACTTTCTGCTCTGAAGGCCAAGGATTTTTCCTTGGCTAGGGATTTGCTAGTGGCCTCCTCTTTCCTGGCAGCTAGTTACATCTCATAAGAGACCAGCTTTCCAAATAATGTTTGGGGAGGTGTTTCAGCAAGCTTGGTCACCTCTCTTATGGAACAGATCTTAGTATCCCAATCTCTAGTGAGATATCTGAGAAACTTGTCATTTATTTCATAATTATTGAAGATGAAAGATAGGGGATAGATCTGATTTACTCAAGAGGGGGGAGGGTGAATAGAGTGATTTAAAACTTTTGGCTGATTTTAAACTTTATCAGAGAAATTAATTATTAGTAGTAGTGATGTGAAATGAGATAGAAACAAAGCTAAACTACATAATAACAGCACAGCAAAACAAAGAGAAAATGAACACACAGACAACACAAGAATTTTATAGTGGTTCCCTAAATTTGGGTACATCTACTCTTCTACCACCCTAGTAGGAATCCACTATCAGGTTTTTGATCAGGTGACTGGCACTACAGGTTTCTGCTCAGGTGCCCTGTCACCACAAGATCTATTTGCAGAGAGATCTCACAACCCTTTAGGCTTTTGATTAGGTGCACAAAAACTAACATAAGAACTTTTGAAGGGAGTTAATAAACCATTTTTATAGTGAGGAAGGAAGGTGATGTTGTCTTCTCTTTTCTCTAAACAACAGAGAATACTTAGTGGATTGTTGTTATCAAAGCTCCCCCTGAGATGTTGAAATGTTCAGGAATACTTAAAGCTTTGCTCTGGGTGTAGGTCTTCAGCCTTGACTTGTTGAAATCCAGGAACTTGTAGACAGATCTAGAGTTGTTATCTTTGATGAATCCTGGAGTAGAAGTTGAAGAAGTCGAAAGATATCTAATTGATTTTCTTCTTCAGTCTTCTGTAAGATCAAGGGGAAAAACAGATTGTTTTTCTGCAAAAAGAAAGAGATGATGTTGTTATGTATGTCTGTATCTCTTTTTCTCTTTGTATGTGTCTATCTTGTTGAAAGTCGTCTAACGAAAATCACTTCTGTATCCTACTCTTTTAATTCTGCTTTGAATTTTGAATTCTTAGCATTTATTGCTTATTGGATTCTGGAGAATGAAACGACTGTAAATACTCTTTAATGAGTTTCCCCAACTGTCCCAATAAAATAAGAAAGTAATTAACTCTGATGAAATCCATAATTAATGCTACCAAGAACGGCTATATTTTTGAGAATATGAGCATTAATTACTCAGAGAATTACTGCCAAATAATAGAATGAATTAGGGACAGAAGATGGAAAACTTATCATTTCGACTCGGGATAGAGTTCGTCGACCTCTAGGCAGATTTCGTCGGACGGAGTTCCAAGTTCGTCGAGCTGAGAAATCCCATTTGTCGACCTGAGCTTAGCGAACCTCAATCAGGAAATATCTTGGTAAATCTGTGCTCCAAGATCATCGATCAGAAAATCTGTTTATAGGAAGATATCGTCGATGTGAGCTCGAATATCGTCGAGCTCAACTCAGAGAAAGAACTCTGAGTTCGTCGATCTGAGATCGACGATCGTCGAGCTGAGTTCAAATAACTTCGAACTAATATTCTGAACTCTGAATTCTTCTAAGTCTTGAGTCTCTTGAAATCCACTGCATGTTGGTCCATAAAGATTGATTCTAATGACTAGCCTAAACTCTAGGACTAACAAACTTAACCCTGGCTATACAAGGTGGGTCAAACATCCTAAGTAGTGAACCTAACCCAAAACCAAACTAGGGATCCAACAGAAGATTTGAGTTTTACTAAAAGAGATTCGATAGTGATCTCATTCATACTTCTAGCTTCCTTGATTGGCTAGATCCTGGAATCCCATGAGCTGGGGAAGCGCATGAGAATCTTGTCATTGATCTCAGTAAGGGTTATGTCCTTATCCATGGTTTTCAGGTCATTGACAATAGAGTTAAGTATATTGTACATATCACTCACTGACTCAGATTCTTCCTTCTTAAAGTTCTCAAACTGGGAGATGAGATTAGACCTTCTGTCTTTTCTTTCATTAGCAGATCCAGCAACCATCTGATTGAGAGAGTCCCAAATGGCTTTAGTAGAGGTGCATTCAGCCACCTTCTGGAATATGTCATCTGACATAGTCTGTGCTAAGATATTCATGGCCTTGGAATCTGCTATCTTGGCCTACTTCTGTGCATCTGTCCACTTAGGTGGTGGAACAGCTTGTGTGCTGGAAGTTGTAATAGTTGTATCCTCAGGAGTTGGTGGTCCTGTCAAAATAGAATTGTATATGTCTTCATCAATATAGTTCATATAAAGCCTAATTCTTGCCTTCCAGATTGCAAACTGGAGGTATAGTGCTTGCATAATCTTTTTTCGGTGCCATGCTATAAAATAAACAAAATAACTAGGAACAAAAAATCAGATCTATCAAGGATCTTTTAGTTCAAGTGTTAGCTTGTGAATCCAAAGGAACACTCCTCTGAAACCAATTGAAAGATAGGGGATAGATCTGATTTACTCTAGAGGGGGGGGGGGATAGAGTGATTTAAAACTTTTGGCTGATTTTATACTTTATCAGAAAAATTAAGTGTTAGTAGTAGTGATGTGAAATGAGATAGAATCTAAGCTAAATTACACAATCACAGCACAGACAAAATAAAGAGAAAATGAACACATATACAACACAAGAATTTTATAATCGTTCCCCAAATCTGGGTACATCCACTCTTCTACTACCCTGGTAGGAATCCACTCTCAGGTTTTTGATCAGGTGACTGCCAAAACAGGTTTTTGCTCAGGTGCCCTGTCACCACAAGATCTATTTGCAGGGAGATCTCTCAACCCTTTAGGCTTTTGATTAAGTGCCCAAAAACCAACACAAGAACTTTTGAAGGGAGTTAATAAACCCTTTTTACATTGAGAAAGGAAGGTGGTGTGTCTTATCTTTTCTCTAAACAACAGAGAAGACTTAGTGGATTGTTGTTGTCAAAGCTCCCCCTGAGATGTTGAAATATTTAGGAAGACTCTGAGCTTTGCTCAGGGTGTAGGTCTTCAGCCTTGACTTGTTGAAATCCAGGAACTTGTTGACAGATCTAGAGTTGTTGTCTTTGATGAATCCTGGAGTAGAAGTTGAAGAAGACAAATGATATCTAATTGATGTTCTTCTTCAGTCTTCTGTAAGATCAAGTGGAAAAACATATTGTTTTTCTGCACTGAAAAAGAGATGTTGTTGTTCTGTATTTGTTCTGTATATTTGTATCTCTTTTTCTCTATGTATGTGTGTATCTTTTTGAAAGCCGTCTAATGAAAATCTCTTGTGTATCCTTCTCTTCTAATTTTTCTTTTAATTTTGAATTCTAAGCATTAATTGCTGATTGGATTCTGGAGAATGAAATAGCTAGAAATATACTCTTTAATGAGTTTCCCCAACTGTCCTAATAAAATAAGCAAGTAATTAACTCTGATGAAATCCATAATTAATGCTGCCAAGAACGGCTATATTCTTGAGAATATGAGCATTAATTACTCAGAGAATTAGTGCCAAATAATAAAATGAATTAGGGACAAAAGAGGGAAAACTTATCATTTTGACTTGCGATAGAGTTCGTCGACCTCTAGGCAGATTTCGTCGACCGAAGTTCCAAGTTCGTCGAGCTGAGAAATCTTGTTTGTCGACCTGAGCTCAGCGAACATCAATATAGAAATATCTTGATAAATCTGTGCTCCAAGATCGTCGATCAGATAATCTGTCTAGAGGAAGATATCGTCGACCTGAGCTCGAATATCGTCGAGCTCAACTCAGAGAAAGAACTCTGAGTTTGTCGATCTGAGATCGACGATCATCGAGCTAAGTTCGAAGAACTTTGAACTAATAATCTGAAGTCTGAATTCTTAAAAGTCTTGAGTTTCTTGAAGTCCACTGCAGGCTAGTCCATGAAGATTGATTCTAATGACTAACCAAAACTCTAGGACTAACAAACTTGACCATGGCTATACAAGGTGGGTCAAACATCCTAAATAGTGAACCTAGCCAAATCCATAATAGGGATCCAACAATCTCCCCCTATTTGGGTGAGGTCACTAATCAAAATGATAAAATAAAATCATAAAGCTTGACAACAGATATCTGGCAGAGAATAAAAATCTAGCAGATATATACAACAAGTGCTTCATGATGAATTAACATAAATAGTTCAGAAAATAAACTTATCAAAAAGTTATTTGTTTTTCTTGGACTTTTCTTTCTCAGCTTTCTTAGAAGGTTGTCTGAATATGATTTTTCTGTTAGGATTTGCAGCTTCTCTCTTGGACAGTCATGTCAAATGCTCTAATGATATTGCAAGAAGTAGCTCTTGGTACAACAGCTTCAGGATGGAGACTCATGTAACCATCTACATTGAAAAATTTGTTTGCTTTATCATACCTTTTTAGCTCTTCTTTTCTATAGGAGGACATAGTGGAGTACTGAGATGGATCATTGCCTTCTACTTTTGCTTTGTAAATCAATGATAGTCCAATTAACTCTTAAAATCTGGTCATTTTGGCAGTGGCCTCTTGTTTTGGATCCACAAAGGGAATTGGAGGAGATTCTGGCCTTTTTGGACTGGTGTCCTTCTTTGATTCATCATGTGATATTGAAGAACTTTTCTGCTCTGAATCTGGAGGTGGATTGCTTTTAGTAGACTGCTGTTGTTGATACCTGCTGTCCTGAGAACTTGGCTTGGAATGTCTTTGATATGTTTTAGTGATTGGAGTTAATTTATGATAAACACTTCATGAGGCCCCTGCTGATGGAGGAGGAGGAGGAGGAGGAGGATGCTTTCTGAATTGTTTGGGAGGGGACCTGTACCTTCTCCTCTTCTTTCTTTCCTTCTGCTCATTCTTAGACAACCACATCCATTGAGGCATGCCAGGATAAGGAGTAATCTTGTTCAGAATGTAGTATGTTATGTCATGAGTTGGATTAGGCTTGGGAACAGCCTTAGGAACAACTTTCCTCTTCTTAGATATCTTCTTCTTAGCTTTTGGTTCATCAGATTCTTTAGAGTAATCATCATCATTGTCTTCAGAGGATCCAGGAGGATTATCATACAAATCATCAATCTCTTTAAAAACTTCCTTGGAGATTTGCTTTTTAGCAACACTCTGATTTTCTTTTTCTTCTATTTCTATATCTGCAAGAATAATATCATCCAAGGATGGTATAGGACTTTCATCTATTTTGTAAATTGGAGTAGATATAACCTTTTGCTCAGGAACAAAAGCTGGTACAAAAACTTTCTCAGCTACTGAAATATCTGAAAAGACTGGGGCCACAAAACTTCCTCTTATTTGGTCCATAACTGCTGGACATACTGGAGCAGAATAACAAACAATTGCCTTGGAGTAATCATCACTAAAACAAGCTAAAGCATTGTTGTAAATCATGTAGATTAATCGAAAGAATGGAGCAAAGACTTTAGATCAACTGTGGAATTTATAATACAATCACCAACAGTACTTATATCTACATCAATATTATCATCCATATCAATATCAATGTTTACTATAGTATCAACAATATCTGTCAAAACTTCTGCTGCTACTGGAAGAAGAAGATGTATAACTACTACTGCTACTACTGCTGGAGGAGATAGCAATGGAACTTCTTCATTAGAAATCTCCCCTTGCCTAATTTTTGAGGGTCCTAAAGCCAGTCCCCCAGAAGAAGAAGGGATAGAGGGGGCAGTAGCAAAGAGAGCAGATAGAGATGACATGGAATCAGCAAGAGGTACTATTGCCTCTACTTTGAGATTCCTAAGGATTGGAGTGATGAGCTCCAAGATTATGGCAATGGATGGAGAATCCAACTGCATTAACTCAGGTGATGTTTGAGGTGAGGCAGTTGAATGGACGATGGTTGATGGATATGGAATGACAGGAGGGATGGGAATGATATTAGTCATATTTTCATCTTGGATGGGTAAAGATGGAGGAGTATATGAAGAGGATGGAGAATTATTGTGTTGTGGAGATGAATGTGGAGAAAATAGATTAAATTTTATGGAGGACATAAGGTTTTGTGGTGTTATGTTGGCAAGGTGAGGTGGAAGAGGAGATGAAGGTGGTGTGATGTGTTTTGGAGATGTAGGGGATATTAGTTGATGCACTGGTGAAGCAGGTGGTGTTGGAGATTGAAGTTGTGATGTTGAGGTAGTGGATGGTTATTGGAGGGGAGTTGATGAAGGAATTGAATCCTATGGAGGAAGAGGTTGTTGTTAAGAGGGAGATATCTGGATGGAGGGAATATCTTCTAGAGGGGCTGGAGTGGCTTTTACTGCCCTGGTGTCCTCAGTAGTTCTGGAAGAGGATGAAGCCTTGGATGGCTTAATGATTGTCCTCTCCCATCTTCCAAACAAGGCACAAGCCTTTTGGAAGCATTTATGAATATGGTCTAGGAGACCAGTGATTCAGATGCCTTTTCCTGAAGTAAAATCCCAAGAATTCTCCAAAAATAAAATTCCTTCATTGTATTTTTATTTTTAATTAAATCAAACAGAATCCTTGCCCAATTCAATTCTTTCTTATTAACCACTGCACATATTACCCAAAATATGTGCCTGGTAATGTAGTCATGAGCAGTATGCTTGCCCACAAGACTTTTCCCACAACATCAGCAAGAAACTTGTATTCAGTGGACAAATTCTTTTTGAGGAGCTTGTTAGGGTTCTCACCAGTATGACCCATTTTAATTAACATATAATAAAAATCAGAACTTCCTATCTCAATATCTTCATCGCCATTTACTAAACCAAAAATTTCTGTTAGAACGGTGGGAGTTAGAGAAACCTGATTTCCAGAAATAGTGTCGGTCATGGAGTCGGCGTCTGGAGTAGAAGAAGTATACACCCATTCTCTAATCTCAGTCGCTACTATCTTGATCCTGGTAGTCATGAATTTCTTTAACTAATTAATCTCAAACAGCTATAGTATAGCCAAGAATATCTGATCAGAATGTCGGAACGATTCAAAATCGATATCAAAACTTGTGTCGAATTTCATGCTGGCGAGAGAGCTTGCTGGAATCGCCATTATTTCCTGTAAAAATGAAAACAAAGATCAAGTGCAAGAGAGTTCTGATGGCGCGGGATTTAGCTCGAAGAAAAACCCTATTATAAGGTTTTTGGAATATGAAGCGACGAGCTCTTCCTGCGAAAAATAAAAAGTCTTCGATCTTAGGTCGACGAAAAATTTCATGAAGAACTGATATCATCGATCTCAGTCTGAAGAGGGGAAAACTTTTCGTCGTGCTCAGATCGACGAATAGTTTTCTAAAGCAAGATCGTCGATCTCAGGTCAAATAAAATGACTTCACACAGAGATATCGTCAATCTCAGGTCGACGAAAAATCTCAAGAAGATCTCTCAGATCGTCGATCTACGTTCGACAAACTGTTACAAATTCTTCGACCACAAACAAAAATTAAATTAAATCTTCTCCATTCATCATTCCTAACTAATTCATAAAGAACAGATGGTTTCTCTCATCCAAGGGTTTGGTGAATATGTATTCTATTTGCAAATCAGTGTAGATGTAGAAAAGCTTAATTTTATTTTTGTCGACAAAATCTCTAATGAAATGATGCCTTATTTCTTTATGCTTAGTTCTACTATGATTTACTGGATTCTATGCAATGGAAATTGCACTAGTATTATCACATAGTAAGGTTGAATTATTTAAGTTGAAACCATAATCTAGGAGTTGGTTCTGAATCCACAGTATCTGGGAACAACAACTTCCAGCTGCTATGTACTCAACTTCTGCAGTTGAGGTAGACATAGATGTCTATTTTTTGCAAAACACGGACATAAGTCTAGCACCAAGGAACTGGCATGTCCCTGAGATGCTTTTTCTCTCTACTCTACATCCAATAAAGTCAGCATCTGAGTATCAAGTCAACACAAACTCTGACTCAGTTGGATACCAGAATTCTAGACTAGGAGAACTCTTTATATATCTTAAAATCCTTTTTAGAAAAGTAAGATGAGATTCTTTAGGGTTCACCTGGAACCTAGCACAAAGGCATGTAGCAAACATTATGTCTGGCCTACTTGCTGTGAGATATAACAGGGACTTAACAATGCCCATATATAGTTTCTGATCAACAGGCTTGCCATGTTCATCAGATTTAATCACAATATTAGAAGCTGTGAGTGTTTTCTTTGCTGAGGCATCTGACATCCCAAACTTTTTAATTAGCTTCTTAGCATAGTTGGACTGGGATATGAAGAATCCATCATGCAGTTGCTTCACTTGGAGGAAAAGGAAGTAAAGGAGCTCACCCATACTACTTATTTCAAACTTGGAATGCATTAGGTCAGAGAACCTCTTGCATTGTTTGGAATTAGTAGAACCAAAGATAATGTCATCTACATAAATTTTTACTAATAAGATTTGATCCTTATGATGTCTAGTGAACAATGTTCTATCTACTATGCCCTAGAGAATTATGCTCTAGAAGAAAGCTAGATAAGTTTCATACAAAGCTCTTGGAGCTTGATTTAGACCATAGAGAGCCTTATGCAATTAAAGACATAAGAAGGATGGGTTTGAGAAATAAAACCTGGTGGTTTCTCCACATAGACCTCTTCTTTAAGTTCACCATTTAAGAATGCACTTTTAACATCCATTTGATATACTTTGAACTTCTTGTAGGCAGCATAAGAAAGCAAGATTCTGATTGCTTCCAGTCTTATAACAAGTGCAAATGTCTGGTCATAGTCAATGCCTTCCTCTTGTATATAGCCTTGAGCTACAAGCCTTGCCTTGTTCCTGATGATAATACCTTGAGCATCTAATTTGTTTCTGAATACCCATTTAGTTCCAATGACAGGGTAGTCTTTGTTTCTTGGAACTAAATCTCAAACTCTACATCTCTTAAACTGGTTGAGATCCTCTTACATTGTAATAATCCAGTGGGTATCTGGCTCAGCATCTTTTATGGATTGGGGCTCAGTTTGAGATATGAAGCAGGCATGTATCAAGTCTTGGTGGAGTTGATGGCTGGTCTGCACACCTATTGACATGTCTCCAATCACCTGAGATATAGGGAGATCTCTAAGTATGACAAACTCAGTAGGTGGAGTTGATTCAGCAACAGCTTGGGGAATTAATTCCTCTTGTGGAATTATGGGAGCTGTTGCTGACTCTTCACTAAACTCAGTGAGATAATCTTCACTATCTTTAACTGCATGTGGATAAGGATGTGCAACAATCTCATTTGTGAGGGCCAACTCATCCAACTTCTAACACAAGTGTGGTACCTGTAAGGTTTCACTAGTAGAAGGATTCTTCTCCTTGTAAAATATATTAGTTTCATCAAATGATATATATACAGTCTCTTTAATTTTCTTAGTAGGTTTATTATAAACTCTATAGGCCTTGCTGATTTGGGAATATCCAAGAAAAATTTATATTTCAGCTTTGGCTTCAAACTTTATAAGGTGTTTCTTATTATTATTGTGAATGTAACAAGTACAATCAAAAATTCTAAAATAATCTACTTTAGGTTGCTTCCCTTTGAGTAGTTCATAGGGACTCTTGCCCTTAAGCTTATGTATCAGACTCCTATTCAGTACATAATTCATTGTGCTTACAGCCTCTGCCCAAAAGGATAGGGGCAAGTAAGCATCTGCAAGTAATGTGCCTGCAGCTTCAATTAGGGTCCTGTTTTTCCTTTCAGCTACCCCATTTTGTTGAGAAGTTCAAGGAGCAGAGAAGCAATGTCTGATACCTTCCTTCTCACAGAATTCTTGCATGGGAAGAGACTTAAGCTTAGTACAATGATCACTTCTGATCAATGCAATTGGAGTAGAAAAATAAATCCTTTTGCTCTTAAGAAAATCTGTAAGAACCTTAAAGTTATCAGACTTGTTTCTCAAGAAGAACACCCAAGTGAACCTTGAGAAGTCATCTATAATCACTAAGGTATAAGATTTCCATCCTAGGCTCTGTACATCAATGGGTCCAAAAAGATCCATATGGAGCAAATACAGAATCCTAGGTGAATCACTCTTATTAAGTGACTTGAAACTATTTTTGATTTGCTTGCCTAATTGACAAGCCCTACAAAGGCTTTCCTTCTTATAGGAACAAGAAGGCAATCATCTAACAAGGTTGTCCCTAGAGAGTTTAGCAATGTTTTTCAAGTTAATATGTCCTAATCTCTTATGTCAAAGTTCATTATTGTTGCTTGTTTGATTAAATAGAAATATTTCAGATTTAGCAGACTTAAAGTTAACTACATAAATGTTTCCTACTCTAGTTCCAGTTAAAACAACTTTGTTATCTACTGAAGTAATAATGCAAAAGGTTTTATTAAATGATACCTTAAACCTTTCATCACATAATTGACTTATGGATATCAGATTGTGCTTCAGTCCACTTACATATGCTACCTTCCTAAAGGTGAAAGCTCCAATTTTGAGCTTCCCATAGCCTTCAGTTTGGCCACAGTTGGAGACACCAAATATTACTTTTGGACCTACATTAGACTTGTATTTGATTAGATTATCCTTGCTGACAGTCATGTCACTTGAACAGCCACAATATAGGTAACATTGTTCCTCTGTGGTGGAATAGTCTTTCACCTGCATTTAAACAGATTAGATATTCATGACCCAGGTAACCTTGGATCCTTGTTTCTTTTCATAGTTAAATATGGAGATATTAGAATATTTTGGTTGATTTTTATATCCTAGAGGGTGATATCTTCTTGGTGGAATTATCCACTGGGTGAATGGATTAATATATTCTCTTGGTTAATTAAATGATCTGTAAGAATTAATATTTCTATTATTCTGAACTGGGGTCAATGAATTTTGGTAAGTTCGTCGATCTGAGGTCGACGAATAGGGATGAGTTCGTCGAACTCCGCTCAGAGAATGGAAATATTCAGTCTCTGTGCCCCAATATCGTTGATCTCCACTCGAAGAACCAAACTGGTTTCGTCGATCGCAGTTCGAAGAATAATTATAATAGAAGTTTGCGTTCGGAGTTCATCGACTTGAGTTTGGCGAACTGTATACATTTCGTCGATATGAGTTCGACGAAATCTACTAAACATTATTATTATTTACATTCTTCTTGTTCTATTTCTTTTTCATAGATTTCTTGGTTATTTCAGTTTGTTTGTTCTCATGTAATTTCTCATTTCCTTTTTCAGAGATAAATTTTATAGGTGTAGAAAGTATATTTTTCTTTAATATGGGGGGTAAGCTTGATGAAGCACCTAAGCCTAGCTTGCCATTTAATCTGGCATTAACAGTGCTTGTGATGTCCGTCAGCTTAAGGCTTCTCCCATTGAGAGATTCCTCAAGTTTCTTTGCCTCACATAATTCAGTTTTTAGTAAAATGATTTGTTTATTAGCAAGAGGTACAATTTCCTCTACTTTGAGATTCCTAAGGATTGGAGTGATGAGCTCCAAGATTATGGCAATGGATGGAGAATCCAGCTACATTAACTCAGGTGATGTTTGAGGTGAGGCAGTGGAATGGATGATGGTTGATGGATATGGAATGACAGGAGGGATGGGAATGATATCAGTCATATCTTTATCTTGGATGGGTGAAGATGGAGGAGTATATGAAGGGGATGGAGAATTATTGTGTTGTGGAGATAAATGTGGAGAAAATAGATTAAATTTTATGGAGGACATAAGTTTTTGTGGTGTTATGTTGTCAAGGTGAGGTGGAAGAGGAGATGAAGGTAGTGTGATGTGTTCTGGAGATGCAGGGGATATTAGTTGATGCACTGGTAAAGCAGGTGGTGTTGGAGATTGAAGTTGTGATGTTGAGGTAGTGGATGGTTGTTGGAGGGGAGTTGATGAAGGAATTGAATCCTATGGAGGAAGAGGTTGTTGTTAAGAGGGAGATATCTTGATGGAGGGGGGCTGGAGTGGTTTTCACTGCCCTGGTGTCCTCAGTAGTTCTAAAAGAGGATAAAGCCTTGGATGGCTTAATGATTGTCCTCTCCCATCTTCCAAACAAGGCACAAGTAATCCTTTTGGAAGCATTTATGAATATGGTCTAGGAGACCAGTGATTCAGATGCCTTTTCCTGAAGTAAAATCCCAAGAATTCTCCCAAAATAAACTTCCTTCTTTGTATTTTTCTTTTTAATTAAATCAAACAGAATCCTTGCCCAATTCACTTCTTTCTTATTAACCACTGCACACATTACCCAAAATTGGTGCCTGGTAATGTAGTCATGAGCAGTATGCTTGCCCAAGAAGACTTTTCCCACAACATCAGCAAGAAAATTGTATGTAGTGGACAAATTCTTTTTGAGGAGCTTGTTAGGGTTCTGACATGTATGACCCATTTTAATTAACATATAATAAAAATCAGAACTTTCTATCTCAATATCTTCATCGCAATTTACTAAACCAAAAATTTCTGTTAGAACGGTGGGAGTTAGAGAAACCTGATTTCCAGAAATAGTGTCGGTCATGGAGTCGGCGTCTGGAGTAGAAGAAGTATACACCCATTCTCTAATCTCAGTCGCTGCTTTCTTGATCCTGGTAGTCATGAATTTCTTTAACTATTGAATCTCGAACAACTATAGTATATCCAAGAATATCTTATCAGAATGTCGGAACGATTCAAAATCGATATCAAAACTGGTGTCGAATTTCATGCGGGCGAGAGAGCTTGCTGGAATCGCCATTATTTCCCGCAAAAATGAAAACAAAGATCAAGTGCAAGAGAGTTCTGATGGCGCGGGATTTAGCTCAAAGAAAAACCCTATTATAAGGTTTTTGGAATATGAAGCGACGAGCTCTTCCTGTGAAAAATAAAAAGTCTTCGATCTCAGGTCGACGAAAAATTTCATGAAGAAATGATATCATCGATCTCAGTCTGAAGAGGGGAAAATTTTTCGTCGTGCTCAGATCGACGAATAGTTTTGTAAAGAAAGATCGTCGATCTCAGGTCAAAGAAAATGACTTCACACAGAGATATCGTCGATCTCAGGTCGACGAAAAATCTCAAGAAGATCTCTCAGATCGCTGATCTCCGTTCGACAAACTGTGACAAATTCTTCGACCACAAACAAAAATTAAATTAAATCTTCTCCATTTATCATTCCTAACTAATTCATAAAGAACAGATGGTTTCTCTCATCCAAGGGTTTGGTGAATATGTCTTCTCTTTGCAAATCGGTGTAGATGTAGACAAGCTTAATTTTATTTTTGTCCACACAATCTCTAATGAAATGATGTCTTATTTCTTTATGCTTAGTTCTACTATGATGTACTGGATTCTGTGCAATGGAAATTGCACTAGTATTATCACATAGTAAGGTTGAATTATTTAATTTGAAACCATAATCTAGGAGTTGGTTCTGAATCCACAGTATCTGGGAACAACAACAGCCAGCTGCTATGTACTCAACTTCTGCAGTTGAGGTAGACACAGATGTCTATTTTTTGCAAAATACGGACACAAGTCTAGCACCAAGGAACTGGCATGTCCCTGATGTGCTTTTTCTGTCCACTCTACATCAAGCAATGTCAGCATCTGAGTATCCAGTCAACACAAACTCTGACTCAGTTGGATGCCAGAGTCCTAGGCTAGGAGAACTCTTTATATATCTTAAAATCCTTTTTAGAAAAGTAAGATGAGATTCTTTAGGGTTCACCTGGAACCTAGCACAAAGGCATGTAGCAAACATTATGTCTTGCCTACTTGCTGTGAGATATAACAGGGACCCAACAATTCCCATATATGGTTTCTAATCAATAGGCTTGCCATGTTCATCAGATTCAATCACAACATTAGAAGCCATGGGTGTTTTCTTTGCTGAGGCATTTTACATCCCAAACTTTTTGATTAGCTCCTTAGCATACTTGGACTGGGATATGAAGATGTCATCAAGCAGTTGCTTCACTTGGAGGACAAGGATGTAAAGGAGCTCACCCATACTACTTATTTCAAACTTGGAATGCATTAGGCCAGAGAACCTCTTGCATTGTTTGGAATCAGTAGAACCAAAGATAATACCATCTACATAAATTTTTACTAATAAGATTTGATCCTTATGATGTCTAGTGAACAATGTTCTATCTACTATGCCCTAGAGAATTATGCTCTAGAAGAAAGCTAGCTAAGGTTTCATACAAAGCTCTTGGAGCTTGATTTAGACCATAGAGAGCCTTATGCAATTAAAGACAGAAGAAGGATGGGTTGGAGAAATAAAACCTGGTGGTTTCTCCACATAGACCTCTTCTTTAAGTTCACCATTTCAGAATGCACTTTTGACATCCATTTGATATACTTTGAACTTATTGTAGGCAGCATAAGCAAGCAAGATTCTGATTGCTTCCAGTCTTACAACAAGTGCAAATGTCTGGTCATAGTCAATTCCTTCCTCTTGTCCATAGCCTTGAGCTACAAGCCTTGTCTTGTTCCTGATGATAATACCTTGAGCATCTAATTTGTTTCTGAATACGCATTTAGTTCCAATGACTGGGTAGTCTTTGTGTCTTGGAACTAAATCCCAAACTCTACATCTCTCAAACTGGTTGAGCTCCTCTTACATTGCAATAATCCAGTGGGTATCTAGCTCAGCATCTTTTAGGGATTAGGGCTCAGTTTGAGATATGAAGCAGGCATGCATCAAGTCTTGGTGGAGTTGATGGCTAGTCTGCACAACTATTTACATGTCTCCAATCACCTGAGATACAGGGTGATCTCTAAGTGTGACAAACTCAGTAGGCGGAGTTGGTTCAGCAACAGCTTGGGGAATTAATTCCACTTATGGAATTATGGGAGCTGTTGTATGCTCTTCACTAAAATCAATGAGATCATATTCACCATCTTTAACAGCATGTGGATAAGGATGTGCAACAACCTCATTGGTGAGGGTCAACTCATCCAACTTCTCACACAAGTGTGGTACCTGTAAGGTTTCACTAGTAGAAGGATTCTTCTCCTTGTAAAACATATTAGTTTCATCAAATGATATATGTACAGTCTCTTCCATTTTCATAGTAGATTTATTATAAACTCAATAGGCCTTGCTGATTTGGGAATATCCAAGAAAAATTCATATTTCAGCTTTGGCTTCAAACTTTCTAAGGTGTTTCTTATTATTATTGTGAATGTAACAAGTACAACAAAAAATTCTAAAATAATCTACTTTAGGTTGCTTCCCTTTGAGTAGTTCATAGGGAGTCTTGCCCTTAAGCTTATGTATCAGACTCCTATTCAGTACATAATGCATTGTGCTTACAGCCTCTGCCCAAAAGGATAGGGGCAAGTAAGCATCTGCAAGTAATGTGCCTGCAGCTTCAATTAGGGTCCTATTTTTCCTTTCAGCTACCCCATTTTGTTGAGGACTTCTAGGAGCAGAGAAGCAATGCCTGCTACCTTCCTTCTCACAGAATTCTTGCATGGGAAGAGACTCAAGCTCATTATAATGATCACTTCTGATCAATGCAACTGGAGTAGAATAATAAATCCTTATGCTCTTAAGAAAATCTGTAAGAACCTTAAAGTTATCAGACTTGTTTCTCAAGAAGAACACCCAAGTGAACCTTGAGAAGTCATCTACAATCACTAAGGTATAAGATTTTCATCCTAGGCTCTGTGTTAACCCAGAATCCGCGACTAGTTCCTCAGGCCTTGCAGTCCGGGCGGCTTGTCCTTTCTAGCCGCCATTATCAGCTAGCCGGCTTATTGTCAGACAAGCCGGGCGGCCTCTACACCGGACAGCCGCCAGTTCCGGTCCAGCCATCATCCAAGGGTCGGCCTGTCATTGCCCAAGCTGCGCGACCTGTGCCCCAGGTCGTCGTCAAAGGAGGTCCAGATCGGCCTGCCCAGAGGCCGAGTCCTGCAGCTCGGCAGAAGAAGATCGCCAGTCCGCGCGGCCTGTCTCTTGGCTTTTCTTCTTCCTCTCGATTCCCATCACCGCTGCCCGATTCTCTTGTACCTCGGGCAGCCGGTAATTTTAGCCCTGCCCGTTTGGGCAGGCCCCCAAGCCTATAAATAGGGGGCGGAAGTACCCCCAAAGCACGCTGACTCGAGTCCAAGAGCTCGCTTGTTAAGAGCCGCGGCCTCGATTCTAGTCCTTTGCGGTCTATTGTCCGGCCGGCTTCCTCCTTTCTTTCTTCTTCGCTAAGTGTAACCGCTTATTTTCTTATAAAAGGAAAGCCCGCCGCAGGAGAGGCATTCAGGCCGCGGCGGGCGAACTCTGGTGTTGCCGCTGGTAGCGGCCCTTTCTCTCTTTCCTCTGCCCGGTTTTATCCGCCATTCCTAGCCGCTAGTAACCGACTAGCCGACAGTCTTTTCCCCATTTCTTCCCCCAGTGCTCGAACGGTTAGCTGGTGGTGCTCGTCTTCCCCGTCGCTTTTCGTGCATCAACACTCTGTACATCAATGGGTCCAAAAAGATCCATATGGAGCAAATACAGAATCCTAGGTGAATCACTCTTATTAAGTGACTTGAAACTATTTTTGGTTTGCTTGCCTAATTGACAAGCCCTGCAAAGGCTTTCCTTCTTGTAGGAACAAGAAGGCAATCATCTAACAAGGTTGTCCCTAGAGAGTTTAGCAATGTTTTTCAAGTTAACATGTCCTAATCTCTTATGCCAAAGTTCATTATTGTTGCTTGTTTGATTAAATAGAAATATTTCAGATTTAGCAGACTTAAAGTTAACTACATAAATGTTTCCTACTCTAGTTCCAATTAAAACAACTTTGTTATCTACTGAAGTAATAATACAGGAGGTTTTATTAAATGATACCTGAAACCTTTCATCACATAATTGACTTATGGATATCAGATTGTGCTTCAGTCCACTTACATATGCTACCTTCCTGAAGGTGACAGCTCCAATTTTGAGCTTCCCATAGCCTTCAGTTTGGCCACACTTGGAGACACCAAATATTACTTTTGGACCTAGCTTAGACTTGTAGTTGATTAGATTATCCTTGCTACCAGTCATGTCACTTGAACAACCACTATCTAGGTAACATTGTTCCTCTGTGGTAGAATAGTCTTTCACCTGCATTTAAACAGATTAGATATTCATGACCCAGGTTACCTTGGGTCCTTGTTTCTTTTCATAGTTAAAACTAGAGATATTAGAATATTTAGGTTGATTTTTATATCCTAGAGGGTGGTATCTTCTTGGTGGAATTATCCACTGGGTGAATGGATTAATATATTCTCTTGGTTGATTAAATGATCTGTAAGAATTAAAATTTCTATTATTCTGAACTGGGGTCAATGAATTCTGGTAAGTTCGTCGATCTGAGGTCGACGAATAGGGATCATTTCGTCTAACTCCGCTCAGAGAATGGAAATATTCAGTCTCTGTGCCCCAATATCGTTGATCTCCACTCGAAGAACCAAACTGGTTTCGTCGATCGCAGTTCAAAGAATAATTATAATAGAAGTTTGCGTTCGGAGTTCATCGACTTGAGTTCGGCAAACTGTAGACATTTCATCGATATGAGTTCGACGAAATCTACTGAACATTGTTATTATTTACATTCTTCTTGTTCTATTTCTTTTTCATAGATTTCTTGGTATTTCAGTTTGTTTGTTCTCATGTAATTTCTCATTGCCTTTTTCAGAGATAAATTTGATAGGTGTAGAAAGTATATTTTTCTTTAATATGGGGGGTAAGCTTGATGAAACACCTAAGCCTAGCTTGCCATTTAATCTGGCATTAACAGTGCTTGTTATGTCCATCAGCTAAAGGCTTCTCCCATTGAGAGATTCCTCAAGTTTATTTTCCTCACATAATTAAGTTTTTAGTAAAATGATTTGTTCATTAGCAATAGTTAGTTCATCCTTTAATTTGATGTTTTCAGATTTAAGATTGTCTTGTTCAGTTATCCTATCTCTAAGTAGTTTGATTCCCTTTTCAGAATTTATCAAGTCATTACATAATAATTTGAATTCTAATTTTAAACTATCTGAATTAAAATCAAATTAAGAGATTACCTGATCCTCTTTAGATTCTGATTCCTTTTCAGATTGTTCATCTTTAGAAAGGCTGCCTGATGCATTGGTAGCCATCAAGCAAACTTCTCTTGATTTTGCTTCCTCTTCATCTTCACTTGAGCTGGAAGATGAGAATTCTACTTCTGAATCACTTAAGGTTTCAGCAACAAAACCCTTGTCCTTCCTTTTGTACTTGTTGGAGGAGGGCTTGCTGTAATGTCTTCTAGATTCCTTTTCTCTTCTTTTCTCCTTATTCTTATTCTTTGGACACTCTAAAATAATATGTCCAGGTTTCCTGCATCCAAAACACACAATCTCTTTAGTAGATATTTTGTCATACCTTGGTTTGTCATCCTGTCTAGATGACTTTCTTCTGAAATCCTTCTTGCCCATTTTGTAGAATATTTTGGCTAGGAGACTTAGAAGTTCTTCACTAGCTAATGTAGCTACTAATCCTTCAATTGCTTTGAAGGAAATGCTTGGCTCTTTTCTTCTTGGTGTGGAGGTCTTCTGCTCAGCAGCTTCTCTAGTCTTCATCAGCTGCTCATAATATTTGAGTTTTCCTAAAAGAGATTCAGTAGTGATCTCATTCATACTAATGGCTTCCTTGATTGGCCAGATCCTGGAATCCCATGAGCTGGAGAAGCAAATGAGAATCTTGTCATTGATCTCAGTAAGGGTTATGTCCTTATCCAGGGTTTTCAGCTCATTGACAATTGAGTTAAGTCTATTGTACATATCACTCACTGACTCAGATTCTTCCTTCTTGAAGTTCTCATATTGGGAGATTGTACAACCCCGTGTTCGCCAAAGGGAACCGAGCAAGCAGGCGGGTCGACCCCAGCCCGCCTCTCCTAGGCGGGTCAGCCTCCATGGGTCGCCTAGGCGGGTTAGCCCTGGCCCGCCTCTCCTAGGCAAGTCGGCCTCTAAGGATCGCCAAGGCGGGTCAGCCCTGCCCGCCTCTCCTAGGCAGGTCAGCCTCAGCCCTCTGACCTGCACCCATTAGGCAGGTCAATCCTGCCCGCCTCTCCTAGGCGGGCTACCCTCGGCCCGCGCCTTCCCAGGCAGGCCGTCTCCAACCCGCGTACCCTAGGCGATCCAGCCCCGGCCCGCGCCTCCTGCCGGGTAGAGGCATTGGAGGGCTACTCGCCAAGTCCCTAATGGGGGAAATTCCTTGCCATTTTGCCCCTGCAGGTCTGCCCTTAGCCAACTATAACGGCGGAGTCTCGTTGTTTGCAAACCTGGGTGGATTGCGCATAGCCGGTCAGGACAGCAGAGTTCGGCTATTGGCCTGCCAACCCAAGGGGCTTTCAGTAATTTCAGGCTAGCTAAGGTTAGTTATTTGCAGACCGTTTTCAGAAATCTATAAATTGGACCCAAGAGGTACCTTAGAAGGCATGCTCACTTGTCTCCCAGTCTCCTAGCACTTTCTGAGATATCTTAGCCCGACATTTGGCTAAGGAGGGGAAGCGCTCAGTGATCTTCTGGGTTTGTGCTGGGACATCCGCGTCGGGCCCTTGGTCTAGTCCTTTGCCCTCTTTTTCTTATTATTTTCCTTGCAGGAGCTAAGTAGGTGCGCGACCACCCCTTCCCCAAGGGTGAACTCCACAAGTGACCGATTTCCGGTTTCAACATTTTGGTGCGGAGAGCGTGGACAGTGGTCAGCACAAAAAGCCTTCAGCGAGCTCAATGCCTGGAGGAGAAGGTCAAGGATCGGACAGGACTGACTCGTTACCCCCTCCCCCTCTCAAGACGATTGAGATGTTCGAGGACTTAAGGCAGAAGGTACTCGGCCTTGTTCGATTCGCACTCGGCGCGTGTACCGAGTGCTCGACTCCAGTTTTCCCAGTTCTCGTGGATCCGGTACTCGGCGAGGCCGCTCCCACCTGACGAGCTAGGAAGGACTACGCCGAGGAAGTCTGGGGTGCCGAGCTCCCTGGGTGAGTGCTTTTCCCGGGCTCGGGAGGCGGCAGCATATTTGGCGAGTTAGGAGCGCGAGACCCTACAGCTCGCCCGGTGGGGGGTGAAAGTACCTTCAGCGAGCTGGTCTCCTCTGCCCCAGTCCTAGATGGGTTCAGGGAACCCTACATGTCCTACTACACTGGGAAGGGAGACCCAGTCCATCACGTCCAATGGTTTGAGGATGTGGTCTCGATCCGGCAGATTTCGGATGGCTTCAAATGCAGGCTCTTCGCCTTCACTCTGAAGGAGAAGGCCAGGGAGTGGTATCACCAGCTGCCGGCCAGTTCCATCTACTGCTTCGAGGACCTTCGCCGGGGGTTCATGCTGAGGTTCATGACCTCTAAGAAGAGGAAGAGGGAGCCAGAGTCCCTATTCCGCATTGAATAGGGGGTGAATGATACCCTGGGGAGCTACGTCGATCGCTTCTAGGAGGAGGTCACCCAGGTTCAGGAGATGTCGGGCCACACTCTGATGATGTCCTTCACCCTGGGGCTGCAGTAGGGTTTCTTTCGAATGGATTTGAAGAGGATTCCCCCCTCTCCTACGAGGAGTTGATGGAGAGGGCGGCGAGAGAAGTCGACGGGGAGGCGTCAAACCCGGAGTTTGCCTGGAGGTTAGCAAGGTGGGCTACGGAGGAGGAGAGACCCAGAGGAGGTAGTGGACAGGAGGAAAGAAGAGCTAAGCCCCAACAAAGGGAGCAGCCATAGCAGCAGCCTAGGTGGGGGCCCTAGGAGCCGAATCAACGTCTAGGGTGGAGGCCCGAATGGCAGGAGCAGGGGGCGAGGAGAGGGTTCCGTGGAGGGGACAACCGCTAAGGAGGCCAGGGCCAGTTCTACCCTCCAGGTGGGAGGCAGGGCTAGAGCCCCCCCCCCCCCCCCCCCCTCCTCGATCAAGAGGAGGCTATGGCCGTATCCATGGGGGAGAGGAGAAGATCCGCGCAGAGGAGAAGAAGGGAGGTTAGGGTGGAGTTACCCTACTGTGACTTCCATCGGGAGGAAGGGCACGCCACGGCCACGTGCCCAGATTTCCTCAAGATGAGAGGAAACAGGGAGAAGCAGCAGTAGCAAGACCGCCAAGGGTTGCGGATTGAGGAGGTCACGCCTCGGGCAAGGGAGGACAAGCGCGAAGACCGGGCAGATATGGGAACCCGGGGAGGGATCGAAGCAATCCATAGGGTGGCGGGGATCGAGGCTTCCTGTAAAGAGATCCTCCACACCATGTACTGACGTAGTGTTGGCTCCACATCCCAGGCCCCGTCCTCGGAAGAAAGAATCACCTTCACGGTCAAGGACATGCCGGGTCACGAAGACCCCTTTTGCTATGCGCTGGTCATCCAGACGGCCATCGAGGATTTAACCGTTTCTGGGATCCTCATCGACAACGGGAGCTCAGTCAACGTCATCTTCAAGAAGGCATTTGACGCGATGAAGGTGGAGGCTAGGAGGGTGTTGGCCTCAGATGGCCCCTGTTTGGCTTCTTGGGGGAGAGGAAGGAAGTCGAAGGAGGGGTGGGACTCCAAGTCTCTCTGGGAGGGCAGTCCTGCAACTACAAGTTCATCATTGTGGACACCCCTAGAAGCTACACTGCCATCTTCGGGAGGCCCCTCATTAGTGCCTTCCACTGCGTCCCCTCATCCTTCCACCAATGCCTAAAGTTCAATGTCGAGGGGGTCCAGGTCCGGGTCCGCGGAGACCCTTAGATGGCAAGGGAGTGCTATGTCACCACCATAAACTCCATCTCATGGCAGGAGGGTGCTGAAGAGATGGGGCGGAGGATGGAGGAGGCAGAGCAGGGGGTTGGCCCGGAGGAGATGGAGGTGGAGGAGAGTTGCGTCCAGAAAGAGGAGGTGAAGAAAGTTCGGGAGTCGGCCGAGGCAATGGCCGCAGAAGAAGCCGCTAAAGAAGCCGAGGAAGAGGCCCTTGCCCCAGGAGGAGTGGATGCTGAGGAATGGGGGGAGCGGCCTCTCCTTGAGGCGGCAGAAGTGGTGGTGGAGATGGAGGTTCTCACCCTGGGAGGCAAGGTGGAGAAGGTTCGTGTCAACGGGGGGCTGACCCTGGAGGCCCAAGGCAAGATGCTGTAGTGCATTCAGAAGAACATGGACATCTTCGCTTGGAGCGCTGCAAGGATGCCTGGGATCGACGCTGATATGGCCTGCCATCGCCTCAACCTGGATCCAGAGGCTCGCCCCGTCCAACAGAAGAAGAGGCCCATAGCAGACAGGTTGGCCGAGCCAATTCGAGAGGAGGTGGCCAAGCTTTTTAAGGCTGGTTTTGTATCCGAGATCCAATACCCCGACTGGGTCTCCAATGTTATAATGGTTAAAAAAGGAGACGGCCAGTGGCGTATGTGTGTTGATTTTTCTCTTCTTAATAAGTCGTGCCCTAAGGATTGCTACCCCTTGTCTCGGATCGACGCACTAGGTGTCTAAGCCGTTGGTTTCCCTGTAATGATTTTTTTAGATAAATTTCAGGTTATCACCAGATCAGGATGCACCCTCCCGACATCAAGGATGTCTCCTTCATCACCGGGGATGGGTGCTACTGCTATAAAATGATGCCTTTCGGGCTAAAGAACGCAGGGGCAACTTATAGAAAAATGATGGATAGGGTCTTCCGAGAGTAGAAGGGAAGAAACTTGGAAGTGTACGTTGATGACCTCATGATCAAGAGTCGAGAAGGTGACTCTCACCTCCAGGATCTAGAGGAAACCTTCGCCACCCTGCGTGAGTACAAGATGAGGCTGAATCTCTTGAAGTGCATCTTCGGGGAAAGCAAGGGAAGATTTTTGGGCCACCTTCTTACCCCCGCTAGGGTAGAACCCAATCCCGACAAGGTCCGGGCGATTATGGAGCTGGGGTTGCCTCGAAATGCAAAGGAGGTGCAGTGGTTGACAGGGAAGCTGGCAGGGTTGAGCAGTTTCCTCTCCCGGGCCGGGGAGAAGTGCTCTCCCTTCTTCAAGACCTTGAGAGGAGGTCGAAAGTTTGAGTGGACCTCGGAATGCAAGGAGGCATTCCAGGCCTTGAAGAGGTAGCTGACTCAAGCCCCCCTGCTCTAGGGTCCAAAGGAGGGGGAGGACCTGTTCTTGTACTTAGGGGTCGGGGCGGAGGCCCTGAGCTCTGTTTTAGTTTGGGAAGAGGGGAATAAACAACTCCCGATTTATTATGTGAGTAGGGTGTTGAGGAAGGCCGAGCTCCGCTATCCTATTTTGGAGAAGCTGGCTTTTGCCCTAATCATCTCCGCCTAGAGGCTCCGGCCTTACTTTCAGACACATTCGATCCGAGTGGTGACTAACCACCCCATCCACAACATCTTCGAGGGGGTGGAACATTCGGGCAGATTGGCTAAGTGGTCAGTGAAATTGAGCGAGTTCAACATCTCCTTCGTTCCCATCCTCTCGATCAAGGCCCAAGCAATGGCCTACTTACTGGCAGACTATGTGATCAAGGTGGTAGAGAGGGAACTCACTCGCTCGGTGCCTTGGAAGGTCATGGTGGACGGTGCCTCGGGGAGGCATTCCCTTGGGGCGGGGGTCATCTTGGAAAGCCCCCAGGGAATGAGGATCGAGCAAACAGTGGTGATACATTTCCCCATCACCAACTATCAAGTCGAGTACGAAGTCGTGATTGTGGGTTTGCGCTTGGCCAGGGAACTAAGGGTGAATGATGTGGAGGTCCTCACTCACTCCATGGTGGTGGCTTCCCAGATTAACGGGGATTTCGAGGCGAGGGAGCCGACTCTGCAGCTCTACTTGGCAAAGGTAAAGGGAGTCATCGGCACCTTCCTGACTTTTTTCCATTCGACACATGCCCAGGGAAGAGAGCAAGCAGGTAAATCAGCTGGCAAAGCATGGCCCCCGGGTGGGGGGTACCCTCACAGATCTCTTCCTCCCATCCATTGAAGAGGGGGAGCTGATGGAGGTAGAACAACACCCCTCGTAGATGGATCCCTTCTTAATGTACTTGTCCACTAGGGAGTATCCTGAGGGGATGGACAGGAAGAGGCTCAAGTACAAGTCGGCATACTATATATCATGCGAGACGGCTAGCTATACCGAAATACCCTCGCAGGGATGTTGGCACGCTACGTGGCCGAGAGGGAGGTCCCAAGGATCTTGGAGGAAATTCACTCCGGGGAGTGCGGGAGCCACTCCAGGAGTCAAACCTTGGAAGGTCGGGTCATCAGGTAAGGATATTTTTGGCCGACCCTGAGCCGAGACGCGACGAAGTTCACAAAGGAGTTTCATAAGTGCCAACTATTCGCTCCCCTCCAGCTACAACCGGCCCAACGCCTCAGGAGTATCACAGCCCCCTAGCCATTTTCAATCTGGGGAATGGACTTGGTTTGGCCCTTCCCCCGGGCCAGCGGCCAGAGAAGGTTCCTGCTCGTGATGATTAATTATTTCTCTAAGTTGCTGGAAGTTAAGGCGTTTGCCAAGGTAACCTCCCAGGTCATCAGGAACTTTGTATGGGGGGAGATTATTTGCCGGCACGGGTTGCCCCAGGCCATTGTCACGGACAACGACCCTCAGTTCGCCAGCTCCGAGTTCGTTAGCTTCTACAGGCAGCTCGGGATCGATCTTAGGTTCGCCTCGATTCATCACCCTAGGAGCAACGGGTCGGTGGAGGCGGCGAACAAGATCATTGTTAACCTCCTCAAAAAGAAGGTAGAGAATCTTAAAGGAAGCTGGGTGGAGCAGCTCCCTTCGGTCCTCTTGGCCCTTAGAACCACACCCAATACGGCGACAGGAGAGACTCTGTTCAAACTCTCCCATGGGTGCGAGGCGATACTTCCAATAGAGTTCGAGGTCCGAACCCCTCGGGTGGTCGAGGCCGGAGAGGGAAGAGAGAAATGGAGAGCCGAGAATGAGGAGGAGTTACGGCTCTCACTCGACATGGTTGAGGAGCTGCAAGAACTCTCTGCCGTCAGGCAAGAGGAAGCGAAGAGAAGAATGGCCAAATACTTTGACAAACACATTAGGGTAAAACAATTCGCGGAAGGAGACTTGGTCTTAAGAAAAGTGGATGCCGCGGGGAGGTCAGCATCCGTAGGGAAGCTCAATCCCAACTGGGAGGAACCATACATTATACAGGAGGCATTGAAGTCAGGAGGGTACCGCCTCCGGAATGTGGAGGGCGATACCCTAAGTCTCACCTGGAGTGGTGATGACTTAAAAAGTTTTTTCCCCTGAGTCATGTAAATGTCGTATTATTTTCTAATAAAGCTTCTGTTGATGAACTTGTGCCCTGATGATGAAAAGTGCAAATGCGAGTCTGCCCCAGACCCCGAGCAGATCTTGCTACTAGGCTCCCATCAAGCTGGTAGGGCTGGATGTCACTCGGAGGAGTCTGCCCCAGACCCCGAGCAGATCCCGCTGTCAGGCTCTCATCAAGCTGGTAGGGCTAGATGTCACTCGGAGGAGTCTGCCCTAGACCCCGAGAAGATCCCGTTGCCAGGCTCCCATCAAGCTGGCAGGGCTGGATGTCACTCAAAGGAGTCTGCCCCATGCCCCGAGAAGATCCCGCTGCTAGGCTCCCATCAAGCTGGCAGGGCTGGAAGTCACTCGGAGGAGTCTTCCTTAGACCTCGAGCAGATACCGCTGCAAGGCTCCCATCAAGCTTGCAGGGCTGGATGTCACTCAGAGGAGTCTGCCCTAGGCTGCAAGAAGTTCCCACTACAAGGTTCCCATCAAGCTGGTAGGGCTGGATGTCACTCGGAGGAGTCTGCCTTAGACCCCGAGTAGATCCCGCTGCCAGGCTCCCATCAAGCTGGCAGGGCTGGATGTCACTCAGAGGAGTCTGCCCCATACCCCGAGTAGATCCTGCTGCTAGGATCACATCAAGCTGGCAGGGTTGGATGTCACTCGGAGGAGTCTGCCCCAAGCCCCGAGCAGATCCCGCTATCAGGCTCTCATCAAGCTGGCAGGGTTGGATGTCACTCGGAGGAGTCTGCTGTTAACCCGGAATCCGCGACTAGTTCTCTAAGTTTTCAAGGCCGGGCGGCTTGTGCTTTATAGCCGCCGTTCTCAGCTAGCCGGCTATTGTCAGACAGGCCGGGCGGCCTCTACATCGGACAGCCTCCAGCTCCAGTCCAGCCGTCATCTAGGGGTCGGCCTATCCTAGCCCAAGGGGCGCGACCTATGTCCCAGGTCCTCGTCAGAAGAGGTCCAGACCAGCCCGCCCAGAGGCCGAGTCCTGCATCTCGGCAGAAGAAGATCGCCAGTCCGCGCGGCCTGTCTCTTGGTTTTTCTTCTTCCTCTCGATTCCCATCACCGCTGCCCGATTCTCTTGTACCCCGGGCAGCTGGTAATTTTAGCCCTGCCCGTTTGGGCAGGCCCCCAAGCCTATAAATAGGGGGCGGGAGTACACCCAAAGCACGCTGACTCGAGTCCAAGAGCTCGCTTGTTAAGAGCTGCGGCCTCGATTCTAGTCCTTTGCGGTCTATTGTCCGGCCGGCTTCCTCCTTTCTTTCTTCTTCGCTAAGTGTAACCGCTTATTTTCTTATAAAAGGAAAGCCCGCCGCAGGAGAGGCATTCAGGCCGCGGCGGGCGAACTCTGGTGTTGCCGCTGGTAGCGGCCCTTTCTCTCCTTTCTCTGCCCGGTTTTATCCTCCATTCCTAGCCGCTAGTAACCGACTAGCCGACAGTCTTTTCCCCATTCCTTCCCCAGTGCTCGAACGGTTAGCTGGTGGTGCCCGTTTTCCCCGTCGCATTTCGTGCATCAACAGTTAACACGCGGCCTTCAGATATCGGCTTGTCGCTGAAGTTCAGCGGCCATACAATGTCAGACCGGCAGCCTGTTCAGAACAACCTCAGCCCCAGCGAAGTTCTGCTCTTGGAAGCTCTTCTGCAGTCCCGCCGGGAAGAAAATCGAACCCGCCAAGAGATGATCCGGCAGCTCGCCGCGATCAATGCAAATCTAGCCGCAATTAATCAGCGGTTAGGATTGCAGTCCGAAATCATTCCGGTTACACCAGCCAACCAGAAACCAGCGGACAGCAAGCAGGTCGATCCGCCGGCCTACTCGCCTACCTGTCCGGGATATTCGCCGGGCTATTCGACCACCAACCCGGTCTGTCCGCCCGAGTTGCCGACAAGGTTTCCAGTTACGAAGAAACCCCGCGTTTCAGAAAAAGGACAGAGAAGTTTGTTAGACGTATACCAGATCGAACAACGAGAGGGAGAGCCAAGTCACAAGAAACCCGCTCGGGCAGCAGGCTGGAAAACCAGATCCAAGGATCAGTATTGCGAATATCACAAGGAAAGAGGTCATTTAACAAAAGACTGTAGAGCTCTCCAATTAGCTATGAAAATGCAGAAGTCAGAGGAATCCCGTAGCATGATTTAAAAAGGACATCTCATTCCTAGGCTGGCAGACACGACATCAGCAACAGAAGCAATCCAGACAATCAATTCCTTAACCCAATATGTTTTTCTGTCTTTTATTTCCTCTTATGAATTTCTATTAAGAAGGATTATAACTCGTCTCTATATTTTGTTTCAGAGATTCTATATCAGTACTCTCGCCTGGCAAGTCATCATTCTCATGGGTTCGCAACCCAAAAATTAAAAGATCACTGAATCAGGAGATATCGCCGAGTCTAGCTACATACCCCTTTAGAGCCGTTGTCATTAGCGTAACACCACGAGGACCACGTGTTGCGGGGAGATTTCGCACCGTGCAGTGGCAGCTTACCGGCTTTGATGCGGTGGAGTACTAGATTGCGGATCCCAGCTGGTATCTACCCCCATTTCTGCATTTTGGAGGGACAGGGTGGCTGGTAGCGCTACCATGCTTTGAGAGGGATATCGCTACTACTCGGATGGGTCTGTGCGGGAAGCCTCACGCATACCCCTCAGATCGTCACAGCATGTAACCCTCGAATACTCCTTGATACTCTCAAGCAGTGCCTGCAGGAGACCCACAGTCTTGTCGATCTCAGGGGGAAGCAATGCCGCTCCGGCCGCACCTGCCCCGAAAGATCGGCCTAGACTGTACTCCAGGCAAGAGAGCAGTGTTTTCTTTTCTTCAAGCAGAAGTCTAGTCGGCAGTCAAAGATCAGACCGCGCGGTTATCTTATCCTGGCTAGAGACACAGTATCCGCTCGGGTAATTGGGTATTATGAGGCTGCGGATATTATTATCCTTACCGTTCGGTTATCTTTTCGACCAATTGGTTTTCTTAAATTGGTCTCATATTCGAAGTCGCCGATATTATTCTTACTACACAGATATCTTTATTAATCGCGTGAGTCGTTTGGTTATCTTCAGCTCAATACAACAGATATCTTTATTAATCGTGCGAGTTGGTTGGTTATCTTCAGTTCATTATAGCGGATATCAGTCTTATCCGCGCAAGTTATGCGCGAAAATCACTCCGCGATGACTTCACACTCCAGATATCTCATGACATTTTATAATCGATCGAATAGAAATGCAATGCCGAGCGAATAAGGCACATTCAGAAAATCGAATAGTATCATTTATATTGTCAGAAATTACAAAATGTATTATCCGCGCGGCTTACAAAGATCATGCCGCCGGATCCTATCCGCTCAATCCGCCGGCTTATGGTATTCATTCGAATCAATTCGCGGCTTGTAATATAAAGAAGTCGCAATATGTTTATCTCTATTGCTAAGGAGTTTTCCCTATTGAAAGCCAGTTTCGTATTAAAGTTCGGACAGGCCGCCACAATCAGCTTGGTTTTTACAATATCAATCCGGTTTATCTCCTTAGCCGAGCGGCTTGTCGATCGCCATTTGAACTGCCTTGTCTTCTTGGCAAATAGTCTCCTAACCGCCCGGCTTATTGCTCTATATACGCTCAAGGATGATCGGATTATTATAATTTCGCAGACTAGTATATCTGGTTAATGGTATTCTACTCGAGTTTAACCGCAGCAAGTTAGTTATTATTCGGTGAAGTCATAAATAAGATTTCTCAAGTCAGAAACGAGTAAGAATGGTTAAACCGCATATACAAACAAGCAAGTAAAATTACAATAGATTCTCACAAAAGGTAAAACATTTTCATTTCTACTGTTCAGTATAAGAGGTAGACCGCGCGGTTTACAAAATCTTACCGGCGGTCTCAAAAAATGTAAAAACTTTTACAAGTAATCTATTCTAGCTATTCGGCCTCTATCTTTTGGACGCAGGAGTACTGGAGTCCGGTTCACCGTCAATATCGATCTCAGAAGGCGAGTAATCGTCGCTGTCCGACGAGGATGAACGCGAACTGCCAGTGCCCCTGGTCTCTGACGAGCTGGCACCAACCCGCGCGGTCTCAGACGCTTGACCGCCGGTCTTTGAAGAAGCGCTCTCGCTCCTGCTGTCCTCCCCTTCCTCTTCTGCCTCGCCCTCTCCACCAATCTTCTCCTTGCCTTTCAGCGCGCGATAAACCGCAGCCACCCTTTTCTTCAAGGGTGGATACAGGTCGGCGCAGGTGAAGTCGGTGAATCCCGGGGCGAGGCCGCCCTGATCTCGAAGACGTTTCAGCGCTCCGTCGATCCCCTGGACAAGCTGGGGAAAGACCGCTTCTTGAAAGGCTGAGTTCGCTGGATCGTACACTTTCTGCAAAGGAAAGAAAAAGGTTAGTTCGGGCGGCTTCATGAATTAAGCCGCAAAAATCAGGTAATGTCTTACCGCATGCGACTCCTTCAGCCGTGCGATTTCTTCATCTTTCTCGGCGAGTTGCCGCTGCAGGTCGCCTTCAATTGTAACTAACCGCCTATGGGCTAGGCCCATATAGTGGTTGGCTACAAAGCTTCTCGCGCCGACCTGCGCGGCAAACCGCGAGAAGTCTTCTGCAGGTATCTTCTCCAGCGCTTTCAAGTTGCGCCTGCCATACAAAGCCGCGCCAGCCACGGAGGCATGGCGGCTTACAGTTTCCTTCCCCCAGTTCGGGAGGGCGGTGGAAACCTTTACCGACTCCCCGTCGGCACTCCACTGCATGGTGGGGTTGCCGTGGAGATCTTTCAAGCGGCTACCCATACCATGCAGTATGAAGCCGCTGGAGGAGTCCGATTCATCCTCCTCTGCAGCCCGCTCCGGCCTGGCCCTCTTCGCCCTTTTCTCCCTTTGTGTAAGGGTTAGGCCGCCAGGAGTGAGCGGCTTGTTCAGCGGGACCGCGACAGCAGCTGCAAGGCAAAGTTAAAAAGTCAGTTGGTAGGCCGCGCGGCTAGCATAGCAGTTCGGCCGAGTGATACTTACTGTCCTCCGCATGAACGTCCTCCAAAGTCGGGAGCAGCGGGAGGTAGTGGGTGACGTCGAGCCGCTCCCCCTTGAAGAAGTTGAAGATCTCCTTCTCCACGCCGTCCAGTCCGCTGCTGCCAAAAGCGGCTTCGTCGCGAACTTGCGGATGGACCGGCAGGAGTCCGAGGTTACCCTCGAAGATAAGGTATCTTTCTGACCAATTCGCGATTTTATTCGCCAGGTTTACAACTTTCAGGCCGCGGCAGCCGAAGTAAAGATGGCCTCTGAAGATCTTCGTTCCCGAGTCCGGGATAGACCGCACAGAGAAGCAGTCTCTGAACAGCCTTATCGAGAACCGAACTCGCTCCGACCTTAGGTAAGAGATGAAGCTGTAAATCGCCGCAATCGAGTTCGGGGGCAGCTGTCCCGGCACTACTCTGTAATGGTCGAAGACCGCGACGGCTTCCATCAGCACAGGGAAGCCGAAGCCACAGTCAAAGTGATCGATTGGGATAGCGATCTGGTTGGCTGCAGAGGTGTTAATCCGCTCGTGAGGCAGCGGAAGCCGCGCGAGCAGCGGGCTGCCTTTCATATACTTCTCTAAAAAGCTGTCGAGCTCGGCTTGGGTAAGCCGGCCTTCCTTATGATCTGCCGAATGGAAAGCAGAAGCCGCGTCGGTCCTAACGGCTGGAGCTTTGTCAGACCGCATCGCAATTGCTTTAGCTCGCATTCTGATCTCCTGTGCCGAAGTCTCCGGGATCATCTCAATTTATAGATTTCCTATGCAGCTACAGTAGTGGTTGTCAAATCGCGGTTAGACATCAGGCCGCACGGCTCAACCTGCAAGGTAAAGTATTCTAACCGCATTCTAGTTCGGCAGGTCGAGCGATTAAAATTCCAGTACTTGGCAAAATTTCTAAAGAAGAAAAGACAGCGACTAGAAGAATTCAAACCGCACAAAGCCGCATGCAATTCGCAGTAATATACAATCAAACATACAACAATTGTCCACAGGAATCAAACCGTCCGGCATCACGAGTTGATGCTTATTACAAAGCCAAATAAAAGTTCTCTTAATTATCTCTCTCTACTCTCTGGAGCCTCTCGCCCAACCCGCGCGACTTGGTCGCCGGCCTGTACCAGCTGGACATACACTTGACTAACGAGGTTGTGGATATTGTGCAGAGTCCGGTGAACTCGCGAGGTATCACGCTCTACGCGGGTAAATGGAACCAGCGACAGAGCGCGATCTCCCGGGTCGCCAGAAGCAGCGACCTGCCTAACCGCCGCAACTACTGGTGAGTACGAAGTCTCTCCGGAAGCCGGGCGATTTGGTTGTTGCTGCTGTTCAGCAGTCGTCCCAGCAGGTCGCAAGCCTCTGCCGGCCTCCTCTGGTCGATCCTTATCCCTTTCCTCGTCAAGTCGAGCGGTGTCCGCCCTTTCCCTCTCAATCCGGCCGAGCATCAGTACTAAAGCCTGCAGATCTAGTTTCTCTTTCTTCTCCTGCTCCAGGTGGGCCAGCACCTCCAGAGTTCTTTGTTCAGCGGCCTCAAGCGCAGTCCGCATCGCTGCCTTCTCCTCTTCCCAGCTGGCCAGGGACGCCTGCATCCTTTTGTCAGCGGCCTCCAGCGCAGTCCGCTTCGCCGTTTTTTCCATGTCCGCGCTGGCCAGTGCCTCCTGCACCCTTTTGTCAGCTGCCTCCTGCGTAATCCGCATCGTCGTTTTCGCCAACTCCAAGCTGACCAAGGCTTCCTGCGTCCTTTTCTCAGCGGCCTCCACCTCAGACCGCGTCATTCCTCTCTCCTGCTCCAAGTCCTCCAGCACTTCTTGAGTTCTCTTTTCAGCGGCCTCCAGCATAGACCGCTGACTTTCTTCTTGAAGCCGCCACTCTTCTTCCTTGACTCGAAGGGCCTCGGCATGCTCCCTTATCCTAGCCTGCAAGGTGGCGACCTCCTCTTGGAATTCGGCCGCCCTCTGGTCACGGACACTTGGAGGTAGCGGCGGAATCAGTGGAAGTAAGAAAGTCGTCAGATCGCCCGGCTTGATGGCGGTTTCATGAGCACCTGCAGCAAATAAACAGGCGATTAGATTCAGTGACATGACCGGCATCTGGTAGAAGATCTCGTTAGAACGAGACCGCAGTTCATGGTTATCTCTCCTTCGAAAGCCGCAGTATCAAGTCTAGCCGCTGGTCGCCTAAACCTTTCTGAATCTATTCGCTTTAGCTTTTCTTTCCATAGCCGCGCGGTCTCCTTAGCTTTGCTTTTCAGCTCAGCCGTGGTCAGGAAGAAGCTCGCCGGCGGATTGAAAATTGTATCCGCTCCCTTCTTCCGTGACCGCGGCTTGTAGAATTTTACAAAACGCTTAACTTCTTCGTGTTTACCTTGCAGGGCTGGAAATGTAGTCGCCACCTGCTTCCCGACGATTAACTTTTTCATCTCCTCTATCTTCTCTCTGAGTTTTAATTTTTCAGCTCCTTCTGAAACCGCAGGAGCCGGTTCGCCAAGCCTCTCTCCTGTAACTTCGATATCGGTGTCGGCGACCTCCGCAGAAGCCGGCGGAGTTGCCAGTAACTTGTCCAGCTGCTGAAATTTGTCCATGCCCTTCAGGATATCGCTCAGGGATTCGCTAACCGAAGGCGTACTCTTTGGCTCGTCCGGCTTGGAAGATGGAGTCGACAGACCCTCAGATATTTCTTTTTCCCGCAGCTTGAATTGCACACTAGCCGCTCCGGTCTTCACAGAAACATTGCGGTTATCAACCCGCATCTTCCGCGTCTTTCTCTCCATCCTTTCCTCAAGAGTCTCGGCCTTTTTCTTACGTCGCTTCAAGTGGCCGACTATTGTCTCTGTCCGTTTTCTCTTCTCAGTCAGAGACCGCTCGGCCTCCAGTAGCTTCTTCGAGTCATCCTCTTCAATAATGATCAAGTCAGCAGATGTGGGTAACTCGCGCGGTTTGGAAGAGTCGACACTCTTCTCCTCCGCCCCGGCGATCTTCAAAAGAGGTTCACCCGATGGCGAGTAGGTAATATCGAAAGATTTGGTGGCACCAGCTTGCGGGAGAGCAGATTTGGAAATCGCTTCAACTTTTGTCGCGACCTGCGAGGATTCCGCGACGACTTCCATCAGTTTCTTTCCAGAATCAGAAGCCGCCGGTGCGATCGGCTTCTCGGTTTTCTTCTCAGGCTGTTGGTCGGAACTATCCGCTTTTTTGCTCCTCTTCTTCGATCCAGACGACTTCTTTTCCCGATCTAGCATCGAGGACATGACGTCCATCTTGTAGAAGTCTCTGTCGGCTTGGAGGATTCTGACCGCAAGTGGCGAGTAGTGACCCGTGGCTTGGCAGAAAACTTGAAGAAATGGCAGGGCCCTCGGCATTTTATAGGCGCAGAAGCATTAATGGCAGTCGCGGCCTCCGGCTTAGTTCTACATTTTCGAAGTTTTTCAGAAACTTAAAAATGTGCGGGGATTATGTTAACCCGGAATCCGCGACTAGTTCTCTAAGTTTTCAAGGCCGGGCGGCTTGTGCTTTCTAGCCGCCGTTCTCAGCTAGCCGGCTATTGTCAGACAGGCCGGGCGGCCTCTACATCGGACAGCCTCCAGCTCCAGTCCAGCCGTCATCTAGGGGTCGGCCTATCCTAGCCCAAGGGGCGCGACCTATGTCCCAGGTCCTCGTCAGAAGAGGTCCAGACCAGCCCGCCCAGAGGCCGAGTCCTGCAGCTCGGCAGAAGAAGATCGCCAGTCCGCGCGGCCTGTCTCTTGGTTTTTCTTCTTCCTCTCGATTCCCATCACCGCTGCTCGATTCTCTTGTACCCCGGGCAGCTGGTAATTTTAGCCCTGCCCGTTTGGGCAGGCCCCCAAGCCTATAAATAGGGGGCGGGAGTACACCCAAAGCACGCTGACTCGAGTCCAAGAGCTCGCTTGTTAAGAGCTGCGGCCTCGATTCTAGTCCTTTGCGGTCTATTGTCCGGCCGGCTTCCTCCTTTCTTTCTTCTTCGCTAAGTGTAACCGCTTATTTTCTTATAAAAGGAAAGCCCGCCGCAGGAGAGGCATTCAGGCCGCGGCGGGCGAACTCTGGTGTTGTCGCTGGTAGCGGCCCTTTCTCTCCTTTCTCTGCCCAGTTTTATCCGCCATTCCTAGCCGCTAGTAACCGACTAGCCGACAGTCTTTTCCCCATTCCTTCCCCAGTGCTCGAACGGTTAGCTGGTGGTGCCCGTTTTCCCCATCGCATTTTGTGCATCAACATCTGCCTTAGACCCCAAGTAGATCCTGTTGTCAGGCTCCCATCAAGCTAGCAGGGTTGGATGTCACTCGGAGGAGTCTACCTTAGACCCCAAGCAGATCCCGCTGCCAGGACCCCATCAAGCTAGCAGGGCTTAAAGTCACTCGGAGGAGTCTGCCCCAGGCCCCGAGCAGATCCCGCTGCCTGTCTCCCATCAAGCTGGAGGGGTTGGATGTCACTCGGAGGAGTCTTCCTTACACCCCGAGCAGATCCCGCTGCAGGTCTCCCATCAAGCTAGCAGGGCTGGAAGTCACTCGGAGGAGTCTGCCTTAGACCCCGAGCAGATCCCGCTGTCGGGCTCCCATCAAGCTGGCAGGGCTGGATGTCACTCGGAGAAGTCTGTCTCAGACCCCGAATAGATCCCGCTGTCAGGCTCCCATCAAGCTGGCAGGGCTGGATGTCACTTGGAGGAGTCCATCCCAAACCTTGAGCAGACCCTGGGAGCCCCGCTCAGACCTCCACTTACCGACGTGGGCAGGGCACCTCTGTAGGAGCAGTGTATAAGGGAAGGAGCTAGCCTTCCTCGCCACGAATGGATTGATAATACGTTTTGTAGTCTTAACTATTATCGTATTTTTCTATTTTATAATATACAAATCTTGTATTTTAAGCTTTATTTTTATCTTTCTTATGTTAATTTTATTACCCCTTACTTTTTCCTCTCTTTTTGCAGCTTTTCTGAAAATTGGTCAAAATTGACCTGACACGCCCCCTGTCATGCCCTCCCCGGGCGTGACCTAGGGCGTATCACCCTTTCCAAAGGATTCCAGAAGCCAGAGGGAAATACCAGGAAAAATAGCTGTCACGCCCCCCAGACACGCCCTCCCCGGGCGTGTCCCCGGGCGTGACCCGGGGCGTGTCGCCCTCTACCCAAAGCCTATCACCGCATTAAATGCCAATTCGATTCAGCATGCCAACAGTACTGTCTTGGCCCCTGTCACAGGCGTGACACAGGGCATGACCCCACCTTTTCCGATGACTGGCGGATTTCTGACCAATGATTTCGACGCGACGTGCGTGTCACCCCCCCCCCCCCTCTACACGGGCGTGACCCAGGGCGTATCCACCGACGTACAGAAGCAATCATCCTTCCCGCCAGAATCAAGAGCCCGAGGTCAAACCCGTACATGTCACGCCCCCTAGGGAGTATCGAAGGGCATGACCAACCCGTGAGCTTTTCCTATAAATTCAGACCCCCCCCTTCCCATTTCAGCAAGCTTGGGTTGAGAGGGGGAGGTGCTGCCCCTTTTTTTCTTGGTTTTTTTTCATGTTCTTCTCTCTCTCTCTCTTTCTCTTTTTGTAATTTTCTTAACCCTAGCTTAGGTCTTAGTTTGTTTAAGCTGTTATTGTAATTTATGCACTTGTTTTAGTTGCTTAATGTAGGGCTAGAATAGGTTTAAAATTTCATGCAATTGTAATTTCATTTTCATGCAAGTGTAGCTCTCTTTTTCATTAATATAAAAGTGCTCTTTTCTTCATTGCGTTCTTAATGCTTTACTACTCATCCCCCCTCCTCCACTCCATTATGATTAACTAATCATCCTTGTACTCGATCTTGATGATCCATGGTTCGAGCGATTAAGTTATGATATTTTAAATTACCTTTTCTTTTTAGGTTTTAGGCCTTGAATTACTCTTGATTTTTCATGGGCTGTATATTATCGATATATACTCTCCACCTTTGCTTTTATTCTAGGCTAGCCGAGAGACCGATAGAATGAAGTGATCATTCAAGAGTAAAGGGAGTTGTATGCACCCCTCAAGAGAGACAAACGTCCAAATCTCCCGGATTGGAGTAAAATCCAATAGTGGGGTTCACCGCGTAAAGCGAGCTTTAGGCCTTCGATTTAGACGAAAGTCAGTCGGACCTTCCTAAACTCAGTTGGGCACGACTTTGAGAGAAGCGTGTTCAAGCTTTAGGAACCCCACGGTCAAGGACCTTTACCCAATTAAGTTTAGGTTTTTATCGCATTTCTTAGTCGTCTTTAGCCGAGGTGATTTTTGATTGAGTGCATTTCCATTTCTAGTTTCAGCCCTTCATTGTAATCGCTTACTTTATGCTCTTTAATTAACTGCTATAGTTCTCTTTCTAGTATAGCTTTATTTCCTTTATTGCAATTACTTTCTTAAACCCTAGTTTTTCCGTCGATAAAATAATAGCCTTCGTGTGAGTAAGTTTATTCAACATTTCCTGGATTTCAATACGACACTTGTGTCCCCTAGCTACAGTTCGATAGGTATACTTGCCTCATTGGATTACTAGTTCAGTTGCTTTTATTTTCTTCGAACCTTTGCGACCACCAAATTTTTGGCGCCGTTGCCGGGGAGCAACTTTCGTTGATATATTGAAAACACGAACCTATTAATTTTATCTCTTTTCTTTCTTACCCTCCTTCTAAAAAATTTTAAAAAAATAATAAAAATTTACCGCTCTTTATAGAAACTCACTCCATAATTTTTGAGCGACCCGCAGGGTCTCTTCCTTCCAATACTGAGCCCAACCCGAGAGAGCAAGCGAAAGCTATAACTCTTCGGAGTGGGAAGCAAGTTCCTGGTATGGTTAGTGAAGAGCCCGAGGCAAGCTCCGCCCCTGCTTTTAAAAATCAAAGTTCCGCCCCCGTTTTAAAAATTCCACCCTCTACTGAAGAAGTTATCACCCCCAAGAAAAAGATCTCACTCCACCACAAATCTTTAAAAATAATTTGACCCCACCTTACCCTTCCGAACTTAATAAACAACGTCAGGACGATAAGTACTCTCATTTCTTAGAAATGTTCAAGCAAATCCACATAAATCTGCCTTTCCATGAAGCGATTTCACAGATGCTGAAGTACGCCAAGTACCTTAAGGACCTCCTGACCAACAAGAAGAAGCTAGAGAACCTTTCTCACGTCACGTTAAATGTCGAGTGCTCTGCGGTTTTGACAAACAGCTTACCAAAGAAAATCAGTGTCCCGGGTTGTTTTTCTATTCCGTGTGTCTTTGGTAATCTTTTTGTCAAGAATGCATTAGCCGACTTAGGTGCGAGTATTAACCTGATGCCCCTCTTGTTGTTTAAGAAGTTAGGAATTGGTAGCCTCAACCCCACACGCATGAGCATCCAGCTCGCCGACAGATGCGTTAAGTACCCGTTAGGAATAGTGGAGGATGTCTTTGTAAAAGTCGACAAGTTCATCTTCCCGGTGGACTTTGTCATTTTGGACATCGAAGAAGACGTCAAGGTCCCCTTGATCCTTGGCCGACCCTTCCTTGCCACCTCCCGAGCTATCATTGATGTAAGCAATGGTAAGCTCTTCCTTCGAGTAGGCGACGACGAAGTCACTTTCTCTATCACACCTTCGATGAAAAACACCTTAGCAAATGATGACTCCTGCTTTTTCGTAGATGTCGTGAGTGATGAATCCTCTTATTGCCTTTCTAATTTTGAAAAAGAATTTTTTGTTTATTTTCCTCCCCTTCTTTTCAAACTGAATCGCTACACCTAAGTGAAGAAAGTGTAGAATCCTCTTATCTTTTATCTGATTTTGAAAAATAATTTTCTGATTTTTGTTCCTCTTCTACTTTTCCAACTGAATCGCTGCAAGAAGCCGCCTTGGCCACAAGCTCCGCCCCTTTTAATTTTTCGTCTAAAAAAATCTACGAAGATAGTATTTGAAAAAGAAAGATTTTATCAAACCTCTTATCAAGAACCCCCTATCCTAGAACTTAAAGAACTTCCTGAACATCTCAAGTACGCCTTCTTAGAAAAGAACTCCAAGCTGCCAGTTATAGTTTCGGCCTACCTCACGGATGTCCAAAATGAAAAACTTATTTTAGTTCTACGTAAACATCGCCGAGCTATTGCTTGGCAGATATCTGATATCAAGGGCATAATCCCATCTTTCTGCACTCATAAAATTTTAATGGAAGATAATTCGCGTAACTCCATTCAACCTCAGCGCCATATAAACCCGAACATGAAAGAAGTAATTAAGGGTGAGATTATGAAATTATTAGATGCAGGAATTATCTACCCAATATAAGATAGTAAGTGGGTTAGCCCTGTTCAGGTAGTACCAAAGAAGGGAGGGATAATGGTAGTTAGTAATGAAAATAATGAATTAATCCCGACACGGACGGTGACGGGTTGGCGTATGTGTATAGATTATAGGAAGCTGAATGACGCCACCCGCAAGGAGAACTTTTCATTGTCGTTTATCGACCAGATTTTAGAATGATTATCCGGTCATAGCTTTTATTGTTTTCTCGATGGCCTCTCGGGGTATTTTCAAATCCCCATCTCTCCCGAGGACCAAGAGAAAACTACTTTTACTTGTCCCTTCGACACCTTCGCCTACCGAAGAATGTCGTTGGGATTGTGCAATGCGCCAGCGACATTCCAACGATATATGCTCGCTATCTTTGACAAGTACGTAGAAAGCATTATGGAGGTATTTATGGACGATTTCTCTGTGTTCGGTGATTACTTTGATAGATCTTTAGAAAACCTCGAAAAAGTCTTAGAACGATGCGAAGAGACTAACCTTGCCCTAAATTGGGAAAAATGCCATTTTATGGTGAGGGAAGGGTTAGTTTTGGGTCATAAAATTTTTGCAAGAGGTATTAAGGTAGATATTGCGAAGATAGAAGTTATCGAGAAGCTGCCACCGCCTGAAATATAAAAGCTACAAGAAGTTTCTTAGGTCACAATGGTTTCTACCGCCGCTTCATAAAGGACTTCTCCAAGATCACCAAGCCCCTTACCCATCTTCTAGAAAAAGGCGCCCCTTTCATTTTTGATGACTCTTGTCTTTCTGCCTTCGAATTGATGAAAGAAAAGTTAATTAACGCACCGATTATAATAGCTCCGGTGTGGGACCTTCCATTTGAGATAATGTGCGATGCGAGTAGTTTCGCGGTCGGAGCCGTATTAGGTCAACGCATATCTAAAAACTTTCACCTCATCTATTACGCTAGTAAAACGCTCACATCTGCACAGGAAAATTACACCACGACCGAGAAGTTGCTCCTCACTATAGTATTCGCATTTGATAAATTCCGTCCTTACATTACGCTTTCGAAAATTATTGTTTTTACGTACCACTCAGCCCTCAAATATCTTCTTGCCAAAATGGATTCCAAGCCGCTCTTGATTCGCTGGGTCCTACTCCTCTAGGAGTTCGACTTAGAGATCCGTGATAAGCGAGGATCCGAGAACTTAACCGTCGACCATCTCTCTAGATTAGACAATCCCTTTATAGAAAAATTAAATGAAAATCTTTTAATGATTATTTTCCTGATGAGAAGCTGCTTTCAATTAACACATCTACTTCTCCTTGGTTCGCACACATCGCCAACTATTTAGTGGCCCGGGTGCTCCCAAAAGAGTTCTCCTCTCAGCAAAAGAAGAAATTCTTTTCTGAGCTGAAGAACTATTTTTGGGAAGACCCGCATCTTTTCAGAGTCTGTGCGGATCAAGTGATAAGGAGATGTGTTTCTTATGAAAAAGGAGTTGATATTTTAAAACATTTACATGATGGTTCGACAGGTGGGCACTATCAAGCTGCTCGCACCGCTCATAAGGTGTTATGCGCAGGTTTTTACTTCCTAGCCTGTTTAAAGACGCGCAAGCCTTTGTGAGTAGGTGTGATAGTTGCCAACGGTCGGGCAACATTTCCAATAAAAATGAAATGCCACAAAATTATTTCCTTGAGTGCGAAATTTTCGACCTCTGGGGAATTGATTTTGTTGGCCCCCTTCCTTCTAGCTTTGAAAATAAGTATATTTTTGTTGCCGTTGATTATGTTTCATGATGGGCCGAAGCCCAAGCTCTGCCTACGAACGACTCCCGAGTTGTAGTTTCCTTTTTGAAAAAAATTATTTTCTAGATTCGGTACGCCGCGCTCCATCTTTAGCGATAGGGGTTCCCATTTTTGTAATGCATAATTTTCAAAAATCCTTACCAAATACGGCGTTACACATAAGCTTTCAACTGCCTACCACCCTCAAACTAACGGACAAGTTGAAGTAGTGAATAGAGAAATAAAAAGAATATTAGAAAAGACGATTTCAACTTCTAGGAAAGACTGGTCAACCAAATTAGACGATGCTTTATGGGCCTACCGAACAGCGTACAAAACCACCCTCGGATGTACGCCGTATCGGCTGGTCTATGGAAAATCGTGTCATCTGCTCTTTCTGATGCTATTTTGGGCCTTAAGATTTATAAACTTCGATCCCCACTCTGTCGGTGACCTTATAAAATTTCAAATTAATGAACTCGACGAGTGGCGCTCTTACGCTTACGAAAATAACAAACTTTATAAAGAGCGGACGAAGCGATTACACGATAAGCACTTAAGGAACTCTAAAACCTTTAAGCCGGGCGACAAGGTTCTTCTTTATAATTCTCGATTACGTTTATTTTCGGGCAAATTAAAATATCATTGGTCTTGGCCCTTTTCTATTATGCAAGTTTTTCCTTATGGTACTGTTTTAATTTCTCTGCCTGATAATGATATTTTCAAAGTGAATCGTCAGCGTCTTAAACATTATTTCTCTTGTGATGATGATGTCAGTCCAAACATTATTAAGTATCTGTTGCACAAACTCTAGCTTTGAACTTTTATTTTTTATTAAAAACTATTTTATTTCTGGAACACAATATTTTTTGACAATATTATTTTTGATGCGTCGAGCTCAACGACGCTTTAAACAAAGGGCGCTCTTAGGAGGCAACCCAAGTTATCTTTTTCTGTTTTCTTTATTTTACAATTTTTGCCCCAGACGGCTCCGACAAGCTGAAGCTTCTGCGATCGCTTGCTCCAACGTTGTTGAATCCATCACGAAGTCCAAAGAAGAAGCTTGGGGAGCGGCATCACTCAGCTTTCGCGGCAAATAAATCCGGGGAAGTACCCGTTTTTCAATTCTGTCTTTCAATTCTGTACTTCAATTATCTCTCCTTCTCCAATCCCCTTCTTTTGCCATTGAGGACAATGTCCATTTTAAGCTTGGGGGAAGACTTCCTCCTTCTTTTTGCTTAGTGTAAATATTTTTTCTTTTTGTGTTTTTTTTTCAAAAAACCCAAAAAAATGAATATCTTAAAATTCCAAAAAAAAGGAAATATTTCCAAAATCCAAAAAAGAGAATATTTCAAAAATAAAAAAATATATATTTGTTTTTTTTGTTCTTACTTTAATAGTTTAGACATTTTGGTATCTCAATAGTACCCCTAGGTTTTATTTTGTTTTACTCAAAATTTCCTATAAACAAC
The DNA here is from genome assembly GCA_039513925.1 of Platanthera zijinensis. Classification (NCBI taxonomy): domain Eukaryota; kingdom Viridiplantae; phylum Streptophyta; class Magnoliopsida; order Asparagales; family Orchidaceae; genus Platanthera; species Platanthera zijinensis. The sequence continues at coordinate 173,537,091 of CM077088.1, forward strand.
TTAGTTAATTATAATATTTCTAATCGTCCTTTTTAATTATGTTTCACAAGTAAAATGTTGGTCATGCTGTGTTTCTAATTCACGGTAGCATGTTAAGGTGAAATATTCTTCTAAAACTCGCATTTCTATTATGGTTTTTCATTCTTTATTTCCTTTACTTTCTCAAAAATTCATCATCCACTATTTTCCTTTTCGTTTTGGATAATTTTTATAAGGTCAACTTTTGAATAGCGTAGTAGATGTGAACGATCCAAGTCACTTATTATTTCTATTTTCAAGATAATTTCATCAATCTTCTTTTATTATCTAGGACTTGCTTTTTGAAAATTTTCAAATTTTTGTTTTAAATAAATTTAAAAGCGTGAAAATGATTTAGGCTTTTTTTTCGTTTGAGCTTTCCTGCCAACCTAAAAACTTTCACCACTAGTTAGCCGCTTTTGAGCCTTTTCCAAATTCATTTGATAGCTCCTCTTTTCATATCATTTTCACCAAGGCAAAAAATTTCCAACCTATCTAATCACACTAGCCTTTTTGAGTTTCATAAAATTTTTCCATGATTATGATAGGTTGTTTTGTGATATTTTTGGGAGAAAGGTTTTGAAAAAAAAAGTATGTTCAAAAGAGATGTTTATTTTTGTTTGGCCAATTCAAAATGAAAATAAAAATATTTATGGCATTTGTTTTGAAAAAAGAAAAAAATGGAAAAGAAAGAAAAAATATATTTTTATTTTAATTAAAATTTTTTGAAACTCTTTGTTTTGGTTTAGTGTGAATTTAAGCTTTCACGTTTATCTTTGAATTTCACTCCTAATCATATTCCTAAACCAAACGTTTCTGTCCTATTTAAGTCCTTTTGATTCACACCTTTTGAATTTTACTTAATAACTAAGAAAAGAATAAAAGTAAATCAGTTTTAGTTTTGAATTTAAACTTAGATTTTTGTTAATTGAATTGATATAATTATAATGCGTTGCTTGGATCTAATAACAACTCAATGCGTTTTTTCATTTTCGTTGCTTTGCTTAAATCTATTTGAAGAATTTCGTCAAAATTTTGGATGATATATTTTCGTTAAATAAAGTTTATAAAAGCTATACCATACCTAAATAATTATTTTAGATTTACGTTTCACCTTTTCTCTACTTAGAATTTCGCATAGTACTTGTGTGGGCATAATTAGAACTTTTTGATTTGTCCTTTTTATGATTATCTAGTTTTTATATTTTTGCTTGGGGACAAGCAAAGCTTAAGCTTGGGGGAATTTGATAATACGTTTTGTAGTCTTAACTATTATCTTATTTTTCTATTTTATAATGTACAAATCTTGTATTTTAAGCTTTATTTTTATCTTTCTTATGTTAATTTTATTACCCCTAACTTTTTCCTCTCTTTTTGCAGCTTTTCAGAAAATTGTTCAAAATTGACCTGACAGCCCCCTGTCACGCCCTCCCCGGGCGTGACCTAGGGCATGTCACCCTTTCCAAAGGATTCCAGAAGCCAGAGAGAAATACCAGGAAAAATGGCTGTCACGCCCCCTGACACGCCCTCCCCGGGCGTGTCCCGGGGCGTGACCCAGGGCGTGTCGCCCTCTGCCCGAAGCCTGTCGCTGCATTAAATGCCAATTCGATTCAGCACGCAAACAGTACTGTCACGCCCCCTTTCACGGGCGTGACACAGTGTAACACCCCTATCCGTCGCATAACATATAGCAGAAGGTCCGGCCGGGGCCCGACGCTATATACTACGGACAGACCGGTTGATTACGCGTTGAAACCATTCAACTAATTGCACGCCCTACACAACACCTAGCGGAAGCATTAAAATTAAGTTGCACAATTAAGAACCCTGCCAAAAGCATGAATGTCCACTACAATAACACCCGTAGGAATGTTCCAATACACAGAAAATAGAAATGGCCTTACGGCCTTACACAGTTTGCTCGACATAAAAGTGTTTTCATACATCGGCTCGCAGGCCGGCCACACAAGGTCACAATGAAACACTCAAAATTAGGCCTTCGAGGGCCGGCTCAGCAACTTGGGCTTTAGCCCGCTATTTTCCGCTCGGCTCCGCAGCACCTGCAAGCACAAACCACCGCCCGGTGGCAAACAAAAGCAACGGTCAGCTATGCTGACCAAATTATAACGATCTCGCCCCCAAAATCAGGGCGGCGATGCTCTTTCCCTGCACTTTATTAGTATAGGCAATCTATTAGTGTAAACACACAACATCACAGGCGTAGGCTCGCACGGCCACACACCTCGTGCACACATGGCACATTCACGGCGAACCGGCCAACGTCATGTCAATTCAATCCATAGACGTTCCCGTTCCACCACCGCCCCTTGGACGGCCAACCATATGAGCATTTTGTCTTCTTGGCCTGGGTCACGACAATTTAAGCCATAGATCGCCGAAGACCCTCATCCATGCCAACGGTTCCACCGAACGACATAGATCGGGTACGGTTCCGCCTGACCCGTGCTCATATTGCAACAACAATTTAAGCTATATGCGCAGGTCAAGACTCACCGAGTCCCGTTTCCACCACAATAATCACATAACCCGGTTATGTTCACGTTGGCTCCCGGCCACCATGTTGGCAAAACCCGCTTTTGCCCAGTTTTCCGGGTGCACCTTGGAGTTAATCTCCAAGGCTCCCTGCTGCAATCCCACGTAGAAAACTCGAAAAATGCCCAAACACCCGGAGCTTTCTCCGGTTCATATGCAATGCAACATCACCGATCCGGCTCTTCATGTCCGGATAGGCTTCACACACAATTCCTATGTCCGTTTTCGCATACGGACTCTATACAAGGGGGACTTTACATATCTACCCCAAGGAACGCTCCAACTCTTCGCTCAGCTGCGAGAGAGGGCTTCCTATGCAAAGGGAAAAAGGGCTTCACATGCCCAAGGATGAGAAATCGCTACCCATGCGTTCTTCTACGGCGCCATGAAAAACTATGCGGTTGGAAAGCACCGCAACGACGTCACCTCCGCGGATCTGGACTCGGATCGCGATTCGGAGCTCCGACGCTCCACCGGTGGCCGGATCTTGGTCTCCAACCTCTCACCTTGCTCTCCCTTCTCTCTAGGATTTAGAAAGAGAATGCAAAAAGAGAATGAGGGTTTTGAAACCCTTATCCCGGCTAAAACCACCCAGGAGCAGCCCCCCACCGTCGGATCCAAAGCCAAGGAAATGAACGGCCACGATTAGGCCTCAAATTAGAAAATCTGGGCCGAATACGGGTTGCAACACGGCCGTGTGCATGGCCGTGTCACCCATTCGCCGTCTCGACCGACTCGAAAACCAGCACACGGCATTCGACACGGCCTCCGACACGCCCGTGTCACATGTGACACGGCCATGTCGAGACCCGTGTCACGCCCCCCGTGTGCAATCGGCCAGCTTTCCCAACCCGAGAAGGACACGGCCTGCGATACGGCACCCGACACGCCCGTGTCGCATGTGACACGCCCGTGTCTGGGCCCGTGTCATGGCCCGTGTGCCTGACTCAGAAAACTGCACAAAGTTACACGCCCTGGGATACGCCCGTGTCCCAGGCCGTGTGCCTCAACTCGACGATCTCCGATCGTCAAAACGTCGACCACATGACCCGTGGCCGAACACGCCTGTGTCACGCCCGTGACACGCCCGTGTCACGCCCGTGACACGCCCGTGTCACGCCCGTGTCACGCCCGTGTCACGCCCGTGACACCTGCTCCAAAATTCAGACTGGGCTTAAAACGTCACCCGTCCCTCTTTTGAGTTTCGGGGTGTTACAACTCTCTCCCCCTTAAAAGAATTTTGCCCACGAAATTTACTAAAGGAAAACCATAGGAACTTAAAACTTTTAACGGTACCTGAGCGGAATAACTCTGGGTACTCCTCCAGCATAGTTTGCTCCCGCTCCCAAGAGAGTTCCTCCCGACCGCAATTATCCCACCGGACCTTAACCATCCGGATCTCCTTGTTACGGAGCCTCTTGACCTCAGCGTCTTCGATACGAACGGGCTTGATCCTAGTCATCAACCCTTCGTCCACCGGTACTTGATCCATTACGATCACTAGTGAAGGCTCTTGCACCGCCTTCCGCAACACAGAGATGTGGAACGCATCGTGTAGCCAACTCAACTCCACCGATAGCTTCAAACGGTATGCGGCTTCGCCTACTCGCTCCAGAACCTCAAAAGGTCCAAGGTATCTTGGGCTCAGCTTCTTCAAGCGTCTCACCCGCGAAACCCCCTTGAACGGCTTCACTTTCAAGTATACCCAATCGCCTACCGCGAACTCCACGTTCTGGTGCTTGGCATTGTAATACTTCGCCTGCCTGTCCTGAGCGATCAACAAGCGCTCCCGAATGATCCGCACCAACGAGGTAGCACTCTCCACCCCCTACTTCTTATACAATCTTGCCTCACCTACTTCTAACCAAGACAACGGCGTGCGACACTTTCTACCGTATAGGGCCTCAAAGGGTGCCATTTGGATACTTGCCTGGTAGCTGTTGTTGTACGCGAACTCCACCAAATACAGGTGGTCCTCCCAATGCTTCCCGAAGTCTAGAACACACATGCGGAGCATGTCCTCCATCGTTCTATTGACTCTCTCGGTCTGCCCATCCGTCTGCGGATGGATGGCTGTGCTGAACTTCAACTTTGTCCCCAGCATCTTTGCACCAACCTCCAATCATTGGACGTGAAACGGCCATCGCGATCACTCACAATGCTGCGAGGCACACCATGCAGTCTAACTATATTGTCCATATATAGCTTCGCCAACTTCTTAACCGAGTCGTCCTTCCTATGCGGAATGAAATGCGGCACCTTAGTTAACCGATCTACGATCACCCAAATGGCGTCGTTCCCCTTCTGCGACCTTGGCAACCCATGCACAAAGTCCATAGATATGTCGTCGAACTTCCACTCCGGTATAGGCAAGGACTTCAGAAATCCTCCTGGCTTTTGGCACTCCGCCTTCACCAAGGCGCACGTTTGGCATTTAGCCACAAACAACGCTACGTCTTTCTTAAGCCCAGGCCACCAAAACAGATTCTTGAGGTCACTGTACATCTTTGTGCTCCCTGGGTGGATCGAGTACTTGGTATGATGAGCCTCGTACATCAACTCTGCCCGTAGGTTACTCCCGCTTGGGACGCACAACCGATGATCCTTCCTTAACAACCCATCTTCCACTGAAAATTGGGAATTTGACCCATCCAACGCTGCCTCCATAAGCTCCTTCATGGAGTCATCTAACTCCAATGCCCGCCGAACCCGGTCAGCCAGGTCATACTGGACCTCTATCCAGTTCAACATTGCTTTGGTGCTCGTCTGCTTGTCAACGCAACAGATCTCAAGCTCCTCCAACTCCCGTATTAGCTGTTCATCATGCACCGACAACCAGTTGGCTTGGGCGGGAGCCCTGCGACTCAACGCATCAGCAACTGCATTGCCCTTCCCGGGTACATAATGAATCTTGAAGGTGTAGTCCCCCAGGAACTCCATCCACCTCCTCTGCCTCATGTTAAGATCCTTCTGATCCAACAGGTAATTCAGGCTCTTGTGATCGGTGTAAATATCGACCCTTACGCCGTATAGGTAGTGCCTCCACAGCTTAAGTGCAAATATCACGACCGCCAACTCCAAGTCGTGGACCGGATAGTTCCTTTCATGTACTTTTAGCTGACGCGATCCATAAGCTATCACGCTCCCATGCTGCAACAGCACACAACCCAAACCACTACCCGAGGCGTCACTATAAACCTCGAAGCCCTCGGTCCCACTCGGCGAACTAAGCACTGGCGCCGTGGTCAACCGTCTCTTCAGCTCCTCAAAAGCTTACACTCACTCCTGCGTCCACAAGAATCTCTGGTCATTCCTTGTCAACTTTATGAGAGGTAGCACTATCCGCGAGAAGTTCTCTACGAAGCGCATGTAATATCCGGCAAGCCCGAGAAAACTACGGACTTCCGCGACAAAAGACAATGCAGGCCACTCCCGTATCGCAACGATCTTCGCCGGATCCACCGCTATACCTTCCCCACTAACAATGTGACCAAGGAACGCTAGTGAGGGTAGCCAGAACTCGCACTTGGAGAATTTCGCATACAGCTCATTCCTCCTCAAAGTTTCCAACACAAGATGCAAGTGCTTGAAGTGATCTTCTTCGCACTGCGAGTACACCAATATATCGTCAATAAAGACGATCACAAAGCGGCCCAGGAAATCTCGGAACGTCCTGTTCATCAAGTTCATAAACACTGATGGCGTATTCGTTAGTCCAAACGGCATGACCGTGAACTCGAAATGTCCATACCTTGTGCTGAATGCCGTCTTCGGGATATCACATTCCCTTATCCTCAACTGATAGTACCCCGACTTCAAGTCCAACTTAGAATATACCGACGATCCGACTAACTGATCGAACAGATTATCAATCCTCGGGATCGGGTACTTGTTCTTCTCCGTCAGCTTGTTCAACTCTCTGTAGTTGATACACAACCGCATACTCCCGTCCTTCTTCTTAACGAAGAGGACCGGTGCGCTCCAAGGCGACGAGCTTGGACGCACATAACCTTGCTCCATCAGCTCCTCTAGTTGAACTTTCAACTCTGCCATCTCCTTAGGCGCCAACCTATACGGAGCACGTGACACCGGTTTGGCCCCCGGTACGAGCTCGATGGTGAAATCAATCTCCCGCTGTGGTGGGGCTCCGGGAAGACTATCCGGGAACACATCGGTGTATTCACAAACCACGGGGATGCTATCCAACGTGGACTTTGGCTCCACAGCTCCTACTATTGCGAAGAACAGCTCTGCACCACCACGAACTGCCTTTACCACCTGAAGAGCAGACATCAGCGTCTTGCTCAACCCCTTGAGTCCCTCGAATGTTGTCCCCCTCCCAACACCCAGCTTGAACTCCTTCCGATCGCAGTCAATCCAAGCTTTCTGCTCCGAAAGTCAATCCATCCCAAAGATAACGTCGAACTCTACTAGCGGCAGCAATGACGCTAGCAAGTCAAACTCTTGGCCCCCAATGTGAACCTTTACGGCGCACACTCTGTCTGCACGCATCGAGCACCCATTCAGTAGCAGCACATCCAACTTGTCCTTCGCCATCGAAGAAGGGACTCCGATGCGCGATATAAAATTTTCGGACAAGAAGGAGTGTGAAGCTCCCGTATCGAACAGTGCCCGTGCCGGACTATCGTTAATCAAAACAAAGCCTATGCAAACAATATTAGTCTAACAAGAAATAAACAACAGTATCTAAGTTAACTTGCTATAAATTAACTCATACTTGTCACCACATCCGCTTGTTTAATGGCCTCTTGATGCCCAAGTTGTAGACTCTAGGCTGAGTCGGAGCATAGTGGGACGCGGTTGACTCCACCGCCTTGCCCTTCTCTTCGCAAGTAGCTCCTTGTTTTCTCTCGGACTTTGGGCGTCCGCTCCAGCAATCGCGGGCAAAGTGACCCGTCTTTCCACACATGAAACAAGCGCCCGGGGTTCGATTGGTAGTTTCCCCCGAGGCATCTGTAGAAGAAGCTGGACCTGACGTCCTAGCCTTCTTGTAGAATCTTCGATAGCCCAACTTCGACGTAGTCGGCGCTTTGAACTCTGATTTCTTCCCGCCAGATTCCTTCTTAGCTTGCACATTTCTCATGTCCTTCTCCAAGGATCGGGCCGAGTTGACCAAGGTTAGGAAACCCTGCGCCATGGGCCCTGACAGTAGCAACCTCAGCTCATCTCTTAACCCTTCATAGAAGCGGTTAGTCTTTCGCTCCTTGTCGGCAAAGGTAGCGCTAGCATATCTCCCCAACCGAGTTAACTCGTGGAGGTACTCGTCTACAGTGCTATCTCCTTGCACCAACTTTTGGAACTCGTTCTCTAGTGCGATCCTCTGCACTGAGGGGAGGTTTCGAGCCATGAACAGTCTCAAAAATTCCTCCATAGATACTTCGGCCAACGGCCTTCCCCTCAACTGGTGTAGCTCTAGACCTTCCCACCATAACCTTGCATCCCCATCCAATAGAAACGTCATTATTGTGGTCTTCTGCCACTCTTCCGTTTCTTTTGTTGTCATCACCCTATTGACTCTTGAGAGCCAATCTTCAGCCTGGGTCGGGGTTCCCGTTCCCGAGAACACTGGTGGGTGGAAGCCCATCACATGCTTAAGCTGTCTCTCAGTTGCTCTTCGAGGCAACTCCGGCTCCACCGCCACCTGCTCAACCCTTCTAGGCTCTGCCGCTTGGAGCAGCACTTGCTCCTCCGCAGGAGCAGGCTACTGCACCTGTCTTGCAGGTTGCGCATTAATCAACGCCATGACAGCTTCTGCCACCAACCTAATGGTCTCGGCAGACGGAGGTGTTGCAGGCGCTTCACTTGGTGCACTGCTTGCCTCAGAACCTGGCCGTTCTGACGGCCCAGCACCACTTCTGGTCACCTATAATCGTGCAAAACACCGATAAGCGACCAAATATTATTGCAAACAGCAATTATAGGAACACGCAGGTTCCTCAAACATGTGTATTTTCATTCCTAAGTGGGCATTCATGGGTTCTTTTCATGTTATAACGATGACGCACACACATGTGCTCACCACCCCTTAAAGTGAATTCGTCCACGAATTCATTTAAGTTTGACCGAAACCAGTAGTCTGATACCAATTTGTAACACCCCTATCTGTCGCATAGCATATAGCAGTAGGTCTGGCCGGGGCCCAACGCCATATACTACGGACAGACCGGTTGGTTACGCGTTGAAACCATTCAACCAATTGCACGCCCTACACAACACCTAGCGGAAGCATTAAAATTAAGTTGCACAATTAAGAACCCTGCCAAAAGCATGAATGTCCACTACAATAACACCCGTAGGAATGTTCCAATACACAAAATAGAAATGGCCTTACGGCCTTACACAGTTTGCTCGACATAAAAGTGTTTTCATACATCGGCTCGCAGGCCGGCCACACAAGGTCACAATGAAACACTCAAAATTAAGCCTTCGAGGGCCGGCTCAGTAACTTGGGCTTTAGCCCGCTATTTTCCGCTCGGCTCCGCAGCACCTGCAAGCACAAACCACCGCCCGGTGGCAAACAAAAGCAACGGTCAGCTATACTGACCAAATTATAGCGATCCCGCCCCCAAAATCGGGGCGGCGATGCTCTTTCCCTGCACTTTATTAGTATAGGCAATCTATTAGTGTAAACACACAACATCACAGGCGTAGGCTCGCACGGCCACACACCTCGTGCACACAGGGCACATTCATGGCGAACCGGCCAACGTCACGTCAATTCAAGCCATAGACGTTCCCGTTCCACCACCGCCCCTTGGACGGCCAACCATATGAGCATTTTGTCTTCTTGGCCTGGGTCACGACAATTTAAGCCATAGACCGCCGAAGACCCTCATCCATGCCAACGGTTCCACCGAACGACATAGATCGGGTACGTTTCCGCCTGACCCGTGCTCATATCGCAACGGCAATTTAAGCCATATCCGCAGGTCAAGACTCACCGAGTCCCGTTTCCACCACAATAATCGCATAACCCGGTTATGTTCAGCCACCATGTTGGCAAAACCCGCTTTTGCCCAGTTTTCTGGGTGCACCTTGGAGTTAATCTCCAAGGCTCCCTGCTGCAATCTACCACGTAGAAAACCCGAAAAATGCCCAAATACCCGGAGTTTTCTTCGGTTCATATGCAATGCAACATCACCGATCCGGCTCTACATGTCCGGATAGGCTTCACACACAATGCCTATGTCCGTTTTCGCATACGGACTCTATACAAGGGGGACTTTACATATCTACCCCAAGGAACGCTCCAACTCTTCGCTCACTCGCGAGAGAGGGCTTCCTATGCAAAAGGAAAAAGGGCTTCACATGCCCAAGGATGATAAATTGTTACCCTTGCGTTCTTCCGCGGCGCCATGAAAAACTATGCGGTTGGAAAGCACTGCAACGTCGTCACCTCCGCGGATCTGGACTCGGATCGCGATTCGGAGCTCCGACGCTCTACCGGCGGCCGGATCTTGGTCTCCAACCTCTCACCTTGCTCTCCCTTCTCTCTAGGATTTAGAAAGAGAATGCAAAAAGAGAATGAGGGTTTTGAAACCCTTATCCCGGCTAAAACCACCCAGGAGCAGCCCCCCACCGTCGGATCCAAAGCCAAGGAAATGAACGGCCACGATTAAGCCTCAAATTAGAAAATATGGGCCAAACACGGGTTGCAACACGGCCGTGTCACCCATTCGCCGTCTCGACCGACTCGAAAACCAGCACACGGCCTCCGACACGCCCGTGTCACATGTGACATGGCCGTGTAGGGACCCGTGTCACGCCCCCCGTGTGCAATCGGCCAGCTTTCCCAACCCGAGAAGGACACGGCCTGCGACACGGCACCCGACACGCCCGTGTCGCATGTGACACGCCCGTGTCTAGGCCCGTGTCATGGCCCGTATGTCTGACTCAGAAAACTGCCCAAAGTGACACGCCCTGGGACACGCCCGTGTCCCAGGCTGTGTGCCTCAACTCGACGATCTCCAATCGTCAAAACGTCGACCACATGACTCGTGGCCGAACACGCCGGTGACACGCCCGTGACACGCCCGTGTCACGCCCGTGACACGCCCGTGACACGCCCGTGTCACGCCTGTGACACGCCCGTGTCACGCCCGTGACACCTGCTCAAAAATTCAGTCTGGGCTTAAAACGTCACCCGTCCCTCTTTTGAGTTTCGGGGTGTTACACACAGGGCGTGACCCCACCTTTTCCGATGACTGGCGGATTTCCGACCAATGATTTCGACGCGACGTGTGTGTCACGCCCCCCTACACGGGCGTGACCCAGGGCGTATCCACCGACGTACAGAAGCAATCATCCTTCCCTCCATAATCCAGAGCCCGAGGTCAAACCCGTACATGTCACGCCCCCTGACACGCCCCCCTTGGGCGTGTCGAAGGGCATGACCAACCCATGAGCTTTTCCTATAAATTCAAACCCCCTTCCCATTTTAGCAAGCTTGGGTTGAGAGGGGGAGGTGCTGCCCCTTTATTTCTTGGTTTTTTTTCATGTTCTTCTCTCTCTCTCTCTTTCTCTTTTTGTAATTTTCTTAACCCTAGCTTAGGTCTTAGTTTGTTTAAGCTGTTATTGTAATTTATGCACTTGTTTTAGTTGCTTAATGTAGGGCTAGAATAGGTTTAAAATTTCATGCAATTGTAATTTCATTTTCATGCAAGTGTAGCTCTCTTTTTCATTAATATAAAAGTGCTCTTTTCTTCATTGTGTTCTTAATGCTTTACTACTCATCCCCCCCCCCCTCCTCCACTCCTTTATGATTAACTTATCCTCCTTGTACTCGATCTTGATGATCTGAGGTTCGAGCAATTAAGTTATGATGTTTTAAATTACCTTTTCTTTTTAGGTTTTAGGCCTTGAATTACTCTTGATTTTTCATGGGCTGGAGGTATATTATCGATATATACTCTCCACCTTTGCTTTCATTCTGGGCTAGCCGAGAGGCCGATAGAATGAAGTGAGCATTCAAGAGTAAAAGGAGTTGTACGCACTCCTCGAGAGAGGCAAAAGTCCAAATCTCCCTGATTGGGGTAAAATCCAATAGCGGGGTTCACCGCGTAAAGCGAGCTTTAGGCCTCCGATTTAGACGAAAGTCAGTCGGACCTTCCTAAACTCAGTTGGGCATGACTTCGAGAGAAGCGTGTTCAAGCTTTAGGAACCACCATGGTCAATGACCTTTACCCTGTTAAGTTTAGGTTTTGAATACGACACTTGTGTATCCTAGCTACAGTTCGATAGGTATACTTGCATCATTGGATTGCTAGTTCGGTTGCTTTTATTTTCTTCGAACCTTTGCGACCACCATGGATTGGCGGGTTGACGAGGGGATCACGGCACGATGGCGAGCCAAGAAAGCTGGCCCCGACTTAGAGATCGGCGGGTCCTATGGAAGGGGTCCAGGAGGCGAAGGAGCTAGCCGCCCTCGTCATGAATGGATCGGCGGGTCGACAAAGGGATCTCGGCACGATTGCGAGCCAAGAAATCTGTCCCCAGCCTAAAGATCGGCGGGCCCCATGGAAGGGGTTCAGGCGGCGACAACTCGGCCGCGCCAAGACCCCCAGAAAGCCGGCCCACACAAAGTCCAAACGCACGATAGGTTTTCTCGCCCACCCATTGATGCAAATGGGGTAGCGAGCTCAGATGGAGTAGGAGAGTCGCCCCCTCGCATCGCGGCTACCTAACTTACCCCTCGCTCCTAAGCCTAAGATCAGAGTCTAAAATGAACGGACGACCTCACTCGCTCACTCACCGCCGCAACGTCCAAAAGAACATTCAAGAATAAAAGAAATCATAACAAGTGTGAGAATCAAGGGGCGAATGCGAGAAATAAAGATATCTGCGTTTCAGATCAAAAAAGAGTTACGTACATTGGGGAAATCAAAAAGGGGTTAACTATTACAAAAACTAGGCTCCGGCCCACGTCACTGCCGCGTCAAAAGTGGGACGAATGCAAGCTCCTGGCGAGGCAAGCCCTGAGCGGCAGGCCCTTATATAGGGTGGTAGGGCCCGTCACCCGGCTTTGGTACCGGAAGGAACAGCTCCGGTACCACCTCGCTCACTAGAATCTTGGCACCGTCGTCCTTTATGAGGTTGGCCCTCTGCAGCGTCTGGAAGCTGTATTTCGCCGCGCTGGCTGCATTCTTCGGCATCATCACTTCGATCTCGTGATCGCTGTAATGAGCGAGTTGGCAGTCGCTTGTAGATGGCAGCAGGGCGGCCGCTGCAGCCTCCAACGCGTCCACCCTCTTCTGAAGCGCCTGCTTTTCAAGTTGGAGGGTGGCAACCTCAGTGCCCAGTCGGCTGGCAGTCGCCGCATCCTGTGAAATGGAGAACAACCGAGTTAAGTTACGCGGGAGGGAGGAAAGGTTGAGGCGAGTCGATAAACCTACCGCTCCACCTAAGTACTGAGCGAGAGCGGCCTTAGCCACTTCGGCTTGCTTCCGTAGTTCATCCGCCTCCTCCTGAGCGAGTCGGCAGGCCGCCTCCTTCTCATCGACTAACTTGTGGAGGGACGGGCGCTCTTGTCCAGCCGAAGACACCGCCGGCCGACCATATTGGCCAGCTCTAGGCTGCAAAACTGGGCCCGCGGGCTTTCATAAATAAGCAACCGCGTCGCCTCCTCATCATAAACGGCGGCGTCCTCTCGCCCGTAGACGCCGAAGGCGAGATTGTAAGCATCCCCGCTGCTGGAGTCGTCCTCCAACCAGCTTGGCAACAACGAGGAGATGTAGACCTGGTTGGTCTCTTTGTCCCACTAAAGCAGAGGGACTCCGGACTCGTCTGCGGGTCCCTCACCAAAACCAAATTTACGGTGCCCCCGGGGGATTGGCTTCCCAGCGGACTGAACCTCCTCTGGCGGCTGCGACGTGCATGCCTCTCCGCTAGAAGATCTGAAGGCCGGAGAGGCCACGGGGGCAGGAATGGTGGACGGGTGGCTTGCGGGGGCCTTGCCCTAGTCGCGAGTCGAGGGAGGTGAGCCACCCGCTTTCTTTGACTTCTTGGGCGGTGGTAGGTCCTGAGGCCGCTCGCGGCTTGACTGCTTCGTGGGAGCAGGGTTTGAGAACTCGTGATGGGCGGCAGCAGCCGCTTTGGCCCAGGAAAGCTCGTCGGTAGTGAGTCGTGCGCTCTCATAAGGAGGATGGAGAGGAATGTCGTGCTCGCCTGCAAGAGTGTGAAACTTAGAAAATATTTGACGGGACCAAAAGCGAGTAAATGGGCGAATCGCTTACCCTCACCGGGCGGGACGGGGATGAGGTCGTCCAGGTTTCTGTGGAGGTAGGCCACCTCGAAGTTCTTCCCAGTGAAGAACCTGAATAACACCGCTTCATGACCACATAGGGCCGGGGGGCGGTAGCTCGCCTCACTGAGTTGGACGGGCGAGAAGGGGACGTTGTCGAAGTCCCCCTTGATGAAAATGAACTTCTTGAGCCAGTTGGGGCTCTTGTTGACAGTCTCACGCACCTTCACGTGGCTGCTGGCGAAGCAGGCGGTCCCGTCTTTATTCGCCCGGAAAGAGAACAGCTTGCGTAATATCGCGAGGCTGAACTCAACCTTCTCCTTTCGCAGGAAGTAGGCGAACCCGACGATCACTGCAACGGAGTTCGGGGTCATCTGCCCGGGGACCACCCCATAGTACTTGAAGATCTGGCGGACTTCCGGCCATAAGGGTAGTCGGAGGCCCGCCTCGAAGTGGGCCATGGGGAACGCGAGCACGCCAGCGAAGAGTTCGTTTATCCATTCCTCCTTCCTAGGCCGCCTCGCCTCGAAACCGGGCAGGACAAAGTAGCCAACTGTATCTACAAATTCTCTCTCTGTAAGGACGGCGAGGTGGAAATCATGCTTGGAGAAGGTCCAAGCACATTTTATCCTCCCCTCCTCCTCGCCACTACCACCACCCATCCTGCAGAAGTCTTGCCGAGCGGGACAGGGGATTTCTTGCAAAAAGCCAGGGGAAGGAAGAAGACTTAAATGCGGTAGGTTAGGAAGGGTCAGCAGGGCCTATTTATAGAATGAGAAAGGGTGGGAAAATAGTCCTTTTGGCGGGAAGAGTGCGGATAGCAATATAGCCCTGGCGTTTCGACTTCCAAACTCAATTTGAGTCCTCGTCAACCCGTCAGTCGGCTGCGAAATGCCCGCACTCGCGCTCGCATAATAGAGGTGCGGCCGCAATGTGAGCCAACTCTGACCCGCGCGCGAGTCACCTGTCGCGCGACCCGCGAGCAGCCGGCGCCTTCGCTAGTATTAAAATAGCAATGGCTAGGGCGAGGCGATTTAGCAAGGCCGAACCCGCCCAAAGGAAAGTCGGCCGAGCCAGAGCATCTCGCCCGCACCTCCCGCGGAGATCGAAGCGTCTACACAGCCAAAAGAAAATTGCAGCAAATACTCGCTCATGGCGGGCGAGAGTGGTACTGAATTATTACAAATGTTCATTGTCCGAAGCAAAGAAGTTAGCACCCTGAGCATTTCAATCGCTGAATGCGGAGGCGATTCGGACCCAGCGGATCACAACCTGGGAGGGGAAGGGAAAAACTCAATGCGGGATCCACTTCCACCTGCCTCCCCTTCCCATGCTGGTTCGGGGCGGTTCGCGAGGGTAGTAATACTCGCGGACCGCCGACATCTCTCGCTGGGTCCGATCAATCTGCTCCGAGGCACGCCTGAGTCGCCCCTTGGATCGCGAAATATGTACACCCGGAAAGGTCGCCTCGTCCTCATCAGATGGACATCTCACTCCTTCCAAAGCCGTGAGTCACTCCTCCATCTCGGCCTTGTCCTTCTCCACTCTGTCGAAGACCTCCCGTAGCAGCAACGTGTGCTTTTGGAATAGTCGCTTTACTTGCTTCTTCATCTTCTCGACATCAAGTGGGTCTCTTAGGTATTCCGAGATGCTGTCCGCGTCGGGGGAGGCGAGTACCCTCTGCTCATCTCGGCGTCGTAAGAAGAGATCGCATTATATCCTGCAGAGATAAGGTGATAAGGAGCGATGACGGTAAGCGTGCCAAAGCCAGAGGATTTACCTGGTGTCGGTACGTCGCCCGCACCATCAGCAGGCCGAGAGGTGCCCGACCGACCCTGGAAGGGTTCTCCTCCAAAAGTAACAAAGGGTTTCCCCAGGCCGTTGGGCCTTGGCGACGGAGGCACCGCAGGGGGAATAGGTATCTGTGGCAAAGGACTAGCGACCCAATCGACCGCCACCAGGGCTGAGCTCCCAGGTTCTCCCTCATTTGCCCTATCTCCCCGAGGCATCTCCTACCAAAGGGAAAGGAAAATCAGGAAGCAGGGCAGTGGATCAAACATGAGAAACGTATATACCTCCGGGATGACCTCGACATCGCCAGCCGAGCTAGAGGCGGGGTCATCGGGCACCCGAGACCGCCAGACGACCTTTGCTTTCTTTGGCTTGAAAAGGGGGCCAGGCAACCCGTGCGCCAGCAATGGGGCAGCTTTGAGAGCCGAATCCCGGGCACCCTCCCTCGCAGCCGCCAAGTGAGCCCGCATCTTCTCAGACATAGGCATCTTCTTACTATAGATCGTCGAAGGAGGGAAAGAAGAGGAGTCATCCTAGATACCCGACAGCTTATTTATAGCGTGAAGGTGGGCCCCCACTGAAAGATTTCCTCCAGCTCAGCAGGGTTTTCGCCGAGCACGTGGGGTTGGATGTTTTTTCTGAGCCTTATGCAAAGCTCACAAAGAGAGGGGATTATGTACAACCCCGTGTTCGCCAAAGGGACCTGGGCAAGCAAGCGGGTCGACCCCAGCCCGCCTCTCCTAGGCAGGTCAGCCTCCAAGGGTCGCCCAGGCGGGTCAGGCCCGGCCCGCCTCTCCTAGGCAGGTCGGCCTCCAAGGTTTGCCCAGGCAGGTCAGTCCTGCTAGCCTCTCCTAGGCGGGTCAGCCTCAGCCCTCCGACCCGCACCCATTAGGCGGGTCAGTCCTGCCCTCCTCTCCTAGGCAGGCCACCCTTGGCCCGCGCCTTCCCAGGCGGGCCGTCTCCAACCCGCATCCCCTAGGCGAGCCAGCCCCGGCCCGCGCCTCCTGTCGGCTAGAGGCATTGGAGGGCTACTCGCCCAGTCCCTAATGGGGGAAATTCCCTGCCATTTTGCCCCTGCAGGTCTGCCCTTAGCCAGCTAGAATGGCGGAGTCTCGCGGTTGGTAGACCTGGGTGGATTGCGCATAGCCGGTCAGGACAGCGGAGTTCGGCTGTTGGCAGGCCAGCCCAAGAGGCTTTCAGTAATTTCAGGCCAGCATAGGTTAGTTATTTGCAGACCGTTTTCAGAAATCTATAAATATGACCCAAGGGGTACCTCAGAAGGCATGCTCACTTGTCTCCCAGTCTCCTAGCGCTTTTTGAGGTACCTTAGCCCGACATTTAGCTAAGGAGGGGAAGTGCTCAATGATCTTCCAGGTTTATGGTGGAACCTCCGTGCCGGGCCCTTTGTCTAGTCCTTTGCCCTCTTTTTCTTGTTGTTTTCCTTGCAGGAGTGAAGTAGGTGCGCGACCAGCCCTTCCCCAAGGGTGAACTCCACAAGAGGGTGATTTATGGTTTCAACAGAGATGAGATTAGACCTTCTATCTTTTATTTCATTAGCAGATCCAGCAACCATCTGATTGAGAGAGTCCCAGATGGATTTAGCAGAATGCATTCATCCACCTTCTGGAATATGTCATCTGACATAGTCTGTGCAATGATATTCATGGCCTTGGCATTGCTATCTTGGCCTTCTTCTATGCATCTGTCAACTCAGGTGGTGGAACAGCATGTGTGCTAGAAGTTGCAGTAGTGGTAGCCTCAGGAGCTGGTGGTCCTGTCAAAATAGAATTGTATATGTCTTCATCAATAGAGTTCATATAAAGCCTAAATCTTGCCTTCCAGATTGCTAACTTGTTCAAATTGCAAACTAGAGGTCTGGTGCTTGCATAATCCTTTTTTTGTGCCATGATATAAAATAAACAAAATAACTAGGAACAGAAAATCAGATCTATCTAGGATCTTTTAGTTCAAGTGTTAGCTTGTGAAACCAAAGGAACACTCCTCTGATACCAATTGAAAGATAGGAGATAGATCTGATTTACTCTAGAGGGGGTGAATAGAGTGATTTAAAACTTTTGGCTGATTTTAAACTTTATCAGAGAAATTAAGTGTTAGTAGTAGTGATGTGAAATGAGATAGAATCTAAGCTAAACTACACAATCACAGCACAACAAAACAAAGAGAAAATGAACACATAGACAACATAAGAATTTTATAGTGGTTCCCCAAATCTGGGTACATCCACTCTTCTACTACCCTGGTAGGAATCCACTATCAGGTTTTTGATCAGGTGATTGCCACAACAGGTTTTTGCTCAGGTGCCCTATCACCACAAGATCTATTTGCATGGAGATCTCACAACCCTTTAGGCTTTTGATTAGGTGCCCAAAATCTAACACAAGAACTTTTGAAGGGAGTTAATAAACCCTTTTTACATTGAGGAAGGAAGGTGATGTTGTCTTATCTTTTCTCTAAACAACAGAGAAGACTTAGTGGATTGTTATTGTCAAATCTCCCCCTGAGATGTTGAAATGTTCAGGAAGACTTGGAGCTTTGCTCAGGGTATAGGTCTTCAGCCTTGACTTATTGAAATCCAGGAACTTGTAAACAGATCTAGAGTTGTTGTCTTTGATGATTTGTGGAGTAGAAGTTTAAGAAGACAAATGATATCTGATTGATGTTCTTCTTCAGTCTTCTGTAAGATCAAGGGGAAAAACAGATTGTTTTCCTGCACAGATAAAGAGATGATGTTGTTCTGTATTTATTCTGTATGTCTATATCTCTTTTCTCTGTGTATGTGTGTATCTTGTTGAAAGCCGACTAACGAAAATCTCTTTTGTATCCTTATCCTCTAATTTTGCTTTGAATTTTAAATTATAAGCATTAATTGTTGATTGGATTCTGGAGAATGAAACAGCTAGAAATATACTCTTTAATGAGTTTCCCCAACTGTCCCAATAAAATAAGCAAGTGATTAACTCTGATGAAATCCATAATTAATGCTGCCAAGAACGGCTATATTCTTGAGAATATAAGCATTAATTACTCAGAGAATTACTTCCAAATAATAGAATGAATTAGGGACAGAAGAGGGAAAACTTATCATTTTGACTCGTGATAGAGTTCGTCGACCTCTAGGCAGATTTCGTCGACTAGACTTCGAAGTTCGTCGAGCTGAGAAATCCTATTCATCGACCTGAGCTTAGCGAACCTCAATCTGGAAATATCTTGATAAATCTGCGCTCCAAGATCGTCGATCAGAGAATCTGTCTAGAGGAAGATATCGTCGACCTAAGCTCGATTATCGTCGAGCTCAACTCAGATAAAGAACTCTGAGTTCGTCGATCTGAGATCGACGATCGTCGAGCTGAGTTCAAAGAACTTCGAACTAATAATCTGAACTCTTAATTCTTCTAAGTCTTGAGTCTTTTGAAGTCCACTACAGGCTGGTCCATGAAGATTGATTCTAATGACTAGCCTAAACTCTAGGACTAACAAACTTAACCCTGGCTATACAAGGTGGGTCAAACATCCTAAGTAGTGAACCTAGCCGAAATCTAAACAAGGGATCCAACTGAAGATCCTCCCATAGGTCTTCAACTCATTTATGATCCTGAAAAATCTTTTATAGCAAGCAGTTATGTTTTCTTTCAAATTTTACCTGAAAGCCACATACTCCTGGTTGAGAAGAGACTTTCTATCATCCCTTACCTCTTCAGTACCCTCCATATAGACCAAAAAAGTGTCCCACATCTCCTTGTAGGTCTGACAGTAAATCAAGTTTTGAAAAGTTGAATCATCTACTGCACTGGCAATGATATTGTGTGCTCTCTTGTCAAAGCCAGCTAAGATGACCTCATACTTTATCATTTCATAGTATGTATTTGGTGTCTAGATATTGGCATCCAGAGTATAGACCTTCATAGGAATGACAGGTCTCTCCCTAACTGTTGCAAAGATCCTTGGATCATAGGCTTTCATAAATAGCCTCACCCTCTCTTTCTATTTTCCAAAATACTCCTTCCTGCAGATGGGGAGTTTCATGGAACTCAGTTCTCTTTGGCTCTCTCCAGAGCCCATGATCACTTAACTGCAGCTACCTTTGGAGATCACTCAGATTATTAAATTCTTTTTGAGTAACCTCCCTCTGATACCACTTGAAAGTTCTTAAGTTTAAGGCAACTTGCAACCTAGAGGGGGGTGTGAATAGGTTTTCTTTCTCTTTTGATATCTTTTAGTTTCTTCCTTTATTGCTGAGTGAGTTGACAATAATTTGCTTTCAAGTAGCTGCACAAAAAAAACACCACAGAAAAGCACACAATTATTTATAGTGGTTCCCCAATATTTGGGTACATCCACTCTCCTACCACCTTGCTAACTTCCTATTAGTCAAGGCACTTCTCCAAAACAATGCTCCCTAGAGCTTACACCTCAGATCCCTCAGGATCTCTCAGTCTCCTCCAACACCTACAGTTCAGTCACCAGGGCCTACAACTCACTGATCAGCTGATCACCTACCTCAGGCTGCTAAGCCCTACACTCAGGCTCGGAGTACAACCCTACCTCAGATCCATAAGAGATCCTACACTTAGAGAGCAACACTCTCCTACAACTCAGGCAAGTTTCCCTACCTCAGGCCAGTGGCCCTATAACTCAGATCAAATTTGATCCTACTAGAGTGAAATAGAATTATATCTATCATAGAGAAATTTCTCTGTGACAGCACCTTGAGCTGAGTTATCTCAGCTCAAACTTTCTTCACAGGTACAAGGATCTTGTGCTGGAAGTAACTAACAGTAAATTGCTTTTCTTCCTCTTCCATCTTAGGACAGAGTCGGCTACTTTATTCTTCCTTCTTCTCAGCTTCAGAAGTAGATCTTCAGGTTTGGGCTTGCTGAACTGAGAAGCAACTTGATTTGCATATACTTCTTCCTTGTTTCTGCTTCTCCCTCAGAAGGAAAGCATTCTGATCTTGCTGGTGTTGATGAAGAAGACACACAACTAACTGAACTTTTTGTAGGGATACTTCAAGCTTTTACTTGCAGCAATGGAAAGGAAGAAGAAGTCCAGCCGCAACCTTTTTGAAAATGATAAAGCCCTAAAAGTTGTTTTTAATCTTGGCACATCTCCTCCTTTTGTAGTTTGCCGATCAACGACTCTTAGAGTTCAGTGGACCCCACCTGTAGCTTTCAGCTGCACATTGCTTTAACGGAAGAAGACGTACAGTAGCTTCTCGGCAGAGTTTGTCGTGTTCTGTAGCTTCTCCGTACTTGATTTGAACTTATTTGACTTTGTCGATTTTGCTGACGTCAGCACCTGTGGACTTAGCCAAAATCGAGCATCAGTAATATAGGCGTTGAGTGAATGAGCTTCACTCAATGCCAAATCACTTAGACAGAATTCTATCTATCTAGGCATTGATAACGTTGAGTGAGCAAGCTCCACTCAACACTTTTTTCCTTAGCATATTTTTCATCCACTTCTGTATGCTAAGCATTGAGAGCGTTGAGTGAGCACACCTCACTCAACGCCTTGTGCCTTAGCCTATGCAAATTGTAAATTAGGCTTTGAGAGCGTTGAGTGAGCATACCTCACTCTATGCTTTTTGGCCTTAGCCAATTTTCTGCGTCTGCAGCATCTTAAGCCTTGAGAGTGTTAAGTGAGCATGCCTCACTCAACACTTTCTGCCTTAGCCAATTTTATGCTACTTGACATTGAGTGAGTAAGCTCCACTCAACGCCAAACTATTTAACATACACTTATGTTATCTGGCGTTGAGTGAGTGACCTACACTCAACGCATTTGTACTTAGCCAAATTCTCAGCTTGACACTACTTTGGCTTTGACTGTATAGGCTACACTCAGCGCTATAAGTCATCTGGCGTTGAGTAAGTCACCTTCACTCAACGCCTGTAGACTTAGACAGATTTATGTCAACCCACATCTTAAGTAAGTACCTGACTTGGCCACTTAGCCTACCTGTCCCATCACTGTCAACTACAACTATATGTATATCATTGACAAGATTGACTTCCTCAAATCTAGTACATTGTGGGCAATGAACCCAACACCTGTGAAAGCAACAACCTTAAGGGCTTATAGAAGGACTAGGTAGTCTTCCTCTCCATGGCGGTGGAATTACTATTCTCGCTCTCTAGCCGCCGGTGGCGGTCTACACTTTTCTCTCTCATTTTGAAACACATCGGGAAGAAAGAATGAGGACTCTAAGGCCTTTTGGGAGTTATGCAACTCCTTTATAAGCATCAGCCATGATTCTCCTCCACCCATTTGATGGTTAGCCAATGCCGACCTCTTCTTCCTCCTCAAAACACCTTTTCAACTATGCAAATGACCGAACACACCATCTGGAGGTTGATTGTGGTCGTGTTAGTTGGGTTTAGCCTCAATTGAGTAGGGTTTAATCACTTTAAACCCCAAGGGCTCGGTTTTGATTTTTCAAGGTCAAACAATGACCTTTTTAAAAGGCTTGACCCCCCCCCCCCCCCCACAAGTTGACTTGAGTGCCATAAGGGTCAAACCAAGCCGAAGTGTTCACTAGAGTGGCATGAAATATTAAATTCCATTAGAGTTCACTTTTAGGGTTGACTTTAGGTGATGGGTCACGCAGTGAATGGCCTTTGGTGACGTAGGTGCACTTACTAATTCCAATGCACCAACATGACCCCCTTAGGCCACCTTATACTTATTAGAGCTTGAACAAGACCCAGTGTATTCATTAGAGGCTGACGCTAGCTTAGTACACTACCTTGGGTGCACATAGCCACTATACCAAACTTCTAGACCCTGAAAACAAAATTGGGATGATACAATCAACCCCTTGGTATAGTAAGAAAATAGACTTCTTGTCTCTCTTCCTTGCCTCTTTAAGTGTTGTCTTCTAAGCATTAGACAATGTCACCTCTAGTTTAGTGGTTGGATCTTCATATCCATCTTCCTCTCTCCCGCGACTCCTTGATGATAACAACACTCCTATCTGGATGCTCTAGTTTTCATAGTTTCTCCTAGGCAACTTGGGAACCTAAGATGGAAGAGAATTAACCATCTTCATCATTGTTGAACTCTTCAACTCTTCAAAGTTACTTTCAAGGTTCACAACCTAGCTCTGATATCACTATTAAAAGCACTAATAATGGGCACAAGAAAGTACAAGAAAAAACTTCTTCTATTTCAATAAGAGATTAGAAAATACGCATCATACTTGTCTTCACTATTATAACTCAACACAACATTCAAAGTACCCAAAGTGGGTTTTACAACTTCACACAGACATTTTCTAACCGGAGAGGTTGCGGACTTGATCACCCATCCCTTGCCTCCTTATCGTCGGGCACTAGTCCCACCGCCCGAGACTTCTATCCATAGACCTCTTCTCCTTGCCGCAACTTGCTAATCACAGACCTCCAAAATCTTCCGATTGAACCGATGTTCCGTGAAAAAGAGGGGTTTGGACTTTTATTTATAGGGGAGGCGGGAATATTCCGAAAAAAATCTGAAAATTCATAAAAAAAACTCATAAATATTAAATATTTGAAATATCAATATTTCTAGCATATTGAAAATAATTATGTTGACAAAATATTTTATAATTGACATATTTTTTTTCTTGAATAACTTTATACCTCGCCCACAAAAAAAAAATTTATGCCTCTACCACAGAATGCACTCGTAGTGACGGTGGACCCAAGATGAAAGATTGTGCTAGCACATGATATGTTATTGAGATGACAACAAATTTTAACAAATTAATCACACCATCAACTTCAATATTCGGAATTCTTAAAAAAAATAAAATAAGTTATCTTAAATTTATAGTGTGACTAATTCAAACCAGATTTTATTCACAGTATGAAAATTATTTTACATCGGCTATAGCTGCTTGACGACCAGGTTGGGTGGGGCTGTATATGTTACCCGGCACACCCATTAGATGGCATCCCCATTGGGGGCCCATTCCATGTAAGCATTCACTAAAGCACGTGGACGGTCCCCTGCTTGGTTACAAGCGCATAATATTTACAATGACTGGCCGTCGGCAGCTTTCCATTCCGGTCGACCACGTCAATGTCACGAGTGGCTGCAGGTATGACCCGTCTCAGAGTCTGATCGTCTGTTGGAGGATTACTTGGCAAGGGCAAATCTAGCAAATGCGATCCATGACAATGATGAACGCCGTTATCATCTCAGCGCTGACCGTCGTTCCTTCCTTCACCGAGAGGCGGAAGACGTCGTCTCCGAGTACCACCGACATGTTCGCTTTCTTCGGCGTTATCTGGGCCAGCACTTCTCCATCCCTGCCATTAATTTTGAGGCACCTCTTCTTGAAGCACCCTTCTATTCTGAAGTCTGCAGCCATGACGACGCCTCGGCCGCCACCATGCATGAAGACCTCGACGGCATCGTGGCTTTTCTTCCGAGTGAATGAGTTCCGTCGTCTCATAGTGAAGATATGGGGTTTACACTTTGCATTTGAGTTGTTGTCACCATCAGCGCTGTATCCTTTCCATTGACCATGCGTGCTCAAAATCTGAGGTCTGAGTGAAATTAGCGGCTTTCCGACGGCGTCCATGAGGAGAAGCTCTCCGAGAAGGTATTTGCTCCTCCTTGAATAGTTATCGACACGAAAGGACAGCTGCCCCTTACTATCATACACAGAAAAGCCATCGGAGCCAACAAATGACATACTAGACTTCTTCCATATCGTCCACTCTATGAACTTATCTCGAATATGCCCCCCGCCTTCGTCCGCCTGAATCTCTGAAGGATGGATCTTGGAAGACATATTTAAAAATAATAGAGGGCATGCAGATGTGATAGAAGAAAAAGGATAGAGAAGTGGTAAAGCTTGGGGACTTCTTTGAATAGATTGAGTGTAGGTTGTGGCATGAAGGGGATGAAGGTGTTGTTTGTTCTTTTAAAGGACAAGAGTAACAGACTGTGACGTAGAATATCTCAAATAAATATAACATTTAATATTGGAGCCTTTTAAATAAATAAATTTTAGAGTAGCAGTACAGAAACAGTAGGTTCATTCTAATATTTTTAGAATGAATTGTGGCGAAAATTAGTTATTTTAATATTTATTCTACATTTTGACATAAATTCAGATAAATATTTTTTCCAAAATTCCTGATCATAAATGATTTTATTTTACTATCTTTAATCAATTTTAAATTTTAAATAAATTCAAAGTTTATACTTAATTTTTTTTTATTTTTTGATATAATGTGATGAACTTTTGTTATAAGGATGTTGCAGCGGACACACAAATTGCAGAAGGGACAGGGTCCCATGAGTAATGATATTCTTATGTGAATGCAAGTTGTATCAAAGCAATATTAGATAACTTATCCTTGAACTCGTATCCATTAATCCAAAAGACATGAAGTGTTGTTTTTTTCTGGTACAGCTTGGATGCTTTTCTTTTAAAGACTGATTAATTGGGTGCTTTCTACTGAAAGATTAATTAACAGCTGCACTAAGTAGCACTGACTTGATGACAAGGGTGGATAGACTTTTGTGACCATCTTTTTCTTCTGCACACAACCACTTGAGCATTAACTAAAGTAATATACGTTGCTTTTGAGAATTAGCTACTACTGCACATGCATCGAGAGAGAAATACCCTTGCCTTATAAAGATAGCACACATTGGTTTCTCGCCGGCCATCTCTGCAAGAACGATGTCTGGCCATTAATTGCTCGTCATTGTTGGGCTAGAGAGCACGCAAACTCGATAAGAGCACCTGCAAATTAGTTCAAGCATGTACATGCGCAATCGCTTAGCAGTATGCCGATACACAATCAAAACACAGAACAAAATAACAACAATAAAAGTGATACAAAGATTTAATGTGGAAACCCAATATGGTGAAAATCACGGGACGATCAAAGTCCAACCTATAAAGCTCTCACTAAAAATGTATGAAATAATAGACAATTATAAGGTTTTCCCTCCCCGATCCTTATATGATGTTCACCAACTTCATACTACACAATACAATAAATTGTAACAGAAAACTGCAAGTTACCGATAGTGGTGGACGAGACGGATTACACAAATCCTCTCCAAGACGCCTCTTCGAATCATTGCCCAAATCTGCTCTAGATCCAATTCGTGTAGGCGAAGTACACCTCGTCAACGTCGTACAGCGACGTCCAAAATCTCCCCCAAACTAAGGTGATTGCCACAAAGGTCTCACTAGAAATATTCTAAAGTTTGAGTTTGGAGAGAAATGGATACCTCACCCATCTTCCTTCATCCCTATGTATCGGGCCAAAACCAAAGAGGTATAGGTGGTATATGACATGTGAATGAAGCTTCCATGAAACTTCCCTCGGTTAAAAACACAAGTCATTTGACATGAAGCTTCCTTTGAAAAAATTTCTATAAGCTTATTTTAAGAGCACATGTTGATTCTAGGTCAAAGACATCTACACCTTTTCATACTTATCATGAAACACATGCTTGAAAGCATGGTCAAAGTTGTCTAGCCTCTTTCGCACTTAGGAGAAAATTATCTTAACAAATCTCACCCTTTTCGGCTAAGTGAAGAGAACCTATCATTCTAACAATCTTCCTCAAAGTCTCCAATTTGCTTAACACCAGGTCCTCCAACATGTCTCCACATTCGATCAACAACACCAAATTTGAGTTAATGAGACTCGAACTCAACAGCTTTCTCCAAAAATAACGGAAACTGTACCCAACAACTTATTCTCCCATTTACCTTTAAGTGGAGGGAACTATCATGCCCGTAATGCTCACACAGTACTCGAACATCCCTCTTAACAAGGTCTTCGTAACCATATTTTATCCATAGTCATCTGTGTGCACCTTAAAAAAATCCAGCTCTCTTTACTCTAGAGTATTGCGTATCCAATGATACTGCATGTCAATATGCTTGGACCTCCAATAGAATTGGGTTTCTTCCCCAAATGAATTGCGCTTTGACTATCAAATAAGAGTATGTAACGTTCCTGAGTGAAACCCAACTCCTTGATGGAATGCTTCATCCAAAGAAGTTCTTTTCCTGCCTTAGTGATTGCAATAAACCCTTCCTCCATATTAGATAGTGCAACGCACTTCTGCAGTCTAGACTTCCACGACACAACTCCCCCTGCAAATAGGATCAGGTACCCAGAAGTCGATCTTTTGGAGTCCAAATCTCAAGCCATATCAACATCAGTAAAGCTCAACAGCTCTGGATCTCTATCTCTGAACATTAATGTCAAGTTTGACGTCCAATATAGGTATCTTAGAATCCACTTCATGACACTCTAATGCTCTCTCCTAGGATTGGAGAGAAACCAACTAGTAGTGCCAACCACGTGTGTTATATAAGAGCGGGTACACACTATTGCGTATATAAGATTGCCAATTACAGAAGCATAGGGTACCGTCTGCATCTTCTTTTTCTCCATAGGTGTGCTTGGCACTAGTCCGTTGTAAGTCAAAAGTGAGCTGCAAGCGGCGTGCTCACCTTCTTTGCTTGATCCATTCTAAATCTCTACAACACCTACCTGATGTATCTCTATTGTGATAACCAAAGTATCTTACAACATCTATCTCTCCGAATATATATCCTTAGGATGGTCTTCATAGCTCCCAAGTCCTTCATCGCAAATGTAGAGCTAAACTGCCACTTCAGCTCGGCAATGCGCGCAGTGCTACTCCCAACTATCAGTAAGTCGTCAACATAAAGGAGTAAGATATTGAAATCCACTGGAGCATATTACGTCAAAAATATACAGTAATCAAGGGAGCTCCTCCTGAAGTCGATCACCCCCATAAAAGCATCGAACTTCTTGTACCATTGTCGCGGCGCCTACTTCAGGCCATATAAGCTCTTATTCAGGCAACATACCAATATTTTCATCCCTTTGACCCTGAATCCTTTAGGTTGCTCCATATACAACTCCTCCTCAAGATCACCATGTAAAAAGATAATCTTGACATCCATCTGCTCGATCTACAAGTCTAGCCTTGCAGTATGGCCAAGAATAACCCGAATAGATGACATTTTCACAACAAGAGAATATCTTATCAAAATCAACTCTTTGTTTATGACTAAAACCCTTCACCACTAATCTGGCCTTGTATTTAAGTGTTGTCGAGGGGTCTCCCTATTTTACTATGAAAATCCAACGATTTTTCAAATCTTTCTTGTTGTTAGGCAACTTAACCAAATCAAAAGTATGGTTTACATGTAGAGACGGTATCTCCTCTTGCATACCAACCATCAATTATTTCTTATCTAAGCTCTACACTGCCTCATCAAAGCACTCGAGCTCCACCACATCAGTCAATAGAATATACTCAATAGTAGAGTATCTTGAAGACGAGTGTTTGACTCTATCAGACCTCCATGGAGCGAGCTCAGCTGGTATTATGGGCACATCATAAATGATATCCTCTTTATGCTCTCCATCAATATCATCCTCATGATTTGGAAGTGGCTAAGTGCCTTGTATTGGCTCAGGCTCTACAGCCTCTTCAATATCATTATTTCTAATCATAGGAGATTCTGAATTAGTGTGAGAATCATCCTTCTCAGTCTTCTTAGGATCAACTATAGTCTGATCCTCACAAAATATAGTATCGCGACTACGTACAAGTTTCTTCTCAACAGGATAAAATAACCTGTAGCCAAACTTTATGTTACGTCTATATCCCAGAAAAATGCATTGTTTGGTCTTGGAATCCAACTTTGATCTATTATCCTGAGGGATGTGGACAAAGGCTTTGCAGGCAAAAACCCTCAAGTGACTATATAAAGGGTTCTTCCCATACCAGACCCTATCAGAAACATCCTCCTATAATGCATAACTTGGAGATAGGTTTATGATGTGTGCAACTGTGTATAAATTCTCACCCCAAAACATATCAGGTAGCTTTGACTCAAATATCATGTACCTCACGCTCTGTATCAAGGTCCTATTCTTTCTTTCAACTACACCATTCAGCTGCGGCGTCTTGGGCGGGGTCTTTTCATGTCTGATCCCTTGCTCTCTGCAGTACTCATCAAAGGGACCAATATACACTCCCCAATTGTCGGACATAATGCACTTTAGTTTTTTCCTAGATTGTCTTTCCACTTCAGCATGGAATCTCCGAAAGGTGTCAAGGACCTCATCTTTTTTCTTAATGGCATAGACCCAAAGTTTCCTCGAATGATCATCAATAAATATCACAAAGTAAGACGCTCCCCCTTTTCATCTGGACCTTCAATGGTGTTGGCTCCATTGATCATAATGTCCTAGATTTGAAGAAGGTCCACAGGATAATCATATACACTTGATTATACCTGATGCATGCTCTAAGTTCCATGTATGCGGGTTATTTTTTGATGCACTGATTTGATAGGTAGTTTGACTCACAATGACAGATGAACTAAAGACAGGATGCTAGAAAATTAGAAATATGGCTAAGTCCAGAAGGGTTGAGTGAAGACAGTTCACTCAACGCCATGAGGATAAATGTGTTGACGGAAGCGCAAGAATTAAAAGCCTCAGTATTGCTGTCAAGAAATCTAGCTAAGTCTAGAAGCGTTGAGTGAGGCAGTTCACTCAATGCCAAGTGGCTAAAACTGTTGACAGAAGCTCAAGCAGTCAAAGCCTCAAAGGTGCAGAAAAGAAATGCTTCTAAGTCCAAAACCGTCGAGTGAAGACAGTTCACTCAACGCCAAGAGGTAAAAGTGTTGACAGAATTCCTTGCAGTCAAAGCCTGTATGTTGGAATCTAAGGAATCTGTCTAAGGACAGAAGCGTTGAGTAAAGCTAGTTCACTCAAACCCTACTCGACTGGATTTGAGATCAAGTAAAAAAGAGTTGAGTATTGAAGATTCACTCGACGCCTCAAGGTATAGAAATCTACTAAGTGTTTCTGCATTGAGTGATAAGGCTTCACTCAACGCCTATGAAGATTTCCTGAAATTTGTTAAGTCCACAGATGTTGTGTCATGCTGACGTCATCAAAAATTCAAAGTTTGCGGGAATAGCACGATAGATGATTAAAGACGTCGCTTGACTTTAGTACAACATTTAATGCAAAAGAAGTGTGGCAGTTACCAACTCTTGTGATCTATACTGCATAAAGAGCCGTTGAACGGCGTGATACAAAAGCAGAGTCCTAAGAAATTAAAAAGAAGCTTTTTGGTCATCTTCTTCCTAAAAACTAAGAAGAAAAGCTCTACAACTGGGGATCAATAACAAGTCTAAATACAATAGATAGAAGTTAGTTGTTGAAGAAACAAAAGCACTGAAGAGTTAATCTGTCTTCAACAGCAAGATCAGAAAATCTATTTTTGAAGAAGGAGAAGTAGAGCAAGCTTAAAGCTACTGCTCATCCTCAAGTCCTCAGCTCTAACCTCTACTATAATTTAGGCTTGAAGAAGCAGTGCTCTGCACTTTCTTCTCAGCACAAGCAGAACAACTTTGAAGATATATTCTTGGTGTTGTGAAGAAGATAGGGCAAAGTTTACTCAGTTCAGTTAGCCGGCTCAAAGGACACTTTCTATGAAGTCAATCAACAACAACAAACTTACTCAATATGTAGGATCAATCTTGATCTGAGCTATAAGACTGAAATATAATGGTTGAGTTGTAGGATCCTGTGGTGGATCTAAGGTAGGGCCTATGTACCTGAGGTAGGAGATTTATTCTCTGTGGTAGGATTCTATTGAGAATCTGAGGTAGGGCATTTGGCCTGAGGTAGGATCATTCTTGATCTGAGCTATAGGTGAGTTATTCTCTTTGATTGTAGGACTATCCTCCTAGCCTGAGGTGTAGGACTTTTGATTAAGTCTGAGGTAGGTGATATGTGGATCACTGAGCTGTAGGAGTAATATTTACTCTGAGTTATAGGGCTTTGGCCTGAGGTAGGACATGAAGTAAGTCTGAGAGATCCTGAGGGATATGTGTTGTAAGCTCTTTGTGTCGAGATTGAAGAAGATTGCCTTATCTAACACATTGTTAGAAAGGTGGGAGGGACAGTGGATGTACCCATACCTTGGGAAACCACTATAAATACTGGTGTGATGTGTCTCTTTCTTGAAATCTAACTAAAATAACTGAACACTCAACACACCAAAACAAAACGATAGACTTAAGGAATAAAAAACTTATTCACCCCCCTCTAGGTTTATAACTACTCTTGAAACAAAGACTTTCAAGTGGTATCAGAGGTAGGCTATTCAAAAAGGACATAACAGTCTGAACAAATTTTTGGGTTGTCTTGATGTTTTATTCCTTCCGCTGCGTGCACAAGCATTGTGCCATCCTCATCGACGAATCATTCTCGACGAACTCGTCGAGAGTCGTCGAGTTATACTCGACGATTCTCGACGAATTTGCCTTGGTTGTCAAGTCAAACTCGAAGACTCTCGATGAAATTCCTTTGGCAACGTTTGCCTGACTCCTTCCTATGAGGTAATTGGTAACCCTTACCAACACAGTCAATCTACCAACTTCTCCACATGCTCTTATGTGCGACCCTGTAGGCTCATATCGCGTTGGCAGTGAGATTACATGTTTGACCACTTCTAGATCACCATGGTAACTCCAACAGTCTCCCACTTGATCTTGAAAGTATCAAACCCAAAAACCTCATAAACAATGAGCGACATCTAGCAATGCATCATTGCTCCCTAAGCAATAAGAGTTCATAACTCAATAAGCCTTTTTGAACAATGTCCCAGTATTGTCTTTGTCCCTTTGTCCCTTACCATCCGGAAAGAACTATAGGCATGGGAGTGTCACCTCATAATAGCTCAATCCATGTTTCTTGATCTAGAACGGACTTCCAGAGAATGGTGAGTCCAATATCACATATTGACTCAACTAAGCATGGCCATGCATTTCTCAGTCCAGTTCCATCAAGGGGCCCATGGATGCAACTCCTGTCATATAGGAGGACAAATCCCATATCTGCTCACACACAAACACCCAAATGATTTGTAACGTGCCCAACAACCACCCTTATCATCAACCTTTCTCAAGAAAGACTTTAGATGACATCAAAGCACGCTCTTACTCACTTGATGAATGTTGTGACTTCAGGTCAAAGTACCACAACACCATTGTCAATTGATACATACTCATGACACGATTAGATAACAATCCACAAAGTAGTCTCAGGTTGGGTCTGTCCAGTACAACTTGCTCATTAACAAGTACCCACGTGATGACTTGATATCACAATATCATGACCTATGAGAACTGGTCATCAGTCAACAAACGTGCTAGTCTTAATGTATCATCATCACCCTTAGTTTCTATGATGATACAACGACCAGGGACCTTTTAAGAATGAAGCTTCAAATAAATCATAGGCTCTCACATTCAAGTCACGTACTTGATGTCCTATGGAAGAGAACATTCTAAGGGTATTATTATGATAACATTTAACTATCGCATAGAGAAAATATAATAAAAGAACATGCCATTAATAGTAAAAGAAAAATCTAGGTACATAATTCATCATATGAATAAACAATAAACAACCAACAAAATATATGTTTACATGCGGTTACCCACAAGGCTCTCACTAGAGTTGATCATTTAGGTATCGTATACCCATTGATCTAGTATGACCATCATGCTTTCTCTGCGCGAGAGGCTTTGTCAGTGGATCCGCAATATTCTCCTCAGTCGGCACTCTGCAAATGTTCACATCTCCTCGTTCGACAATCTCATGAATAAGATGGAACCGCCGAAGTATGTGCTTGGAGCGCTGATGAGATCTAGGTTCCTTAGATTGTGCAATTGCACCATTGTTATCACAGTAGAGAACTACGGGACCAACAATGCTAGGAACTACATCAAGCTCGCCGATGAATTTCCTAATCCATACAGCCTCCTTCGCTGCGTTAGCTGCAGCGATATACTCGGCCTCTATTGTAGAATCAACAACTGTCTCTTGCTTGGAACTCTTCCAGCTCACAGCTTCTCCATTAAGGCAAAACACAAAACCTAACTGAGACTTTGAGTCGTCCCCTATCAGTTTGGAAGCTAGCATCGTGTAACCACTTACAACAAGCTCTTCCTCTCCACCATACACAATTAAGAACACATCCTTTGTCCTTCTCAAGTAATTCAGGATATTCTTGACTGCAATCCAGTGACACTCACCGGGGTCTGACTGATACCTGCTAGTCATGCACAAAGCAAAGGAGACATCGGGTCGAGTACATAACATTGCATACATGATTGATCCAATTATCGAAGCATATGGAATCAACTTCATGCGGTCCTTATCTTCACAAGATTTTAGATACTGGTCCTTAGAGAGATTCACACCATGAGACATGGTAAAAATCCTTTCTTGGACTCAAGCATGTTGAACCGCTTCAACACCTTCTCAATGTATGTACTCTCGGTCAAACCAGCAACTTCTTCGATCTATCTCTATAGATCTTAATACCGAGTATGTAAGTCGCTTCACCCCAAGTCCTTCATAAAAAAGCAGTTCCCTAGGTTTTTCTTAACAACTTTCAGGGTGGAATGTCATCCCAATCAACAGTATGTCATCTACATACAATATCAGGAAGACAATAATGCTCCCACTAATTCGCTTGTAAACACAAGGCTCATCTTCATTCTTGATGAAACACAAACCTTTGATTTTCTCATCAAAATGAAGATTCCAACTTCGAGAGGCCTGCTTCAGTCCATAAATGGACCTGTTCAGCTTGCATATTTTAGTGGCTTCATTTGGGGATACAAAACTCTCGGGTTGTGTCATGTACACTTCCTCAAGGAGGTTTCCATTAAGGAAAGCCGTTTGACATCCATCTACCAGATCTCGTAGTCATAATACACAGCAATAGCAAGCAGTATCCTTATGGACTTTACCATGGCAACAGGAGAAAAGGTCTCATCATAGTCAATACCATGAATTTGCTTGAAAAACCTTAGCCACAAGTCGCCTTTGAATGTCTGTACATTCCCATCCATGTCGGTCTTCTTCTTGAAGACCCATTGCACCCTATGGGTCGTACCCCTTCAGGTGGTTCCACCAAGTTCCAAACATGGTTTGCATACATGGAGTCCATTTTGGACTTCTAGCCTCAAGCATCTGTCGGAGTCCGGTCATTCATA